>JAPQRP010000016.1:17476617-17539060 GCA_037367295.1 Apogon hyalosoma | reverse complement strand
CTATCTATCTATCTATCTATCTATCTATCTATCTATCTATCTATCTATCTATCTATCTATCTATCTATCTATCTGAGTTTGAGAAAAATTATTAACCTGCCCTTGCTTTTCTTGAATGCAATTGTAAATTGTTTGTCAACATCAGACGCTCTCATCAAATAACTTGTCACCACTTTGTCACTACTTTTATTACGATGGTGATGCATCATCTTTGACTTTCAATTACTTGAAATTTACTGTGATACTGACATTTACATTTTCATAACAGCTTTGGCAGTATTGCTCAACATTTCTTCTAGCAGAGCCAATTAACACTTTCACTTTCTGTAAAAGCTCTGACTACCTGTTACACTTCTACCTGTTGCTTGTGTAATCCACCCCTGTAATGTAAGAAGAGTGTAACGTAAGAGCACAATGTAAGCTTAAATCTAAAGGCAACCGTGCATTCTCCATCAGGGCCCCTTGACTTTGGAATGGCCTGCCCGAGGAGATAAGGCTCGCAGAATCAGTGTCATCTTTTAAATCACTTCTTAAAACACATTTTTACAGACTTGCTTTTATGTGATGTTGTCTTTTTGTTATTTTTAAAAATGTTTTTAATGTTTGGATTTTAATCTTACTCAGTAATGATTACCATGATTCGTTTAAACTTAGTCATGCTGTTGTGTTTGCTGTACCTATCTCTTTTAGTGTGTTGTGTTGCTTTCTATGTTTTTATTCTGCTGTTGTGCCCTTCTGCTTTGTCTGTCAAAGCACTTTGTAAACACAGTTTTTAAAAGTGCTCTATAAATAGAGTTTTTATTATTATTATTATTATTATTATTGTTGTTGTTGTTGTTGTTATTATTAAATGCTTTATTTTTATGTTTTTCTGCCCCTAGTGGGCAAATATAATTACTACTGGATGTGATTCCGATCCACGTTCCAGTCCGTCTACTCCACCAGTGGATTGGAACATAAAGTATCATAAAATGGAAATGGACCAGTGAAGTAAATCATATCAAATATACACTGAAAAGCAGTATTTATGTAAACGTGCTTGGTTACATCCCACCTCTGTTGTCCATGTGGTGGCGGTAAAACTCCCCAGTGGTAACAAAGGAAAAACAAACAAACAAACAAAAAAAAAAAAAAACCAGGAGCAGGAGAACAAAAGCCGGGGCTCAGTGGGATCCAGTCCGGGATTTGCGGCTCACTCGGCGCTTCTCAAGTTTCACTTCGGCGCGTGCTCTGCCCTGTCTGCTTTGTGTTGTCAGGCAGAAAGACACAGCAGCCAAGGCGGCGTGTGTCCAGAAGCGCAGGCTCTTTATCCGCCGCCGCAGACACACACCTTTACCCCATCCATTATCAGTACTCACCCGCTAAACAGCCGAGCGACGCCACGATGTCGGTGGGACTGGAGTCTGGATTCTCGAGTGAGGAGGTGTTGACCGCCCGCTTCCCCCTCCACCGGGCGTGTAGGGATGGAGATGTCGGTGCCTTGTGCTCCCTTCTTCAGTGCACCTCAAACCCGGCTGACCTCAGTGTGGAGGACACCTTCTACGGCTGGACGCCCATTCATTGGGCCGCGCATTTCGGAAAGGTATTCCTCTTTTGTTAGTTTACCCCGACTAGGATACCTGAAATAGAAAATTTGTGGAAAGGGTTTCCAAAATGAGCGCTCTCCGACATGAGCCTCCTCTCCTCGGCCATTTCCTGATTTAACTGTTAGCTGATGAGACCCTGTAGCAGCTGGAAGCAGGCGGCGAACCGTTAGCAACACTACATCCACATTTACTCCCAGAAAACTCATTTCCCTTTACGTGAATTAAAATATGATATTTAGAAATAATTAGTAGAGTTTTGTTTCGCTTGAAAATAGTTTTAGTTTGGGCAGTAATAATGTAAATGGCCGACAAATGAGCAAACAAAGAAACTAACCTAACGAGAAACATCTGCTAGCTTAAAACCACTTCTGCCATTTTAACTAAAGACGAGCCAAATCATCTATCTAATCCTAGTCAAATGAACAACTGGTGTTGCGGAAATAAATATTGTAAAAGAATGGCATTTACGCTAAAGGTAACTGTTTTTGCGCCAGATAAGAGTATGTGCAACTGTTTCAAATAACTCCACTTGTAGGTGTTTGAAGCATGGATTTACAAGCTGTTAGATTCTCTCACACACCACACTTAAATACTTAACTACAGATTTGTTTTACGCTACACCTAGGGCAGGGCGGACCTACAGTTTGCACAAAAATTGGAAGCATGCCCAAAGCAATGAAAAGCTTCTTCACACAATAGTGTTGCATTTTTGTTGCCTTTGACTAGCTACTCCACTTTGCTTGCCTTTACCTGCCCGTTGGCTGGATTTAATGTAATTGCTCTGTATTGCTTTTGTTTTTATTACAGCTGGAGTGTGTGGTGCGTCTGGTTCAGGTGGGCTGTAGTGTAAATGCTGTAACCTCCAGGTTCGCACAGACACCCACTCACATTGCTGCGTTTGGGGGCCACCCTGAGTGCTTGTTATGGCTACTCCAAGCTGGTGCAGATATTAACAGACAGGTGGGACATCAGATGCACACACCACACAAACTCTGAAATACACTGTTCAGTTGGAAGTCGGGGCTGCTGTCATGGATGTTTACAGGAATTGTCTTGCTCATGAGGAAGCACAGAGTACTTAGTCAAATCAAACGGCAGACATGTTAAGACTGTAGATTATCAGGCTGGGTAGTGACTTGCCATACTTTTACAACTCCACCCAAGTAGCTTAGATACTATCAAAAAAAAAAAAAAGTTGTTTTTACACCATATTTCAATACGAAAACCTTATGAGTGCAAGTACATTCAACACACATCCACAGCTTTAGTATGTATTTAGTGACATTATGTTAATCAGCTTAAAGTTGTAGTAATTAGGTTATACTTTCTGTCTGAGAGGTCAAAGTAGGTGTTGATACTGACTAATTTGCGTTTTTGACTATATGGATTAAATTATTAATCAGGAGCTAGTATTAGTATTTGTATTGTTGTAAAAAAAAATATTTAAACAATACCCAGCCCGAATACAATTGAATAATCCTTACCAACAAAACACATTTACAGTAACAAAATTCAAATTCACACATACAAATACATGAGTGAAAAAGAGCACAGCAGTGTATGCTGTTGAGCTTGGACTGATCCCATCAGCAGGGATCATGCCGCCTGCAGGGTCATGACCCTTTAAGTGTACTGTTGCCGCTTAGTCCTTACACCTGACTCATATTCTAATAATATGAATCTGTCACATTTTGAAGAAGTGGGGGCACTCAAGCTGTTTGGTTTTCACCTTTTTATGTCATCCTCTCTTTTGTGTACTTCCATGCACAGACTCAGCCACTGGGGATATATTTTATGCACTGCTGCACCACAGAGAAATTAGATTTGTAGGTCACAGTGACATAATATGTTGTCGTCATCATGAAATGTAGTTGTGTGTGTTGGTGGTATACGTGACTATCTCCCTCCTGTTGGATTTACTTTGACTGGAGGAGTGTTAGGTCTACTACTTAGGCCCTGCCAACATTACATAGTGGTCAGAGCCTTCTCAGTGTATGCATTTTTCTCTCCATCTGCCTGATTGCTATGTAACTGTAAATGTGTGGGTGGTAGTGAAGTCTGGGTGAAAAGTTCAGGCTCTTGAGTTTCACCCTGTTTTCACCCCTGAAGTCTGATTTGCAACCACTGTAGTAAAACAAGCAGACAAAACCCTATTCTGAAACTAGTCATATATTTCTTTGTAACTAACATAGTTAGCATATTGGCTCATGCTGCTATTCTCATGCTGAGTACAGTCATGATTTTGTTTCTTATCATCTCTTAGGACTATGTGGGTGAGACGCCCATCCACAAGGCTGCTCGTGCGGGCAGTCTGGGCTGTATCAAGGCTCTCTTGATTCAGGGAGCGAAAGCTGAGTAAGTCCTGTGATCAAACCTGTGTCCCCATTTGTTTTCTTTTGTGCTATTCAACATCTCAGACACACCTTTACAAGGGATCACCACCAAACTCAAACGGGAGCAGTGCAGAAACTCCATTATTAAATTTGTTTGTATGAGTAAAATTACAAGGAGGACCTACAAATTATCCATGTAGGTCTGAGTGACTTTGTGAAATATTAAGATAATAATTTCCAAGTAGCTGGGATGATTAATTTGCTGACATTTTCTTTCTTTAAAGTTAATTAAGTCCAAAGGGAAACTGCTAATAAAACATAAACCAACTGAAGCAATAAATGACAAGTATTCGAAACAGAAGGTAGAAATTACACTTAATGCCACACAATGTAATGCCGCTTTGTGATACTCCTTTGTGTTCAATTATCATGTTAAAATTATATTATTGTGACATGATTAGATTTTTGCTAATGATAGTGATGCCATTTAGTGCATAGCACAAATGCTTGAGTATGTCATTATTAGCTCGCTCGCTACTAGTTCTCTGTGTTGTATTTGTAGAACAGTTAAATTATGATGTGTGTTATATATATTTGGTGGTGCCCCCTTGAAAATGTGACATTTTGTTAATCCTTGAAATTGTTGTTTATTATTGCAACAATTAGCATTAAGTTGCCCTATGTGAGTGTAATAATTTTATTAAATGGGGTTGTATTGATTCATGAATGATTTTAGTTGCATTCAGCAGAGACTTGAATTTCATTGTAGTTATGAGGAACTAAAATGTAGAATGTTAAAAAAAAAAACCAAAAAAACATAATTTACCAAGATTCTTCCCTTTGGTGCTCATTAACTGATTTTTAGTTGCAAAATATTTATTACACATTCATGAGGGCAACTTAATGTAAAAGTTGAAAAAAATCTGTTATTAGCCTACTAGGCCATATTGCATGATATTTGTTAAATCTAGAGTGTGGTTTTCTTTGTTAACATTTGTTTTGGTTACTGTCTTACATACACAGCTTGACTGAATGACCAAATGCACATTATTTTTCTTTTCAGAAACTTGCTCACCATCAGAGAGTAAACACATCTGTTGCATAGGATGAAAATGCATAGATTAAACATGTATTTAGTTTAACATAGGTCAAATGAATTCAGCTGCTGTTGTTTCAGTGCTGTTGGACTTGAGCACTGATACACAGAGATACTGGGTATTAGATTATATATTTAACTGTTCCCAGACTGCTTGTTTCCTGGTGATGTTTTTTTACTCTTACTATTAATGATTAACTGAGTGCAGTGGTTGAACTTTGCCACACCTTAACAGTTGGCAGCTGCTTTTGTGCTAGGGCAGAATGACTGCATTTATGGAATATTTTACTTAACAGTAAAAACTTTACTTACACTTTACAGTAAAAGAGGAAACAAACTATTATTCTCTTTTGTTAAATATAGAGGCAAAGCCAAGTCAAATGACAATGTGATACCTGTTTTCACTTTGGGTATCCTGAGAGATCTTGACAGTTATTAAGTTTGTTAATTAACAGTAAAACTCAAGCACATGATTCACCAACTGAATAGTCTCATTTTATACTATTAAGCAAATTTAATATATGTTTATAGTTTAACTCATTCAAGTTACAGGTTAAATATTGTGTACGAGTACTATGATACTGTTACTAGTACTCAAGTTACAGTATCTTACTAATGCATATATGAATTTTGAAATGTGTTAATGGTTTCTTTTAGTTAAGTCATCACTGTATATTTGCACTTTCATTCTTTGCAACAGGTTTTACACGTCTGACGGCACTGATTTTTAAATGGCAACACTAACAGGGTGTTTATAGATGTACATTTTCCTATGGGGAGGTTTTCTATATTTTCATTGTGTCATAACTGAAGTGTTTTTTCAAGTGAGCTAATACTATTGTATGCTGTCAGTAAAAAGTCAATCTAAAGCTTTTTGCGTAGTTCATCAGACACTTGGTGCAGTGAGAAGAAAAAAACAAGTTAAATGATATGTACTTTTAAATCTGAGTCACCAGTTATTACAGTTTCTGTAATGAATTGAATTCAAACATGTTTCAGAGTTTGCTCAAAAGCAAATGTTACTCTTTGCATCAATTTTTATTGAATTACTTATTGGCTGCTGAAAAAAAATGTAGAAATGTTTTGTTAGTCATTGTACCCACACAGTTGGCTTGATCAGTCATAAGCTTTTTTTAGTGACATAAACCCCCTGGTTGCGTCGGCTATTTTGGCAGAACAAACAGACCATGTATTAATAAATGTTCCACTCACATTGAGGTCCTGTAATGTGCATTTGGTTATCAGCTGATCAGTTTTATCTGTAAGTAATGAAAATGATATGTGATTTTTTTTTTCCCTTTGCAGATGACAGATACTGTAGTTAGTTTTAATTATTACCAGGTTATTTTTGTTAATTTATCAGAAATGTAATGGAGCACATCTGGGAGAGACACTAAAGGACACAGAGTGAGAATGAGGCTCATGACAAAATAGTTTTAAATTGTCAGAATAATTTATTTTCTTTTAGGCTGTTTTTCTCAAATGTTGTAGAATTAAAAATAGCTGATCTAAAAATTATTGCTCATATTATTAACCAAACAATCCATGTGTCTTTAATTTAAATATAGACTTGTAATGCATCACATACTTTCCTATATTTCCATTAGCTAGAAAAAAAAAAATGCAACAGGTTTTCCATTTAGATTAATTAATATTTTTTACAAATTGGCTTACAGCTGTGAGAATGTGTCTTAGGGTCTTGTGTATCAAAATCTGTGACATATTTAAAAAACAGTATACATTATAAATATGTCCTAGATTTAGAATTAAGCTCAAATGTAATGTTATAGCCTAGCAAATACACAGGTCCAAATATTGCTAATTGTATTTTTTAAATTTTAGGATAAACTGAAAAAACTACAGATTTATATCCCTGAAAATCAATATGATAAAGAGTTACTCAGTTTTATGTATATCATTCTATTTATCTGTGAACTCATATGACAGTAATAACATGTCATGTTTAAAAACATATCTGACATAAATGCCTTTCAGCACTAGGTGTACGTGACCTTCCTCTTTTGTCTGTTATGTTTGGTTGCATTGTCCATCATCTTTCAGAGTTTCTGACGTAAACGGTCCCTTTTAAAAATCAAGCTTGAAGTCTGCTACATGAAAAGAGGGCATTTCCTCTTTCCTTTGCCACCGTTGTCTGAAGGGGAGACTTTTCTTGATGTCGACTGGTTCAAACCCAATCCAGATTTTCTCTTTTTTTTTTTTTTTAACTTGACAATTTTCCAGGACATCTACTGAATCTCAAGTTCTTCTCCAGCATCTCTCTAATTCATTGGATTTTATCTGAATGATGATGCTCTGTGGTTGTACACTCCTAACTTTAAAGAAGATTCCCTTGGCCTGAAATTAATAACAGAATTCTGATAGAAATGTCTGGACCACAGTGACAATTGTGCACTCTAAGACTTGAAGATACAGATGACCAGAGGGAGGTTACTTTCTCTTCTTGTGACGTGGACTGATGCTAAGAAGTAACCTCTCTTAGTAATTTGAGTAATGATACTTCGAAACAGGACATGTTTTAATGGAATCTATTTTGTTCCAGTATCAAAGAAGATAAACTTGAGAAACAAGTATTTGTTTGCTTTTTTCAAAAGAATATTAAAATTACCAGTGACTATTCACATTTACGGTGGACTTGCTCCCCATTGCGATGGTGCATTCAGTGACTTGAGCAGTCTGGTACTGCACCCTGGTGAAAGATAGAAGAAGACTAAGGACTTCATACAGCACATCAATGATCTGGACATGGAACTTGAGTCTTTTTTTTTTTTTTTTCCCAGCCATGGATGTTTTGGTCATTAAAATTCTCTGCTCAGGTTCTTGACGTCCTCTGCCAGATTTCTTGTTCTCTTCCTCCACACCATGGAGGCACTTCTTACGTCCTTCTTTTATTAGTCACCTCTAGGTAATTCTTTGAGACTCAATTTCAGCGATTCAATTTCCACTCCTACAGTTAAAAGCAAAGTTGTCATTTTGTCACAACCTAACAAGATTTAATTAATGTATCCTAAACAGAAAATTAGATTCATCTTCAGTAGTTTTAATAGAAATCTTAAAATTTGATTAAATTACAAAAACTACATTACAAAAATATTCATATTAACATTTGTTATCTGTCAGGATACTAATTAAAATGATTTTTGGTAGAACTTGTCATGAGCCTCAGTTGGTAAGGTGGTCTATTGCAGGTTAGCCTCAGGCAGGACAGAGTTTAGAGGTTGTTGGTAATGAGAAAAGGGCAGAGAAAGGCTTAGAGCAGCTGAGTGAGAAGACTTAGATTTGTGTAGCTACATGTTATGAACTATTAACTGTATAATGCTAACCATCATCCTGTTGCAATGGTTATTCACTGTCATTTCACTGTACAGAATATTTAACCTTTATACCAAGAAATGTTTTATTTTGTATGTCACAGTATTAACCCTATACAATATTATAGTCTGTTTTGACATCTATTCTTTGTCACCTTTTCCTTTATGAAAGTGACAATAAGTTACAAAAAAAGTTTTCTATACTGTTAACAGAAACAGAACCATACGTCTTAATGTTTTGCAGCCATTGAATTGGAAATGACTTGGTTTTTTCAAGTAATCCTAGAAAGGGGGAGAATAGACACTGCTGAGTCTGCCCCGTTCCCTGGGATAGCCGCACTGTTGTGGCATTGAGTGTTCTCACTATCGCTTCCTATCTACACACTGGCAAACTGTTGAGGTATTTCTTGCGGTGATTGGTTTTAATGCTAGGTTTTTTAATGAATCAAAACTAAAGTTTTATACCTGCATGCTTTGCTTATTATCCATGATTGTTCCTGTATCTAGCTTTTGATTTTATTTTGTACTATTATTTGTTTTTGATTTTGTGAACTAACCATAGGAGCCCTTTATATGGACAGGTTTAATCACGTGAGTCACATGTCAACATGTAGCATGATAATAGGCTGCCTCTGGAAGGTTAGATGATAGAGAAGATACATATTGTGTGCTTAGGACGGAAAAGCAAAGCATACCAGGCATTTACAAAGAATTAACGCTTCCTTTGAACATTTCACTCAATAACTTAGTTAATCAGTCAACTCCTGTCATGTGTTTTTGTTGAAATTATGTAAGCTGTAGATGTCAGGTCTCACTAAAGGAATGACCATTTTAATTTTGATGAATGTTACCTGTCAGTTATAGTATAATACTAGTTTAGGTTATGAAGTAAAGAATCAAATGAAGGTTAAACATGGAGTTTGAGCTCTGGATAGTTGCTAAATGTATGTAACTGAGTTTTTTGAATATAACATTTGCTTTTTCATCTCATTATAACAGAATGTGATTTTAGTGTTCAGCCATTTGAAACAGACTCATCATATACATCTTAACAAAACATTTTTGGGGTCAGAAACGCTCCTCACTTTTTGTTTCAATCTGCCCACTCTAAAACTGGGCTAATATGAGTAAGAATCTGATCTTTTCTGCTAATGGGGCGTTAAACATGGCATTTTCAATGCAGGTTTAATGTTGAAATACAGTGTTTAGGAGACAGATTGGATTTGGGTTTAAGTCAGGTTAAAGGCCACAGTGGACTGCACCCACAATTTCCAACACATTCTTAAGTACTGAACCTGTAAAACAATGCTTTAAAAATAAAACATTGCTTCTAAAGGCTTCAATCATGGACTTTTGCTGATTTGAGATTCGACCAAGAAGATTTATATTCCTTACAGTGAGACCAATCCATCTACTTTACTGTAATATGGTTTCCACTATAAAAGTAAATTCTGGTCAAAATCTCATGGAAGCGTTAATTTGAAGGGGACGGGTAATATGCAACAAGTTATTGTGTGATTTTTACTTTTTTGTTTTTTATAATCTTTGATTCTTTATAAGAATGTTTTGTCATGTGCACTAGTCCTTGAAATGTTTCTTTTTTGCACAATTGTTTAGATGAAAATGCAGAGAAAGAACAACTTGTGTCCAGAATGAATGACCAGACAGTCGCAGTGCAGCTGTTGTATGGGAGTGAATGTCACTTGATTTGGGCAACCTATATTGTCAGTGCAGATTGTCATCACCTGTTATGTATACTGGCATGTGTCTAAAATTCCCTGCAGGTGTTTCTCCTGCACATCTCTAATAGTTGGAAAAAGCCTGGAACATTTCCAGAAGTCCCAGTTCTTTGACAAAGACTTGTTGTTTGCTTGGAGAACTCATTTTGCAGTTCGATGACACTGAGAACAAGCACACTATTGTTTCATAACTGGCCAGTAGAGGAGAGAAAATTTCTCATCATTAAGCTGAAAAACTCCTATTGGGTACTGGAATACATTCTGCCTACCCTACAAAAAGTTTACGGGCATTTATTTTCGACACAATTCTTGTCACAGGAGTAAAAGTAATCTTCACTGCATATCAGAGACCTTACGTACTAAATTATGGATTAACTCATTAATAATCCAGCCACCTTGCATAAAACCGTTTGATATTTTACAGCCTGGTGACATTGCTTCCATACATAATACTGTTTACAAGTCTGCATTTTGACTATATCATTGCACTGTTTGCTCATTCATTATTCCACTCAAAATCACCTTACCCCTGCTGCAACTTGATGTGATTAACACAGCTGAACGTTATAAAGGGAACTGAATGTTTGTACAGACATAACATATTTTCTTCATCTGCTTTTAATGGACAACCCTGCCTTGCCTGCTCCATGTTTTCAAGAGAAGACCTGAGGATTTCTGATGCTTCAAGACTACCATTTGCTCTTCTGTCATCCACCCTCTTGAACTTGTTTCAGTCAAGTTTACACTGAAGATACAGCTCTCATCACCTGATCCTGGGCTCTGAGAACTACTTTCTGAGCTGAATCTTGACCTGTCCCACAAGAATTGCACAATCTTGCTTTTCCAGGCCCTGTTAAAAACTTCAATATTCATGCAACACTGCTCTTTTAATTCCATCTTTGTCCACATCACACACAGCTTCATCATAGTAAGTTATACAGTCATGAAGAGTGTACACTGCTGTTTTTTAAAATTTTGCTGCTCAGACTTGAAACATGGCTACACTCTTCTCTGTTATTTGGGTGCCGTACTGAGCTCCTTGAGCAGCGTCACTGAATTATGAATAATGTCTCTCAGCCTCTGCAGAATACTCCTTGATGATCATGTTTCTCCTGCTCTGACAGATATCATCCACAAGATCTCCTCTCCTTTGGGTTCACTTATGATGCACACACTTCCAACTTTTTTCCCACATATTACCATAAACTGAAACGTACTTTCTGTTGTCTTAATCATATCATTTTGCAGCAGATATGTTTCCTTCATTATCTGGAAACTGTTTAAGTTCTATGAAAGACACAAATGATCCAAAAGGGATCAGTCGTCATCTGTCACAAAGATGACGAAAAGGATGTGGCAGATTAGAGCAGGGCAGGTTGTTTCTATACATCTGTGTGCTTGTGTCCGTCTGTATGTGCGAGTATTTGCTTAATGAGTCTGTATGTGTATGCCTGTGTGTGTGTGTGCGCGCGCGCTTGGGCGTGTCTTATTTTGTCTTTTGTGTGAAACAAACATGCAGTATAGGTTTTCTAACACTCTGTCTTCCCGTTCCCGTGCAGTATGAGGAATGCCAGTGGGCTGACTGCTGCTGACCTTGCCCACGCCCAGGGATTCCAGGAGTGTGCTGAGATTCTCTCCAATGCCCAGAACTTCCAACAAAATATGGCTCAGTCCCATAATGGGTCTTTTCAGAATGGCATGGCTCAGAATGGGGGTCACAATCACCCAACCATCCAAGGACGCAGCTTCTTGAATGGCATGCCCAACAGAAAGAGATCATTTGATGGCATTGAAGCAAACCCAGTGAAGAAGGCTAGACCTAATGGTAGGTTACAGTGTGACTCAATTATTATTTTTTTTGCTTACTTTAGAAGTGTCTTTAAAAGTAAAGTTTACACTTCAACAAACTACTGTTAGTAAAGGCTGTGCGATATGACCAAACTCCCCTGTACATACCATGAAGCACATTTTCTGTAAATTTAATACATAAATTCTATAACATTACCCCAGAGTTGTTAATTACATTCTGAGTCATGTATTTAAATAGCAAATAGCACTTACTGATATTTCATTTTTCCACCTTTTATTTAACACATACAAATTGAAATCTATCTAAGTTACATTATTCATGTAATAAATCTAAAGTAAAATACATGTATAGTCTAATTCTACAAGGAATATTGATTTTTTTTACCAAATGGTGCATCAGCATCTGATTTGAGGGTTTGCTCAGAGCCCCAGATACATCTTTTGTGGCTTCGTTGACTTTCCCCATTCTGTAGGGTTAGGGTATCTGACAGTCTTGTGTAGATAGTGTTTGTGAGAACTAGCCTGCAGTCCATTTTTTAGTGCTTCTCAGACTTCATCTACCCAAATCACATTCATTAGGTGGAAGTAGCCCCTCTTTTAGGTGTGAGCTCCACAGGTTTTTTTTTTTTTATTGTTGTTTTGTTTTTGTTTTTTTGTTTTGTTTTGTTTTGTTTGCTTGTCTGGGTCCCTGTCCTGTGTACTCCGTTCATTTACATTACCATCGCGCAAACTTCCTACTTCCAGTATGCAATATGGAAGAAAGCAAAACGTCATCCACGTGAAACAATACTGCTATGAAGAATGTGATTGGGGGGAAAATGATGAATGTAATAACATTTTAAGACTTTTTTTCTGTTGTCAGGTAGTATATTCATATATGTATTCTTCTAGACGTATATCACACAGCCTTACTGTTCTCAGTCACTGCATAAAAGAATGACTAAATATAGAGTGCTTAGTGAGGTTATGTTCTGATAGGATTATTAAAGTTTTACCATACTCTGATCTTAATACTGTGAGCATTAGATCTTAACTGTTATTTTGGTATTTAGAGGTTATAGAACACCAAAACACTAGCCAGCCTTCATTACATTGTTTGTTTATGCATTTCTTTGGCCATAGGTATGGGCATGCCACCAGAGTTTCTGAATGGAAATGGGCCACTGGGTGGCACTCAACACACCCAGATGGAAAGCATGAATGTGGAGCTGGCAGCTACTGTAAGCTCAGGTGGGCCAGGACCTTTAGCATTTGGGCTGAATGGGTTTGCAACCCCACAGGGGCCGGGGCCCATGGATCAGTGTGAGGACTTGGGGGGGCAGGACAGTTCATGTTCGGCATCTAAAGAGCTGGAGGTCATCACTGTGGCATCAATGCAGACCCCTTGTCGCTGCACCAACTCATATGCCTATCTGTAGGGGGGTTTATATGTGCAGAAGCACATTCTCATGTTCCAATTTGTGCAGTATATCTTTTTGGTATTGACAGGCTGTTTTTTGCATATTATATGCAAACAGGCATTTGTATGTTTTGATTGGTAGTATGCTACATTTGAAAGATGTATAGCTGTGTGTACACTGTATTTTATACTTCTTGTACATTATTATATTTGGACAGATAAAAGTAATAATTTTTTGTTACACATGTTTTAAGTTATACAGATAATTGTGTAATCTGTAATGTTAAAGATCATAATACTGTAAAAGGATATTTTTTGTTTTGCACAATTATACAGGAATGTTGTAGATGATACAAAGCAATTGGCATTCCCTGGACACGATTGTCACCACTGCCAATACAGGTCAGGTTACAAATTGTTGCAATGCATTGTTATTCATTGGTGCAATAAGGCAACAATGAATAACAATTGAGAATTTGTAATTTTTAATCAGTTAATCAAAGATAAAATTTGTTTTAAAAGGACTGCCTAAGATCTTCAATGGCATTCAGTGTAGAAATGCCTCCAAATGTTTATCTGCTTATATACATTAGCTGATGCTCTGTTGTGTTTAAGAATCGCCTAATGCCAAAGCATATCCTAACATGAATGTAGCTTGTAAAGTATAAACAATTCACTGTGCAGCTTTTCAGTAGTTGTAGATGTGTCCGAAGATTTAGAGGTCTGAAGGATTGGAGTTTGGTTCTTCCTATTTTCTTTTGTGTTCATTTTAGCTGTATGCTTTGATTCTCAAGAATGGTGAATATTCACTGTGTGTGTATGCAAAGGACTTTTGTTCTCCAAGCAACAAGCAGAGCTTACCCCTCTGGGTGTTGTACAATGTCCTCCCTGATGAAATAGGCAATTGGTGACTTTACAATCAGTTCTGAATAAATGGTACTGCTCAAGAAAGTTTGCTTGGGTTTCTAATCCTTGGCAAGAAGCCTTACTTCTTGAGC
Source organism: Apogon hyalosoma (assembly GCA_037367295.1). NCBI lineage: Eukaryota > Metazoa > Chordata > Actinopteri > Kurtiformes > Apogonidae > Apogon > Apogon hyalosoma. The sequence goes on along the minus strand of JAPQRP010000016.1, from coordinate 17,524,771 downwards.
TGTATTGAATAGTTAAACTATTACTTCATGTATATTTGCAGCATTTATAGATGACAGAAAAAATATTTCATTGTCTTCTGTAGTGGTATGTTACATGGCCAGTTCTGTCTGTTTTATTTGTTTCACATGCCAGAGGTTGCATCATTTACGTTTGATTGTCTAATACTTAGTACTGAGGAGGATCAGCTTTGTATTGAATATGTAAAAATAATTAAATGTTGATACATTTCCTGAATGTCACTGTGGTGGACTTTGTGTTTTTCTTAATGTAATATGTTGCATCCATCATGTCATGCCTGTCATTTTCAATGGCCTATGATATGTATAAGATGGTATAGAATAGCTATGACATTAATGCTAAACGTTAAGATAGCGATATCTGTAATTTAATTCACTTCTGTTTGTTCATTGCTCATGACATGCCTGTAGGACAGGATTCTTGACACAGGAGCTTAAATACCATTTGGAAAAAAAAAGTAGGTCACTGTGCCATGGAGTACAAACTGTATGTTAAAATAACTACAGATCAGGATCTGACCTATTTAAAAGAAGGTCAAAACTTGTGGAATTGCATAAGGCCCTGGAATATTTTATGTATTGGTTACTGTGGTGTGTAATCCAAAAGGTTCAGGCCCCTTTATTTTCAAGTATGTCAATATATCAAAATGAATTAACTAGTTTATGGCACCTTTTTTAATAATTGTGCAAAACAAAAGCAGTTTTCTGCCTTAGTATTTTGAGGTTGCAGGAATATGGTCGTATTGATTGCATATGTATTCCCTTTAACTATTTTTGTCATTTACGGTGACAGGTGAAAGACTCCATGAGGATTTTTCCTTAAATGGCCACAATCAACCACAACTTCCATTTGAGTGTGTCCCAGCAGCAGAAATAAATCAGCACATCTGCAGTGACTCATTTGAGATCAACAGCACAGCAGGCAGCCAGGTGGAGCACCAGAAGTCTGTCAAAGCAGAGCAATTGTATGACCATGCTCTCTTCAGCACCCTGCTACTTTACCATGGATCCTAGAGTACAAAGGACCTGTGTGACATGCCCTCCTTTCTGCCTAATATTATGTAAACTTCAAAACAGAATTAATTTGCCTTAAACCATTGAGTTGGTCCAGTTCTTTGCTAACATTTCGTATTGAAAAGGGCAGGCTCATCATGGATGGACAAGACACTTGTTTGAGGAAAAAAACATTAATTTTGCTTGTGGTGTTTGTTAAAGTTTGTTTGGCTTTTGATCAGTATTACATTGTAAATAGCCTTGTTCTAATACACACTAAGATGGGCATCTGTATTGAGCCACTGCCAGTACTGACGTTTTTGTCTGTGTTTCTGCTAGAAGTGGAGGTATACTCCTGATTTGTTGATATTAATAAATAAATGTAGAACTGTATCTGTTTTTCCTCATTGAAGTCTTTCCTAAGAATTCTTTGGTAAGTTTTTGTTTGGATTCTTTCATGAATAAATCGGAATGCACTCCAGATGTAGAAGTCTCTGATGGTATACTTTTACACTTATACTTTCACATGTATTAAATGTATTTACAGAACCGTATAACATTAGTGCAGTTCTCGGGAATCTGGCCGTTTTATAAAGATCAGTTGTTGGAAAAACTTGGACTGAAGAAGCTGCCCTATTCCGGCGTCACGTGTTGCGGCACGGCTGCTCGGGTGTACTCTGCTAACAGTCACCTGTCATCGGACCGACCTTCATCCTGCACAAACACTACGTCACTAGCCACGCCCCGTTTCAGACCGTACCATCAATGACAAGGGGTGAAATAACAAATAATGTATATTGAAATACAACCATCAAGACTAACATTCTACAATGTGAAGTATAATTGACGGGGAAATCTCTTTAATGATAAGTGCCTCTTCTTTTTTGCCGGTTTTCTGAACATAACCGCCTGTGTTGCTTAACTGTAGTTACTGTGTCCTCTGGTGTTGGACTCGCCTTGTAAACCTAGCTGGCCTAACCAGAAAGTCAGGATTAACGCTATCTGAGAAACGGAGGAAGAAGTCGGGGTATTAGGAAACGGGTTATGGTGTCAAGTAACCATTAAATACGATAAAAACGTGTCGATAAAATAAGCCCCTGTATACGTCTCAGTGTCGTCAGCACGTGTTTCAAATTAAGCCATGTCGACCCCGGCTAGAAGAAGACTAATGAGAGATTTTAAACGGTGAGTCGCTGGTCAAAAATTATACTGATGTCGACAACGGTAGCGTCAGTGGAGTACGATTTGCCAGAATAGCTAGCATTAGCATAGCATACATTAGCTTGTCATATTCAGTAATCTAACAACAGAAGTAACTAAAGTAAGAAGTAATCGTAACGTCAGTGCTGTTAACATTGTTTATGTCTTGTTGTGTACAACACCCAAACATATGAAAGAAATGTTCATTTTATAACTGCTGTGACTCGAGGCTAACAGTGTTAGCTGATACCTGTTAGCGTTTCAGCCGACCACAGAAGTGCAGGGTAGTAGGTGGATGCAACCTACCCATCTAAATGAGCCTACGTTTAAATTTCCGTAAAATGTGATCGGTTTGCAGGTTTATCATTTATGAAAACATTAATTACGTGTTCATACGTTGCCACCAGTCTAGTTGAAGCCTGTAGTTCAAGCTATGTTTTACCACCTAACAATTGTTAAACTCTTAATCTCTTTATTGAAACAAATTTAGGAAACTTTGGTAGACAGACGTATGTAAGTGCTTGCAGGACGATTTACTTTAAGATGTCATGTTATTTCTTGCGACTATAGCGTTTTTAAAGTGCAGAAGACACAATCCATATAGCTGTATCCTCTCAAGTAGCCATTAAAAGTCTAAGATGAGATAGATTTGATTTATTTAGAAAAATCGGACTTCTTGTCAGGATTGCTCAGACAAGCCTTGTCCCTAATACGAATTTACATGTGGGTTCATGTCACTTAATTCGCTGGTTTCGTATTGGAGTTTCTTTTATCAGATTGTAGACTGTACTGACACCCGGGACCTGAGTAACTTGTTTCGTTTCGGTGTACTGAAATGACAATACAATTCTGAATCTGGTTCAGTTTTATCAATCGTATATTTTTATTTTATTAATTTTGTGGATGTTTTTATTTTATAAGTGTGATGAATGTCTTTGTTCCGGGCTGAAACAGGGATTTAGATAGTTTTTTCCAAGTAGAAGGAAGGCTGCCACAGACAGCTGTCAATATTGGGAGTGGAAATGAGACGTATTTGGTAATTCATATGTTACCAGGAACCAGATATGTCTTTGTTATTATTACAGTTGTTTTGTTGAACCAGCTCTCTATAGATGACATTTTATAGCATATGGTTTGTTGTAAACTAATCTCCTTGTGAAAACCATGAAGTCTGTACGTATCACCATAAAAATGGCAACTCAAGAGGTATTCCTAGTAATCCACTCCAAACTTTATATTGACAAGATAATCAGCTTTTATTTGGCAGACAACACAAGAGGTCATATGATATAAAGGTTGAGCAATATAACATAATATTTTGTGGTTGGTTTGGTTGTGTTTTTGTTGATGTTTTTACTGTATTCACAAGTTGATGATAAGCGTAGTATCAGATATCATATTATGAGTCTGAACTGACACAAGTATACTGTATGTAAAATTTTAAGTGTCAGATTGGAATTTTGTGATTCATTTGACTCTATGCATTTGTTTGTCTTTTGTGAAATCAGGGGTATTGATGGTCCACTGTAACACTGTTTTATTTTGTTTTTGAAGGCTACAAGAGGATCCTCCAGCTGGTGTCAGTGGTGCCCCATCTGAAAACAACATCATGGTGTGGAATGCAGTCATATTTGGGTAAGATCTCTATACAGAATCAAGAGGGACACGAATATGTTTTTGTTTTTTTTTTCTGGACAAGAATAAATACTGTCAGTGTATAATGAGTAACAAAAACTTTCTGTCTCACTTCCCAGTCCTGAAGGAACTCCTTTTGAAGATGGTAAGTGTTTCAGTCAGTCAGTAATGATGCTGTTTACTGTGATGCACTTATTGTATATGAAACATGTCTCTCACTTCACAGTCAAAGTCCTTGTTCAGATTTTTTTAATATTAATATCAGACAAACCATCAGTTTTTTTATTGTGTTGTGTGTCGGTCTTAAAGTCATACTCAAATCAAATAAATGTATAAAACAATATCATTAAAATACATGGTTATACAACAGTACTATGCATTACAAAGCAGACATTTTTGTCCTCTAGATAGAGACTTGGAAGTCAACAGAACACTCTTTCTTTATCTCTACTATACAATTAGTTTTATATATTCTACATTCAATTTTGTCATATACCCCTTAACCTGTGGTGTTTTTGGTTAGAATCAGTTGCTCCTGAAATAGATTTATGCCTTAAAAAATAATACACAATAACTTTGTGATCACTTGTCTGTCCCCCAGGTACATTTAAACTCATTGTAGAATTCACAGAAGAATACCCCAACAAACCACCTACAGTACGATTTGTGTCAAAGATGTTTCATCCAAATGGTATGAATACTGCCTTATTTCCTGGCACATTCTAGCTTTGATAAGGGTGGATAGTAATTGATTTTTTTTTTTTTGGTTAATCCAGTGTATGCAGATGGCAGTATATGTTTGGACATCCTACAGAATCGTTGGAGTCCTACTTACGACGTGTCTTCTATTCTTACATCAATCCAGGTAGGAAGTGCCAATAGACAATCATTCAACAGTAGCTTATATGAATGTTTAGATTTAGTTTATTATAGTATAAGTTTACATGAAAAAACATGGAACATTCCAATACTCATCATTGACGAGTAGTTTTACTTTATATGGGGGTTAATTAATTCAGCAATGGTTGAGTATAAATTATTCTTTTGTGTCAACCATCATGCACTTCACAGGCTGTGATTATGCTGATAGAAACATTGAGAAAAGTGTGAAGTGAAATGACTGCTGTTAATGTCAATATATTGTTAAAGTTATTCAAACCAAATCATAGTTATGTGATTTGTCACTACTGTGGTGTCACCTTCACTTCTTTATTTCTCTCAGTCCCTGCTTGATGAACCAAATCCCAACAGTCCAGCCAACAGTCAGGCGGCGCAGCTCTACCAGGAGAACAAGCGAGAGTATGAGAAGCGAGTGTCTGCGATTGTAGAACAAAGCTGGAGAGACAGTTGACCTGACAATCATGATAGCTGCTCTTTCCATTGTGTGTGCTGCAAGTTTTAGTAATGTACCTCTTAATTTTGGGCTCCCCATACCTTTTTGATTTTAAGCTTTTATGCACTTTACCTTCAGTTTCCCTTCATAATTTTTTTTTTGTTCTCGCCTGCCAAGAGGGAGATATTTTTCTATTCTGTCCCCCTTTTCCAGTCCATCAGGGGAACTGTGCTGAATCTTGCCTTGATTTGTCAGTATGGACTACTGGGCCACTACCCAAGAATTCTGGTGTATTCCAACTTGATGTAATGACTCATCATGACTAATTGTTTAATGTCTTGGAGGGTTAATCAGTTAACCCAGGCTCTGCTCTGCTCTGCTCTCTAAGTTGATTTTCACACAGCAGTTTGTCTGGGCTCCAATGCTGGTCACTAGATTTTCTTTGGGGAGAACGCAGCCCAAGCTTCACAGATTACAAATTAATCAGACATCTTTACACTGTGTCTTTGCTGTGTTGTGAACTCTGTTACATGCATGAAAAGTGTATTCATGTTATTGTTTAGTACTCATGTATATAAGAACCCTGCAACTGAATTTTATGTACAGATTTTGCACTGGTTGTTCCCCATGTCATTTTTTTCAGCACTTGTAAATAAAAAAAGGCAATTTCGTCTTATCTACATCTTTATTGAAATTTAGCATTCCACTTAAAAGATTTTTCATGTTTTTGTGAGTTGTTACAAAAATCCAACATAGCAATCACTGTGGAGCACGTATTCATCTTATGCAGTGACAAGTTTAAGAATGTCCATAACTCCAGCGTACGTATGTCGCTTATCTAAAACCACACAACGGAAGCTAATGAGGAAACTTGTAGTCAGAAGCTAACCGTCTGGTGGGCCCGGGGCAGTCATATCATTAACGTAAGGTTTTCAATCCAGCTATTAAGTGCGTAGTTTTTTCGCGAAACTTCGTGCAGTCCACCTTGATTACTGTAACAATGTCATTATTACATTTTGTGATTAAAACAAATGACGATACTTAACCTCCATTTTGGGGCTTGACGTAAACAAAGCCAACTTCCGGTTGATCTCTCGACAAACCAAATACTCCGATTTCTTCTTTTCTTGTTTTTGAAACGGTAGCACCCAATCAGGAGCAGCCAAAGATAAAGTTGAGGCAAGATCAAGGTATGCAGTTGGTTTAGTGCGCATGTATGCTTTTGAATTTACTGATTGTAGTAAATGCGGAACTTTTTGTTCTCCTCATAACAAAGGCCTGAAAACCATATTTGAAATGAAGAAGCTTGTTCATTGTCGCTCTTTTTTTTTTTTTTTTACAGTAAATTCTGTATTTATTTTTTTTTTTAAATGTAGTCACATTACTGTTAATCCCTTCATGTGACATCATTTCAGTATACAGTCATAGCCAAGGATGAAAAAACATGATTGCTTGACTGTACTTGAACAGGATGAGATTATACATGCATTAATACACAGATGAGGCAAATGAAAAAAAGCAATGGCTTGGCTTCCTAAAACACCATTTGTGCTTATTGTGCATTTATGTAACGTACTATAATTTTTTATTCATCTTTTTCATGACTTGTGGGCCAAGATCAAACTGTCTCTGAAATACTGTATAGTTTTCTACTAACAGTACAATGACAAAACTGCTGTTTAGAAATGTTTTTATTACTTGAACAAGTATAAGTGAGTGTTGTTGCATGCATGTGGAAAATAAAGCGGCTGTAAGTGCAAGACGTCCGGTTACAAACATGCAGGTTGTACTATGTCCATTCTTCACAAATTATTCTGATCAGGAGGGAGTTGCCTTAGTTCTCATCTATGTAGCAATTACAAAAATAATTATTTACAAGATCACTCTCTTCAGTTTGTTACTCTTTTAAAACAGCTTTAACAGCAATTTGATACGAACAAGACGTTGACGTTTTTATTCTACAATGTTCATTAGGCTGGACAGAGTGAGCTACCTGTTGTACGCTCTCTCCTTCTTGGCCCGCTCTAAGGCTTTGTCCATTGTTTTCTCATTCTCACCCCTACACTTGGGGCAGAACCACTTGCCTTTGGGCTTATGATGGAGCCCTACACAGGAGAAATGAAACCACTCAATGGGACATTCGTCATTATCACAGCCAATCATCTCGCCGTAAGAAACCTGTTCACACAAGCAGTATGTCGGCTCATCTGGATCAATGGGTAGGTCTGGAGGTGACACTTCTCGCTCAGACTTTCCTTTCGACCTTTTCTTCTTTTTAGACGATGCTTTTGCCCTCTTTTCCCGAGATGCGCCTACTCCAACTTCTTCAGCGTGATCCAGACCCCCGTAACTCTCCCGATTTTCTCCATTTTTTTGACGTCTCGACCGCTTCCCTCCAGCTTTGTCTCCTCCTCCTGAGCCTGAGGTAACTTCATCACGCTTTTTGTCATGGTGGCCAGTTTTGCCTGGAGTGATGTTCACTGAGGATGATGACATCATGGATGAAGCAGTGGTTGTCAATGATGTTGCTGTGGTAACATGACTCTCTGGTACTTCTTGTGAGGAAAGGAGAACTTCAGAATGCCAATCTATTTGTCTTGTTCGGTTCTCAACCAACTCAACCTGAAACAGAAAGGTTCATATTTTAATGTAATAGCCTTTATGCCGTTTGTAGAGTGTGTAGATGACTAAGTACTTGTCAAGTTTATACTACGTAAACAAAGGAGCTATGCACTTATTTTGTAAATCTGACAATACATGGTAGGGAGTTTAAATAATTTTAGGGTTACTGATAAAGCTGATGGAGGAGCTAAATAAACAGTTAAATAGGTTTTTATTGACTTGGTACTGATGTGCTAAATGTTAGTATTACAACAATGCGAGAAAGTATCCAAATATATTATGGATTTGCAGTATTACTCAATTATTATTAACAGTTTCAATTACCTTTAGTTTAATGATCACCTCATTATGACTCAAGCTTCATTTTTAATGGAAGCATGTACAAAAAGTTACCCTTTTAAAAAAATATATAAGTAAGGTATATATCTCCTATCTCAAATATAATTATCTTTATTAAATCCATACAGAGGTTAAATACTCCATTCTAAGTGTATTTTTGTCAATACCAGATAAATATATACTGTACAATAAGCATTAATTTTCATAGTGCTGTATCTCTACTACATACAAACAACAAATATTTGAGCACTTCAGCATATTCAGATCTTGGAACTGCTAATTGAGCAGCTCCACAGGAGTATCCAGAGGGTGTTGCACATACCATTTGACCAGCAATCTGAATCTTTTCATCTCCAAGTTCTTGACTGCGAATCAGTGCACGCTGAATAGATAACTGAAGTTTGCGCCTTTGAAGTGAGTCAGATTCTCGACAATATCGTTCATAAGCATCATCAAGCTCCTTAAGAACATCTGCCAAAGAGGAAATTGGGGAAATTTTAAGATACAAGAAAACTGTAGTTTAAAAAAATTCTACAGGTACACTAAAATACACTTAGACCTTACTATTTGTCTTTTGATTTTTGATTAAGTGGTGTGAAGGGTGCTTTCCTTGTTCAGGTATTTGCTGAGCATGACACCACTCAACTTTGCTTTCTGTCTGCCTACTAGAGGCTGAAAATAACGATCACCTACAATACAACAGCTATGTTAAGGATGAAGGGTTTAAAAAAAAAAAAAACTGGGTCAACTGGGTGACTATATAATGGTTGAATTACATGCACCTGGAGACAGGAGTGCCTCTTGGTTGACAGTCATACTGTTTCTAGATGCTAAACATTGTGTTCATATATGCAGCTACACTGTGCAAGTGAACCTCAGAACAAATACACTACGTTATTTTTGTAGTCAGCAGGTTCAATTTGCAGGTACGTAGAATTCTACTTTAGCTTGAAAATTATGTAAAAATACAGAATATTAAGGCATTGACTTGTTTTGAAATAGCTGGTTAAACATTCATATTCTCTCTTGGACAAATAATTTATTTGCACAATGTGTCAAATATAATACTTTTTTTTGTCAATTTGTAAGTGCTATAGGCATAAGTAACGTCAACATCTTTGATGTAGCATTTCAATGTCAAACTGTGGCAATGTGGACAATGTCTAGCTTCTTTACCTTGATACTTGGCGTCAATTTCCTTCATGAGGGACACACTCCTCTGTAAATCGAAGGGCAATGATTCCACCAGGTCCAAATATTCCTCAACATACTTGACAACAACATGGCCTGGGTCGCCATTGGTCGGGTTCAACATAATAGATCCTGTGTTGTACCGGGACACCCCGACCCTTTAAAGTACGAAATGACAATTATTATTATTATTATTATTATTAATAAAATAAACCAATGCTGCTTTCACGATGCTTTTTGCAGCCTAATTGAAATCGCTGTAAATTACCAAATATATCCAAATGTTGTGTGCATTTACTGGTAATTATTTATTTAAAATAGACGTCTCTCCTTTATGTGACGATCCATCCTTATGTGTACCATCTCACGGATGCGGCGCGTATGCGAATACATAAGCACATGAGTCTCCAGCCATGTGTTTACTCGAAAAGCTGGATCTCAACTCTCAAAATGCAAACGGGGGAGGGGAGTTATTTACAATCAGCACCGCTAAAAAAAATGCTACGTGTACAACGAAATCCGCCGGTAGACAGCAAACTGGTTAAAGGTCGGACATCTAAAAATTAAAACAACAGATGGATGACAAGTATTTGAAATGGTTATTTGTCGTCTCAAAGTGTCCTACAAGGTCTCCTCCACACCGATAAAGACAACAAAGCTAAGCAGCGGGGTTAGCTAGCTAGATTTCCCGGGGAACTAAGTTAGCTAACACTAACAAGGTAATGTTCCTCAAGTTGTGAATGAAACTGAAGGGGCATCCTCCTTCTTAACCCACCACAAATTAGATTCATATTGGAGAGGACTTTTCAAATCAACAGTACTTGAGTTGAATGACTATATACGTGTGATAAATAAGAAACAGCTAGCTAAAGTAAAGTACCCTCACAGGGAGTTCACGTCAAGTAACTAGTTACCAACTTTCTTCACGTTTCTAAGTTTTCGACTAACTGTTACCCAAACCATTCACAAAGTGACATTTTATCCTTATGAAGTTAACTGGATGTAGTCTCTGACCGACAAGCTAAATGACTAAACGAGCTATATCTTGACGATAAAAACACAAAGATTGACGCCAACTGGACCGTTCACTCCGATCACCAATCACAACATTTTAGTCAGCAAGCCAACTAACCTATTGTAACAGACAAAATATCTGTATTTCTATCTTAACCAGTATTAAAACCAAACATTTTGACGCTTTACGATTTTCATTATTTTTATTCGTTATAACTTAGGTTAGCAAAATTAGCTTCTGATAGCTTTGTGTGTATTTATATAAAAATATCGGTAATAACCAAAGTACAGCGTTATTCACCTTAAAATGACAGTCAAGATCGGTGACCGTATGTAATGTAGCTGTTGAGTTTCTCGCAGAAGAACTAACCTTGTGTGGATGTAGTTTTCTGTAGATATCTTGGTGATGCTAGTCTTTCTCTGCTTGCTAGCGCGACGTCGTGTGTGATGTGTGGAGCAGTTACTGCAGCGACGCAGGTCTGGGTCCTAGCCTATCAGCTAATGTTAGCAGTTAGCTCAAGTGCCTTCATCTGTGCGCATGCGCAACACTAAGACGCGGTGACCACATACCATTGAAATACACTTTCAGATGTATTTGGAATATAACGCTAAGCACATACATTGGCTTATCTGATTGGGCCAGCATTGCTTATCTTCACCTGTGCTGATAATCAGTAGTATGGTTCATTGTATGTCCGTAGGATGGTAACACCGTCTTGACCTCACTGTAACTTTCCATTCAGTATATCAATATTGCCACCCTGTGGAAATACACATAAACTGTCAACACGTACAACTATTTTTTTTTAACCACTATAATCCGATTTGTTTTAGGGGAAAAAGGGTCCAGAGTTTTGATACCACTCATACCATTTTAATCCCTTTTGTTGGTCCTCTGCTTCAATGTGTTTAATAAACACATTGAAATTATAATATTATTAAAGTATTAAGAGAAAATAAGTTACTGTAGGTAAACTCATTTTCAGCTAAAAGTATTCAAGTGCAGCAAAGACTCACTAAACAATAAAGTAGTCCTTGTCAGTACTACATGATATTCCTGGATTAATATTACTTAATGTGCATATTGAATTTTACTGCTGTAGATATTTAAGGTTGAGCATATTTCAACTACTTATGTACTTTTATACACTTTGATGAAAAATCATGTAAAGCATCATATTCTCAATATTTTTTTTTGTCAACTGCACCAGTGAGAACTATGCAAAAAGTTACTCTTCTGTTCTCCAAAAAATAAGTCTGTTTAACTTTGTGGCATTGTGTTTACCATCAGATCCAAGAGGGTTTTCATTCATTTAGCTTATGTGACACAATTTGAAACTTATGTGCAAATATGGTGTAGAAAAAAAATGTAGTGTTTGCCTTGGATACAAAATGGTGTTATAAAAAATAAAAGTCCTTAAGTGAAGTATCTCTAATTTGTGACTGAACTAAAGTACTGTTACATTCCACTACAGTTTATAATACTAAAGACACAGAGGACTATTTTTAGCTTTCTAAAAAGGTTAATTTTATAAACCTGCTGTGCATGTTTTTTGACATCATTCGGTTTCCCACCCAAAGTCTAGCTGAAAAGAAATTGTATATGAATGTGTACTTTTTGAAAAATTTAATACAGACAGCTTCATAAACACTTTTGATTTTAGGCTTTATTTTTTTCCAGAGCATTTCAACTTTCAAAGAGCTTTCTGAAGGCTGAACCAATCTCCTGGATCATGTCTGAGGTAGTGGTGGACCTGCCATATCGCTGGAATGCTTGACTGTTGCACTGTCTGGTGAGAGAACAGGCCCCATATGCTGCGAGCACTGATGGATTCACACTAGAGGGGACAATTAGAAATGAAGACACATTTATTAAAACAAAAACTTACTTGTGCAACATTACAAGGAAAATAATATAAAGGTGTTTTCATAAAGGATCCATTAGTTACTTCTGAAAGACCTCCAACTGCATTAATTACCCATCTGCTAATTAATCAGACCCAGCATTTATTATAAAAAAAAAAGCCAAGAGATTCAAAAGGAGGGAATACAGTCTCTGCAATTTGACATTAACTATTACTGAAAACAAAGGAATAGAATTACCACCTCACTGTGGTATGAGAACAGAAACACACGTAGTATGCAGTTGTACTTTATATCCATGCTTTGTAAATATGTAATGTAGACTATGAAGGAGTTGAATTAAATCTATTTTGTGGTGAAATGTAAGTTCTGCTTATATTGACAGGTCTAGTGAGAAACATTACGCCTTCATTTAGAGAAAGATAGTGCTGTATAAAGGACAGAAAAATGTTTTAAGACAACATCATTTCATCCATGTACGCTATTACAGGTGTGTGAAATTAAAATCTTTATGAATTCTTGATTCTTTGATTAAAAATGGGTTTTGTAATGTTATTTTACCATCAAAATCTAAATCAGCTCATCCTTGAGTCGAAGTGAACATTTGAGCCAAATTCGAGGAAAGTTTGTCAGGCTGTTTGTGATAATCAGACATACAAACAGCAGCGTGAAAGGGTAACATGAAAACATATTCGGAGGCATAACAACATGGAAAATGATTTAGCATATTGTAGGTAAATTATACTCACTGCTAGTACCTTTTTAAAGTACATAAACTAGTACTATTGAAAAATAATGTAATTTTACCTCCTGAACATTCCCGCTGCTGAGGCACTGTGAGCCCAGTGTGCAAGTACTCCCACTGATCCGGACAGAAGGTCACCCTGTCCACCACATCTTCTCCCACTGCCCTCAATACTGCATGAAAGCACTAAAACAATTCACAATTAAAAAAGAGCTCACATAGACCTCAGAATAAATATCTCAGCAGTGATTTACACCAAATAGAAAATACGGATGATGAAACGCATGTTTTTACTTTGCGTTAGCCTGATACCAACCTTTAGTGCCATCTGTAATGAGATCCTGTTCTCCTTTTAGCACCACAGTGACGTTACCCATGGCTCCACTGAGCTCTGACACACAGTGTTGAGGATCACTGCTGTCCATAGGCTCATGGTGCTGAGGTACCAACATAAAAACAAACAGAAACACTTGATACGAGCTGTATTCACTGATGGACTGAAGCGTGATTAGAAACTTACCAGTGCCTCATACAGTCTGGTGAATTCCATGAAGTTGGGTGTCAGGATGCCCTTCTGGTATCCTTGAATAACAGATGGCTGCTGAGTAACTAGCCATAATCCATCCTGTTGAAAACAAACCGTGCAAACACACATTTAGTGACGAGTCTTTGTGGCTGTGTAAAAAAAATCCAGTCTGTTCAACAGCAGGAACAGATTTTATCGACACAGGTACTTACTGCATCAATAACAATAGGAATATCTCTTGCTTTAGTCCTCTCTATTACTTCCTATAGGAGGGAAACAGAATAAAGTAAATGTATATATGATACAATAAAAAAAAACCTTATGTGAACCTTAGTGACTATCTAATAATATATTTACTTAGCATAATTTGGTGTAATAGCTCTCATTTTCCAAGATATTTTCTGATGTATACAGTATGAAGCAGTGTCCATGCACTTCTTTCAAATGTTAGAATCACCAATATGAGACCTTGAACCTATTTATTTTGGCATTGTCATAAATCAACACAGTTGGTAAACATGAGTGTGCTTACATACTAAACCTCTGTTTACTGGGAAATTTCACAAGGAGCTTTCAATTTTATTTCAGTTGCCTGTCATAGGGAGCCAACAACATGCAGGATTTTTTTCATATGCTGCTTAAAATCAAGACTTTTTGTGGTCCTGCTTACATGGTAGGCCTTAAAGATTGGGGTAAGTAAAAGTGAATTTGAATATGTTCTACATGCCTTAGCTGTTTTCAGTAAGTGGTTGTCTCTTCCTAGTCCAGGTCCCACCACAAGGCCGTGCAGTCTTGGAAGCCATTTTTCAATCTCTTCTACAGCATTTGGACTGTCCCTTGATACATAAAAACACAGACACACTTATGTCACTTTACATGTATGTTTACTTAACTTTTGCCATGATTCCTATCCTGGTACTTAGTATCAGTACTTACAGAACAGGATGGACGATGAGTTCAGGGCTGTATGATTTGATAACAGTTGCAGCATCTTTGGTGCAGAACACATGTGACAAATCAGCCCCCTGAGGATGAAGGGAAGGCACTGTCACTTCATCAACACTGACTTTATCCTCAAACAACAGGCTAGGTTTTATAATAAAATGTGTCCAATGATTATTTACCACTTTCAGTGCAGAGATGGCAGCAAAGTACGGTGCTCCAGTATAACTTCAGAGAATGAAGATGGAAATAAACATTAGGACAATTTTCAATACAACAGCAAATCCAACTTTTGTTTAGAAGATATTTGTATCAGAACATCAAATGAGAAGTTGATTTTAGCAGAACATACTCCTGGCATCCTCCAATGATCCCAATTCGTCCATCCTCTCCTTTGTGCTTTTTGGATGTTAGTGGAGGGATTATGCTTTTAACCATTGAGAGGATGTCATCGTCCATATCTCTATGTGATGCAGAGCCTAAGCTGTAGTAGCGTTCAAACACTGAAGAAGCAAATAAAGGAAGAGTTTTGAACAAGCAGTGCTAGTTTATCTTATGATTATAAATGTCAAAACAACAATTAATGAAACCCTGTGATTCCAGACAAACAGTGACAGCTCTATGCCTATATTTTATCATTAGACCTTTAGTTTTCCATTTTCCTCTGACATATTCCGCCTCCAGGCTGCACGCATTACACTGAAACTTATACCTAAAGGCTGGGAATCTGGGTTCAACAGTTGACCCTGTTGGGTGAAACAGTCTGCTGGTGGTGACGGGCGTCTGAAGTGACTGGACTGACCCCGTGTGCATGTAGGGCCCGCAGTGGCGAACACTGTCGAACGGCCAGGAGGAGCGTTCTTAGAGGGGGTTGTTGCAGAGCTCGGTCTGGAGGTGGAGGAGATGCTGGAAAACATCTGACCCAGCATCTGGAGCATGTGCAGCTCTCTGGCATGTTCGGCTTCTCTGCGACGGTCTTCCGCCTGCAAACGCTGCTCCTCCACCCGGTAGAAATTCTCCTCCGCCTGAGCACTCTGTTCCAGGAACTGCTCCATTAGTTTCTCCATGGGAAAGTTAGCGCGCCGCTTCCTCTGACGTTTTGGTGCTCTGGCTGACAAATTACTACTGGCTGAGTGGCTGCTGTTTTGTGGTCTTACTGAAGTGCCTGAAGAGGAGAGGAGTGATATAATAATGTGATGCATTTTTGCACAGAAAATAACCATGGTGGAACATACAACAACCCCTAATAGGCTGGGATAGCAACGAATATACACACACAAAAAACAAAACAGAAAGCAGTGATTTTCTATTTTGATCTATTTTTTTCTCTATTGTAGAACAGAATCTTGTACATAAAAAAGAAATCTTATAAATAATTATCCTTTCCTGCCATTCAAAGATGGACCACCATGGACCATCATCACAAATGCTTGAGTATGCATAACACTTCCTTATAACACACAGCAGTTTCAACTGGCATTTACGGATATAACCATGCATTGTAGTGACTAACAAAGGTTTGGCATAATAATCCCGAGCCCATGTGGAAATACCACTTAGATACGTCTCCCCCCCCCCAAAAAAAAAAAAAAAAACCTCTTTGGATGATCTTGTCTGTCAACACTGGATGTTTCAAATCAGATCCTTGTTCGGAGGGTTTTTCTTTTTTCATTTTAAACCTCATCACTTATCCAAGTCTCCCTATCCCAACTTGTTTTCTATTACAGGTGTAATTAGTAGGAATGGATTCAAATTTATTTGAAAAAGTATGTATTAAAATGCCCTCAGAATTCATACCCGTTTTCCGAAAAATAAAAAATCTGATCTTGTGTTTACATTACATTACATTATAATGCGTTTTTATTCTCCTCATTGTGATCTGCTTTTGGAGCAAAACCTACACGTTGGTAAATCAAAGTGGTGCCACATCTCGACATGATGTTATTAGCAACATCATATTGTTATAGCAAAGGCCAATTTTAATGTTAGCATTAGCTTGATCACTCACCTTTCTCATTTGAGGACGAGTCTGTGTCACAGTCAGAATCTGGATCCATTACTTTAATGTTACACACGTCTATTGGTAAATTATGCTGCGACATTGGACGTTCACATAGTATCCTGTCCAGCTCCTCAAAAAATGGACAAGTTATTCTTTTCTTAACATTATCTTTAGCTTTATGGTAAAGCACCTTTAGACGCTTAACTTTGCGTTGGCATTGCAGCCAGCTCCTCTTCCAGCCATGCTCTTCCATTTGTTTTGAAATGTCTTCGTAAATGCGCCTATTTCTGTAGGAACAGTCCAGTTGAGCTTGGATCGCGCTGTCACTCCATAAAGCTATTAAACACCCCGTTTCTGGATGGCTCCAGGGTCGTGAATCTTCCATTTCATGTAACCTTTCGTCTGATTACCTAATCTGTGATTGAGTGCTCAACCGAACCTGACCTAACAAAAGAGGGAAGGTTCCAAACTCACCCGCTCCAACATTGATATAAACGTAACGGCTAACTAGCGGCTACTTGCTTAAACAGAGTCACATGCATCACGTGAGCCAATGGTATCCGTTTCCTGACGTCAACCATCGTTCTCCTTTTGTTTACGACAGTTTGTCTTGTCGTACAGCAGAGCACAATTCTCAGTCCTAGAGATAAATGTTTGTGACATGCTGGAGTATTTAGCTACTTTGAAACGTTGGTTTCAATGATACAAAGAAGAGCAGTCCAAAGTTTATGTGTTCAATTTCACGAGAGACTTACAACTGCCGTAAAAGGGATCCGCCTGTCGCAAAACCACCACACAACGATAATTTCGCTCATTTTAGATGTCATCTGGAAGTCGCAAATTTTCTAGTTTACGCATGAGATGCTAAAGGTGGACGCAGAGGCCCTTTGACTGTTACGAAACCAACTCTTATATATATATAAAAAATGTAGAAAATAATAGTTTATTCCTGACACGCAGTCTCCCCTCCCATCACTGGGCTCCATTCAGACAGAACAGCCTCTGGTCTCTGCGTGCCAGACAACATCCAGATGTGGCCAGACAGATCCGATCAAAGTCAGATGACGACGCATTAACATTTTACCCATATCTGGACAACTTAACCGGATACCGTTCGCATTTTAATACCAGGTCTAAATGGGGCCACATATATGTATTTTGTCTACAATGAAAAACAAGTCAAGGTAAATTTAGAAATACCACTTTCTGGTTTTACTTCAGCTGCTTTCTGTTTTATGTGCATTTTTCTTATTTAGGGTTGTAAACAAAACATACAATTAATTCATGTATCTCAAATGAGCTAAATGTCTGAAATACTTACTATTATTGCCCACTGTCACTTTAACTGGAATAGGGATGGGAATAGTCGGATACTCCAACTTCACTTCAGTCTCTGCAGGTAAAGGACATTCTCCTGCGCACTCGGAGTATGCATCTTGAGCATCATCTCCGTCCTCCTCCAGGCCATCCCCGGCCTCCTCTCCTCCAACCCCACTCTCTATGAATTCTTGTGGATCCAGAGCGGGCCGGTTGCTCAGAATCCTCTCCATGGTGTCATAAAACTTACAGATTTTATGATACTGTCCGTTGTTCCGTAGATTACCTTCCTTTGCTAACAAGTACTGTCTCTTGAGGCTTTTGATCCGCACCCTGCATTGTTCAGGGGTCCTCTCAAACCCCATGGCCCCCAGTCTCCGGGAGACGTCGCGGTAGACGAAGCTATTTCGGAAGTTGCCATCCAGAGCTGTTTGGATGTCCTGCTCCCCCCAGATGTTCAACAAGGTCCGCGTCTCTACATCCGACCATAAGAATCCCCGCGTTGTGTTTACTTGCATGGCTGACCCAGACAGGCTTTCTGCTGTGGAGAAAGCTCCACGTAAATGAGTTAAATGGAGATGTTGACACTGCGGATTATGATGGACGTCTGGTCTGGATGTCTGCTCTAAGCTGCATCAAAGCCGCGGGGTGTCGCTAGCCCAAACAACGGCAACTAGATGTTTAGTTAGTTTAAAACGCTTTGGAGGACTAATATTTTTAGTTTCCAACTTGGAAATCATAACATGAGCTTGTACAGATCAACTCTTTGTATGCTAGCTAAACCTAGCCCGACAATGTTTATCCCTTACGTCGTTTGGTAAATGCGTAGCTTATTAGTTACATAGACACTGACTTGGGATCGGTTTTTCAAGCCCTATTCACAACCTTAACCTTCACTGGGGAAATTGCAAAGCTGACCTCTAATCAGTCTGAGGGAGTATTCACCTTTTCCTTGGCCGTTCCACCGCCCATGCTAGGTGTCTGCCGGGTCCTAGAGACCCAGAGGCTGACCCATTTACTGGACTTAACTGGACCTCCTACACCAAACTAAAACAGAAAGGCCTCAGAACATGTAATGGCGTGCAGCCTAGCTACAACCGGCCTCGTGGTAAAATACATGTTAAAATACTGGTTTCTCGTTACCTGTCCCGTTCAAATAGACCAATGTGACGAAAAGCGACAGTGCAACTGTGGTAGTGCAAAACCACAGCATCTGAATATGTTGCGGCATGCTGTCACTCCCTTATTGTTTCATTAAACAGTAACCACAGTCACTGATACATGTAGTTATTCCACCAGTGGACAACCCCAGCTCTTCTTACCTAAACTGGAGCTGCGTTTCAACGCTGACAACTGTACACAAATGATCCTGATCATGAGGAGCTTTAACCGACCGCAATACAGGAAGAATGGATCGTGATGCATTCACAGACACTCGGACAATTCAACACACCAGTAAATACTACTACTGTTACGAATACTACTACTACTACTACTACTACTACTACTATTACTACTCCTACTACTACTACTACTACTAATAATAGCTTTAACCATTATCAGCCTTTTTTGAAAGATTAAATGAAGGTTATTATTACCTGGTGTGAGTAAAGGTATAAGTTTGGTTGCAAAAACAGTAAACAAAATAGTAAAAGCATTTACCTCAGTTTCTTTTTAATTGTTTCTCTTTCTCTTTATTTTTTTTCTCATTGTTTTACATGTGATGTTGCATCATGATAAAAAAAACTGCGTGGTGTCTGCATGACCTAATTTTTTCTTGCTACTACAATTTTAAGTCAACAAGGAGGACATGTCCAAAAAAATATATGCAAACCTGAAGATTATATACTCAGGAATCACTCTGAGACCGAAACTACTGCAGATGTCGAATTTGCATTTTTTGTGAGGAACAACTCTACGCCCATGACCTTCCACAACCCACTCGTGAGAAATCCACAACCAGTGAGACAAATCTTGGGAACATAGAAACAGTTGTGTGTGCCCTGAATTTAGTCTCGTAGGTGATAAACACACCTCTCAGAACCTGGCATTTTGTAGCTCATATCCATACTGCACAGCTATAGTTCATGCCAAACCCAACTATAAAGTTGAGCAAACAAAATTAACCAAACAGGTTATTCTCTGTAAAAAAAAAAAAAGTCACTTTAAACAGTACAATAATAGACTAAATCAAATTTGTATTCTTGTTGCGCTCACTTTTACGTCTTGTTTCACTGGTGTTTATATTTTTATTTTTCCAGAACTGTTGCTTCTTTTTTTTTTATAGTCTTAAGTGAATTGCTCAATGTACGCCGGCTGTGGGGGAACCTAGCAGGCGTAGATCAGGGTGAAATAGCATCCTATCCTTCTTTAGCTCCTCACCTACTTCCTGTTTCACCTCAGTTACTTTCTGAAGTTGAGATTCCCACATCGGACCCCAGGATGAGCTAACTCCGCTCAGTCACGTTGTCACAGATGAACTTTGCTTTATAAAATGGCGTATCTCACGAGACTGCGCAAGCAAAGTCAAATGAGGTTTGCGAGCTAGAGCGTGTTTATTTATTTATTTTTGCTGAAAAGGAGAAGAACGCCTGCATCAACCATGCCCGAGGTGTCGAAGCTGAGGAAACCCGACGTGAAGGTTGTCCTCCTCGGTGACATGAACGTGGGCAAGACGTCGCTGCTGCACAGGTACACGGAGAGAAGGTTCAAAGACACCATCAGCACCGTCGGAGGGGCGTTTTTCCTCAAACAGTGGGGTCCTTACAATATCTCAATATGGGACACAGCCGGTAATACCCTCATGTATTTTCCTCTGACTTTCCACTCACTGTTTTATCTCTTTTTACTCTTTATACCTGATAATGTGATCCGACCTCCTGAGGATCTGTCTGCTTAGAATAAACAAGTCTGGTCCTATTTTCTCCCATTTCTAAATGACAGATTGTTTCATCACATAATTCTAGTTTGGATGACTATATTATTTAGCTCAAAACAGGAGAAGACTGTAGGACTAACATCTCCTAAAACAACAAAACACATGTCTTATGCCTCCTCATGAGTTGAATTTTAGTATCCATCAATAATCTGCTGTTTGTGTGGATTATTAATGTATTAATTCTGAGGAACATTGTCAACGTTAGGTGCTCGTTTTTGTCTTTTTATAAACCAAATTCACCTTTACATTTACAGACACTGAAACTAAATTCAGAATGGATGAAGTAGATTGAAGATACAATGTAAAGAAATACTTAAGTGTCATTAATTTAGAACAAATTATAAGCATAAATCCTGTAGGAAATTCCATAAAAAGTTTCTCATGAGATTGATCTCTTGCGCAAAATTGTGACTTGTCTTAGTATTTAGTAGAGTAATATGAAATATTTTTGATTGAGAAAAGTGAAAGATTAGAATAAAATCCCAGAATGGTTAAAGTTGTTTTTTTTAATTTTTTTTTTTTTATAAGTGGCTTTAAGATAACATGGGTTTTATTTGTTACAGTCACAGTTATACATAGTAGTAGCACAGTGAAATGTATTTTTGTACCTGCAGTCAATAGTTAAATATTAACTTCACACAGCACACAAGATAAAAATACAAATATATATCTAAAAAATGTAAACTTAAACCATCAAACAAACAATCAACTTGGTTTCTTAAACTTTAGCGTTATTCACTTAATAAGCCATGTAAAGTTACTTCTGTTATCTACTTGCTGAACAGTGGGGATGTTGTAAAATCATTGTACCTTGCAAGGTATTACTCAATAATGGATAAATCTGACCTAATCAAAGCCAGTCACCTTCCATGACTCTGGACACGTACTGGAAGCTTTAACCTTACGTAGTTCTGTCTGTCTGAGGCTTTAGAAATAACAAAGAACACTTAAATTTTTCTTGATTTGACAAAAGATGGATGACAAGTGATAATTCAAATATAGGTAGTGATGCCGTATATTTACTAACTTAATTAAATCACAAATGCCCCAAAAATAATACATTCTGAGGCAATCAACTGCAGTTTTAACCATCAAATTAATTCACTTTTTTTGTAACCACACACCTTTAACTATAAACAGATTGCTGTTTAGCTTTTTGGCCACATTTGTTTTTCTGTTGACTTATAATCTCGATAACAGGATAACTGTACCATCATCATATTATTAATTTTAGTTGGTTTATGTGAAGAGGAGTGTTTTACTTATCTTAGTAAATAAAGTGTAGGACTTCTAGGCCATTAAACAACATAATAACTATGGTTTTGATAGAGTCGTCCATGATGAAAAGAGTAACAGGGTGGTGTAGTATCCCCAAGGTGTTGGTGTATCTTGTGGGTATTTTCATAAGCAGTTTATTAATTTGCCATTTATTAAGCTTTGTCATGTGATTCTCAGCCAAACTCTGAGACATTGAATTCAGATACTTTCAGGTCTCATTTTCCTCGTAAACTACTTAACTTGTCTGCTCATGTCGTCTGTAACAAGAATGATTGCTGTTTCTAATGAATACGATTACCAATAAGCTACATTCCAGTATTGTGTAAACATGAATTACAGTCAACCCTCTTAGGAAACTAGTCACTTCACAGAACTGCAATGAGGTTTTAGAGTCACAGAGATGAGGATAAGGAAAGACCATGTGACGAGCAAGCTTTTTCCTGTCTACGTTCCCTAACTCCGTGACATTTGACGGCAGGAGGCTGTTGCATTTGTTAGAGAAATGCTGAATCAGTTGTGAGTCATTTGAAAGCTACTATCAGCATTGAACAGCCATGTGAGAGCAGTTCTTCTAAGAACTTTGTCAGAAATTTGGCTCTAAGCATCAGCACATTCAGACTGCCAGCTGCTCATTTTTCTAATGTTTTTTTTTTTTTTACCCATTTCAGTCTAATAGTTTAGTTTCAAAGCCCAGTGCTGGCTCTGGTCCTACATCTCCGACCCTGTTCCTCTTAGTAGTCACATGATGGGGCTATGACAGGAAGACTTGACTCCCCTGTGTGTGCAACACTTGCATAGATATAGTAACTTTCCAGGCTGGCTGAGAAATGTCCTTTTTTTTTGTCTCTTCAACCTCTTTTTTGTGTAATCCGTGAGGTATTTATGATGAATTAATGTGACTTTTGACACATGGATGTTAAGATACACATAGCATTACAAATGATCCTTAAACCACCTGTTGTTTTCTGTGAAAATGTCATAGTCCTTCATCATATCATTTTATTATACTGTTACATGAATTCTAGGTTTACCAAAGCTGGAGTTTTAAAGGCAGAGGTAAAAAGCAGATAGCCAATAAACTTGTTTAGCCATCTCCACTGTAAAAGAATGCGACACTTTTAGAGAGTTTCTGTCTTTGATTTAATTAGAAACTAACGACTCTTGAACTGTTCATCTAAGTAAGAATAATAAATACTTAAATGAAAAACTCAATAATAAATATGAATCACTGGACATCAAACTTACACTAATGATTCGCTGCATTGAAAATGTAATATTAAACTAGGGCTGGAAAATAATCAAATCAAATAATTTAATTAATCAAGGGTTTTGTCTTCTGAAAATTGTGAAAAAGGCCTAAATTGTACAAAAGTTGGATTATTCCTCTGGAGACATTTCGGACTCAACAAACATTCAAGGTGCATCCTGTTTGTTTCTTTTAATATTTTAAGTGTGAATGTGTTTCTGGTTGTATTACCCAACTCTACATTAAACTCTATATTGTAGATGAATCTATTTGTGTTTTTTATTTATTTATGTTTTGCTATTATTATCCTGAAAAGTTAGCAGTTCTTCTTGAGAATGTTGACATTAGCCACAAGCCACTATCTGAGACAAGTTCTCCTGATGCTGGTACCGTATCTGCACCAAATAATCATAAGATCTGTTCTTGGAAAAATTCTAGTATTTATATGTTTCTTAGCAGGCCTTTTCAATTTAATAGGTAACCTATTGTAGGTTAAACTGTTTTTGTTGTCACACATATAAATACAGCTTATTTCTTTAGTAAATTTATAAAGTCAACATTTTATGTATCATCTGCCAGGTTTTTCATCACATTAATTCACACAAGAAAAGTCACATTTATGAGAAGTGTCGATTTTACTACTTTGTCAGATTGGTCTGATAATTATTTCCAAATATGTTGTTTATTAAGTGCAGGTGGGTACAATAAATGCAGGCTTACAGCACTACAATAAACCCTGCCTTTTATGAAGATTAAAATGTGGAGTTTTTGATGAAAATATATGGTGACTGAAGTCTGTCCTTGCTGATAATACTATAAATTCCAGAACGAATCATTAGAATAGCTTGAAAAAAGACCATAAAGTTGAATCAACATGTCACACAAACAGTAGGATTCGTCTGTGTTTGCTCGAGCGTTGTGTACCTCATGAACTCTTCACTGAATGTACAAACCGAGAGACGCCTGCTGTAACAAACTATTCATACACACAATGTGCTCTTTCAAAAAAAAAAAAAAAAAAACTGCAGATTTCCAAAACAAAGGCCATTTGTTTTCACTGTGTTGTACAATTCTTCTTTGTGCTGTATGTCCTGTAGGATGACTGTTCATATGGTTTAATGTGCTGATGGGGTTTTAATGAGTCATGATAATCCACCTTTGTCTCCTCAGGCCGCGAGCAGTTCCACGGTTTAGGCTCCATGTACTGTCGAGGCGCCGCTGCCGTCATCCTCACCTATGATGTGACCAACTGGCAGAGCCTAGCTGAGCTGGAGGAGCGTTTCCTGTCCCTGACTGACACTGCCAACCATGACTGCATCTATGCTGTAGTTGGCAACAAGGCTGATCTGACAGACCCTAAAGCCCAGCTGCATCAGGACTCAGATGGTGTTTCAGAGGAGGATCCCAGGACTGAATCACAGGTGCTGTCAGCTTGTCCCACGCCGCCAGCCTCCCCTGTGTCCCTCTCTGGCTTGATGCTTCACAAACAGGTTACCCACGAGGACGCAGTAGCTCTTTATGGGAGATTACTGCGATACAAGGGCCTGGATGAAAAAAACAGCCTACCCGCAGATAAAATGTGCTTTGAGACAAGTGCAAAAACAGGCTACAACGTGGACACACTGTTTGAGACACTGTTTGATCTTGTGTTGCCTTCCATCCTGAGAAAGAGAAATGAGAACAAGGAATCTCCCACCGTGGACTTGGAGGATTGTAGGGGGACAAGCAAGCGGACCAGGTCTTCCTGCTGCTAGGATCTGCTGAAATACGGATGCAAATATCTCCACCAGCAGACACGTCTTTTTTTTTTTTTTTAACTAAAAGACTGTGGGTAAGGTTAGAGCACTGCATCTAAACTGTGATGGTACTACATATTTTCCCTGACTGAGATCTCTTCTTATTTCTACATCCCATCAATATGTATACACATTTCTGATCCTGTGAAGAGTTTAGTGTATTGTCTGCAATGTAAGGAAATTAATTATGTATTATCCCTCTGTACTATGAGAACTTCATCCAAACCACTGAAACTGCACATTTCAAAGGTGTGTCTATAAGCAAATAACACACATAAGTCAATCACTGCTGTTTTGAATGTTTTGTTCTGAGAATGTCACTAATGAAAGGGCACTAATATTTAGTTGGGCGACACATTGCACCATGTTTTAATAGTATGTAAACATTTCTTAAATCACACTTTGTGTTACCAGCTTTCATATTGATTTTTATATGTTTGGGGCACATCCTGGAGATTTCAGTGAGTGTAAATATCCTTGTTGATTTTTTTTTTTGCTTTGAATACTGTCATAATAAAGATTTTTATTTTGCACTTTCCCCGTTTGAGTAAAATGACACGGTCTCAAAAGTATAACAAACAACATTTAATTTTTACAGTCCAATAAAATTGTCATGTTATGGGAATGATCATAATGACATTAGTTAAAACAATGCTGTCAGTATATTTTGGCGTAATCAAACTGTCTGTTTCTAAACAAATGTGAAGTAGCACATTTGACCCAATTTTCTGTCTGCTGTGAAAAAAAAAAAAACATTTCTCAGGATCACTGACCAAAGCAAGGATTTACTACAGTCAGACCTTTGATCCAAACTGTTTACATTCTGTGTTGTTGGCAGCCTAGAATAATTGAGTAATCAGTGGGTCTGTGAAGGAAAATAAGTGTGTCATGGGTAAATAGGATATGCATTCAGAAACACATGGGGAGAGGGATCAAGTTCATTCAGCTGATATATAAATACCAAGAAAATCAGTGCATTGTGTGAACATAAGGTGTATGAAAAACAAAGTTATTGCAGTCGATATATGCATAAAACAAAAACAGATTTTTGTAAGAGCAATGGCAAAAAAAAAAAAAAATCAGGGTAATGCTGTCAAAAGTGTCAACCAACAGTTACTCAATACCTTAAATCAGTTCAGCTGGCTGAGATAAAGTTAGTGGCTTGAAAAACCCTAAACAATACAAACATCTAGATTACCTGAAGCAGGTCATACACATGGGCATCTTTGGTTCAGCTGTACTGTTCGATCTGTTAACAATGTATATAACTGTTGAGGTAATAAGTTAAAAAGTAAGCACCAATCTATATTTAACACAAAATATACTTGTCTTCCCATAATGCCTTTGATTTCATCATGGGGCTTCTCTTGTCTTATCTACATTGGGGCATTTCTTCCAAAATTCAAGGCATAATAGAGTCATTGCATATCTGAGCTCCTCAGATCAGGGAAAAGGATGTCATTTACATTGATCTAAGTCCCCCTTTTCATGTTATTAGCACATAGAGAGACGACACCAGACCACTGTCAATAGAATAACTTTGTGTCAGAGTTACAGTGGCCTTTTTCACAAGTTCTTCATGCAGACCTGACAGCGGCTGATGCGTGACAGGAGCTGGCCTGCTTTGAGTGTCTCTGATGCCGGCTCAGTGTGGAATGACTGATCTACGGACGTTAGCCAGAAGCTGTGTTCATTAGCAAAGTAGTGGCATGTGCCTTTAGCCCCGTTACACTCAATGAATGGTGTTGTACGGAAGTCCTCTAAGCAGGAGCCGGGCGATGACAATGACTGACCTCCACCCTCATTTCCTGCCGCTGTGTGCTGTGGACAAAGGTGAGAAGGAAAAGAAGTGAAATACAGGCTCAAAGGGCTACCCTACTCGTGTTTTTAAGTATTCATAGGTGTGACAAGTTGATATTGGGTGCAAAATGTCAGGCTTTTATGCCAGATCTAAAAAAAAAAAAAAAAATCCAAAACAGAAATATGTAGAAAAATAGTTACGTTTGAGCAGCCATAACCTGTTCATGCAATTCTTGAATGCTTTATAAGGTCAGTGAAAACTTGAATTTTGACTTTTGACCTTCAAAATCTTTATATATCATCCTGGAATTGAGGTGAATAAATTCCCTAAAAGTATCCCTGAAAAGTTGAAGTAATGAGAGGGAACCAACATGAGGTCACAGTAGCCTTGACCTTTGATTTTTGGTCACCAGTCCATGTGAATAGAGATACCAAATTTGAACCAACCAATGGTCAATCCTTATGATAGAAGTGTGTGGACACGTCTAATAATCACATCTACTGTATAATGTAAATATATTAGAGACACTGACACCTATAGTAGAGTTAAGGTTAAAAAGTACCAGTGCATCTTATGAATATCCAACAAGAAGCATCATATATTTCTACCAAAATAAAAACAGCAATTATATGAGAGCTTGCTAATTATATTGTAATATTTTGATGATAAAGACCCAATGATTATAAGCACAGTATGTAACTTGCCTACATCTATAAGAACATTCTGTACACTGACTTCTATGATTTTTACACTAGCTACTGTTAAATGGACTTGGATAGAATCGACAAACAGCCGGTTCCTAGCAAGACAGTCTCCACAAAACCCCATGTGAGCAGAAAAGAATGCATGAATAATACATATTGGACCTTTAAGTAGTGCCATGTATTAACTGTGGGTATACATGTTTAACATTAGGCTGGAAATGATTTAACAGGGCAAAAAGGGACAGAAAATATGAAGGGTAATAACTACCAAACACGTTTAGAGACGGCAACAATCTAAAACTATATGGTAACAGCATACTAATAACAATATAGTAATCTTCTAATAATTTTTATAGTAGTGCAATATTTAAATTAAAATGGTAATATAAGAGGGCAATAACCACATAAAAATGTTATTGGATATAAGCAACAGAAATAATACAAAAGTAACTGGTTATTACCTGCAAATTCCATCTTATAGCACATTCATTACAGGGTGTAACTTAATCAGTCCTTCTTTATTGTTAAATTATTACCCTACTATGAATATGTTATTGGTGAGCTGTAAGGTAAGATGTTTACCGTTTGGCTGAACAGTAAGACCGGGACTCACCATGAGGAAGGAGTAGCCAATCCACAGGCTGCGCCATCCCACTGGACACTGTGGGATGGTGATGTCCTGGCTGTGGACTGCTATGGCAACTGAGGGAGCTTCACATACAGAGCAACGACTGATATATGGTTTGATTTCTCCTTCCTCTACAGGCATCATGGGAAGAGGAGCAGTCGTCGATAACCAGTAGGACTTATCATTTCTGCTGGCGTAGTAACATATATCACCAGGATTACAGTAAAGGAAGGGCATGGTGCTGAACCGCGGGAGGCAGGAACCAGCCAAACCTGAACAGGACAAGTAACCAAATTATACTTTGTAAAGATTTTTGCAACATATTATTTATAATAATACATAAACGTACTGTCATGTAATGCAACAAGAATTAAAAAGCAAAAAACACAACTGAAAATATTTGTTATG
This sequence comes from Apogon hyalosoma, assembly GCA_037367295.1. Taxonomy (NCBI): domain Eukaryota; kingdom Metazoa; phylum Chordata; class Actinopteri; order Kurtiformes; family Apogonidae; genus Apogon; species Apogon hyalosoma. The sequence goes on along the minus strand of JAPQRP010000016.1, from coordinate 17,496,232 downwards.
AATGAAAAAAAAAAAGCAGTTTACATAACAATCAGTCAGTATTTAATCTGTTTTATTGTATTTGCTATGCATGACTAGGCTATTGTTTGTGCAATATGTGGCTGTGGCTCAGTTGGTAGAGCGGGTCGTCCAATGATCAAAGGGTTGGAAGTTTGAATCCTGGCTCCGACTGTCCATGTGTCAAAGTGACCTTGGCAAGACACTGAACCCTACATGGCTCCCAGTAGCCCACTACTGGTGTATGAGTGTGTGTGTGTGTGTGTGTGTGTGAATGGGTGAATGTGAGGAATTATAAAGCACTTTGGGCACCATGAAGGTGCATAAAATGCACTTTATAAGTTCAGTCCATTTACCGGGTGTTTTTTACCATATGCCACCCTCTGTATTATTGAACTATGCTGAATTGGAATTCACACCTAATGCTCTGACATTTACACCATTTTTAATTCTAGTATAGTGTTGTACATGCACAACTCCTGGACATCTAGAAGAATAATGTCAATTTTAGGCTTTTTCATGTGAAATTACATATTCTGTCTCATTAATACACACCTTCTCATTATAATAAAACATAAAAAGTCTATGATAAAATGTTAAAGGTACGTTGTATACTTAAAAGCTAAAATCCAATTATGCTACAAGAATGGAGGTGGGGGAGGGGTATTTGGATCACCACCCACCAATCACCAATAATAATAATCAACCATCATCAAGTGTAAAATATGAAACATAATATTAAAGATGTGATTGTCTAAATGGCCCAAAATCTATTCCTGTAGGCTTGAAGATGTGAATTTTGCAATTGTAGTTTTACTTATTTATTTATTGTTCATTCTGACTCACCAAGATCCTGGTTGTGGGCCTTTTCCTGGCCTTCAAGGTACAGCAGACTGTAACCATCCCACAGCTTCGACATCCCCACAGGGCACATGGGTGTCAGCTCTGATTGGCTGTGTTTCACCAGTAAGTAACCTACACTGACACTGCGACCAGGCATGCCAGGTAACCCAGGTATACCAGGGGTGCCACGGTAGCCTATTGAGAAATGAGAAGTTCAATAAACAAACTGTTAGTTATGCAACAACTTGCAATCAACAGAACTGTAAACACAATATAATTTGGTATTATGTATGATGCCCAAGGTTTAGAAGTATCACTCAGTTGATGATGTAATGAGTGCATGCTGTAAAACCCTAGTGACCAACTCAACTCATTTCAGTACATAAGAGATATTTAGCTACCGGTAGTCCTCAGCTCTTGGTTAATGCTGTTTACTTAAATGCTTAGTGGTTTTTAGTGGCCTTTAATTCTGGTTTATTAAATTCAACCTCAAACTCCTCACAGTGTTGCACACACCTTCTGTGCCTTGCAGACCAGGGTGACCAACTTGCCCAACTTGTCCACGGAAACCAGGTGTACCTGGTCTTCCACTGATACCAGGCATCCCCTTTTGCCCTATAGGTCCCATGAAACCTGCACAGGGAGAGCAGACACCATTACGTTGCTGGGTTGGACATATCATTTGGACACATCAGGAAGGATAAATGTTGTGTTACAATAACAAACCGGAGTCCCCAGGGGGGCCTCGTGGTCCTGGTTCTCCTGCGACTCCCTTTGGTCCTTGTATGCCCTTTGGACCTGCTGAGCCTTTTATTCCTGGATGCCTATCAGGCTGCCCAGTAGGACCTTGATCTCCTGTGAACCCTTGAGAACCTGCAAAATGGATGGACGATGTAATAACAAGACAAAAAAGGCACATGGGGTCTTTGATAACTTGTTAGTAGTTATTATGTAATAAAACTACATAGTTTACCTGTTGGTCCAGTGTTTCCTTTTGGACCAACTGGTCCTCTTTCACCCTTCACACCAGCTGAACCAGGGACTCCCATCAGTCCTTGCTCTCCTTTCACTCCTGTAAGAAAACAAATTAAATCCAGGCTGAGTGCAGATGGTAACATAATAAAAACTGCTTGGACCAACAACAATAAAAACACAAATGTAATTAAAAAAAATCTGAAAGGACATAACTGTTATTTCAGCACTAGTATATAAAGCATATGAAGTATTAGCAACAGTGGGTCAAACTATACAATACATTTCCTGGACTTCTGACAGAGCAATATAACCACTGAGCGGCAATATAATAAGTAACAAAAGACTATGCAGCCAGTATATAGACCTCATATTGAAATATCAGTACTTTTCTACTTTAGAATCATAACACTGACAGATACTGTAATTCACAACATGAAACTATATCACAATAGTTTAACAGACACTAAAAATATTTATATGTTTTTCAGTGACTATACCACATATGCAATTCAAGATGTGATACTAGGCCTGATATGCACATTTTGATTGATTTTGGTGAAGTGAACATTTTTGCATTTAATTTTCACTAATATACATACAGTATAAATATAAGTGTATGTTCCCTTACATCTGTAGAATCTGTGGACAAGGGGCATCTCTGTAGGACTACGATTGTTCTTTTATAATTGTATTTTGCTCATTAACCTTGACTGTTGTTATTGCTTATGAAACAGCTGTAATTTGAACACCTCATACTGGATCAGATTTTTTACAAAGATTCAGTATTTCATTCGTACCTTTCTTCCCAGAAACACCATTGGGCCCTCTGTATCCATGTGCGCCTTGATCTCCCTTAAATCCTTTCCTACCGGGGACTCCTGGAAACCCACTTGTTCCTGATTCACCCTTTTCTCCAGGTAGGGAATCAATACCAGGAAAACCTCTGGGCCCAGGGAAACCTGAGAAACAAATTAGAGATGAATAAATACATACATTTAACTCTTTTTAAGAATAATTCATCCAGTATGGCATTACGTTTGTACAATAGTTATAAAGTAAAATTTTCAGGGAGAGCAGTGTCTGAGTTCACCACTGAGCTGTTATGGTAAAGGACTTTGCCTTTTATTGCCATCAAAACATTTTAGAACTCCTCTCACCTGGATGTCCTTTAACCCCTACAAAACCAATGTCTCCATGGGAACCTGGTTTATCAGGAGTGCCATCTGGTCCTACAGGGCCACGCAATCCTGGAGGTCCAGGTAGACCCTGGTCACCTGAACAAATTAAAAATGGAAAGTTTCAAGGCTTAAGTCAAATTACAGTCAACTGCCTGTGCTACTGTCTACCTTTCACCCCATTAGACATCTATGTTAGACTGTGAGACATCTGCAGGGGTTTGATGTCAAATAGACCAACTCATATTGATGCAGAGTAGTGGTATCTAACCTGAGGGCCCCTGGAAGCCTTTCAAACCCGGTGAGCCTGAAAAACCTGGCTGGTTGTTGGGGTCACCACTCTCTCCTTTTGGTCCTTTGGGTCCTGTCTCTCCAGCTGGTCCAGGGGCATCCAAACCTAATAAAATGACCAAAATCACCAGATTTGAAGTACCGGATGGACTAAAGAAGTCAGACACCTATGTTTATTGTAAGTATGTTTGATAGTATGTTTTATTCAATAATTCTTGTGATTTTACAAGATTCACTTTTTAGTAGCAAATGAATTTATAAAATAGTCACAAATTACAGTAAAAATGTGCAGTCATTTTATTGGATGCATACATGGTGCATTTTTAAAACAAAGTCTGTCGGTGAGTCTCCATTGAGTTTTACAGAATGTCACAAAAATTGCACAGCTGTTCATTTGGACACAAATAAACCTATGATTTGGCCAAACCATAAATCTACAGTTAAGGTAAATAAGAGAGTTTCATGAGAGTACTATGGCTACTACAACAAAGGGCACGTCTGACTGAAAGTAAACTTCTTATTTTATTAGAAGTCCTAGTCACATGAAAATGAACATTATTCTTAATTATTTAATTGATAGCAGGTCTTAAATTCACCTTGAAGTTCAACCAAATTACATTCAAAGAATGTGAAGTCCCACTCTAAGCACTTCCTAATAATATATGCTCATTAACATGTATTTGTGGATACCTGGAGTTCCAGGGACACCTTTTTGTCCTTTTAGTCCATTTAATCCATGAAGACCCTTTAGGCCAGGGAAACCTGTGCACATTTACATAGATAAAATTACCATGATTAATAAAACATCCATAGTTTGATGGGACAAAAAAATGTTTGGTTTGATTATCTTACCTTTGTTTCCCGGAAAGCCAGGAAAGCCTGGGTGTCCATCTTTTCCAGGAGGACCTGAAAAACCCTTTTGACCTTGGACTCCAGGAGTTCCCTTCTGCCCATCTGATCCTGCAGAATATAATGTTATCACAAATTAGACATGATCTCTTGTGATGTGGTATGACGTGACATAATGTAATGTTATGTGTGCATGTTGAGGACGTGTATGGCAGTCTGTTACCTGGGGTTCCTGTAAGACCTGCATCACCAGTTTCACCTCGTCTCCCTGTAATACCATCAAAACCAGAGGTGCCTCTGTCGCCAGTATTTCCAAATAATCCTTTCTGTCCTGTGGGGAGGGTAGCACACATTCACTTAAACAAAATGTGAGTCTATAGTTGGTCCTTTTTTATTTATTGAAGCTGTTGATAAACACAGAAGGAGAGAACCCACAGCTATGTGGCGTGTAGTTTGTACCTGGGTCTCCTGGTAAACCTGTTTCTCCTCTCAGTCCGGGAACTCCAGGAAGGTCAATGCGAGGACCGATCTCACCTGTGACAGAATGAAATAATGTCTGTAATATTTTAAGGCAAAGATATTATCTATTTCCCTAAAGTTTTAGTGTTGATGTTGCTGATGCTGTCTTTTTGTATATTGTCATCAAATAAACTTTTCTGCACAGAACATGTCCCTTGTTAGATGATAAAAATAATATTGTACCTTAATAGTCTAGTTGCCCATTTTACTAGAAATTACATTTGAGTTTGTACCTTTGGTTCCCCTGTTTCCTCTGTCTCCGGTTGCACCATATGCACCTGGACTTCCTTTAGTTCCCTTAATTTATTTAAAAGGTAAAAACGTCAGTAACTTAGAAATAGAGAAAATGTAAACTACGGGCACATTTACACAGGAATCCATGTGTGTGTGCTCACCTTGGTTCCAGTCATTCCTTCAAAACCAACAATTCCTCGATTTCCAGTGATGCCTGGCATTCCTTTTATTCCTTGAAGCCCCTCTGCACCAGGAGTTCCTATATATCCCTTGACACTACTGGGGTCTCCAGGAAGACCATGAGACCCTTCATGTCCAGGGACGCCAGGGAAACCTTTAACACCTGTGGAAAAAAATAGGCAGTGTAATCCAATAATGTAATTATGAAATTTGTCAATGTCCTTATTACCCTTGAACAGATTTATGTTCCTGAGTTGAAGTTATCCTTTCATTTATTTATATTAGAGAGCTGAAATTGTATGAGATTGTTGTTGCTGTTGTTGTGAAGCTTTACTAGTAGGACCATTTCAGTGATAATCACTGATGATGACTGCCAGACTTACTGTTATATATTAGTCTCTATTAGAGCAACAAGGTCATTAAATTGCTCTGAAAATACTTGGCTCGACTCAACTGCAACTGTCCTTTGTCTTGAGAGTCACCTGATCTCTGTGTATTTTATCTCAACCATATGCATTAAAATCTTAAAGAAATACTGAAAAATATGCTCTGCTCATTGTGGCTTGATTTTTTAATACAGTTTCCGGAACAACCAGGACCAGAGACAATGAGGCATGAGAAAATAAAGCATGATGACAAAGGTAAACAGAGCCTCTTGCTACAAACCTCTTGGTCCAGTGAAACCTTGATTTCCTTGTTTACCAATGTCTCCTTTAAGTCCCTTCATATCAACAATAATGTGGGCAGGGATCTTAGGTTTATCCCCAGGTGGTCCTGTTAGACCACGATCACCTGGAAGACAGTGACAAGGAGATGGAGAGGAAGTTAAAATACACACACAAAAAAATTCTACATATTTTCTAGTATCAAAACAGAACTCAATTATTTAATTAAATAACAGACTGACCTTTCTCCCCAGTTTGACCCACAAGTCCTTTTGGGCCACTTTGACCCACGTCTCCAGTTTCTCCTTTCAGTCCACTGAAGCCCTTCAGACCTGTAGTGCCTCTGGGCCCTTCAAATCCTGTCATCCCTGGAGAACCTTTGTATCCTGGCCAGAGAGGAACCACCAAAAAATACAAACATTACAGACAAATATTTGGAAGAAAATCCATGTTATAAAAACTATTCAATGAGCTTGTTTTGTGCTAGCTTGTGAAGTTTGTGATGGATCGTGTGTTGTGCTGGGAACCACTTGCATTCAGATTCTGTTCCTGAGCTTACGTTTGCAAATGGTAGTCGAGTAGAGGAGTTACAATGGAATACTCAGGAGTAACAAACTTTAGATTTTCTCAAAAGATTGATCCTAGCCATCTCATCCCCTTCAGACTGTCTGGAAACATACTTATTTCTCACAATCTGTTACAATGTGTTCCAACACTGGAAGTGCAGTCAGGCACATGTACATTTCTTCCCATAATAAGTTACATGTCAAACTTTTAATATTCTGTGTTTTGATTTTTCATTTAATTTTGTATTGTATGACGAACCTTTCATTCCTGGAAGTCCTGTACGTCCATCTGGACCTGCCAGTCCCGGGTCACCTGATAAGCCATCTTCTCCAGTAGGACCTTCATTACCATAGTCACCTGGGATACCTTTTAAACCTACTGGACCTGGAGGACCTGGGTCACCTTCACTCCCCCTCTCTCCTGTGAAACCTGGTGAGCAGGATGACGATTGGGGACATGAAAATTGTGATGAATAATCTTTTATCACAAGAGAAAAATAGTTGTGTTAGTGTGTCTAACCTGGTTGTCCAGTGGCACCATATGGCCCTGGGGGACCTCTTTCACCAGTATCACCAGGGTATCCATATTTGCCAGCTGGTCCAGGCCTCCCCTCCTCCCCCTGTAGACCAGGAGGGCCACTTTGACCCTTTACACCGATCATACCAGGCATACCAGGCATTCCTGGAGGAACAACTTACTTGATAAAAATGTTGTTGTTTGCTTTCAAACCTTGTATCAATGAATAGGCTGTTGTTTAATGGCTGTGTTACATGTGTGACTAAATATGGGACTGACCTGGATAACCTGGCTCTCCCTGATCTCCTGCCTGACCTTTATCCCCCTGAGGGCCAGGTGGTCCTCCATCTCCAGGGGGTCCATGTGATGCTCCCAGGATTTCTCCATGACCACCCTTTTCACCCTGTAAACCATACCGGCCGGGCTCTCCAGGCAAACCAGGAGATCCGACTTGGCCTTTTGTACCAGGGACCCCGAAGTCTCCACGAGGGCCAGGGAAACCTGTGGAGGAAAACAATCGTAATCAGTAAATCAGATTGAACTGGGCTAAAGAAATAATCTAAAATATTCAGTCATCCTGAGCTCAATCTTCAGGAGAACAATCTATGACATTTGTGTTTAATTCATCATATCTGGTAATTGATCAGTACATTTAGATAACAATAATTGTGTTTTCTTGTCACCTGGAGGTCCAGGACGGCCACCTATGCCTCGTTCTCCTTGTTCTCCTTTTTCTCCTGGAACTCCATATTGGCCCACAGGTCCTTTTAGGCCTTGAGGACCTATTGTTCCACAAAACAGAAAAAGTGCATACAAAATTAGATACAAATATATACAAAATAGTCTGTTGGATTATTGCATTTAACATTGTTTCTTACTACTTAAAAGAACATCTAGTTAACAGCAACACACTAAAAAGGACAAGACTTCACAGAGATTTGGTTCAATCTAGGTTCAAGGCAGATTTGTTAGATTTTTTTGTAACATTTTTATTTGCATGGATTTAGACTTAGACAAACTTTTTTGTCATTCAAGTATGCACAAGTGTATACAGAACGAAATTTCATTGCATTCAGCTCGAGGACAAAATCTAACATAAGGTAAAGTGCTAAGATGTTCATTAATAATAATAATAATACTACTATAATATTATTAAAAAGGTATGTACATGTGTGCAAAATACCGCAATGATTTAAAATGAACATCAGCAGGGATTAAAAGCAGCAGTAATTTAAAAAGAGAAAATGCAGCAGTTATGAATTATGATTTAGTCCTCAATGCAAAGATAGTTACTCCCTCCTTGGCTTTAAGGTTTTCAAGATTATTGTGTATGATCTGTTTAAAGAAACACAAACAAGGACTAAAGTTTCTTCTTTCCCCTCCTTTTTCCAGTATGATAATGGGTGGAGCCAGACTTTTCTCTAGCGTTGGGTGAACACTTAAAGGAAGTGAGGCCATGCAAGCTGAAGACTACAATGGGTTTTATATTTCATGTTATTTTTTTGTCCTTGATTTCTCTCTGCAGATGACATGGCTGCAAGTACATTATAAAAAGTTTCTCAAGTAAGATTTGTGAGGTTTATTGATGTAAACTGCCCTATATGGTACACTGCTGCTGAAAAAAAAAATGTGCTGATTGTTCACATGTATGAGTATCTGCATGATTCTCAGCCACCTCAAATGCCGTGGTAGCTGTGTTTCTTTGTATTTATAGCAGAATAAGATGATTCATTTATATATGAGGGAAAAGGCTGTGTCTGCTACCTGGAAAACCTGGTAATCCAAAGGGCCCTGGTACACCTGGCAACCCTGGAGGTCCTTGTACAGCCTCACAAGGACCTAAAAAAGAAAGACACTGTTAGGACGCCATAATAAATATAAATGTATGTGTGAAAGGCTATTGGGTGCATGTGATTTTGTCTGCTGCCCAGCGTGGATATAATTTCAGAATATGGCATTATCATTAAATTAGCTTGTATCACAGAAAACTAAATGAAACTTTAAATAGTTCAATAATAATCACCATGCACATGAGTCAAATAATCCAGAAGCAAAGCATAAAAGAGTTGTTACAAAGGGAGCTACAAGGTGAAAACCTTATGATACCAGCTACCTGTTACATCCCACTGTCCTCCATCTGCTGTTGGAATACAGCCGCCTTTCAGTTGCAAATGAGAGAGAGAATGAAAGAGAGAGGCATTCGAAACAAGAGTTATTCAAAAGCACAAGCATTATATCAAACGAGCTCAGATGCAGCTGGTTTGAAGGATGCAGCCCCTGCATAAAGGTGATAACAGGAGGCAAAGAAAGAAAAGACAAAAATAAAATGTACTTGTCATCATGCATCCCCTTTTTTCAGTCAAAAGCCATTAATGCCCATTCCAATTCACTGCTTTGCATTACAGACACTTACAAAAGAGAGTATATTATGAGAAGAGAGGCAATATGAAACTGAGTGTAAACAAATAAAAATTACAGTAGAGTCCTACAGCCTTGAAGGAGAAATAGTCAGCACCATTTGGAATAAAAGTGGGGAGGTGTGTGGTCGGCTGCTTCTTACCTGAGGTGCCAGGGGTTCCTGCAACTCCTGGATAACCAGCATGGCCATCGTCACCAGGTAAACCCCGTTGGCCTTTGACACCCCCAAGGACATCACCTGGTTCTCCCCTCAGCCCAGGTGCACCTGGTCGACCAGGCCAGCCAGGGAAACCTTTGTCTCCGCGTTCTCCCCAGGGACCCTCCCCCTGTTGACATGAAGCAGAAAAATATTTGTACTGTTTAAACTCGCTTGACTGAAATAATATGTGAGGAAGAAAAGGAAATGAAGGAGTATCAGATAAATGGAAATGATTCTCCACTCACTCTGTCAATGAAATGAACAAAAATACACACAATATGAAAGTGTTGCTTCGTAAAGGACTCACTGGATGACCTTGGCTGCCAGGAAAACCTGGAAGACCATCTCGACCTGGAGCTCCAATTGTTCCGGATTCACCATCTCTTCCACTAATGCCGGCATCACCAGGATAACCTGTGAAGATCACATGGATCACACATCAGACAGCCGACAGTATCATCATGCTATCATCACCATATTTTTAAGTCCACTTTGTATCACTAGTGTGGAACTGGAAGTAAGGCCTCTACCAAGTGTTAATATTTAACACCAGGGACACTGGGGGCGGAGTCATGTTTAATTGCATTATTTTTCTAGAGATGATTGTAAGCTTTAGCTGCATTGTTGTTTGGTTTTTGGCAATAAGACTTCTTTGTTAGGATACATAAACATATGTTAGAAAATAGGAGTGTAAGAACATACAGATTCACTTCAATATTGATACTACAGTATGGCTGCGATACAGTATTGAATCTCAACAATTTACATGGAAACAATTGTCATTTTTGTTATGGTTAAATATTAGATGATACATGACCTCTGATTCTGTCTCCATCAAAAGATCTACTCAGATTGTATGACAATGGTTTTTTTTTAGAGTAATATGATAATTGTATTGAATTATACTTTTTAAAAAAAAGTCACTGAATTGAATAAAACCCTTTTATTATGACACGTTTTGTATTGTATTGAATTTGTTTCATCATCCCCTTTATTGAGGTCATCTGGTTTTATACATAAATTATTTTTTAAAACACATATCACTTTGCATGAATTTCAGTGCAAATCAGTGTAAACTGAAATTAAATGGTATGTGAAGAAAACAGCTGCATAAATGCCATTGCGTGAAAACTATGTTATGTTTAAACATAAATGGTACAAGACTCAGTACATTTCCATCGGGGTAAATTAAACCTGATGGTGAGTCTAGGTATAAATGCCCATATTTTCAACCTGGATATATCCTTATCCTTTTAGGATAACTCAAAAACTGGAGAGCTTCAACTCTTTATTGAATCAGAATGTGGAGACAGCTGCAGGTACATTTGACCCACTGGTGGCTCTACTGTTAATATGCAAATGTGAACTCATATCTTCTATCACTGCATTGGAGGGTTTAGGTCAATATTTATTGAGGCCAGTGTTGTTCTCATGTCGGGACAAAATCATTGGGACTCTGGGTGCAGATGATGCTGTGACAAGGTGAATGCTTTTGCCTTTGTATACGTCAATATGTCATTACACCTGTCGCCTCGCCTCGTTGAAATATTTCTTTGAATCTGGCTTTCTATCCTTATTTGGTATCATTTCGAATGTAAAGCCTGATAGGATTACTTTCGTCATGTCAGTCCTTGGAATACTTGTAACTTTAGATTCCATTCTCCTCAGCAGAAAGTTGGACAATATTCAGGTTGGAAAGGTAATTCAGTGCAGAGGTGCTGTAAGTGTCTTACGTCAGCATCGACGTTCGTCTGACCTACACTGTCACACACTGGTAAACGCCCCACGGTGGAAAACCCTAGGGTGTTATGATCCATTTAGTTTTCAATCTTTAGAATTTTCTTTTTTTTAGCATTCAGACTACACTTTTCAGTCTTTCTGCTAGTCTACTCTTTTTTCCAAACTCTCTCTTCAATATTAATACAGACCTAGACACTACTACTATGACATCCTGCATTTATAACCTGCAGAATGACATAAATATATTACTCACCTTTTTGTGTGGCCACAGTTGCATCACCTTTTTTGCCTTTTGGGCCTGGCAGACCATCTGGCCCAGGAGTTCCCTAGAAAATAACCAAAATAAATAATGAAGAAAAGTGAGAGGGAACAGAAGAGCTTAGATAAAATGATAAAAGACAACTTACAGGAAATCCATCAACTCCTTGGGGTCCAGGGTCTCCAGGAATACCCTCCTGACCAAATTCTCCGGTCATGCCAGCGTCCCCATTCTCCCCTGCCGGTCCAGGGGGCCCCGGTGGAGAGTTTACAGTGGTGCACTCACAGTTGCCATGATCACCTAAATTAACACACCAGTGAGTCCACACGTCACACTGCAATTGTAATCAGGTGAAATTAAACCTACTATACAGAATATATCTACTGTACCTCCTGGTCCTTTGATGCCTGCTTTGCCGGGCCGTCCTCTCCCACCTGGAGCTCCTTTGAAATACTCTGACCCTGAAACACAGAAATACAGGGCAGTAAGCAGACAGTTTTGAAAAACTAAGGAATTAAATATTAAATTAAGAACGTAACACCAAGGGATTAAAATATTAAATTAAAGTATGGACACACATGCTCATTATCTAACTTAGTGTTTCTCAATGGGGGTGGGAGAGCCTCCCAGGGGGTGTTGGGACAATGGCAGGGGGCATTTGGAAGGAGAAAACTGAGAGGGGGGTGCTGAGGCACAAATGGGGGGCATTAGTCAGTGTTGTTCATCACAATGTATAAGTATCCATATCAGAAGAAGCTCTGTCTCCAGCGCTGCTTGTGCTGCTGCTTTCCCACTACCAGCATGTTATCTCAACGGCAAACGTATGTGTCCTGCACCCTCCAACCCACCCACCCTGGTGTTCCACATTGAGGTCCAGTGAGTTACTTACTTATTTACTGCCCCCCCAACCCCCCCAACACACACACACACACACAACTTCTTTGGGGGGGGTAGATGTGTCAGGGTGGGATCAAGGAGGATAATGATGAGGTTACATTTTTTTTTTTGGGGGGGGGGCACAGGAGTCTCATGATGATGTAAGGGGGTGCTTGTTAAAAAAAACAAAACACTGATCTAACTCCTCACTCACATGTTCCTTTAGGCCCTGGTGGACCCATGGACCCTGGGCGTCCATCAGAGCCTGGAGGTCCAGGGAAAAGGGCAGACAGTCCAGGTTCCCCCTGGAGACCCTTCTCACCTTTGTCCCCTTTATATCCAAATGGACCGATGAAATCAAATACTAAAAGACACAAAATAAAACATGTGAAAGGCATATTTAAGCAAACCTCTTGATCAGCTGTGAATTATGGACTACTCAGTTAAAAGATTAACTTATCACATTCAGAAGAAGGAAAAAAGTGGTCAAAAATCTCCAGTCCTGTTAGTTTTGTGTTGTTCATAAATTATACTTCCCTGTGTTACTAAATATGATGGCTGCGTTTGTATTAGAACTGAAAACTAACTTAAGAAAAGTATGCATGTCATCTAAACAGCAGTTTGTTACAGAGGCACCTATTATAATTTCCATTGTTGATACATGTTCTCTAAATATAAAAATAAGAACTGCATCATCCTCATCCACACATCATAACTTTCTTCTCAACAAACAACACTAATAATAACATCCTGTAATCATGACTATTTCTACCATCTACCAGTAAAGTGTAAGTAAATCTTTGTTTTTAGTTTACAGACCATGTTGTTGTGAGTCATAGGAAGGACGTCCTGGAGGTCCGGGGGGGCCTTGGTCACCTATCGGGCCCCTCTCTCCTTTTGGACCCTGTTCTCCAGGAGGGCCGGGAAGACCAGCTTATCAAAGGCAAGAAGGAGTAGAAAGAACATCAGTGCAACAGATGGCTTCTGCTCAAGCATCATTGACACTGTTGCTGCTATAATTCACTTCAGTTTATTTAAACAATGCAATAAAAATAAACAAAAAAATCCTACAGCAGGGCTAGAAATAACACAGATTTCACAAAAACATGGAAACTTGTAATAACATAGAATGACTTGATTTGAATATTTGAAAAGGAGTGGGAAGACTTATAAACTTATTACAAGTCCATTGTTTAGCTATCAGTATGTTGCTGTCTGAAAAATTAATTCCCTTGAATCCCTTTGTATATTTTTAATTGCAATTGTCATTTTTCACCAAAATGCACATACATACATACATACCTACAAACCTATACAGACATAAAAAAATACATAAATATTCAACCATATGTATCACTATAATTGAGTACATTCTTTATGTTTGAAGTATTCTACAGGTTTTCCCACCTTTGTACCATCATCAATATGTTTTAGCATTTATTATATTTTTGTTAAATACAAGACTTCTCCATTGTGACCATTAGACACAATGAAGAGCAACACTGTTAATACAGTCCTGTTCTCTGTACCTTAACTGTTCTAATTTGGGATGACATCACCTGCTCTACCTCATGCTTCCTCATGATGTTACCACAGGATCGGAATCTCTGAACACTTGCTTTTTTGCAAATACATGTAAAACTGGCCTGTTATGACTTCCCCACAGGGTTTCATTTCTTCTCAGCAAACATTTTTTGTGAGAGTACTTGTTGATTTTTATCATGAATAGAGTGAAATCCTTTTTTTCCTTTCTATCAGCTGATCATTTTTGTGTTTTTCTATTATTATTTAAAGTACCTGATGAAGACCAAGGCCAAAAGGATCCAGATGAAATCAGCTCTCCAGCTTCACCTCTCTCTCCCTGAAACACACTTGAGGTCAGTTCAGTATTCACCAGATGCAGTTTCATATGTCATTATAACTGAATGTGATCACATTCTGGACATTCCCACATGGCTTCAAAATCACCACTTTGCTTTCTGTCTTTATACTTGGTTCCTTCACTGTGTCATTTCTCACATCTCTTTTTGGTTGGATTCACACCGACAATTTTAATACTGTGACTCCTGTGACATTGAGGACTAGCCTAACAACAACAAACACCATGTCCTTGGAATTTCTGATAATATCTGATATCAATGCCAGTGTTTTCATCTGGTCTCTGTGGGTAAACACTAAAGTGGTTTGATATCGAGCGTTCAGCTGTTATTTGACATTAGGCTTCTGTGATAATCAGTTCAGTAGTAAACACATCTACTTGGTATGAACGAACACTGAAAGAGGAAATAAAATAAAAGTAACTGGGCTTTATACAGACATAATATAAATCACGTCAGAGGTGGGGGTCAGTCTCAAATCCCCATGGATCAAGCAAGTCACAAGTCTTAACCTTTAACGCTCAGGTAAATCCTAAATTTCTGTGGTGAAAATCAAGTAAGTCAAACCGAGTCCCTGATAACAGCCAAACAATACAAGTCAAGACACAGTTCATGTCAAACAATTCACAAGTCATATGAAGTTTTGTCTATAGGTCAGATGTAATCGTTTATGTGTGTTTGTTCACACAAACCAAAATTAAATCAAAGTAAAACAAACTTACCAGTAGCCTCAAACATTTACATTACTGGGAGTTATGGAATATATTTAGCTTCTGTACTATACTTCTGTACATTGTAGTGTATAATCAACATTATGACTTGTGACACTTAAGTAACATTTGGCCTTTTGTACTTTGTATATGACCTATGTTTAACGACATAGATTTTGGAATAGAGTATTCTTACTACCAGTGGAATATTATCCCAGTATATATTAATGCTTTTACTGAAGCAACTGATGCTGAACTGATGAATACATCTTCCATCACTGTTGTCTTTACTATTACATCAAACCATGAAAACATATTACAGCTATATCAGAGGTTTTAGTCATGAATAACTGACCTCTCAGTCTGTTTCTGAGCAGGATGACTTGTCAAATCGTCTGCTTCAAGTCAAAGTCAAAGTCAAGTCATGTGAAAATGAAGTCAAAGTTTAGTCAAGTCATCAGTGTGACTCAATTAAATCTGAAATCCTAAAAATATGTACATGCAACCTTTAGATGAGTGTCATGAGTGACAGAATTTGAGTTCAGAAAAGTGTAAATTTAACCCTTTAGGCATCTGAGTTTTAAAAAAAATATTTTGATATCAATAATTCAAAAAGCTGTAACTTGAAAGTGGCTAGAAATAAATGCATACTGTAAATGAGAAAAATATTGGGTATGACCTATAGTTTATGATGCGGGTAAATTTTTCTCATCTAATTTGCATATTGTGATGCCACAGTGGTCATATTGGATTGTGTAACTTTTAGTAAAACTGAACTTTGAACATATTTACATTTTTGTCATCTTATCCTCAATGAATGCAGAGATGTCATGAGTTGATAATGATGAGATGTGACATCCTTCCAGTTGTTTTTTTTTAAAAAATAAAATCCTTGATTTGTACATGAAAATACCTGCACCGTATGAATTTTGTTTGCACATGTCATGGATCACAGATCCGTCAGTTAGAATCTCACCTTTGGACCAAATCCACCTTGTGGACCTGGTTCACCGACATCACCCTGAAAGACAGATCACTCTGGTAAAAAAGGAGGTTCAGTCTGATCATCAGATGTGTTATATTCTTTTATCTTTTACACATGCATACCCTTGGTCCAGGAATCCCATCTGCACCTGATGAACCCTAGAACAGCACAAAACAATTACTATAAACACTAACAGAGAGAAATTTCTGGACAAAATGTGTTGAAATGTGACTGTGCTGACCCGTAGTCCAGGAAATCCCATTACACCAGTTTCTCCTTTGTTATCAGCCTGAAAAGAAAGAAATAACAAATAAAAATTCACACTAGAGTGAGAGTGCCCTTGTGAGTGTACTGGACTAAGTGAGAGACACATGCATGAGAGATTTTATTGACCTATCATCATGAGTAATGACATACCGGATCTCCTGTAGGTCCTTTCAGACCCTTTTCTCCAGGAGGTCCCTGAAATTATGAAAGAAGGACATTTTATGATACATGTGTAAGAATTTGTGAAAGTCATATTTAGTCTCTGAGTCTCATTAAAGCATGGAGTAAATGTGAAGTAATTTGCAGACCGATGGTGCATCCTCTGGCTGAATTTGCTGGTGAGTGGAGTTTCCTGGATATCCTGGTTGTCCAGTGTCCCCCTGTGGTGAAAAGAGAAAGTGCAACAAAAGATGAGAAAATCACTGAATGGGAAAGTTATTTTAGTTTGGAAATT
The DNA here is from genome assembly GCA_037367295.1 of Apogon hyalosoma. Lineage (NCBI taxonomy): Eukaryota > Metazoa > Chordata > Actinopteri > Kurtiformes > Apogonidae > Apogon > Apogon hyalosoma. The sequence goes on along the minus strand of JAPQRP010000016.1, from coordinate 17,479,636 downwards.
TCCATTTGTTTTTTATTTACTTTTACAGCTTGGGTATTCCCCTCAGTTTAGCTTAGTTTGTTTTGCAAGTGACTTGTTTTAGTTCAGTTTCCATTTTTATTTTAATCTTAATTTTTTTTACATATCATGACAAAAGCCTTGATTTATTAGAATCTGAATAAGGTGTAATGAAAAAATCATGACATCAAATATGATTTACAAAACCACTATTAAGTCCTACATCATACAAGGCCATAAAAACTAAGCTGACTTCACATGCAATTCTATTATCCACTGTTTTTAGTCTTTTAGCTTTACTCTCATTTTTATTTAACTATAATAGTCCAGAAAGCTCAAACTGAAGTAGAGCACATAATTTGTGACCTAAATAAATTAAAGCAACAACAGCATCATCTTTGTTTTTAAGTATTTGTCTTGCAGCAGTGCAAGTAGGCCTGACTAAGAGATGTCAGCAGTGCATCTGATAAACATGATCACTCACAGCATCTCCTTTGACTCCCTTAAGCACTTTGGTCATCGTGCCCTGTGCAGAAAAAAACAGAACATGTTAAATCTGAAAATTCAAGTTACTGGCAGCCATGATTTTAAGCACAGGAGATGATGTGTTTTTGTTTCTTTATTTTTTAAAATTGTGTTACACAAAAAGACAATGAATATATTTTATGACAGGTTAGGCATATAGATTGGTTGACTTACTTTTGGTCCACGGGGACCTGGAGGCCCTGGGGGACCCTGGCATAAGATACAAGCAGAGTAAGCACTAACACATAACTTCATAAAGTATTCTTCTCCAAATCTCATATAAACTCACAGATTCTTCACACATTTACCTTTGGTCCATGAACACCTATGGTACCAGGCCATCCTGGTCTTCCAGGAGGTCCCTGAATAAAATTAAGAATATGAAAACAATTATAACTGAGGAAAATAATTCTTTGTTAACATATACTGAATAATCAGAATCACAATATTATAGCTTTTTGAGATATGTGGTTTTCACTGGACTTGAAGGGGAAGAAAAATAGTAATCTGAAAAGTAACTAAAGCTGTCAGATAAATGTAATGGAATAAAAAGTACAGGATTTGCCTCTAAGATGTAGTGGAGATGAATGTAAAGTTGTATAACATGGAAACACTCAAGTAAAGCACAAGTGAATCTAAATTGTACTTAATTTCTGTGTCTTTAAGTGCATTCCACTGCTGCAATCTGATCATAAATACACTATCTATTTAAAATACAGCGACCATTAAGTTAAATTGTATGTGTCTTACAAATATTCCATTGGACCCTGGTTGTCCTGGATCTCCCTGTGGATGGAATGGAAGAAAGTCATTTTAGTGGATGATATCGACTCCATAGCAGCAGCAAGTCAAACACGCAGCCTTTTGAAACTGAAGCCCCTCAGAGCTGAAGTGATGTTTTATGTGTTTTCTTTGTGTTGTGTTATCCTCACTCTGAAACGCTCCATGTACACACTCATCTCCAGTGAGTCTCCCTTCTCACCCTTCCTACCCGGTCGTCCCTAAAAAAGAAAAGACAAATGAAGAAAGCCCCAGTGAGCTCACGAAAATGAAATTCTGGGGCATTATGTATCATGTATTGGATTGGTGCGTAACTTACAGGAAAACCAGGTGAGCCACTGTAACCTGGTTGCCCTGACAACCCTGATTCTCCCTGAGTCCCGTTACACCCGTCTGCACCCGGCCTCCCCCTGGGCCCAGCCTGTCCTGGGTGGCCCTGTAATGAAAAGGATAAATAACTAAAGTCAAACCACTCCATAAGCAGAATCAATACACAGTCATTGAGGATGGGGTTTGTACTGGATTTAACCACACACTGACTGGACTTACAGGAATCCCATCATTTCCAGAAAATCCAGGAACACCCGTCATTCCCTGTGAAACATCACAGAGCACTCATTAAACAACAAACAGTCTTCACTGTCAGGGTTTATAACACTGAAAAAAATACGATATATGGTATGAAATACGCTAAAAATATTATACGATATTTTACCACATTTCCTTTGGGGCCAATAATTCCACTTCGACCGCGGTCACCTTTCTGCCCCTTGGGCCCTTGTATTCCTGGATCTCCTGGTCTCCCTGGAGGCCCCTGGTGGCCCTGTGGACCAATACGCCCAGGATGACCCTGTGTACAAAAAAGATGATCACTTTAAGATCAGTGGGGGAAAAAAAAAAAAAAAACAGTTAAACTGCCAGGTGCTGCACATTAGATCAGAGTTTAAAATACATATGTAATTATCATAAAACTTACAACAGGTAAAAAAAAAAAAAATTACATAAAAGATTAAAAAATATAACAAACATAACATGATAAGAATTACTATTGTTATAAAATTATTGACATGGGTTCATTTTTTGTTAATTTTGGTCACATTTTCAGCTAAAATATTCTTTTGTTGTTTAATGTAATGCAAATATTTTATCTTTATAATTGTTGCCGAGACTCCACTTGTGACTAACATGATTTCTAAAATATTTTTAGCAAATGTTCTGACTCTATAGATTGATTTAAGGCTACAAATATCCATCTGGTTTCTTCAGCCTTAACAGTTGAAAGAAATAATGAGTTGATAGTAATCTTGATTTATCAAATATTGACTGATGTGAACACTGTCATCACAACATTGTTTACCATATCATAGATATTATCGAACCTGTAGATTCACTTTGCAATAGTTAAATTTTTGCTACAACTGTAACACAAGGGGGAGACACAAACCAATTTTTTAATGAAACCTCCAAGTGCACCAGTAGTTTGCATCTTTACACCCATCTACCGGTCAAAGTATTTACCTATAGAGGTCTGCAAATTGAGAAAACTGAAAAACTGCCAGAATGAAATGGATGTGAAAGAACCTGCTGAAACATGGAAATAATACCTAAAGAGGAGGCTTCATCCCTGAATTTTGATCCCTTTTCTCACCTTTCAGGAGGAATGAGCAGGCACATGAGATGATGTCTAAACACACATTTATGTGTGTGTGTATATATA
>JAPQRP010000016.1:17426852-17438323 GCA_037367295.1 Apogon hyalosoma | reverse complement strand
TTCTCTTTTATTATTGGGTCTAAAAAGCTGGCAAAGTGCCAGGTACCAAAATGAACCCAGTTTCATAGAAGCACCCATATATCTACTCTAAAAGATAACCCATAATTACACCAGACCAAATACTGGACTGAACGGTCACTAATATTCTCCAGAGGCTCATATATCCAGACCACCTTGCACCACTGCAGGGTAGACTTTATCATAAATCTGACACCAATGCAAAAATACAGCTAAAGAGGACCAAGTCCCAGTCCCACCACTGAGAAACTGAACGCTATACCAGACTCAAAGTTTCGTCTGTGAGCAGTGAGGACACTCAATGAGCCACAGAAGACACTATTCATTCTGCTGAGAGTTCACTTCCTCTACAAATGTGCAGATGAGATGATGTCAAGTGCTGCAGTCTGATAGTTTTGTACCCATATAAGAGTGTAAATGTATTGCTTTACCTTTGTTATAAGAAGTGTCAGACAACAATGTACATAATTTAAAGCAATGACTGTGAACTAGGGCTATCCTTCTACTTTGACTTCCTGTTTACAGTGGAGATTTCTGGTGTTGATCACGTTTTATGTCCTGTGAACTACCTTCGGTGGTCTAGGGAATCCACTGCAGTTGTCTGCTCTACTTCAAACTTGTATTCACATGTATAGATGTAAACATAGTTTCCACAAAACCACCCACACCTCGTCATAAATTGTATAAATTAAGCTGTGCATTGATGTATCACTGTTAGACCACACAAGCATGCAAAAAGGAAATATGTATAGACCTCAAAAATAGACTCAGCCTGTTTCTATATGGTTATATGTGGACATGAAATAAATCCTGATGCTTTTACATTTTGTCTGCTTTCCAGGGTAACTTAAAATAGGAGAATGATGGAGTCAGTTTGTGTTCGTAAGTACAAAGTCTTTAGGTTCCAGTGGTCAGATTAATGTCTTTCTTAATGAGGAATGTTGTTTTTGTTGCTTCCCCGTTCTTTACGGCTGCACTGGTGTTTCACCTGAATGTCCACTGATGCTTTTATTACACTTTACAGTAAATGAAACAACACCAGCTGGGTCAACAGCACACTTTCTCCTGCTCAGTTTCACTCTCTTTATCTCCCTCCTGCTGTATGCAAACACTCATTTGACACCTAAATGCTATTATTAATGTTTCTTAAAAATGCTTTTGTATAAGAATGTTACTTTTTTGAACCTGCAGTCCTTGAGTGTGTCATTGGGGAAAAAATCCATTACTACCTTTCAGCATATTGTAATCAGTCAGTCTTATTGAATGTGATCTGTTATTTGACTGTAGGCAATCAATGCTGTTCCAAGAGGTTTTGGCTGCTCAGGTGCTTTTGGGCAGTTTTCAGACACATGATTGATAGTTACTATTATTATTAATCGCTGTTCACATGTTCTCAGACGTGATTCTATCCCATAACTTGACATGGAGGCCACTTTTATACAGTGTTGGGTCATCTATGTGGTGTTTTTATTTGGACTCAGAGGAGAGAGCTGCAGAGGGACAGTGAGGATCATCAAATTCTGGTGGTTTTTCACATTGTTTTGGCTCCTGCAACTTTATGGTAAATGCAAGCCAAGAGACTATAATTGTATTTATACTTCTAATTTAGAGTAGGAAGTGGAGTGAAACTTTAATGTCTCCAAGGGGCAGTTTGTCTGATTAAAGCTGGACACACACTTTAACTGTCAGGCCAGTTATGTGTTATAAACATGATGAGTAATGAGGCCTGGTCAGACTGTGTTCAGTTAATACTTTCAGTCATTAGATAAAATGATGTAGTGTGTGCTGTGTATAGAATCCAGTCTTCAGTATTTAGACTGAAGCATTGCCAATCATTCTGATAAAGTTGCTTTCATACATGTTTAATATTTGCAACCAAAAACTGATGATGAAGAAGACGAGCTACAATTGTGGAGGCTGATAAATAAAGAATGATACTTTTTGATGCATTCTCACACAAAATTGGTCAATCACTGTTACTTTTTATTTATTTATTTATTTTTTACTTTATTTAGTCACTGTTACTTTTAAAGGTTAATGGTAAAGGTTAACTCATTTTATTATCCTTGTAGGGAAATTCTGTCTCTAATGCAAACACAGTACCTTGCATTTGCAGTTAGCATTAGTGCATAGCACACATTAGGAGGAGTGAGCTGCCGTTGAAGTGACCAACTCCAGATCTTTCTCAGGACGATGGACAAGGGCGACAACAGGAGAATTAACTTATATGTACCTAATATAGGACACCAGAGAAAACCTAGAACAGGTAAACTCAACACAAAGTTCTTACACCACAGGTATATTTGAAGGATCCTAACATGTGATGTTAGAGAAAGAAAGGTGAGGTGATAGTTTAACACTGTACAGTCAATTGATCTTCAACCTTGAGCCCATTTGTTGTACTGCTATATTGTGCTCATCACACCATGTTTTGTCCAAAACGATGGCCACTGGTTAATGAAAACCTTAACATGATTAGCCCAAACTGACAATATCACCATAACCTTACATTCAAAATGACTCCCGGTGAAACTCCTTCATAATATACCACCATTCAGGCATGTGGGTGGTTGATTTGTGTGTTTGTCTGTGGTCAAAGTGAGTCACTGTGGTTTGGTCTTCTCATCTGCCGTATAAAGAAGGTTTACCACCAGACATAACCACTTCCTAACACTTCCTTTAATAGTCAGACGTCCAAAATCAACAGAGAATCGCAGGCACAAGGACAGGATGATGACAAGACTAAAGCATGAGACAAATGTAGACAAAACCAGTGGGAGTCAAATTATAAATACATATGCACGGGGACTGTGCCAGTTTTGGAGAAGAAAAACTAATAAGTCGGTAACACCCAGAAACCAAGAAAACAGAAGGATCATGGGAGAATTTATAGTACTTTAGATCAATCGACAACCTACATAAATATAACAAAGTAGAAACATAAAGCATAAACCCCAGGTGGCTTTTACAAAATCTGTAAAGAAGAAGAAAAGTTGAATATACAGTTAAGGTCAAAAGTTTACTATGGTAAATGCAATTCTGTACATTTTAATTCCAGACATATTACGTCTGCCTGACAGTTATTTTGACAATGTGAAAATATCGACACTTTTCTAGCACATTCCCGGAGGTCAAAAGTTGTGACTGAGTTGAGTTTTATTACATTTAACTAATGTGCACATGAACTTCTGACCTAAACTGTACAGTACTTTTTTTAATTACTGCAGACTAGCAGGAAATGTGTATAATACAAAGAAAAATATTGATGGGAGAAAATGCACCGTGCAACCTCTGCCTCATAAAATTAAGCCACAAACAAAAAGTAACTTATTACACATGGAAATTAGAAAAAAGACCAAGATGTCAACACAGCTGTGCATTCGACTTTTTTCTAAAGTTAAAAAATCCAGTGATTCCTGATGATTAAAAGCACAAAACATTAAAACACTGGGAAATTTAAGGAAAGCTGAGGCGGTTTCCCATTTCCATCTAAATTATTTCTCATTAAGCGGCCCTTTTCTTGTCTTACTTCCCCCTAACATGCTACAATTATAGTATAATGTTTCTGTGATGCCATTATTTGGACGTTCAATCATTCACAGATCAGCCTTGATGTCAAATGCTGACGGAAATCACTGTGAACCTGAGGTGAAAGACATGACATGCTGCTTCTGTGAGATGGTTTCTCAGTTTTCACACATGAAACGACACAGTGGAGCGTAAACAGTGTTTAGGTGAGACCCCACTGTGTCCGAGGGATCAGATGAACAGAGATCATAAAGTATCACGGGTCAGGATGAGCGTTTGATGTGAGACTGGTGGTGACATGGTTTAGGTCATCCGTTAGGGGCGACAGCCCACACAAACTAAAGGGAAAGACGTTAAACATAACTGCTGTGATAGTGGTCATGACACATTTAATGAGTGCTAAAGTCAGTAACCGAACCCTACTACAAGGGAAGTTGTTGCCATAAGTGGATGATGTGTGGGCTGTTTTTCAGAAGTTGATGCTCATCTTTAATAAAGGGTCTGACCTTGGTCTGGAGGAATGTCTGCTCTTCAGTTTAGAGGGTTTTCATTCCATTCTACAACCACTATTCTGTTCAAGTGACTCTTCAAGGAAGAAGCTACTGCCAAAAAAGCTTCATAGACATGATAAAACTAACTTACAGACTCTAAATCTTTGCTACTCTAAATCTCAAATAGTGGAAGAAAAATAAAATCTTGAGTTAAAATGAGACCTTACTTGGAAGCAAAAGCAAGAAACAGCACCAACAACTGCATTTAATCTACACATTCAGGTATGGAAAGTTCCCTGTTTCCAAATGTACAATAAAGACATTGTGAATGTACATAATGTTTCTCAGACAGTGCACATGTTTTCAGTCTTTCTCAAAAGCTTCATATAGAACAGCTGGAGAGAGTGACTTCACCAAATTCAAGTCCGAATAGTTGTTTAGTCATTGAAGACCTTTCATTGGATTGTGTTTCAATGGAAATTGGTTTGGTGAGTCAAGATTGATCTGTTACAAAGTGATGGGTGAGAAGAGAGGCAGATGAGGTGATTACCCATCATGCCTAGTGCCTACAGTACAAGCCTGTGGGGGCAGTGTTATGTCCTGGGGTTGGTTCAGTTGGTCAGGTCTAAGTTCAACAACATTATGTATCCAAAAACTGATGGAAATAACTGTTGTGACATTGCATATGCTTATAGAAACAATTCCACAGTGAATGTGTGCCATCAAAGCTAAAAGCTGAATAAGGCTAAGGCTGAATATTAGTGTGTGGGATGTTTTTTTTTTTGGCCAGGCTACATATGTTATTGAGATACAAGTAAAATGTAAGTTCAAAACTGCAAAAAGGGAAACATTTGGAAGTGCTTTTACTGAGAATGCAAAGAAAACAAACCCTAAAGACAAAATACAAAAGTATATGGAACAACAAAATGATCACAATATGAAAACATATCAAGGTTATGATGATTATAGGTTCCCTGTGCATTAAAGTGCATTGTGCTTCAGTATTCTTTAACCCATAAAGACCCAAACAGCCACTGATGACCAAAACCAAAACCACTGACTGATCTAAAATGATTAATCCCTGTTGATCCACTAATCCTCTCAATACATGTAAATAATTGGTGTAAAATACAGTTTGTCATGTTTTCATGGTCATCGGATATGACCCATTTGGACATTCAGAGGCTCCGTAGTGAACGTGGAAACATCGTCATCTTCTACAACACTGATTCACCACTAAAACCCATGGAGTTTGATAAATAGTAGACAGAGACGCTTGCATTATCTTCATTTAACAGAAAAAGTCACTTATTCTTCAGTTTTCTTTGTTTTGATATAATGACCCTCAACTTTAATCTGAGCTTTTAGGAAAATATAGCTTTATAGGAAACTACCTGATGTTCAGTGAAAAAATGCAAAATACAGAGATTAATGTTATAATAAAATGGTGAGAAATCTCTAAAATTGCATTATCTAAGAATTGGAGTTTTCCCTGTAATTGTAAAAATGCTTTGACAAGTTTTACTCATAGTGTGTGTATGTGTGTGCATTACCCTGCGTATCAGACCATCTGTCATGGTTATGATTTAAGAAGCTAACAGCTGCCCTTTTTCACGCTAATGATGTACATGTCGAGGAGAAAGTGCAAACTCGTTGAATTAGAAACACCTGGCCGCTTTCAACAAGGCATACTGAGATGGGTTACTGTATGAGCACGACACATCTGTGATGGAGCGTACTGTGTGATACGGCTTGATGCATATCTGCACAATATGTCAATGTCAGAGTGGGAGCGATTCTAATGGGTGTGTTTTATACTCCCTTTGCCAGCTGAGAATCATCTCAATACAAGTACACAAAATAAAACATATGTGAATTGGAGGGTGATAAAAATATTTGGGAAATTCTGGTCATAGTAAACTTTTTTTTTTCTACGTATAATAAGGAAATGATAAAATATGATAAAAATGTTTTTATGTGTCAGATGATAATGCTGCTAGTTTGAAGAGTGCATAGTAATTAGGGTTGTTTGATAAAATAACATACTGTATATTTTTGCCATTTGGAAGTATGGACTTCTCTACTTAAGTTAGAATCCCCATGACCCAGACCTGAATATGCAAAGATTAGGAAATGGATAGACAGATGATAGCAGTTTAAAGCAGGAGAAAACAAATGCCACAGTAATCAGCTGACATCATCCTTTCACCTACTGACGTTTTTACAATGAAAAACCATTATCCATGTCTGAAATCACTTTACTGTAAACACAGGGTGATTGTTGACCCATAAGTCAAAGTAATAAAGGCTAAATCAACCAATCTGAATCACTGAACATTAAACTTATTGTAAACAGACAGAGGCACACATGAGTTTTATCTTTTGAGCTTCATATTATTTTCCCTTAAAGTCAATTTTTGCAACTGAGTAGCCTAATATTAACTATCAGCTACTATCGCTTCCAATTCCTGCCAGTACTGATAATATGAAAAGAAAAACAGCCTACATACATGTTGATTGGAAAGAAAAAAAATGGTTTGAAACCAAAAATAATCATCTGATTCGTTCAGCTTTGACCTAAAAATCAGTCTGAAACAATTCAACAAATCAGGATGATTATCGATACTGACTGATATGAATATTTTCATCATGATTACATTTTAGCTCAAATAATAAGCAAGACCATGTCTATAAAAATAAGAATATTTGTCTAAAGGGTATTTTACTCCACAGATCTGCCCACAAAACCATCATTTTCCAAAATATGTAAAGCCGCCACCTCCCCGATAAAAATTAGTTTGGATTTAGTTGGATTTCTGTCTAACGGTCCTTCTGATTTTCTGACTGAGGAGCTTCCTGACAATAGGGCACCTCCCATGAACCAGCCAGGCTTTAAACTGTGGAGCATTTAAACCTACATATAGGAGACGCAGAGGCTTTAATCTGTCATGAAGTTCAGCAGCTGAAGTTGCTTGAAAGTGGTTGTTATATTTGTGCATTTAAAGAAAAAAATATATATATTATTTAGAGTTCACTACAAGACTAGTAAATGTTTCTGCCTCCCAAATGTGTCTATGCTCAATCTACTGCAGGTAAAACAGAAACTCACTCTATATCTATATGACCTATATTTGATGTTTTAGATGCAGGTTCATCACACACATATGCATTTTGGTGCAACATGACTGATATATAACCTGTTCATTTCTCCCATGGATACACATAAACCGGAGTTTTTAAACTTCACTGTAGAGTTAACTCAGTTTTTATGCCATAAAACAACATTTCCATGTAGACAAGTGGCCCAAACACTGAAAAATATAATTTTTGCAAAATACCCACAAGTGTGGACGGGACATCATTCTGGTGTTTCAAACTCCAACAAAAACAGCAGAGAACAGAAACGCTTTTATCACAATCCAATTCTGAGATCATTTCATCAGCTATTATATTCAAGTGCACATTAAATATGATATTACATCTTCGTCTTCCAGTATAATATAAGTTGGCTGGATGCCGTGTAGTAACACTCATCACTTGCTCACTGTGCGAAAGCTGGAGATTAATGATTTCACCACAACACAGATTGTTTTCAGTGTCTTTGATTCATCTGTGATTCTAGGACAACAAAGGAAAGAATTTGGTTTATAGGACGTTTTGGTTCTGTGGAATAAGAATAAGGAGTCCAAAAAGACCCCTGTGACTGTGAGTGGGATGATATAAACATAAAACCACAAACGTCTGTGTGCGCCTACACTCAGGCTGCAAAGAACTGAAAGGCAGAGCTGTTGAAAAAACATGCTGGTCATTGTTACTGTCTGGTTGTGTGACTCATATCCAAGTTGTAGGGAACGTTCCCGTCACAATAAAGTCAGGAAAATCAAGTCTACAGTAGAACAAATGTGTCAGACTACTAGACCTGTTTCCAAAATCCTTTTCCTAGTATTTCATTTTATCATATACCAATTGTTGTTTTTTATTTTGTCTGTTTCTTATTGTTACCATTCAACCTAAACGGCTTAAAAAGTAGGGTAGCATGTCAGAAGAGGAGAGTTTATGTTTTCAGCGCAGCTTTGTCTTCCGGCTATAGTCCAATGTTGAATTGAAGCAAATAATCAGATTTCAACTTTTCCAAACAAACAGAAACACGCAAACGCATAGAGAAAACGGAAAGACAAAACATCAAACATAACTGTGTTTGTGCTGGCGTGGTCTTAATAACTGAGGCATGTCTTGATATAACACTAGATGTCCCAAAGGCCTCCATTAAGGTGATAAGGGAAATTCTGGTGCAGGCCATAATGAGTGTTAGAGTTTTTTCAACCTCTCCGTGACACGGTTTCTTTACTGCTAATAATACTTCCTGATAGTTTAAGTGCTACAGTGTGCACGCTCATAAAACACACTCAAGACAAATACATTTACACACGTCAAGTCCAAAGGAAATGGGAAATGAGTGGGTGACGAAGGAGTTACAAACTCAGGCCAAAGACTTGTGACAAATAAGAGAGATGAAGGATGATCATGGGAACAGCTGTGAGAATTAAAACATGGAGTGATTTCTCATGTGGAAGTGCAGCAGCTGTAAAAACTAATCCAAACTCCTGAAAAATATCAAGAGATCTTCAGAAAATAGGTGAGGAACATAAGAGGGAGTCTTTTGGGAGGTGTTAAATGATTCCACAAAGACAAGCTACATGTCAAAATACTTCTTTTGGACCTGACGCTAAGAAACGATGTGTCTGATCAGTCAGAAAACTACATGTACTATATGTAGATGATGACAGGACTCACCTCACACACAAGTGGTGCCAGGCACAACAAACCCCGCCCCTCACATATATTTCACCCATTATAAAACAATGGGAAGATTTTAAAAATTAATTAAAAAAATTAACTTTGACCTACTGTTCCCAAAATGTAATGAGATTCATTCTGGGTCACTAGTAATCTATGAACCAAATTTGGTATGAATTCACCCAATAGTTTTGTTGCTTCAGACATTTGAAATTTTGCCCATTATTAGTAAATTGGGAAAAAAAAGATTTTAAAAATTCATTCAAAATTGTAACTTTGACCTACTTTTCCCAAAATGTAATGCGATCTATTCTGGGTCACTGGCAATCTATAAACCCAAATTGATATGAATTCAACCAATAGTTTTGCTGCCAGAGTGTTAAAAAACAAACAAACCAAAACAAAAACAATACCCTTTGCCTCCCCTTCGGGGGTGGGGTAATAAGTTGAAGTGGATGCACAGCCCATAGAACCATACTAAACATAATGTAAATTTCATGACAATGTCTGGATGAATAATTAAAATATCAGTCTAATATTATTATTATTAGTAAGATTATTTGTCCAAAACATCACGGTACAGATGTTATAGTTATGGTCATTCAGATGTAGTATACATATAGAGTAGTTCCAGTAATCTTAAGGTGATATGGTGCACAAATCCATAGCAAATGACACAGGAGCAAAATGACACATCTGCTTTTTTTTTTTAAACTCTCCACTTCTTGTTAGACCTACTTCCACAATATTTTCAAGCAAACTTCAAGTCAACTTTTGCACCAAAAGAGGCACCTTTTCATGTGGAGTGAATAAACTACACTGTGTAAGGCAGTGATACAAGCTAGTTACACATGACAAACAGAGGAGAAGAGGTAGACGTTTTTATAGATTGTGGATTTAAGCTACTGTTAAGCATCATAAATGACTGGCATTTCACAAAGCTGAGATGAAACTATGGAAACAGCTGATCAGTCCAAGTTACATCTTCACAAAGCTGAAGCTGAAAGTGAAGCTGAATTTGGCCATTTCCATACGCCTTATTTTAAAACTCACGCTGAGACAATCTGCATAAGAATAGGTATCTGAAACAAGGTGACTCCTCTGCTGGACTTTAACTAAAGCAGGGAGAGAAAAGAAAAGGATCTGCAAAACCAGAGGGCAGGGCATGACTTTGAAGGAGACCATGAACTGGAGCTCAGGGACCTGGAAGAAGCAGGGCAGAGCAGAAACCCCCACCGTGCTCCTCTGGCAGGGCTCCAGTGTCAACACATCTCTGGTTTCTGCCCCAGTCCTGACACAGCTGGACCTTCCCTCTCCTCAACTGGCCTCAGGTCACGAGACTAAACTCTGTTTCCCAGTGGGCTGCACTTCTAATCAGTATTTACTGCTAAGTTACACGGGGGTGGGATCAGGCCCATTTCTGCTGGGGACCTCAGCGCTAAAAGGCCAACCTGTCAGAGTCTGTGATGTTGAAACCCCTCGTCACCCCACTAATCAGATGATCAATTACAGCCAGATGGGAGGATCCATTCATCAATGACATAGAGCTCTAAGTTTCCTAAGAACCATGAAACTGAAACATGAGAACTAAATAAAAACTGCAATAAACGATACAAAACAAACCATGACAAAATATGGGAAGTTTGACACACAATCCATTAACAGAAGTGCTTATTATAAATATAAATAATTTGTATTGTAAAGTTTTTCAGCCCTTTATATTAACTTAACTTTGAAGGAACTGACAGCATAACAAAAAAATTAAAACTGTAAATTTCTTGAAAATAACAAGAGCATCAGAGAACAAGATCCAAAAGTGGTACCTGCTACTGATGTTAGCTTAATTTGTCATCTACAGAAGGGTTTTGCGGTTTCTTGAGTACTATACAGGTTTGTTTTCTAGTTCTGCAGCAACAAAATGATGACAAATAAAATGATGGACAATACAGAAAGAGAACAGACAAAATAGCAAAAAGCACGACTCCAACACACAAACAAAGTATAGTAGCAAAAAAAAAACAAAACATGCTTTTAAACAGAGACATGCTGATCACTTTATCCCCCTGAATTATACGCTGGGGGAATAAATGTAAGAACTCAACTCTTGTGCATCCCTCTAATTTACTTCACTCTGGGAAATGAATATTCACAAAACAATCCTATAAAATCATCATACATCAATATTTTTTCTTTTTTTTTCATTTTGAGATTTTCAACCTTTAAATGCCAGTTTGAATACATAAGGTCACTGTTATTCATGAATAAAAACACAAACCATGTGTCTTCCATCTTTTTAATATAATAAATCATACATATCAAAACATTTTGATCATTTTATAGGTTTTTTTTTATAGTAAATGTTTGGCTCAAGGGTTCCCAGAAGGTGTAATAAGAGTCAGATCTTTATAATAGACCTGTGAGAGTTACTGACAATAGATTTAAAAAATGTTTAAAAAAAAAAAAAAGATACATTCTTGCAGAAATTCATGCCATAAGCTGTAATGATCAGCAAATAAAAAAGGAAAAATAACAAAAATGGCCTGAGGGGTCCCTAAGTTGCTTGCTCTATCTATCTATCTATCTATCTATCTATCTATCTATCTATCTATCTATCTATCTATCTATCTATCTATCTAT
>JAPQRP010000016.1:17394100-17415720 GCA_037367295.1 Apogon hyalosoma | reverse complement strand
TGTGTGCGTGCGTGTGCGTGTGTGTGTGTGTGGGTGGGTGGGGTGGGGGGGGGGGTTTGCTTTGAAGCAATTTGAGTGTCCTTGTTCTATGTAATTTTCATCATGCATCAGTCTGTGCTCAAATGCAGTGCAAAGCCTCAAACACTACAACCATCTCTGCAGCTCAGACACACAGGTGTAAAACTTTATGAGTGTGTTGGCTCCACTGTATTATTTAGCAAAGTCTTTTGTGAATAGTTCCTTCAAATGGAACAGACTGCGTACACAAATGCACAATTTATGGCTCTTCAGTGGCACAACCCATTGTTTGTGAGTTTAGGCTTAAAGGTTTGAGGATTTCCCCTCTGAGGAACAAGAATATTTGTGGAAACTTTTAAGGCGGTCCATCCAAAACTTGACAAGACACTTTTTTTTTTTTTTTTCCCAGTTTGAATCAAAGACAAACCAATTCAATGGAACACCATACACCTGTATCATTAAAAAATATGTGTGAGAGTTTAGCAAACCACATTTTAATAGACCATGAGAAAATTGTAGCCAAAGTTTAATCATCCTGCCTCAGGGGACATGACCCCACCCCTCCTCAGTCCCTGCCAGCCAGAGCACAGTCCAATGTAGAACCATATGTTTTCCCAATTTTCATTTATTTGTTTTACAACAGCAAAGCAATTTGATGTCCTAATTCCAAGCAGTAAACTTGCAACATGAGTCACTCCTCAAGAAACTGTTTTCAGTTTTGTTGCTATTTACCAGCATGCAAAGCCAAGAACCCTCCTACTGAAGAAACTCCCCAAAGCAGACCCTCCCACTGTCAGCGCCCAGAGTGCTGCATGTGCCTGGCGAGAAGCTCCGAGGCGCACAAACACAAACTAAACCTGCAAACACAATCGGGTTCATTTTGCTGTAATTGTAAACAGGCTGTAGTGTGAAAGTAAACCCTGTGAGTAGAAATGAGTAACAGGTGGGACAGGGGACTTACTGCGTGCGCTCCGGAGATGAGGACGGCGATGGAGAGGCACAATAGCAGCAGCCTGTAGTGAATGAAAGTGACATCCATCCATCAATAGAGCTCAGTTATTGATCCATAAACCCTGTGGCGGTGCTCTGCAATGACACCTGCTCATACCTTAGACTCTTCAGTACAGTGGTGTGTTGTTGTCCCTGCATGGTCCCACTCACGCAGACCTTTAGCTTCATTCCCACGCCGCTGGTTTCGTTGTAGGAGCACTTTTACAGCATGACTGCCCGACCTGACGCACACCAACACTCCCAAAGTGAACAATCACTGGATAAGCATGAATGCGCACACTTGACCTGCCTGATCAGTGTCTGAATTAACTGTCATTTAGTTTGTTTCCTGCACCGATGTGACTCACCTACATAAAACTGAACATTTATGCTCTATTTTTCAAGACTGTGGTTCATTATTAGCCATCATTTGGATAAAACGCGTTACTTACAGTCACCCCAGGCTTGTACGCGGTGGTTGGATGAAGGACTGAAGGCGCCACGGGGCAGAGATGTGCGCTCCCGCTGCTGAGGTTTTTTTGGACAGGTACCAACAAAACCTCCTCAGATATTCACACAAATATACCAAAGTCTGTGGAGTAGTCCCTCTCCTTACCGAGAAAAGTCAAAGTGTCTGTAACTGCAAGATTGCGTCCTTTAGCACGGGCGAGGGTGGTCTTTTTGGGAGGTGGGGGGTGTGGTGCAACAGAAACAAGACCAAGTTGCATTGATCAGAACCTCATATCGTCTCGGACAAAGATGCAGCCAACGGTGCCGCCCGAGCTCTGCCGATAAGTCGAGAATTACCTGAAGAAAAGAGGACAAGCAGCGGTCCACAGGTGGTTGTTTGCGCACGCTGTTTCCACTGCGCACCGCCACGATGCTGTTACCGTCCGGCACCCTGTTCCTGCTGGCGGCTGTCTGCTCAAGTTTGGACCTGACAAAGGCTGAGGTAGGAGCTTGAAGGATATGCGATGTTTTTGGTTAGAATGATGAGTACTGTGCGTAAAAGTTAGTAAATGAGTAAGATGATGTGCTTGAGACTATGAGACAGAAACTGAGGCTTGTTCCAAACTTTCCTAATGCGCTTATGTGCTTTTTGTGGTCCAACTTATTGCTTGAGTTTGATGTTTGTTCATGATTTTGTATTTTATTTAATACTGCGATTTGTGATTTTTATTTATTTATTTATTTATTTGTGGCTGAGGACAGTTATTTTCTTTTGGCCATGGAGATCCAAACATTGTGGTGGATCTGCTCCCAGTCCAGCCTCCTCCACTTCTGCTTCAGAGGAGCAGAGAGAGAGGGTGGGGCAGAGGGGTGTACAGTAGCAGAAGTTTGTAAGAGAGAGAGAGAGAGAGAGAGAGAGAGAGAGGGAGGAGGGGGATAACAGAATAGTCTACAGAGATGTGCATTGAGCAATCTTTAATTGTGGGGTGACAGTCATACTTGCTGCTTCAACTGCTATGAGTCACATTTACATTACAAGTACATAGAAAGGAAATATCAGTGGCATGTGATTTGGATATGAACACAAAAAGGTGTGAGCATCATCATGGTGGAATGTACTGTAACCATAAGAACACAGGCGCTCATAAAGGTGGAATAATTTTGTTTTCAGACACATTCCTCTTTTTATTCCTATTTATACACATCAGTAATCACCTGAGTCCCATTTACACTTTATCTTTCAAGAATAACTCACATTGCTGTAATCATTTCATGAGAAGAGGTAAAAATATTTTATCCCAACTTTATGGAAAACAGTGTGCTTTTACTCATGTACTGTACTTATATACATACACACTGCCTGGTCAAAGTAAAAAGTTCCCAACTGGAATTAAACAAAAATAGTACATTTGTTTGCTAGAAAACATAAAGACTGGACATTACCTGAATTAATCAGGCTCAAGTTTTGACAGAGTGGTTCAGGGACCATGAGATGTCATTTTCAGACATGGATGGACCGCTTCAGAATCCAGACCTGAACCCCATTGAGAATCTTTGGGATGTTCTTGAGAAGATTTTACAAAGCAGTGTGATTCTTCCGTCATTAATTCAAGATGTTGGCAAAAATTAATCCAGCATGATGGAAATAAAATATTGTAGCATTTATTGTGGCGCTGCGTAATCATTGCAAGGCATAATCAATACCACAGTGAATAATGTCCAATGTAATCAAAGTTAAAGGCGATCAAGTGAAATATTTAGTTTAGTTTTTTTCTTTGTTTTTCCAGATTGTGTATAGCCATTTTATACACCTTTACATTCTACCCCACTAGAGGCAAATGTACACTCTATTGATCTGGGTTATAGTTAAATTTCAGATTAAAACTGAAATCCATCAAAAACCATGTATCTACAAATGCTCTGATTTTGGAAGATTGTAATTACCTGAACGATGATGTTTTCCTCCATGGCTACTTCTTAAGCTAACTAAACTCCCCAAACAATTATCCTGAAAATGACAGAAAATACATTATCTCAAAGCTGAAAACAGGGCTAAAATGAACTAGTTAATATGGACTGAACCTTAAACAGTACAGCAGCAAAATGCAGCATCAAATTAACTAAACAGTAATATGAATCCAAACACATGACATATAATTATAAAACACTGACATGGACCATTTTATTGCACAGTGATTGCTTGTATTTTCATATTTTAAGTTGATTTTGTATTTACTTTCATACTTTAATTTAAGAAAATGTTCTGAATGTGCAACTTTTACTGGAGTATTTTCATTGTTCTATCACTGCTCATCAATCAGACAGAAGTGGAAATTTGAGAACAAACCTATTTAAATAGTTGCTGTTCTGCATGTTTATGGGTGTTTTTTCCACTGTGCTGCTCAAGTCTTAAACTTTAGGTGGAGTCATATATTTCTGACTCTAGAGTGGAAATCCAGGTGATGGAAAAAAAGCATTGATGTACAGCATTCACTGTGGTAGATGTGGAAAAAATAGGCTGGTAAATATTTAGTATTCTTGCACAACAGAGTGTTGTGTGATGTTTCAGAGGAAATTTACACCTCACAAGGGAGCCATGGTGTTATTGTGTGGGAGTGTCTCCATTTTCCGGGGTGTTTAAGGATATATTTCTAGATGTGATGGATTGTGGCTGTGAGCTGTCACCATTAAATACCAACAAAAATGTAGTTTTCGAGGCTTGTCAGGCTTATACATTCTTCTACTGTCAGTACTGGTTGATAATGTAGCAGAGTGGCTTTGACATGTTCTTTTCCAGATGGGCATTATCTACTTTCATTAGTCGTGAATGTAAGTCATCTCCCTTTTCAAGGATCAGACAACATCCGGTTAAACTAAGAAGCTGAAGCAACTTTTATCTATAGCCTGTTAGATTTAGAAACACATACACGAGGCAGACAAAAGACATCTGGAACAGAACAACCCCATGAGAGGAGAGGGGAGGAGAGAGAGGTGTATATTTGGCTGGACATCATCCTGTCAGTGATCAGATGACACCAGAGAAAGTGGAGTAATTTAACATTCAGGATTTATTTGCATATTTTCTATCCACTGATGGAAGTTCACAACAGGAAGTGTTTAAACATGTCAGGAAAAGTAGATTTCCTCATCCATCATGTCCAATATTAAAAGTCTATTGATGCACAGACCGTCCTTCTTGTAGCGATGCACCGATATATTGGCTGGACATCGGTATCGGCTGATGTATGCTGATATCAGCCAACACTGGCGTTAGCACATAAGATGTCTTTTCATAGATGGCAGTGGTAGATATTCAGCAAGCATAAAGAAACAGTAAGTAGCATCCATTTTGGCCAAAGTGTCATTTTATTAAATATTGGTATTGGCATCAGCCTAGTATTTTACAATCCATGCATCCCTTTTTTTTTCCTTCTGAATGAGCATAAATCTAATCATATACATTTATGAAACACAGGACAGCATCAACCTCTACCATTGGTGAATGATTCTATTAAGCTGATGTCAGTCAACAAGACCGATACGGGCTGATAATGGTGTTTCACAGATGAAAGGACAAATTCTGCCTTTCCAACAGGGTGATTTATTCTGTATAAAATGAATAATCTCATGACCAGTTTTTACAAGCACACCTCATGTGGTCCGCAAACTGAGTGAGGAGGATAGTGTGAATTTACAGGAAGTGATGACACTGAAAGGTCAGAGGTCACACAATGTTAATATAACTTACCAAAATAAAAGCTTGTCAAAATGCAAAAATAAGTGTAATCACATAAAAGCAATTAAAAATATACATATGAGCAGACATGGAATGTGGATTTAGTGAAATATAAAACTTACAATTATACATCGGTTACATACCTACCGATCAGATTTGGCGATTCAGCGAAGGAATCCTAACGTAATGTGTTTATTTGCTTATTATTTGTGTAATCTGCACCTGCATCAATCTGGTATAAGGAATCAATGTTTTGTCTGATGCTAACTCAAGGAACAGTGTTGGTGTGTTTACATTTCATTGTCTTCATATACACAAGAAGGTGATGTTGGCTGGCTATGTATCAGAGCCTCCTTCAGAGTCTCCTCATCTCCGTGTTTAGGCTCCTTTACAATCAGTGAGGCTAAAGTAAGGTCAAAAAGGAAAAATAAAGTATAAACATCATTCTCAACTTTGTGATAACCTTAAGTCCGGACAGCATGATAAACAGTCAGATTGTGATTTGTGAGTCGCCAGCACAATGTAATTAAAGCATCAGTAGGGACACAGATAGTAACAAGTACACTAACAAAAGTCACATTCAGTTTTTAAAAAAGTAAAAATACTAAACAATAAGTGGTACCAGGCACAACAAACCCCGCCCCTCGCACGTATTGTAGCTTATTTTGGCATCGATCCAGCTGATGTCATCATGTCTATGCGTGTGCTGATGTCAGCATTGCCTCTATATATATGGCAAGTTTGAAGTAAATTGAAACAAAATAGATGTTTTTATTGACATTTAAAAAATTCATACAAAATTTGAACTTTAACCCACTTTTCCCAAAATGTAACCATATCTATTCTGGGTCACTGGCAATATATGAACCTGATTTAGTATGAATTCAACTAATAGTTTTGCTGCTAGAGTGTTAATAAACAAACAAAAAAACAAACAAACAAACCGAACCAAAAACAATACCAGTGACAGGGTAATAATAGACAAATTTGTCCTCACCCTGACTGCAGTTTTTCTGTTCATCATTTAAACCTTAATCAATTTCCCGTCTGTTTATAAAATATATCAACAGAATGGACCTTTTCTCTCTTGGCGGTCATTTAATCTGGCCAGTATGAGTCATGTGTAATTCCTAGAGGAGGAGGAGGAGGAGGAGGAGGATGGACAGATTAGTGGATTCCTGGAGTGAGAGTTTGTGTGTGGGATGTTGGATGGAGGGATTGAAAAAGGCGGTTCAGTAGCTGGCGGGAAAGGCAAGACTCCAAGCAAGTCCAGTGCCAGTTTCCCACTCTCAGCTTGGCTGTGATGTTCCAGGGAAGGGTGAACTCCAGGGAGAGTTAACCCAACTCCTAAATGGAGGAAGCAGCAGTAATGACAGTTCATCCTCCTACAGCCTGAGGAATGTGTGTGTATTGTCTATTGAGAGCTGAAAAACACGATGGAGACTTGATCCGCTGGACCTCCTACCCAAAGTGCTGACAAGGGTGCTTGTAATTTGGTCTAGTCCTGATCCTTTAGATTGACCTCCCCCAGTATCCCTCCCACTGAGACAACAGCTGACCATGTCACTGAAACTGGCCACCATCCAAGTAATGCACCCTGGGTAGGCAAACCTGTGCGACCCCTGTCCTCAGTGCTGTAAAAATGCCTACATTTGGAAGAGGTGTGATTGTGTTTGCAAATCTTTATTTTCACAGGCACCTCTGGGTGGCAAAGATAATACTTTCCTGACCTTGATAGTCAAGTGGTGTGGCAGGTATGCCTTGCTTTCTGCCTGTGTGTGTTCCCAACTGTGCAAGAAAGTAGAGGATTAAATAGTGGTTGAGCATGGTAAAGCTCTTTTCAATTCCCTGTGGTCCAAGTATCACTCGGAAGGCATTTCATTCAGACTTATCGCAGCTGCACCCTAGATCTGGCACATAAAACATGTCCTTTGTCCCACGATAACTTTGTGCACATTCACTACCTCATGGTCAGCGCTAACAGAGTGTATTATCCTTCAGATTTGTTTCCTCCCTAAGGTGGATTGTTATGGTGAATGTGAAATTTAGCCATTTAACTGTGAAATTGGTGAGTCATAAATGTCATTTGTGGTTTGGAAAAGGATGGTGTAATGGATACGTCTGTCTGACAAGGAGGTGGGAGGTGGGGACTGATGGAGGGAGGGGGAAATGTGGAACGAAGGAGCCCCAGAAGAAGAGGAATGTCGACTGGAGCCAGAGAAGATGCCCGTAGAAAATCTGTTAGTCTCGCTCTCTGGACCTTGACCTACACTTCCACCAACGACTGCCAATTTGCCTGAAAGAGATAATAAAGACAGTACTGATGGTGTCATTAGATTTATGACTTTGGTTTTTTTTTTTTTTTTTGGATTGGTCTGAAGTGTAAAGTGAAGTTTTGGCTACCTTTTCCTTCAGCTGTCCTCTTTGTCAGTTTTTGGCTTTGCTTACAAAGGACAGGTGCAAGACTAGTTTTTGTCCGTTTTAAAAAGAAAATATAGTGTTTGTTCATGGTTTACTTGGCACTCGGTGGTTTACTGTTATTACAACCCTCTGTGATTATATTGTGTGTCTGTGTTTGCGTTACATTACAGAACAGTGTAATTCTGAGTCTGGGTGTGTCTGTGTTATGGAGAAATAAATCTGTTTCTACAGTTACTTATGGGGACTCTGAGGGGAGAAAATGCAGAATCTCATAGTGTACATAATAACATTTTGCAAGAATACTTACAATGAAGGTTAGTTATGGTTTGGATAAGCTTAGATTTAGGTATGCTGTGGTTGTGCAATCTTCCATAAAGTGATGGAAACATGGCTATCTTTGTATGATGCATTTAAGAATCCAGAAAATGTATGGCATTTAGATTTGTCTTTTACCTAAATCTGCTGCTGATGTTGTTTTAATCTTATAGATAAATACCGCATGTTACTATCAGAGGGGGAAATATTTGCATTCCACATAGCCACGTAAGACAGAGGTATATATATATATATATATATATATATAAATTCATTTATATAAATATAATTTTAATCCACTTTTTATATTTTTGCCATTCAAGTACACCTGTTGATCCTCTAATACAAACACACATATGGATCTAACCAGTACTGTTTGTGTCTTGTCCCTCTATATTTACTCATGACTGACTTATTTATACATTTAGACTTCATGTGCTTGTTGAGTTATTAATCTGGTCAATAAACCGTCTAAAGGGAATCTTTTAAATGGCTCTTCTGCCTTTTGTTTGGTTCTTTTTTATACTTATGTAAGAGACAGTTTGTTCTCATGAAAATTCATCCAACTCAAATAAAGATCAATCAGTGCTAGACTAATTGGTTAGTTGTTCTTTTCTACCAAATTAAAGGACTGGCTGTTCTTAAACTGATAGTCATCATCAAATCAGACAGAGTTGTTGTAGTTTGGCAAATTATAGAAAAACATTGGCAACAGATTTGTTTGGGTAAATACTTAAAATAACCCAACCGGTCACTGAGGTTTTAACATAATTAATCTCAGAACATGAATGAATCTTGACTCTTACAAGGTTTTGATGTTATGTAATATATTCCGTAACCATTAGCAGCATGGTCAGTGGTCTGTGAGAATTTCAGCTCATTGATTGAGACATTATATTGTGAGTTAAATTCAGATGCAGGTTAACTATCCTATTTACGTTCTAGATTCCTTGTTTTATGCACTGATGTGATTGCTGGGAAGGTTCAGGTTAGCCTTCTATTTATTTAGTGTTGTTTTAATGGAGTGATGGTGAGGTGACCAGAGCCAGTGTCAGATATGAGCCTTGAGCTATCTTTTTTTTGTCTTATCTTAAATGACTTTAGACACTGGCGGCGTGATGAATAAATACCACTAAAACACAAAATACTGTGAGTATTTTGCACAAGAACAATTCATACCTGTGGCAATGCACATTTGCACTTGTACATCAAACCAATTTGTGCCATGTCATTTTCAGATGTAGACCACTCACCTAAATCCTCCCAGTGTTCCAAAAAATATAGTGTCTTAGGTTTTTTTTTTTTGTTTTTTTTTTTTTGTTTTTTTAACTCTGTCCTGTCCAGCATTTTGGCCTCCAGTATAAGTTCACTGGGACCATGAGTTGTTTGACAGTTTTGATCTAAGAGGGTTTTTAACCGTAGATCAATTCCCCCTATTGGTTGGATTTAATGATTTTATTACTGTATGGATATTACCAGATGGGAGAACAAGGACAGGGGTTATACACAAATCAACATTGATACAGACCCTGAAACATAAGCAAACATTACAAACAACAGCAACAACAAACGTATGTTACTTTTGGATTTATATCCTCTTTGTGCAGTGCCCAGGTAAAGAGCTGCACAGTGCTTCCAGTAGTTTACTAATATGATGAGAAGCTGAATCATAGAAGCCGATCACTTGATAGCCCCACCTGTTTGGAAATGGACTCCATGCCTTGTCCTTCAAGTCACTGACCCTCATACAAGCACATTTTCACATGAATTTTCACAAGAGCCTCTTATATCAAATTCAGCTCATAACACACTCATAACTTAAAAACTCTGAATTACCTGCACGAACATGATAGATGTTAGCAGCTGTGTGAAACTGAAGGTCAAAACATCATCTATCCATAGATTTTCTGAGCTGCTTAGTTGTTATGAGGGTCATGGGGGGTACCAGATTCTATCCCAGCTATCAATGTGCATGGGGGGGGGGTTTCAGCCTAGACCTGTCACCAATTCATCACAAGGCTGACACATACAGATGAAGGCCCCTTCACTCTCATATTTACACCTACTTGCCATTATTGAACAATTAGCCTATGAAGTG
Organism: Apogon hyalosoma; assembly: GCA_037367295.1. Lineage (NCBI taxonomy): Eukaryota > Metazoa > Chordata > Actinopteri > Kurtiformes > Apogonidae > Apogon > Apogon hyalosoma. The sequence continues at coordinate 17,405,692 of JAPQRP010000016.1, read as the reverse complement.
GAAGTGTTTGGGTGTTAGGAGGAAGCCAGAGAACCCATGCAAACTCATACAAGGGAGAACATACAACTCCACACAGCTGCCACTGGAATCAAACATCCTTACCATGAGGGGATACTAATAACCACTGCACCACTGTGGTCAAAATATGAAAAAATGGTAAATGTGGCAAGTTCTTCTAAATCACTCATATGTGCCATGATATAATGTGTCCCATATTTTTTATAGATTTCTTATAGATTGTCAGTGACCCAAAATAGATCAATTACATTTTGGGAAAAGTAGGTCAAAGTTCCAATCTTTTATGAATTTTTAAAATCTTTTTTTTTTTTTTCCTTACTTATAATGGGTGAAATTTCAAATGTCTGTAGCAGCAAAACTATTTGTTGAATTCATACCAAATTTAGTTTATAGATTGCCAGTGATGCAAAATAGATGTGGTTACATTTTGGGAAACATAGGTCAAAGTTCAAATTTTCTATGAAATGTTTAAATCTTTTTTTTCTGACATTTACTTATAATGGGCAAAATTTCAAATTTCTATAAAAACATCTATTTTGTTTGAATTTTCTTCAAACTTGACACATATATAGAAGCAATTGATACGCTGACATCAGTACATGCATAGATGTGATGACATCAGCTGATCAACGCTAAAAAAAGAACTACAACACGTGCGAGGGGTGGGGTTTGTCGTGCCTGACACCACTTTTTCATTCTTTAGTCATGGTTAACTCTTTATAGGGCACTCATAGAAATACTCTGAAATTCAGGGTGCAATTGGAGGACCTAACAAGACTTGATTACTTCTGTGAAATTTTTCTACATTTTTTTATTGTCATATAGAAAATCAAGGTCAATGAAGTTACTATAGTTGGTTCCTTACCTGTAAATGGCAAAAAAAATACAAGAAGTAAATATGAAAAAACATAAGAAAAACACATGTAAGATGAAAGGAACATGTATTTTAGGACTGTTGCTGTCACTGTCTTGTAATGTATGTGGAAATTACCAAAAATAGTCACTTAACCAATAAAGGGTTAAAAGTCAAATTCTTGCCACATTAGTGTTTGTAATCTGTGTGAGATACTCATGGCACAAACAACACTCTGGAAAAATGTATAGATGTGGGAATTAATATAAGCTAAAATAAAAACACCTACAGTGTGTAAAAGTCTATCAACAATCCTGATCAGCTTTATAAAAGCGTTAGATAAAGCAGTCTGTGTTAGTTTCACTGCTCCCATGAGGTCCCTTATGGTGCTAATAATGACACCTGTAGGTCATTTTACTGGTTAGAATCAGACATTCCTATCCACAAACATCACGGTTCCTTGTAACAAGAAAAGTTGAGTTGCCAGACAAATTCATTTTCATCTCACACATGAAGGAAAATGTCATAACTTATGCTTTTAGATGTCAAGCATACTTACTGTACCTTTTTTTAGAACATCTCATAGATTCTTATCTCCCAAGAGATAAGTTGATTTGTTTGGTAACAGAGATGGTGTAGTCAGTGCTGAAAAACACAAGACCACATGATATTACAGATGAGATAGGCACATGCTTCATATTTGTTCCATTAAACATTATCTGATTAATGCTCCTGTTAAGATGTGGCCTGTGGCGCCTTTCGACAAGTCTAAGGTTTATGTGAATGGAGGCATTTCTCATTCCTGTCAGCTGAACATGGCAGCGATGTCAGAAGTGGTTTTAACTCTGTCTCCTTTAGCTGTAAAGACCTAAGCTCATTCCTGCTCACTCTTCTCATCTTAAGTGAGCTAAATTTACTCCATATTTCCATACTTGACATGGTGCTGGCCTGTTATGGTGCTAAATTTATGTAGAACGTTTGATAGAAATAACAGATCGTGAATCGGATCTGGCTGTAATTCACCAGGCCTGAGATGCTTGTGTCCTTACTTCGATCCTTGAACCTTTTTCCTGGAAGAGCAGATGCTTTTTTCATCTCCTCCTCCGATACTCTTTTATGTTACTGCTGGTGGTTTCGCTCTCTCAACTTGCTGTACAATGACAATTGTTCTAGGGCCTTCCTGGATGAAGATTTTCCTAATTGACTAGTAGATGCACATTTATGATATAATTCAATCAATAACATTAACACTGCATCACACTGGGCAGTGCACTCACAAAGGCAAATGCATTTTAACATGAACAAAAGCCTTAGTGACTACATTTACATGTGCACTGGTGTTCAGCTTTATTTTAATATTCTTTTTTAGGTTTAGTATTTTGTTGTATTTTTCCCTTATTCAGAAAAAGACATACTCTGAATAAACTGTTCATATGGCCAAAGAAGACAAATATATAACACCAATTTATTATTATTATTTATTATTATTATTATTATTATTATTATTATTATTATTATTATTAGTTAACGTTTTCCATTGGAGATCTTCCACTGTGTGAACTCAACCTCCTTCTTTTGTTCCTACAAACACTCTCTCGACTTTTACAAAATTCTTCAGATCCATAAACCTGTTGACATCCTCTGTCATAATGTCTGACAGTAGGTTTGTTTCTCCCTCTGATGGGAAAGATGGACTTTTCTTTGGAGCATCCATCTCTGCTGGACATGATCTTTGTTTTTACTCCACTGACTGAAAAAAGGGGCTGTGGGTAAAATATGCAAGTTAGAAGTATTCTCTGAACAAGTGGTGCCAGGCACGACAAACCCCGCCCCTCACACGTATTGTAGCTTATTTTGGCATCGATCCAGCTGATGTCATCATGTCTATGCTTGTGCTGATGTCAGCATATCACTTGCCTCTATATATGTGCCAAGTTTGAAGTAAATTGAAACAAAATAGATGTTTTTATAGACATTTGAAATTTTGCCCTTAAATGGGAGAAAAAATTATTTTAAAACTTCATAAAAAATTTGAACTGTGACCTACTTTTCCCAAAATGTAATCACATCTATTTTTGGTCACTGGCAATCAATAAACCCAATTTGGTATGAATTCAACTGATAGTTTTGCTGCTAGAGTGTTAAACAAACAAACAAACCGAGCTAAAAACAATACCCCTTGCCTCCCCTTCAGGGGGCAGGGTAATAATATCTGCAGAACCTACATGTCTGGATCAGAAAATACTCATATTGTAAAAAGGCCTAATTTTGAATATCTAGGTGGAATATGCTGTTTATATGACACCTGAGAAATTCTGAATAATTGTGGAATATTAGTGTGCATTTAAACATACTCAGTGATTCTGACCATCTCACAGTTACTAGTAAGGAGACTGAACAATTTATTAACAATGGAATCATCTACAGTATATTTAACATGCAGCAACTAACATAACATGTTTCCTTAGTTCCCACAGATACTTGGATAACTCCAGTTGACCATATTGTTCTGACGTTACACCTTTAACATTGGGCCACTTACATGCTTTATGTGATATTTGATGTTCCACTTCCTGTGAAGTTTTATCCTGCAACCATCTGACCAATGAAAACTCTCACTGACTCTTCTTGATAACTTACTTTTTCTCATCTTTTAGGGAGTCGCCCTAAATAGTTCATTTTGTGACTTTAATTACTAAAGTAATGGAAGCTTTAATCAGACAACTTTTAACAGGAAGCAGTGGAACTACAAGATGTTTTTCACATCAGGAAAACTGGTATGATAACCTCTCAATGCATAGTTTAGACTAGTATAGATTAGACTGTCGACATTTTTAAGTGATTAGGGAGCGCACAAAGTATTTTATCTGATGTGAGCATCAGTTAGGCCTCAGGGCGGTGTATGTTTCAGTTCTGTCCATATGTTCAAATGGTAGAGACATTATGGGGATTTGGCTGATAAGCATGAAATAAAGAACTGCTCTGTCTTATTAGCTATCAACTCAAGTGTCTTGTATGATAGATAGGCCCTAAAAGGATCCATTATCGTCTAGTATGTTGCAGATTGGGAAGTGACAGACAGGGATAAAGGACATTCAGTGGTTTTGGAAATCCCCATCTCCCAGACACTTCAAATAAACCCCACTGTGTTTGTGACGATGATGATAATTTTACGAGAGGATAATTTCCTCTTTTAGCAGTGACAACACCAACACATGTGCAACTTGTAGAGATTGGAAACGCCTTTGTAAAATAGGATGTGAATTAGAGCACACATCCACACAGTGCACACACTCTTCCTGTACATGTGGCCCCTGATGGATGCATTATGTCACTCTATGGTGTAGGGTTCATAATGCGGCTTTGTATAAGTTACTAACTCACATCCCAGATGCTTCCAGGTAGTGTGTGTGTATGCAAGCTCTGAGAAAAAGAATGGAGGGTGTTGGCTTTCTATTTCAAATATTTTTTTTATTGTTCTTTTTTCTTTTTTATATTTTAAAGAAACAAGCAAATGAGTTATTCGTCATCGATTGACTTTTTATTTTTTTTGGGTTTAATATTAATGAGTTTGTTTGCTTGTTTTGTTTGTTTTTACTTTTTTTGTTGTTTTGCTTTATTTTCAACAGTTGGAGTGTTAAATTTAATTTTTTTTGTGTTACAGCATATTCTTATGGTTATCTGAGGATTTCCAGGGTTTAGCTTCTCTTTTTGGGATGGGGGCTGAACAGTCTTCCTCGCCTTCTCAATGTAAGCGAGGTTAGTCCTCTTGTAAGAACTTTTCCAATGCACTTTTAGATTCATGGGATATTTCCCTTTGAGAAATGTTCCATATATTTTATCTCCTTCAGGTATCAGGCACTCTCACATAAGACAGTCATATAAAAATTCATGTGTGAAACCTAGTTTTTACTTTTATTTCTATTAAAATAATGTTTTTACCCCTACTTTTCATCAGTTTCTGTTAACAGTAATAACCCTAACAGTCACAGAGGTCACTCCTTGTCCTCACGTGCAGACACTTTTCCCAGATACCAGAGCACTCTTGAGAGAGATGCAAAGTTGACCCAGCCCCTTCTTGTCTTTGTGAGCATAAAAGGCAAGGAAGAGGCCTTCCTCCTTAGAAAAAGAATGGCTTCCTAAATCCTACATCCTGTGGCACAGTGCTGCAAATTCACAGAGGAACCTCAGGCACAGCTGAAGTGGTCAGAGCTCACATGAACTGGACTGGCTTTTTCTCAGCGAAAACAAACATCTTAACGTTATTGTTGCATTCACTTCCCCCTCTCTTTGCCATTCTTTCTGTTTCCACCACCGCCAGGCAATTTTCTCCCCCATTGCCTCAATACCAGATTTGTTAGGAAAGAAAATGTGCAAACTTTGCTCTAGATCATATCTAAGATTATGTTTCTATGCGCAAGCATCCCAAACATGTGACTGCAAACACAGATAGGGGTGCAGAGATAGAAAGATGATGACTTGATATTTTTGTGTGTTAATACTTGAACCAGTTTTGTTTGTGTGGGATTTTGAGGAATGTTTTATTACTGTGTGGAACAATAACTGCTCAGATCCAAGATGTGTGGGCATGTGAACAGACCTCTGCACAAATCAAATATCCCATCTCACCCACTTTCACAGAAAACTGTACAGACCAATATCATAACTAACTAACCTGATTTCCTCCTGAAGAGTAAAATTTTCTTTGAGAGATGTCCTCTGTTTACAGAATAAGGAGCATGTTCTATCTGTGACACAATTGGCAGGAGAGCAATCAGCTGTTTCTTCATGGAGTGGTTGTGCATTTGTGTGTTTGTGCAAAATTTTGAGCTGGGAAGTCCCTCCTTAGCCCAAAAGATTAGTTGGAGCCTGGCTTAATTTGTTAACAAGGTAACATTTCATCCACATGCCAATGCTTGTGCACACTCAACACATACTCAAACACAGAAGGAGAGTGTTATCAAGATGACCTTTATATTGAAAGTTCAGTTTGAACCTTTAAATCCCCTCTAATGGCCTCACAAAGGGTTGAAGGTCAACAGGATGAGTCTCTGAGGGTCAGAATGGGAGGCAGGAAGACTGACTGATTAGCAGAGGTCAGAGACCTGTGATCTCCATTTGCAATGATGTATAAGATATGTAGACGAATGACTGTGCTGTGGAATTTGATCAAATATATTACAAGTGCTTTGTGGTGTTTGGTGGCAGTTATAATGAAAGTTACTGTTGAATATACCGTATATATAATGTTTCTATTCTAAGGGTTTGCCACACTTTGTCGCACTTGTCCATCAACCTTTCACTTCTGTCCTTTCTCAGCTTGTAAGTAAGGAAATTAAGCAAAAACAGATTTCAATACCAAGTTATTCCACTTGTACTTGGCTGGGTGATAAAATGATAATTACACCATGTGGACAAAAATATTGGGACACAACACAGACTTATAGGATTTCCCATTCTTGTTGATTTGAAAGATTATCAAAATAAAAATATCCATATTTATTGCAAGTCCCAGCTGAAGAAACCAGGCTACTTTTGGTTAAAATTATTCTTTATTGTCAGAAATGTTTTAAATGTAGTGTATTTAAAATTATTATAATGATTTTTCAAAAATTCACATAAAGTGAAATAAAGTAGATGCAAACTCTGAAGCATTTCATAAGAGCTTTAGATTACCATGTAAACAAAAATACCACAACTGACAAAAAAAAAACAAACAAAAAAAAACATGTAGTCCAATGATATTTATCACAGTACAAATTATATTATTACATTTGTCAACACCATTTTGGGGCCCAGGCCCCTGTTAGCAATGAAACAATTGGATTTCATGTGTCTCAATACTCTTGTTCACATCATTTGATAGTTGTTCAATATCCTTTACTGTTGTGGTACTGATATTATCACAATTGATGGTTTTTAGGGTGTATTATGCATGCATTTTCAGGTAAAATGAACAGCACATACTGTAATGCTTTGTTCTTTTACTTCATTTATCTCAGGTATATCTGGATGTTGAACAGTTTATTGGTCTAAGTAAGTAATGATAAAATGGTATTTGCTAAGTCTTTGCCATGTTTGTGTGTTAGCAGTATCAGTTAATGTGACATTTTCTTTTAACATCTAACATTTTTGGCCTTTCTCGTGCTTGCAGTTGAGGATTGTAATGTCATAAAGCATAAACACAAGTGCACACAGACACACACACACCCTTGTTACTGACCAGTGTGGCCTGAGAAATTCTCTAAAACAATTTTCCCATTTGCTGAGTTAATTTTGCACATGAGAATTCCTGAGTGCAGTGTAAAGATGTCTGATGATGTACTGATGCAGGGGCTGTACAATGTTCCTGCTTCATGTCGTATGTGCGTTGACATGTTCAACAACTTGTGCAGTCCCAGTGGACAAGCTGAGCTTTCTTCATAACTGGTTTTGTTTGGCTTCACAACACAATTAGAGTAGAACTATGCTCCTTGTTAGATCCCTGTGTTTGTTGATGTGCTGAAGTTAAGCAGCCTCTCAACTAAGACCAAACGTGACATACTTTAAGACGTGACATACTCACAGCTGCTTTGCTCTCCTGGTTCATAATTTGATGATAGGCAACATTAACCTGGTCACGCTTAGTCATGTATGAATAGACTAGTTAGCATGTTCATTTTCTTTGTTAGCTTGTGTGTGTGTGTGTGTTCCCATAAGTAGAGGTATTTGTTGATGTATGCAATGTCTTTTAATCAGTCTTTCCCAGAGAAAATAATGTCAGTGTAATAAGGCATGGTATGTTTTATGATTTCACCGCTGCCGTCCTGTCCAGTTCTCATTTTTATTTTTGTGTTTGTGTGAATTCCGTGTGTGTGTTTCTGCTTGCTCGTGTGCGTTTTTTTGTGCAGACATGGATAATTTGAGCATGTGTGTTTGTGTGTGAGAACAGCGCTCTGCAGATGCATCTGCTTTTGATTACAGAAGCTCTGAATTATTTCTGTGGTGCAGATGAATACCTGATGCCTGCAGCCAGAACAGGGCATGTTTCCCATCAAGTGGGTCTCAGCGAAGAGGCACAACAGGACTCCTTAAAGAAAGGAAACACAAAACATAGACATGTTTTATTGCAGCATGTTCGTGTAATGCGCTTTGAGGTTAGACTGTGAGCTTTGGCCTTGGTTTCCCTTGAGTATAAATGGTGGACTACTGTCTGTAAAGCAAACAACACCTCATCTCATTTGACAGTTTAGAGCAATCATTTTAATATTTCAGCACTAGATTCCATTTGTAATTTTAGTGCAATGCAACTGGTATTGCTGTTTTTTTAGTAAATTTACCTCTTTTGATCTCTCTGGGTTTAATTCAAGGCTGTATTTCATTATCAATTACTCAAAGGTTAAATGGCATTTTGATACAATTATCTCATGAACTGAAAGTAAATTATATGATTAATGTTCACAGATATAGCTCACAGGAGCAGTTAATATGAAAAATGGTGTTAGCTAAACCTGATATCTACCTAGGCTTAGAGAAAAATGCTGTTTGACATTACTCATTTGAGCACGTGCAGCTCACACACCTCACACAGATACAGACTCACGCTGTTTACAGAGCAAGTTGCACCAGGAGCCTTGTCTTCCAAGTATGGCAGTCAGACAGAAAATTCCCCTCCTCCACATCTATTCTCTCATTGCAGCCTCAGTACCAGAGAAGGCCAGGAATGTCAGAGGACCACAGTTCAACCTAGTACAGCCTGTGAAAACATATAGTCCTCCTCTGCTCATCCTTTATCGTTTTTTTTTATCTCAATATCTCTCCAGTATCAATGCGAGCAGCCAAAAAAAGGTTTACAGGAAAAGCATAGTTAGTCAGTAGCACCTGTGATCTTGACCATAAAGAAGAACCTCAAATATTTGAAGCCAGAACCACAATAAACCTGTAAAGAGATACTGATCTCATAGTTTTCATGACATCAGGATCAGCTGAAAGCGGCTGGTTGACCACTAACTAGTGCAGGTGTGTGGATTTTTGCTTGTTTGTATGTTGCTTATGTTACATGTAAATCACTGTATTATCTGTATGACACTACAGTGCTTTACATTTCATAGGCCTGCTGCCAAGCAAGTGCCTTTTGTTATTTATGAGGTAAAATTATCCTAATTGTCTCCATCTGGAAGCCATAATCTGTGGTTTAAGGCTGTAAGTACGTCTTTATGGGGTGACTTACACAGGTTAAACATCTTAGAGCAATACTGTGTTAAATTTACTGTAACAGAGCAGGATCCTTTCTGGTGGCTATAATGGAGGCCACTGCTTATATCAAAGGCCTCATTTACTTTGTATTGGAATAGAGGTTAACTGTAAGGGACACAGAAGCATGCAAGACTCACTTTTACACACACAGAAAGTGCCCTATAATCCTACTTGTTATTTTAGTGGGACTCGCACAATCCACAAAAGGACCCAGATGTTTGTGTGAGAGTTCATGGATATGTTGAATTTAACAATGTTGCACAGTGTTTACTGTTGGGACTCACCAAAATTACATCGGATGTTATAAAGGACAATCAGATTAGCCAACTTGACATTAACCAAACATTGAAAAATGTAAACACTAAACTAAGTGATGCAACACGTGCAGCAAACTGGCATTGAAGTACACATAGCAGGTTAACCATGTGTATTCACTGTCAAAACAAGTGGCTCAGGAACTCAATAAGATATAATTATGGAGCCGTTTAAGTATGTCACAGAAGTGTGATATATTTACATTTCTATAACATGCAATGTTACGAATACAGCCAAAAAATCCACAGTGTTCAGCATCAATGAGTAATAGTACAACAAAAATACAGTCAAATCTTTGTAGTAATGTTGTGTATATGTGTTAGAAGAACATGCATTGTTATCAAAACCCAGGAAAACCATGTTAAAATGTGCCACTGACTTTAGCTGCCTGGTTTCCCTTTCGGTAAAGTGTATATCAATGTGGAAGGAAGGATCTGCTCTGCTCCTACATAGCAGAAAAGATAAAAAAGAAAATTCTTCAAACAAAGATGCACTGTCTTTGATTTGTGTACCACTGGACCAGAAAAAGAGCATCAAACTGAACGTAGAATGAAATTATACAAACAAACGCAGAGGTGATATTTTATTTGACTCTCTTTGTATAAAATGTACAAATGCATTTAAAGGAAGAATCACGGCTATTAAATACATTCTGTAAAACTTCAAATCTGTGTCAGACCAGGCCCTCCGGCTTTGTGTGATACTTGTGCATGGTGGGAGGTTATGGCAGGAATGCACGGAAATGTAACGTGCGAAAGACGAGCCTGTGGATGACATTGACCAGATGTTTGTGTGATCTTCAGATTCCCTTAACATGACCGGAAAGACAGTGAAGCACCTACAGCTGTTGAAAATGCAGTCAACATGGAGCAGTGAACGTTTCTGCCCCCATCTGGTCAAAACTGGAACCGCAACAGTAGCTTTTACTCATTAAACCTGTGTGCAGTTATGTCTGCAGGAAGCTACAATATTTGCACATAGTGTAACTGTTTCATATCCTCCTGACACCCAGCAATGCATTGTTGTCCTCTGTAGAGGACAAAAGTTTCACAGTTTTACTTAGAAAAAAAAACAAATGCTGTCCATTGCAGAGGACATTCCATAAAAAAAAAAAAAAGTATCTGAAAAAACAATTTCCAAACAAGACAATTGTTTAATGTAAAAAAGTGAAAACGTTTACTTTCCTTGGTCTCAGGAGGATATAATATGAAAAGGCTGAAGACAGTTAGAGCATAAATAAGTGATTTTGCCATGTTTGGGGATTGGCTGCAGTCTATGAGAAGTGGATGTGTCCACTTTGGCAGAGACCACAGACAGTGAGTCATACTGAAGGGTACACAGAGTGACTGTGCCCTGCAGGCTACAAAGAAAGAAGGCTTCTGTGTAAGATCCAAGTCCACCTAGCAAAAACTCAAAATATGGCAAATGATTTTTTTCCTCCTTCCTGCAATTCTTTATGAATTCATGCACCTGTATGTTAAGATATATAGACTCTGATGAGAAACGTAAGACGAGGACATGGATTCATTGTGTTTGATGAGATATGATGGTGAATTGATGGAAAAATTAGGTAAAGATAATGTTTTCTTTGGAGGAATTTTCATGAAGAAATGAGTTGGGTGACACCACAACTAATAGAACGCTACACTAAGTCATGCTGTGATGCAAGTGATATTTCCTCATAATTATTTCATCATAAGGTAAGAAAATGTATGTGAGAACCATCAGTTTTACGGGAAAGATTTTGTACTACTATTGAAACTATTGATATTTACATCACATGATTCTGTTTGTCAGTCCTGGAACAAGAACTCCTCTGTTTCTCTTCATTTTTTTTTTCCTGTGAAAGTTTTTTTCAGGTAGTTTCTTATTCAATCCCAGGCTCTAAGGCAGTGGTTCCCAACTTTTTTTGGTTTGTGACACCATTTTAACGTCACAAATTTCTGGCGACTTGAGACATTCAAAACAGAAACTTTGTTTTTTGTACTAAAACTAATTTGTTTTTGATCATATAATAGTTTGCTATACTATGTTGCAAATAAACGTTAATTTTTAGATGACATTTAGGCTATATAATGTATATTATTATGGATGGAGGCAGTAAAGCCAGGTGTAGATTACTGCACAAAGGGAGAATCTGATTTTCCTTGGTCAGGATATGTACAGTCAGT
>JAPQRP010000016.1:17341071-17386344 GCA_037367295.1 Apogon hyalosoma | reverse complement strand
GCATACGGTCTTAGTCATATTTGCATGCGTCATCTACCTTCCTAGTGCAACAGTCAGGCCTTTTATGGCTTATTCTTACAGCAGCAGTAGCCAAATGGACATCAGCAGATGTACGCACTGTGTTCAGTGGAGCTCAGCCAATCCACTGTGGTTTCAAAGCACTTCAGTGTTTTGAAAAGATCTTTCTCCAAATTCTCCCATGAGCTATATTTCCACTGATTCACTTCCTCATTGCACAACAACAGATACCATGGTAACACTGTGATGGTCCCAGTGGTTCAAAGTGCAGGTATGTTGTAATCAAAGTTATCCATCCCATTGTAACATCTTCAATGTGGCCCATTCCGTGTTTATTCATGACCATCACTCGCGCCTCATCAGTGACTGAACTGTGGATCAACGTCTCCATCTAGTGGCAGAAAATGGAAACTACATTTAAGGAGAAAAACAGACAACCTTAACCCTCATTCGAGTGGAAGACCTTAAAGTACTCTGCTTTCATTTTTTTCTACAATATTGTTATAGTTTTATGAAGATTATTTATAAAGTTTCTATTCTATTTTTTTGTTTATACATTCATCTTTTTATACTGTTGAATCTCAACCTATTGCAGCCTGTTCTGTCTTATTATTATTATTATCATCTTATAGTTACACAACTTAATTTGTATAGCAGTGTCTGATAAATTACAATATTCTGTGAAATCATTAAAAAGATAGGAAATATCACATTTTGACATCTACCACAAAATTATTACATTTCACCTTTTTTTTTTTTTTTCCAAATTCAGTCATAAATATTTTTCATTAAATGGACATTAAATATCAGAAAATTAAGATGGAAAAAATGTGTTTTATTATTTCCTACAGATAGATCTTTTTCTGACCTAGATACACTGTATATTAACCTGGCAAACTTCAGTCTGTCTCACCTTTTTTCTTTGATTGTCAATAAGATTATCACAGCTGGCTTCAATATATATATTGTTCCATTTAGATTTAACTGTTGAAGTTTGTTTCAGTAGAGTTTATCCTGAATCCATCAAATATTGCCTTAGTATTAGGTGTATAAATATTCTGGTATTTGCAGATACAGTTGTTCCATCACAGTGCTTTGGAGTATGTACTCAGATTTCCATTAAAATGAATTTGGTGTGTCTATTTATTTACAGTTTCAGTAAGAATGTGACGCCTTGTGTTTTCCAGGGTGAGGTTGGATTTCCTGGTCTTCAAGGTAACATGGGATTCCCAGGGATGCAGGGACCTGAGGGCCCCCCTGGACCAATGGGCTTCAAGGTAAATAAACAAACTGACACATTCTCTGGAATACGTAAAGTACTGGATACAAAAGGGAAGACGGTATTTGTGGAAATAAACCTGCTGCTATAGGTGAATGCAATAGATTATGTGACTTTTCCATCTTTCAGAACTACTCTGAGTTGTTATTGCTGTACAATAATAAATGGGATGTTGTGTTTCTTAGGGAGATTTAGGCGAGCCTGGGGCACCTGGACTGAAGGGAGTACGAGTAAGTATGGGTAACCTCCAGCATATTGAATCTGTTTGGTCTGTTACTGCTTATAGTGAATTGTGTTGTGTTGAGACAGTAATGCTGATATTGTTGTGATCTTGTAGGGACCTCCTGGCCTGCCTGGTTTCCCAGGAAATCCAGGATTACCAGTAAGTCTCTTTAATAAAATAATAAAATCCATATTAAAAAAAAAAAAAGTTACTTACCATTCGGACAATACAGTTACTGTTTTGTTTAGTTTTTTTTTTTTTTTTTTACATTTGTCTTGAATGCTGTCTGTATGGCATAGAGTGATGTGTGTTATGTTAATTTAGTTTTTTTTATTGTCATTTATAGGGCATCAATGGAAATGATGGTCCACCAGGTGCACCAGGTATCCCAGGATGCAATGGGACTAAAGTAAGTCTAAACCTTTCAAAATCACAAAATTTTAACAAGGTTAGTCTTGTCTCACTTTAATTGTGTTTGTTTTTCAGGGAGAAAGAGGCAGGGATGGCGCTCCTGGTTTTCCTGGGCTTCAAGGTCCTCCTGTAAGGAACTGAAACCTGCACATCTACTAGTGTTAATGACCAGCACACATGTCTTTAATCTTTAAATTTGACCTTTTTTTCCCATGTTATTTTATTTTCATTTTCTTTGTAAAATTGCATCAAGCTATTAAGATCACTGACAGTCTCTCAACTTATCAGCTAACTGGGGCTTGAAAGGACCTGTCTGGAAACAGCAAGCAAAGAGGTTCACCTCTGGTGCCTTTTTGACAACAGTTTTCAGTTTAGTGTAGCAGACATGTAGCTCTACCGCTTTGCACTGAGGTTACCATTGATTGAGCAAATCACTTTTTTTCAATACATACAGATAAAGAGATTAGAGAGATGAGACGAAATTGTTGTGCTTTTAGACCAACATAGTGCAGAAATAGATTTGTTGCTGCACTATACTGCTGTTGAAATATAACAATATATTTCATTAGCTTTGAGTTGAGCTCATTTTCATTTAAAGCAACAGACCCTGAAACAGCCTGGTTGGAAGAGAGTTGAAAACTGGGAGAATGCAACGATGGAAATACGTGTTAAAAAATGGTACAATATGTCATGTGAAAAACATCAAAATATGATTAAAAACAAGCTTTACTGATTGAAAAGACAGAATAATCCAGTGAATTTGGTGCAGATGCTCTTATTTATTTGAGCTACTAAAACCATATCCTAAGGTTTCTACATGACAGCACTGACAGCACTCATTTAGCTCTTTTCATTTAGTGAAACTGAAGTTGGTTTGAGCCCTAGTTTGGTTAATTTTCTTTGTTGTGTGTAAAAATGAGCAAAAACATACTTGATCAAATTAGTGGTAATATTAACTATTGTCATCTGTCTATCATTTCCTCTTATCAGGGCATCGCAGGAATTCCTGGAATGAAGGTTAGCTGAAGTTTATCAAAGTGTGCTCTTACATGCATCTCTCAACATCACAATTCAACTTTGTACATTCAACCATACTGTACCTGAGTAATAAAACCTATATTTAATTGATCCATGTATTTACTGGTCTATTTATGAATTGTTTCATGCAGGGTGACCCTGGTGGTGTGATTGGAATTGTTCCCCTAAAAGGAGACAGAGGATTTCCTGGCACACCTGGATTACCTGTAGGTTGTGTATTTGTATGCATGTTTATGTACATGCATGTAGAAAAAAAGAGAAAAAGGCACAAAGAATTGGTTTGATCATTTTTGTGTGAGTTCAAGTACTGGCTAAACATATGTTTTTCTATCTTAGGGATCAGCTGGACCCCCTGGACCTACCGGACCTCCTGGACCCCGTGGTTACCAAGGACCCAAAGTGAGTGACTGATCAGCTACGAGTCACAGATGATGTATTATTTATAGGTGCCTAAACAGGATCAAGTGCAACAGTAATACACATTAAAATAAAACTGAATTGGTATAACTAGTTTTTTTTTTCTGTTTGTCACAGGGTGATCCTGGCCCTCCTGGCCCTCAAGGGGAGAAAGTAAGACAGATCCAGAATAAAACATGTAAATCTAAATTAGTTCACCCAGTTTTCCTTGACACTATTTTCCTCTTCCTCTCAGGGTGACAGATTGGCCTTTGTGAGTGAAAAAGGTGATAAGGTGAGGACTTTGGATTTTTGCATGATTTCTGCTCACACTACTCATGCAGTGAAATATAAATAATGACCTTTTATGATATCCTGATCATATCTGTTTTCCTGCAGGGTGAGCAAGGACTTCGTGGTCCACCTGGTCCCCCTGGGCCGTATACTGGACTGGAGGGTCCAGGAACCACACATTACGTGCCTGGACCACCGGTACTCATCAGACCTTATACTGAATATATAATAATCCTGCATGTCTAAACACATCACTGTTGTTGAATATTTGTTTACATGTATATGTGACTTGGATGTGTTTGATTTTTTCTTCTTAAAGGGGAGCAGAGGACTTCCAGGAGAGAAAGGAGATAAAGTGAGCATTTCAATTTCAAAGTTGATCTCTGTGACTTTCTAAGCTCACACACAGACTGTTTATTACCTTCAATTTTCTGATTTCATTTGCAGGGCTTTTGTATTCCATATCAAGATGGTGTCAAAGGTGAAGCAGGTCCACCTGGACCAAGAGTAAGTGGCAAAAATATATGACTATAGGTTAGGAAAGATTAGGATAGAATAGAAAAATAAACTAAGAATATTAAGCAATTTAAGCAGATCCTCCTAAAAGGATTTAACCAAACAAACCTAAAGCAATATTTATAGAATAGTTTTGTCTCATTTAGTCAAAGTGAGTTTTTATGTCTGTGATTTCAGGGCAAACCTGGAAAAGATGGAGAAGCTGGGCTAAAGGTAACATTATCATCCTGCACTTTTCATCTACTCTTCTGTGTAAGTATTGTTTGCTTTTATATGATGAGATACAGTATTTCGTACTACTATTCTCATACAGGGAGAAAAAGGCTTTCCTGGAGGTCCTGGATATGTTGGTTCTAAGGTAACTAATACATCTTATTTGGCACATTCAGACATAGATGTAAAGTAATTCATATCTTATTTTGGGTCTTCAGTTATCTGCATGATTTTGTGGTCATTTTGACTAAATTCTTTGTGTTGCTTCAGGGTGAAAAAGGAGAGAGAGGACCACCAGGATATGTAAGTGTTCAATCTCTGTTTTCTTTTTAAATGATCTCCTTTTCATTTTTATCACCCCCCTTTTAGTTACAAACTGTAGCAGGTCTAAAAAAGTCCCAGCAGATGTCACTGTTGTCCTTCATTTAAACTGCATCATTGACTGCATAGTATGATGTTTAACTGAAATTGTAATGTCTTTTACAGCGGTGCATTGCAGAGTCTGAAAAGAAATTGTCAAAAATCAATCAAAACCTCTGAATGAGGTTCATCTAAGTTAGTCTTAACAGGAGCTTTTATGTTTGCACAAAATCTTTATTCTAATGGCATCTAATGGAGCCTCAATTCAGTATTTTGAATTAACTGTATAATGTAGATGCCTGGGCTTCAGCACTCCTTGTATTATACTCTAAAAAGCAAAAAAAGGATACAGAGTTGCATCATGGGAAATTTAGGAGCCAAAATGTTTGCAGCTTGACACATACCATGGAATAAAACAGTACAACTGTAATTTTGATTTTGACAGTATCACAGAATCACATATATTTGCTCCTATCATATATAATTCTGAGATTTCCACAAATTTTGAGTTATTAAAGTGTAAGTAATTTTCTTGAATAACATTATAAGAAGTGATGACAGATGCATCAACATGACCATTTTATTCCAGGTCATGCTCTGATTCCAGAAAATTCAAAATTCCCAATATCCTTATAATATAATTCCTAATATTCCTATATTTGACTATTGAAAATGATAATTCCACTAATACTCCTGTTTACATGCAGCTATGCACACATGGATTAAAAATAAGGTATTCTCAGAGTGTTTCACTGGTAGCAGCTACATCACTGTATGAACTGTGTGAGCATCCCCCATTTCATTCCTTCAAATGCTGTGTTGAAATGGTTCGATTATTGGTATTTGCATAAATCAAAAAATCTGGTGATATACTCTTTCATAATGTTTGAGAGTAAGTGTTTCTGCTTTTGGACTTTTGTTTGCACAAATTATCTTTACTACAGGGTTGTGTTGCACCTTGCATTAAAACCTGTTAATTGCTGCCATTTTGACCAGAACTCAATGGAACCTCCTTGGATAAATAAATGATAAATTAAAAAAATTGATACATTTTACAAATTCAATGTAGGTTCAATTAGACCTCCTGAGACCAGAATACTATCAACATATCCCACGTGCCTTAGAAAATGTAAAAATGTTCCATTAAAAAAAAAAGACCTAATTCAGAATATGCAGTATACATGACATCCATCAAATTCAGAATTCTATATTCTGAATAACAATAACATATTGATATACAGATAAATGAAGTCAGTGTAATACACTGTACACCTACAAAAATGCATACATCTTTAATTTTTGTAATAATATAATTTTAGGGTGATGGTGCTCCTGGTCCCCCTGGTCCTCCTGGTGTCTCAGGATTAGAAGGAGAAAAAGGTACAGTGAAGTCATTATATGCAACTAAATCCCACATACAAATGCAGACACACACTCTGACATTTAAAGCACGATGGGTTCCTTTAGTCTCCTTGTTCTTCTTTTACAGGTTTTCCTGGTCCCCAAGGAGAGGCAGGTCCACCAGGTATAAAACAAATCAGATCCTTCGATGTAACATCTAGTCTGAAGTGTTACTGTTAGTGCTTTTACTGTGACTCCCTGTGTAAATTTTGTTGTGTACTTGTGTACTTCAGGGCGACATATTGAAGGGCCTCGTGGAGAGAAGGGACTAAAGGGAGACATGGGTGAAAAAGGAGACAGGGGTGTTGAAGGAGAGTCTCTTGCTGGACCGCCAGGACAACCTGGACTCAGTGGACCACCTGGACCGCCAGGACCTCCCAGTACGATTAAGCTGTGACAAATAAGAAGTCCTAATAGCTTACATACAATATGCCAGTTGTCAAATGTTTAAAAAACCTTAAGTGTGTTGTTGTGCTTATTTTATTGTCACACAGTCGACCCCAATGAATGTGACGCTCAGAAAGGAAATCCTGGCCCACCTGGACCTCCAGGGTTACAGGGAGAAGTAGGACAGAAAGGTAAGACTCCCTGCACTACAGTTGTAGTTACGTAGTTTTGTACATTTAGACCACATACAGTTACCAGGAACACCAATGATGTGATCTCCCAAGTAAAAATCTTGCTTTTGTGTCCAGTGCTAAGCTGCCTTCTCCCTAATGTCACATAAAAATACAATCATTTAGAATCTTTATATGATGAAAACTAGTCAAGGTAATAAAAATGCAATGTTGCATACCTTGAGAAATGAAAAGAAATTCATATACATTTTAAAGCAACACCTTTTTTTTTTTAACTAAAGTAAGAGTTCAGAAATCAATATTTGGTGGAATATCCCTGGTTTTCAATCATAGCTTTCATCTTTCTTGGTATGCTGTCTTTGACATTGCTTTATGCCATGTATACATGCAAGCAGTTCAGCTGTATTTAATGGCTTGTACCTTCCATATTACTCTGGATCACATTCCAGCATTCTTCAATGAGATTCAGGTTTTTAAATTTCTTCCCCAGCTCTAAATTGGTTTCAGTGTTTTGAACTAATGTCTCTGCTCTTGTTATCAGGTGACAAAGGAGATACTTGTCTTCTGTGTGAAAGTTCTGGTCCCCCTGGTTTACCAGGCCCCTCTGGTCCTAAAGGAGATCGAGGTGAGTGTGTAGTTATTTTCTCTGGTAACTAAACCTGTAACCAAGATGCTCAGCAAAATGTTGCAGTTGCTTTACTACTAATGTGGTGATAAACCTGGAACAAAATGACCCAGTATTTACCAGAGTACTGATGCTGAAGGAATATTATTGAATCTGTTATTCAGGATGTTCTGATTTAAATTTTTACTTCAGGACCTCCTGGCCATGTAGGCGGAAAAGGTGAAAAGGGTCAGGCTGGACTTCCTGGAAATCCTGGGACACCTGTGAGTAGAATAAGGAAGATGGGAAAAGCCTGGGAAAATGATTCAAACACTGCTCTCTAATGCTTCCTTTTATCTGTGTACAGGGTATTCAAGGTACTCCTGGTTTAATGGGAGCCCCTGGAGCTATTGGTGAACCAGGTGACATTTATGTAGCTCCTGGTCTAAAGGGAGACAAAGGCCAGTCAGGTGTTCCTGGTTCTCCAGGGAGGCCAGGGTTAGATGGACTTCCAGGAAAAGATGGCCTCCCAGGTTTTCCTGGTCCCAAAGGCGAACCTGTAAGTGTGTGCTGTTTGTTTGGTCTTGAAAAACACGTCATCTGAAGCAAATGTTTTCATGTTGTTTTTTTTTAATGTAATCTCAAGGAAGATCATTCTTAAATTATTATCAAAGTCTCTGATCTTTCCTTTAGGCCAAAGAAGGCATCAAGGGTGAGCGTGGACCAGATGGAGACCCTGGTCTTATTGGGTCTCCAGGAGAAAGGGGTCCCCCTGGAATTCCAGGATTTGGTCGACCAGGAGAGCCTGGAGAAAAGGGCAGTCAGGGAAGACCAGGCATTCCTGGAGCTCCTGGGCCACCTGGTAGGCACAGAGTTACCCACATTTAATGACCTCAAAACAATCAAAGTTTTGTCCAGTGATAGAACCTGACAGTAGAACCATATAAACATTCATGTATGTTATCTGGTCTTGTATCCAGTATAACTTATAATAACTGCATCTCAGAAAAAAACATTTATTCAATTAAACAAGTGTTTACTGTGGTAATAAAGCAGGAATTTCGGGTGGCGCATGAAAAATATATACATATACTGTCCATTCATTCATAATGTATACCTTCCATCCACTAGGTGCGAAAGGGGAGCCAGGTAAGAATGTATCCACTCCTGGTCCTCAGGGTGCACCTGGACCACGAGGAGAGCCTGGATTACCTGGACTTCAAGGTGAGTAACACCAGCATGCTTTCATTTACACTCCACAGAAAAACACGAGGTGAAATGTGCCTCTCTGGTGTGACTTGTTGAAACAATGAACTGGTTGTAGCAACTGAATATCATCATATAATTAAGAAAAAATTGAAAGATTAAAATGTGATCACTGGATAAGTGCATATTGTTGAATGCAGGTGTCACAGGTCCAGCAGGAGACCAAGGGCTACCAGGTTTTCCTGGTCAGAAAGGAGACCAGGGATCTCCTGGGATTGGATTTCCAGGTCCAACTGGTCCTAAAGGTGAGTGTCTCTGTGTTGACCCTGTTCCCCTTCCAAATGCATGTTTGACTGTGGATTCTTTAGAATGTAATGAGTGAAAATTATGCAGTACAAGTACCAATGGGTGACAAATTAAAGTAAAACCTTCATGGGAAGGATCTCTTCCACCTCACACCCATATAGAACATGAGGGGTCAGTGAATGGTTTGATACAGATCAAAATGTTCTGAATCATATGCTGTCACCTTCACAGTCACCAGGTCTCAACCCAGGTGAACACTTGTGGGAGATTTTGGACCGGTGTTTCAGACTGCACTCTCTACAACCAAATTCAAATATCAATTGAGGGAATATCTTTTAAGGAGTTTAGAAACTTTTAGAACAAGTGGTTCCAGGCACAACAAACCCTGCCCCTCACATGTATTGTAACTTATTTTGGCAACAATCCAGCTGATGTCATCATGTCTATGTGTGTGGTGATGTCAGCATATCAGTTGCCTCTATATATGTGCCTAGTGTGAAGTAAATTGAAACAAAAGTGATGTATATATATATGTGTGTGTGTGTGTGTGTGTGTGTGTGTGTGTGTGTGTGTATATATATATATATATATATATATATACCTGACATTTCGCCCATTATAAGTAAATGGGGAGAAAAAAAAGTTTAAAAAATCATAAAAAATTTTAACTTTGATCTACTATTCCCAAAATGAAATCAGATCTATTTTTGGTCACTGGCAAACCCAATTTGGTATGAATTCAACCAAGGATTTTGCTGCTAGAGTGTTAACAAACAAAGAAACAATGAAACAAACAAACTGAACAAAAAAAAAAAAAATCCTTGCCTCCCCTTCAGGGGGTGGGATAATCATCA
The DNA here is from genome assembly GCA_037367295.1 of Apogon hyalosoma. Lineage (NCBI taxonomy): Eukaryota > Metazoa > Chordata > Actinopteri > Kurtiformes > Apogonidae > Apogon > Apogon hyalosoma. The sequence goes on along the minus strand of JAPQRP010000016.1, from coordinate 17,376,647 downwards.
GGAGATCTGAAGTTTTCTAGGCAGCACATTGTGACCACTGTTTTACTGGATCACTTGACGTTCTTTTCCCTTTAATATGTCACCTGACTATATGTATAGCCTTATGCTTTATTTTCATGGGACTAGTAAAACTGTGAGACCTTGAGAGTTTACTCATTATGTGAACATCCATGCTATATCATGAAATTAGCTCCTGAATTTGTACCCAAAACACTTATAAAACTTTAATTCAGTGTTACAAGCCAGGTTTCATTGCTCTCAACTGTGAAATATTTGGCTAAATAAATGCATGAATGAAAAAAAAAAGTTGCAAATCATACCAATTTACAATTACAAGGGAATTATATTATCACAGAACCTGGCAGATTGTACAGAATTAAGATCACAGATGACCTTAGCAAGTATTACAAATCAGCAAAGATCCACATGTACTACTAGTTCCATGCAAATAGTGAACAAGACAGAATAAATCAGGGTAAACATTTTGGTCCATTTTGTAGGAATCAGTGGAATTCCAGGAGATCCAGGACTGCCAGGAGAGGCAGGGAAACCAGGACAGGACGGTTTGACAGGAAATCCTGGTCCACCAGGGCAAAAAGTTTGTAATTTATTTCATCTGTCACAGTTAATATTTTGATCACATACATGTACAGTAGATGACGATGTATACTCACCCTCTGAAAGTGAATCAATGAAAGTTGTAGTGAGGATGCTCCACACAAATACAACATTTTTTTTTTTTTCACATTTTCAGTGCCTCAGAATATACTTTTTATATCTTCAGAAGACTCAGGTCATCTTCTATGTCTCTCCAAAATGACCAAACCAAATGCTAACTCAAGACAAGACCTCCATTTTATATGTTCTTGCAGTCACCATGGAGGGAAAGTGGTGTTCAGCTGGTTGTGATCTCCACCTTCACTGCTCGATGCCACTAAACTTCAGACTTTGAACCTTTAACAAATGAAAAAATAAAAGTATTCAAACCATAAGAGGAGGTTAAGAGTTCCACAGCTGTTGACAGAGAATAATCCAGTCACCCAAGCCATATTGACATGACACGATTAACCTGGAGATTAGAAATGATAAAAAAATACCTCTGCAGTTGTAACAAGTGGTTTTATTTATGCATTTTAGGGTGAACCAGGACGCGGTCTGCCAGGTCCAAAAGGTTCACAGGGCTTTCAAGGAGTTCCTGGTTTTCCAGGAGAGAAGGGTAACATTGGATTTACTGGTGTTCCTGGACAAGAAGGCAACACGGGACTACCAGGACCTCAGGGAGTCAAAGGTACTGCAGGACATTGATAACCTTGTTTTGAAACTGGTTTCATTTAGACTAGTTTAGGTTAAATGCTCCTCTGTCCACAACATAAAAAACATTTTCTCTGGTCTTTACAATTAGGTGATGTGGGACCCCCTGGACCTCCTGGACGTGTAGGCTTACCAGGTAGTCCTGGAAAAGGTTTACCTGGAGCTCCTGGAGCACAAGGACCACCTGGAGAGCCAGGTCCATATGGTAAGCACAAAATATATCATCCAAACATTTAAAAATTGTAATACAAACTCTGTGTTTCCTAAATTTGATCCTCAATTGTCAATGTGTGTTGGAGAATTAGTAAAAGTATGTTTTTGTGTGCATGTTGCACAGGCAGGAGTGGTGAAAAGGGAGAAAAGGGTTTCCCAGGTCCCCCTGGTCTAGACATGCCAGGACTTCAGGGAGAGAAAGGAACACCTGGATTTCCAGGATTGCCAGGTACTAAAGGACTGCCAGGACCTCCAGGCTTACCAGGAAGAGATGGGGCAATTGGTAACCAAGGTAAGAAATATCACTATTTCAAACTGAAAATCCTTGACTTTCTTATAAATATATTGTACATTAATGTCATTGAATCTGTGTGTTTTTCAGGTTCTAAAGGTGAGATGGGTGTCATGGGGACACCAGGGGTACCAGGGTTTCCTGGACCCCCTGGTGGACGTGGAACTCCTGGTCTGAGAGGTGAGTAAGACTATTTGTCAAAACCATTCTCAACTTCGTAGCTTTTCTCTAACTGGCCCTACACCTTATATTTAAGATGTGTTGACAGTAACCTTTCCCACTCTACATGCTAGGTGATCCTGGTTTTACTGGACCAAGGGGAGACATAGGAGAGCCTGGGCCTAAAGGTCAAAGGGGAGAGCCAGGTCTTCAGGGACCTCCTGGGAACATGAGTGAAGTGGACATGGAACACATGAAGGGAGAGAAAGGAGACCCTGGAGACGCTGGTACAACTATAAGCTACATTACAACTAATAAAATCAAATGAGAGCTTTGAGAGCTGCTGCAAAAACACACACTGCACATTCTAAAAAGGACAGTGATTGACGTTAAGTAAATATTACATAAGGTTGATATATTCAATTAAAATCTTTGTTAAGGTAACCCGGGAGTCACTGGACAGAAGGGTTACCGTGGAATGCCAGGAGACCCTGGACTGCCAGGAAAAGACGGAGAGCCTGGTTTACCTGGACAACCAGGTGATATTGCACACAGAAATGTGTTAAACATTTAATATGTAGATTGAAAACAGACGTTTTATTTTAATTTCATTTAATACTAGAATTTAATCAGTTGTCTTGTTTAATGAATAGAAAATAAATGTTGTTGATGTCACTGATGCTCTCAGGTGAGAAAGGAGACCCAGGAGTTCCTGGACAGCCTGGCCATATGGGACCACCTGGACAAAAGGGCAGTGTTGGAGAGATGGGATTACCAGGTAGAGTCCTCAAAATAAAACCCCTAATGCCGCGGCATGAAAAATCTTCATGGAAATATCCTCCAGCAACCAAAAGATAAACCAATTCAACTCATTAATTACTTGTTTTGTGTGTTTGCGTGTGTCTCTGCAGGTCCATCTGGTCCACCGGGTGGTAAAGGTGATGTGGGTACACCAGGACATCCGGGATTTAGAGGCACAGATGGACAGAAAGGAGAAAAGGGAGCTCCTGGTGATCCAGGTATTGGGCTCCCAGGATTTCCAGGACAAAAGGTAATCCACTTACTGTATCCTACTTCAGCTATGACTCATACAGATGTTACAGTAACAGACATCTCAATGCCACTCAAGCTGTATGATTCTGATGTGATCCACAGACTCCTCAATATATCATCTTAGACCTTCCACTCATTCCTTCATTTTAATCACAAATAAATAGATAATGCACATTACATTAGATAACAGATAGTTGTAATGAACAAAATATGAGGTTTCAAAAAATTTGGTTTTAACAAAATTATAAGTTGTGAGATAAAAGAGGTTGAATTGCAACAACAGGATGGGAAGAGCATGGATGAGACTTCGAGTCATCTCCAGACCAGTAATCATCCTCTCATAAATGTCATTTTATCATATCATGTCAATGAAAAACAGAGGATAAAGGGAGCATTCTTTTGTCAATGAGTGTATTTGTGACCAAAATGAGAAATACTTGACACATTATGTGCTTCTTCCTTTCATGTATCATTAATACATGTCTCCATGTGCTGAACATTTGTGCATTGCTCTTTTCTTGTAGGGTCAGATAGGCCAACCAGGATTCCCAGGATCACCTGGAGAAAAGGGTCAGAAAGGGCAAACGGGTATGCCTGGCCAGCCAGGTGTGCAAGGATCCAAGGGAGAAAAAGGAGACATTGGCTATCCAGGTCCAGTATTCTCCTGTCACATTCACTCTGTCTTTCAACAACCATAATTTGCTATAATTCTCATTGTTTCCATTATACTCTTACTGTGGTGTGTGTATACATATGTTTGTTATACAGGTCAGTCAGGTAGGCCAGGTGAGAAGGGTACCCCAGGACTGCCTGGATCTGTGGGTGAACCTGGTCGTGATGGTCGACCTGGTAAGCAATCATTTCATTTGATCAGCTGTTTGGCTAACACACCGCTGCATATGTGATATAGTGTAATCTTGATGACAGCCAAACAAACCTACAGACATTGGTGAAAACGTAAGCCTCCATTACAGAGGTAATAAATACACAGTCCTGAAATGAATGACAAACGCTGCCTTTCACAAATACTATATGAACCTTTTCTCTCCAGGTGAAGGTGGCCTGCAGGGTCCACCGGGTTCTCCTGGAGAGAAAGGAGAAGCTGGAGTGGATGGGATCCCTGGCTCCTCAGGAGAAAGAGGAGATCCAGGTTAGTAACAAAGAAGAAAAAAATGCCTTACCTATGCGTAATGGTACAGTGAGGACTGATTAAGCTTTAACTAACTATTCTTCTTATTAATAATAATTAGTAAACAGCTGAAGCACAAGTGAGGAAAGAGACACAAACAGTTTATTTGAGCAATTTTGTGATGCCCATGAACAAGTTTGGGCAGACATCTCAAACCTCTCTCCTGTATACTTCAGTGATCTACCTCTGTCTGTACAACATCTACCAACCACTTGTAAACATATACATGGGGAGTGAGGAGCTCAGCCCTGGACACTAAGCTGTCCATAATATATTGGCGCTAAAATAAAACATGGTAACATGAGTTTCTGAGTGAAATACGTGTACTGAATTTTACTGCTGATAGCAAATGTGATCAACATCACTGTATTCTCACTTTCTTTAATTTCTGTTTAAAAAAATATGGTTGAAAATAACGGAATAGAGAGAATAAGTGGCTAATTCAAAATAAATTAATGATGAATCTCCCTCATGTTTGAATCATACATCATTAACAACCTACATTAATAGCAGCCTTCCACATGGTTCATGATGATATATATTGTAAGTATCACAGAGATTCCCAAAATTTTGTTACCCAGAAATACATTTAAATAGGAGCTCATGTCTCCTTAAGAGAAGCCAAAATGCCCTTCTTCCCCTGTAGTGTATCCTGTGTTGGTTCTGTTACCATCCCTGCTGTGATAATCCTTTGCAAACACTTAAAACTATGATATAATTAAATACATGTCCTTCTCTGCAGGTTTTCCTGGTCAAGGTTTCCCTGGACCACCTGGTGTGATTGGCAACAAAGGTAAGAGCTCCTCCAGCAGTGATTCCAACATGACCAGTATTGCATACTGGAACTAACCAGTGTCTCATGATGGGACCTCTTTTATACTTCAGGTGACAAAGGAAGTCCTGGATTCCCTGGCACTCCAGGAGCTTCAGGTATGCCTGGTATCAAAGGTGACAAGGGATTTCCAGGCCCAGTCGGTCCCCATGGTCAACCAGGAGAAAGGGGGTATCCAGGAGTCTCTCTGGAGGGCCCTAAAGGAGAGAGGGGAGAACCTGGAAAGACGGGAGAACCAGGTGTGACATAAACAAAGACATGAATGAAGAAGTGCTAAAAAATATATATATAATACAGATAACACTATAGTCACACGTGAAAAGAAATCCAAATGTGCTGTCTTCAAAAATGTCCTCACCTTCTTCTTGTCTTGTATAAACAGGATCACCAGGAGTACCAGGACTTGCTGGTGTTCCAGGAAGAGATGGACAAAAGGGAGATAAAGGAGACCAGGGTCACCAAGGTTTTCAGGGAGAGGCAGGACAAAAGGGAGACCCTGGAGTATCTGGCCTTCGTGTATGTCATAAGACTCATTCTATGACTTTTGAGTTTTCATAATAGTAACTGTACATGAAATACATCAACTATGTGCTTTGTGATTAATGCTGTTCTTTCCACCACTGCAACTAAATAAATTCAGATTCAAAGCTTTTGTATGACAGTGTAACTTTGTGTTACAGGGACAACCTGGACTCCCAGGTATCAATGGACTAAAAGGAGAGACTGGATTACAGGGTGTCCCTGGCTTCAGAGGTAACTATAATAGATCTGTGCAACGGAACCAATATTTTTTCCATGAGTATAAGGTGGCTTGGGTAAATAAAATACATATAAGCTATTATTTGTCAAATATTTGACACATACATGAATTCCTCTTTCAGGTGAAAAGGGTGATATTGGAGACATAGGATACAAAGGAGAAGTTGGAGACAAAGGATTCCAAGGAGATAAGGGTAATAAAAGAAGGAAGAGCTTTATGTCTACTCTACTTTTATTACTTCAATGAAATCATCCTGAAATATATATATATATACTTTTTATTCCAGGTAGTCAAGGCCCCCCTGGTCCCCCTGGACCCTTCACCTTGATCAAAGGAGAAAATGGTGCACCTGGACCACAAGGCTTTCCTGGACCACAAGGTCCATATGGGCTCCCTGGAGCTAAAGGACTGCAGGGTAAAGTACCATCTATATGCACCCTGATATCTGCTGTTTGAGTTTGGCTAGGACAGTGGTTAAAGTATTTAAATTTTTATTCATCTTTATTATTATTCATTTTGTTATTTATTACAGTTATTTTTAAGTTCATTTTCCAAGTGCATATGTAGATTTCTTTTTACTTTGAAGAATTGATTTTTTTTAGGTAAATTTTTATTTAGTTTTAGTACTAGTGTGTTTTTGAGTATTATGGGTATAACATGACTTATTGAAGTTTGATTTACAAACCATTTTCTTTTTATGATATAATATTTAGCATAGATAAAAATGGGCACCACAAGCTATTATAACTGAAGGGAAATAACATGATGCAAATGTACTTATATTCTCTAGTATTTTTGTTTAATTTTTTGTTTTCTTTGTGTTTATTCCACAATATAGTTTTAGAATTAGTCTTAGCCTATAATACTCTTGTGCTTTATTCACTGTCTCCCTCTTTTCCTGTCATCTGCTCCTTATGTAATGTCACTAAGTAATAAAAGCACTAATTTTGTGTTATTATCTAAACCAAAAAATTCTGTTGCTTTCTCTCATTCACTTCTTCTCATTCCTCTTTTTTTCTATTTATTCCATCTTTTTGTTGCTTTCTGTCAGGTGTGACTGGTCTGTCTGGGCCAAAAGGTGAAGATGGCCTCCCTGGCTACAACGGCCAGCCTGGAGCCAAAGGAGAGCCTGGCCTTCCTGGACCACAAGGTCAGAGGTTCACAGGGATGAAAGCTGTGGTTCAGACCCTTGTTTTGCTATTCTATCTTTTTTATACATAACACATTACTCCCCATCTTTAGGACCTAGAGGACACCCTGGACCACCAGGACCTGATGGTGTTCCAGGTCAGGTGGGTCCACCAGGCCCATCTTCAATGGATCATGGTTTCCTGGTCACTCGACACAGTCAATCAGTGGAGGTTCCATATTGTCCTGAGGGGACGTCACCCATATATGATGGCTATTCTTTGCTCTATGTACAAGGCAATGAACGCTCACACGGTCAAGACTTGGGTAAGAAATATGACGAAATGAAACAAAAAAAGAGTGAGTGAAGAAAGTGAGAAAAAAGAAAAGCATGCCATGTGTTTTTATTTTTTTGTTTTAGGTACGGCAGGTAGCTGTCTACGAAAATTCAGCCCTATGCCCTTCCTGTTCTGTAACATCAACAACGTCTGCAACTTTGCCTCTCGTAATGACTACTCCTATTGGCTCACCTCCCCTGAGCCCATGCCCATGAGCATGGCACCAATCACTGGTGAAAGCATCAAACCTTTCATCAGCAGGTATGTGAGCTGTACTCTTACTGCTGTGTTCCATGTATTTACAGTGCTCTTTTTTATTAATAATTTCTGACAGACATAAAAATAATACACGTATATACACAGACAAGGCTGGGATGGGTGTGGGGATTTACAGAGCTTATATTCGTACAATTTACACAAAAAACTACAGGACCATCAGATTAATATTTTTTTCAGCAAACAAGATTTGACAGTGGCCCATGGCCCTGGTATTTTAAATTCATTGGGAGAGTCCAAAAAAAGTGAGGTCTGTTCCACAGAAAGGAGGTCCAGAAAGTCCCTGTACCAATAATCTATACTAAAACAGCTGTGTTCATGTTCCTTCCAGTTTATCATTATAATGCGCTTTACTGATAGGAATGCCAGTGGCAGTATTTTGTCCATTATATTTGATTTTACATTTTAGCTTCTTATTCCCAGTAAGCATTCCATTGGGCATGCTGATATCTGCACATCAAACAGAAAAGATAATTTTTCAGTAGCACTCCAAAATAACATCACAGCTGGCCATTGCCACAGCATATGCATTAGTGTGCCTTCTGCCCCACAACCATGCCAGCACAAGCTGGATTTTTCCTTATTCATTATATTTTGTAAATAAGGTGTGATATAAGCTCGATATAATAATTTAAGCTGTATAATTTTATCCCTGTCACATTTCGATATTGAGGTGCATTTTGCAGTGCTTTGACACTCATGCATTGGTTTCTGCTTGTGTACAGATGTGTCGTGTGTGAAGCTCCAGCCATGGTGATAGCAGTTCACAGTCAGACAATCATGATCCCACCGTGCCCTCATGGCTGGGACTCACTATGGATTGGTTACTCCTTTGTAATGGTACGTCGAACAGGACCAAGTAAACAGTCTGTGCTCAGTCCTTGTTACACGACAGATGTTACAACCGAGCCCCTTATAGTGTCATTAAAAGTGTTATGGCTGAAACTGCTTGTTCTCTTATCCTGTCTTTGTGTGTTTGTGTGTAGCACACCAGCGCTGGTGCTGAGGGCTCAGGCCAGGCTCTTGCCTCTCCTGGCTCATGTCTGGAGGAGTTCCGCAGTGCTCCGTTCATTGAGTGTCACGGCCGTGGAACCTGCAATTACTACGCTAACTCCTACAGCTTCTGGCTTGCAACCATCGAAGACCACGAGATGTTTACGTAAGTTAAACTTGCAATCAAAAATCTTACAATGTGATCTCTTTGTCTCTTGATGGCTAGCATGGTTTATGAAAACTCTTGGCTCTTAACAGAGGTCTTCCCTTGTAATATATTAACACCTTTACATTGGTTCCACATATTTTTATACATTTATGACACTTTTTTTTCATGACAGTTAACACAGATGTCTCTGAAAGACTCAAACTTGTATTAATTGTGTTAAACAAAAGAAAAACATCTATTTACATCAATAGAAATTACTCACCACAATGTGAAACTCCTTTGCACAGCTGTTTAATCAACAATCAGACCTTATTCATCCATAAAAGATGCTGCTAAAAGATAACCGAGAATCTGCCTGCATGATTTCACTAGACAGGTGTTACATAGGTCAGCTGTGGTGAAACTACAATGGTCTGAAGATGAACTACAAAAAATGCATCTTGGATACTTCCCCAGTATGTTTTTACAGTGCTGTTTAATGCAGGACACAAACATGGCCAACACAGTAAAAATATGATTTCATTATCAAGACTGGAACAGAAGTAGGCCTAAATAAAGGCTAAAGCTACACTGATAGTCTCAATATCAGTCAATATCAATCCTGAACCAGTGTAATCAAAAGAATAAATCTATGTAAAATAAGCCTAAAGCTGTAAATTCTGTCTATAAATCTACTAGACTGTGTGTGCATTCTTAAGAGTATTTGGTGAATTAAACATCATCAGCCTTTTATGATAGCACTTTAAGCCACAGATATTCCTCCTTCAGCTTCATTTACCTGAATTTCTTTTGAAAATAAAGTGCTCTCACAGCATCCATCTTTAAATACAGTTTACTGTCTTCCATAATAATGACAGTTCACACAGAAAGACCTGCACACAAGAGTAAAATGACTGAACTGTCATAGAAATGGTCTAAAAAGTATATAAAGCACATGTGCAAAGTGCAGCAGGGTTTGTCATTGATAGTGAAGTAATCTTTGGACAAAATAATAGAATCAGTGCAGTGATATAGAACTTGTCTTTATGGCACATACTATTAACTCTGTGACATAGCAACAAACAGCAAAAGTACATATAACGCAAATTAAAATCCAACTGGTTCATATTGAGAGCTGTATTTTTATTATATAACAAAATATTGGTTTGAAGCTCTAACGTTTTAATCAGATAAAAATAGCAAAAAAGAAAAACAGAAAAAACACTGAAGGGAAAAAACATGATGCAGATTTCACCGATATTCTCTAGTGCTTTTGTTTTGTTTGTATTTTTTATCCTATATTATAAAAGGGAAGTAGACTCTGTGTTTCAGGCACCACACAAAATCCAGAAAGAGTTTATTGCTGCAGTTTGGCATACTTATGTATTTTTGGTCAAGGAAGAGACTAGCAAAAATGGCAAGTTGATAGGACCAATATTTTGGGAGATATTAGTAATTTTGGAATACAATAGCTTCCCAATGACCAATCACATGGCTATGCCCAGAATAACTGAAGTGGGTTACCTAGCAACAGATAGACGATAGGGCCACATTGCCATGGTGTCAGATTTCATGTGCAGAAATAGACACACCAGCTGAGAGGTTATTCAACTGAAAATGCCAGTGGAATTTCCCAAGAAAGTAAAGGAATGAACTGTATCACAGGATCTAGAACCCATGATTCCCCACAGGTCAACACGCAAGTTTGTGTTTATTCCAGAAAATATTTTTCACTGCTAGTTTTAGTCTTAATCTTAGTTTCTAATCACCACATGCTTCATTCACTGTCTCCCTCTTTTCTTCCCTCTATTCATTTTTTTACACCTACATGATAATTAAGCCTCTAATTTTCATATCTCTTTCCAGGAAACCGGTCCCAACAACACTAAAGGCCGGAAATCTCCGTACACACATAAGCCGCTGTCAAGTGTGCATGAAGAGGACATAAACCTCAACATCCGAGTCCTCGTTCTGAAGCTGCAAAGCAACTCCGTGTCCACTGAAATCCTCAACTTGGCTTTACTTCCTGTTTCCAAAGGATGGTGCTATTTCCCTGCATGCGTGAGAGGAGAGGGACAGAAACATGGGTTGCAGAACAGCCAGAGATTGAACTTTACAAACCAGAACATAGAGACCAAGTGGCCTTTTGCAGAACACATAACTAACACGATCACGTGTCTCCAAAGAATGACGCCCAGTTTACCACTGCACTGAATACACACCCCCTAAACCGGTAAACTGGTGTTCATTTTTAAAGGGTTGTTTGTGTAAGTCAGGTGCTATTGAATCTTACCTAATTGCCTTATACCATGAGTTATTTGCCTTCCTTGCCAGTGCCACAATGTTCAGAGATATAGCTACTTATTATTATAGATTTTCACACTTTTTAACTTGTTTATGGATGGGACTTACCACTGGTTACAGATGCTTGTCATTTGCTAAATCACCATATGTTGATGCCACAGTTATATAAAAATCACTCTGTTGTAAATATAATGCATTCCTTTCCAACATAGTTCAACATACTCTCCTCAGGTTATTATTGAATTACTTTGTGTGTTATTAAGTCCTCTTTATTTATAAGATTTCTGAGAATATTTTAGACTTGAGTGTATCTGGGATTTCATAGATCCAACTACAGTGTTTCAACTTCTGACAGCCAGACCCTTATTAACATAAAAAGCAGCACTGAGATGTTATTGGCAGGTGTGTGTGTGTGTTCTTGTGTTTATGTAGGTGTGTATTCAAAGGTATGTGTGAGTGTATGTAGTACATGGATGCATTTGAGTTATTTGTAATGCCTGCACCTGTGTTGTCGCCCATGTTGAAATAATCCCAACAAAATGCACAAAAGCCAATAGTTATAAAATCACAATTTCTTTACTTTTGCTCTGTCCAAACATTGTGTGTAACTGTGTTTTACTCACATTATGTGAAACAAATGTTTCTGATGGTTGATCCCAAAGAAATGCACATGTATATACCTACACATAACATGTACTTGCTATCCTGCTCATGTACTAGATTGTTTAAATTTGTGATTTTTTTTTTTTTGTCCCAGTTCATTTACTGACTAGTTTTTACCTTGATTATGAGTGAAGGGTCAAACACACAGATGAGTATTTATGGGTGTCGCTGCAGGCTGAGATGCTGTAAAGGTTTTAACACATGCAAAAGTCAGTATTTGGTGTCAGCTTTAGTCACCTGCTTGTGGGAGGAATGCTTCACTCACCTCAAATGTACAGTCTGTGTCCCATTCAGAGCTATTGAAGGATGTAACTGAAGCTTTGTTAGCTAGTTGCGGATGGTTTTGACAAAAGGCGTATTAAGTCCATTAAGCAGCAGCAGCATCTGATGTGAATCAAACAATGGGAATCATCTAGAGATTTCAATCTAACTGATTAACAAACATGCCATAATTCTTCATTCATTGACATTTTATATTTTCCAAATCCCATACTTTGTAATTTCTGCAATAAAATGATTTGTAGAATACTCTTAGTTTTTTATTGTAGGTGTTTGTGACATTGGACAAAGGGGATCACTTTCTTTACTTTTTCCAACAGTAACATTACAGAAACTGCACAGTAATAGACATTTCTGTAAAATTGTTGAGCTAGTTGTCTTATTTTCAATTAGGGACAGGAAATTTACATATAATAGCGTCCACTTCATAAGAATACAAACGAGGACAAAGAAGCATTAAAACTAAGACAATACAATAAAACATAAAATAAAGTACATGTAAGGTTATCCACATAACATACACTATGGTCGTACAGGTGAGTCTCTGGTAAGTGTTGTCTGTCTGTAAGAGATTATATCCTCCTAAGACCCAGGAAAGTTGGCTTTTGCATTTTATATTGCCTTGAATAGAAACAGCATGATGCAACAGTTCTTTTTTTGTTTTTTTCAGATACTGTTTTTATTGAATGTCCTTTACAGTAGACTTTTTCTTTTTTTAAGCTGCGAAACTCTTGCCCCCTACAGTGGACAAAAATGCATTGCTGGGTCTGAGGAGGATATAAAAACTATGACACACATTTTCATGAAACTTGACAGAAGGTCAGCCATGGGCCAAGGATAACCTGCTTAAATTTTGGATCATTCCCAAAAATGAAGAGGTCAAGAATAGATTTAAGACTGAAGAGCTCAGAGACTAACTTAAGAGTTAAATAAAAAATAAAATAAAACACGTAGTGTCAGGCACTACAAACCCCGCCCCTTGCATGCATTGTAGCTTATTTTGGCATCGATCCAGCTGATGTCATCATGTCTGTGCATGTGGTGATGTCAGCATATCAATCAACTCTATATATGTGCCAAGTTTGAAGTAGATTGAAGCAAAATGGATGTTTTATAGACATTTGAAATTTCAACCCATTATAAGTAAATGGGAGAAAAAAAAAGACGTAAAAAAAATTCATAAAAAATTTGAACTTTGACCTACTTTTCCTAAAATGTAATGATGTCTATTCTGGGTCACTGGTGATCTATAAACCCAATTTGGTATGAATTCAAAAAAATAGTTTTGTTGCTACAGACATTTGAAATTTTGCCCATTATATGTAAATGGGGGGGGTTAAAATTCATAAAAAAAATTAAGTTTGATCTACTTTTCCCAAAATGTAATCAGATCTGTTGGTCACTGGCAATCTATAAACCCAATGTGGCATGAATTCAACCAATAGTTTTGCTGCTAGTGTTAACAAACAAACAAACCAAACCAAAAACAATACCCCTTGCCTCCCCTTCGGGGTCGGGATAATAACCACCAAGTGGCACCAATTGACCTTTATTAATATAACAACAGTCATTTACACCACTGTACGAGAAGGAAATAATAGGTTATAATTTGTGATTTGATAATATTATGGAAAAAAGACTTCAGAGGTCTGAGCTTTGAGTTTCTGTAGATGCGTTATGAAATGGTCAATAATGCTGTGGTTTATAATTACCACTAGAGGGCAGCAGTGACACACAACTGCTGATATGTCTCAAAGCTCTACAGTCTGGTGATTCATGAGCTCTGTATGTTTTTAACTCTTACTGCCACTGACCATTACTTCAACAACAGGCAGAAAAAGCTGATCTTAAATCTTTCTTGAATCCCAATGTTAGTGCAGCTTCTGCACCAACGCTTCCACAGCCTCTGCCTCAGCACTTCTGCTGGGACTGTGTCCAACAAACCCGTTCACCCCGTGAAAACACAAACAGATCGATATGCTCCGCAGAGGACCAGATAACCCCCCCTTTCATCTCCACTCTCGTCTTTCATCTATTACCGGAACCCTATCCCCTGTTTCCTCTCTTGTCACCAGACAGACAAACAGAGGCCTTGACCCCTGACTACCTTCATAAATATGTCTAACAAAGCCTTCACCTCTGGTCGCTTAGTACAAGGAGACTCAGGTGAGAGTCAAACTGCCACACCAGGGGACAAACGGTCAAGTGACAGGTAGAATTGAGAGCAATGGCTTAATGACCACAATCAAGACCATTTGCAGCAAAGGTGACATGGCTGCAGTTAGGGCAAAGGTTGTTTTTAGATAAAGGTGGAAAAACAACCCCTATATTTATATAAGACAAACCACAGAGCTGTTGGTTATTAAAAATGCTTTGAAAATGAAAACTTCATCGTCATGGAAAGAGGAGAATTAGGGTTATGTGTTATGAAATGCTGTGAAGGAATTCTAAACCCTAAATCCATGAGTAAAATGGTGGATATTTTGCACAACAGTTGGGTTAAAAAAAAACCAAAGGTATAATAGACTGGAATTTACACGCAACATAAATGCCATGTGGTAAGGGTCAATGCTCAGACCTGCTTAGAGGCTTTAGAGTTCAAAACTTTAACCTCTTTTACTCTCTAAGTGTTTTAATCCTGCTGCTTGTTTGCTAACACTGTTAAGCTGAGAGTGAATGTACGAGCAGGATACTGTACTGGTAAAACTGGGAGCGGTAGCATTTCATGCAATGGTGCTTATAGAGAGATCAAAATGACAGATTGAGTGCCAAAGGGAAAGGCAGCATTTTGTAACATTAACCATTTATGATAACTGTTTTGACTAATAATTACAGGTTAGACTTGACTAATTAATAATAAGAGAGTAGACGTGACATGTGCTTAAATGTGAAAAGATTTATTTATGTCAAAGTGATTTAATTAAACTAAGTTCCTGTAACATAATATGTCATGAGGGGATATGTCAGGAGGTGAGCATGACCCTGACCTTTCTCCTGAGTAGATCAAGAAGAGAGGCCATAACCCCCACCAAACCCCCTTGACCTGAAACCTTCTAAATACAGATTAGTTTACAACATAGCATGCAACACAAAATGTAGCAGAAGCCACACAAGGCAAATGTCCAGAAACATACCCACCCATGACTGTAACTGAGGACTTTTCCATAACCTCTGTATTAAGTCACACAAACAACTTCAGAGACAACAACAGTTCAAGTTCAGATGCAGTGAAAATGCTTCTTTTCCTTCCATCACAAATTTTATTTCCAACTTTTTTGTTCGTCATTTACTACGAAACCATTTGATCTCTTGTTTTTTATAATTTACCAAAAAATACAATTGTATTTCAGTGTACTGAAATATCAGACTGATCTCATGAAATTGCGTTGTATGCCATGCCAGTTCTTATGGCATTTGGCGTGCTATATGTACGCATTTTCATCCTTTGGCGTGTTATTCAACGCCACTTGATAGCGTGTCAATTTATGCCAAGACCTCCAGTTTACATATGTGTAACCACTAACCCTAACCTTAACTGCTAATCGTGTGGTATTTGGCGCGGCGTGAACATACATGCTGAAAGTTTATAATGCATACAGATAACACGTCAATTAAAAGTGGTGTGTGTGGTGTGTATATTTATGCAAATCATGATATCACGTTGGAAATATGTTGTATTATCAGCTTCAGTCTAGTCACACCAATGAGACAATGTACTGAAACACTGTTCGTACTTCTACATTTGATTCTTGTACACTGCAACTTTTCATGAGCCGCTACTACTCTTTTCAGCGCTCCGCTTGTCAGGGTGTTTGGGCGATTTGTGCAGGCTCTAAATAAACTGGATTACCCAGGTCAGAAAAGAAAGTATCCAGGGATTTCAAAGGGAATACAAGGAATTAAAGGCATTCCAGTCTGATGCCTTCATTGTACCGCACGCAAATACGGTAAACACAAATAACACTATCGACATGTGGAGAGACCCATCTGGAATGTATCCAGCTTTTTCATTTTAATTTATTCTGTATGTAAAACATAAGCACTTTGTCACTGCTCTGTTTAGTTTGAGTGACTTTATATTAAACTAGAAAGCACTCAGAAACCTCCACTGAGGCACTTCAATTTCAAGTACCATCCCCAAGATTCATATTAACTTCATGGAAATAATGTGCGACTCCAATTTCCTGTTCAGTTAAATGCAACCCTGTGTTAACTCTTGGCACTTGGACATTTATGCAAATTTACTCAATGTTATTTTGCATTCTGGAAGACAAAAATCTGTACCAAATATTGACATAAAGTGAATTCTGCTGTAAGCATGAACTTGAACTGTGGTTAGGGTCTTGACATGTACATAGTAAATTGGAATTAACCCTTTCATGCATGAATTATGAGGACCTTAGTCAAGATATTTTTCCTGAGTGTTTTTATTCCTCTTTAAGCATTAAAAAAAACAAAAACAAAAACAAAAACAATACAATCGACTTTTTCTTTTTTTTAAGGAGTTGCAAAAATGTCCACTCAGCTGGACACCATATATTTAATTTTTGAAGCAAAGAAACATGTATTTAAAACCTAATATCAGAAAGTTATATGGAAAACTATGCAATAAAAACATTTTTAATGCTGCTAATCAGATGTTTTCTCACATTTTAACCTACTCTAATATTAGTTATTATTCACTTCAGGGAGATAATGTGCAAAAAAAACCAAAACAAAACAACTTTTTGTTTAAAATAAAAATGTTAATTACAGTCTAATAACAAGAATAACAATTGATTTACACTAAAACATGTCACTATAGATCAGGTTTATCAAGAACAGCAAAGTTACCATAATGGTATGAATTGCAGTGTATGAGATGATGCATAAGTGTCCACTTTGTTGGTTGATATAGAACTAAAACAACAAAACCCATGAAAATACAAGAGAGCAGCTTTGAATAGCTGTCCACTGTAGTGACTACTATGCATGAAAGGGTTAAATGAGGTGAGCTTTGACCGACTGAGATTACTTTTAAAAATTCAACCTAATTTATCAAATGGGAATTTTGCCAGACCATAACTAAAATATGATCACAAACTGACATTGAAAACATGAGGATAATTTGTCCAAAATTGTGGATACTAAACTGTGGACAAACAGACAAACAAATGCCAGTGAAATCATGCTGTCCTGAGTGGAGCCAATCTGAGACAAATTCAGAGTATTAAGGAAATCATTACAATGGATGATGCCTGATTACTCAGAAAATTGAAAAATGAGGACAATAATAATTATGTTTGTCTGTTGGCAGTATAGTGTCCACAACTTTGGAGAAATCATGTTTGTGTGACTTCCTGATAACAGTGGTTACATAGTATTCAGTTTTATCTATTCAAGGTAAAATGTAAAGAGGTCAGGAGATATTCCCATTTATTAAGGTCTCATCTTAGGAAAAACATCTCTTTTGCTTTAACTCTGGTATACACCATAAACGTATAATGTGAAGATCTACTATCACAAAGTTTGACCTTCATAGGTTAGATTTCACAGATCATTCTCTATAAATCTTTACGTCTCAAGATTTTGTCCATGTGTTTCTTTCAGATCAGGACCATTGTCTCCCAAAATACACACAAAATAAAATCTGAACATAACAAGAAATTGTTGGGAATCATTACCTCCTTAAAGTCAATGTGATTTATTGGGATGTTGTTCTGATGAATTTGTGCTTTCTGAGCACTTTCTTGTTTCATAAATTCTAACAATCTTAGTCTCAAATTCTTTCAAATTATGTTGGACGTCATTTTAATTTATTATATAATTATGTTAACTGACTTAATTATTATGATATTCAGCAGAAAAAAGAGCGTCAAGATCACACTGAAGGACAAATCCTTCAGACACTCGGTCTAAAGGTAAAAATGTATAGTATCATGTAAAAGTATTAAATAATTTAGTACAAAATGACTGGGGCAGTTTCACATTAGACCTTCATTAAATTGGGGCCTTAAAAAAGACAGATTACATACTGGCTCTGCAGTTTGAGAAGTAGTTCTCCTGACAACTAAACAGGTCCTAATGTGGAAAATGTGTCTCTTTAAATCATTTGCATTTTAATCATATAAATCAGTCATGAATGACAATTTTTTTTTTTTTTTTTTTTTGCAACAGATTACTGCTGCGGCTGTGAGTCAGAATAACACAAACTCCCACTCATTTTATTCTTTAAATGCTAAAGGTGCACAGATAGTATACTGTGCACCTGGCATCTGCAGTAAGTGGTGTCTGATTAAAAACACACTGCTTTTATTGGTAATAATTGCAAGTGATGTGGTCTCAGCACTTCCTGTTCTGCATGTCTAACAGTACCGTTCTAACACTGACAATGTTTATCTCTGGGTTTTGGCGCATCAGACAGCTCTCTTTAAAAAGACTTCCTTTCCCCTACCAAGCAGCTTATGTGATCAATCCCATTTGTCCTTCCGTCTGTCCAGCTTTACAACACAAAAACTGTTGCACTTTGTTGAACTTGTTGGAAGGAGCACAAGCAAAGGAAGGAACACCTTAAATGCAAAATATGCAACATTTTCATAAAATTATTTATTTATTTATTTATTTATTTATTTTTATTTAACCAGGTTAGTTGAGAACTGATTCTCATTTACAATTATATATATAGTGCTTAACTGATTTATCAGAGCACTACCCAAAATGAACAGATATGGCAATGTTAATATAGATGTATGTAGAGGCTCTTTAACCAAAATTATGTTTTAGTGCTAAATGCTTATAATTATTATTGTTGTGCACTAATTTGCAAATTTACTGTTTTACAAAATAATAGAAATAGTAAAATACATCAAATTCTAATTATTTACTCACATTCCATCAAACTGGTTAAATGTTTTAGAGTCATTTCATGAAGAGGTAAAAATATTTTATTCCAATTTTTTGCACAACAGTGTATATACAGATGAACTTTATTGATCCTTAGGGGGGATTCATTTTTTTTAATTTGCACAATAAAAAGAAAGAAAGGAAAAAAAAAACTTAACACAACTAAGCTTGATACAAAATGAAGTGATAAAACTATATAGAGTCACAAAATAATAAGCATCACTTCTCAGTCAGTGTACGGTGAAGTATTTGCCTGCAGAGACCCTCTGCTTTGCTAGCATTTTTTATTTCTAGGGACATTTCTGAAAGTTGACCTTTGGGCTGTGAGTTTCTTGCTCCTGCCAGTCAGTACCAGCGTTTTACAGTGTATGTGGGCAGATCACTGTAAAATTGAAGTAACTCTGATTCATTTGGCTCTTCTCACTTACTGCACTACCTGCAGTTCTGTCTGAGACACAAAACTCTGGGTGAATCGCACCCTTCTGTCACATCTCACACAAAGCTATTGTATGTACACATGAAAGAGGAAGAGGAGCTGTGTGCTTTATTAATGTTTCTTCAAGAAGATTCCAAGTTAAGCAGTGATGTGGGTGGGTATTGACCCTTTGCACCAATGTCACATTTATCAAGTGACTAGGGCTGCAGCGCCATGTTGGATGGCAAAAGCGACACAGCAAACAAACAAACGAGCCACGGATGATTGTAAGTGATGGCTACCAGCACTGAAAATAATGTTTTGGTGTTGTCCTGGGAAGTGACTCAGCTTACAGAATGGCACAAAGAATGCTGTTTGGAGAAGCTAGCGGTAGCAGGGCTAGCTCCCAATCCATACTGTCTCCCTCCTGATGTGTTTACAGATCTAGCAAAATCCTCCAGTCTAACGGAGTTTAATGAACATGATCTGTACCATTATGTTATAAATAGAGGGTCCTCACACACAGGTGCTGATCTAAAAGCATGCAAAAGTCTGGATGTTTACCAGTTCTTCTCAGGTTAGGTTAGCAGTCGCGGTGCTGCGCTCACAGCAGAGGAATGTATCTCATAATGGCAAAGCTAAGATACAGCTCATATTAGCTGTGTATGTTTTAAACACGTTTCCCCCTGCATGCCATCAAAACTCAAATAGACTGTAACCAAAAGCAGCTCCAGTTAACTAACATTGTGTAATAATAGCGGCTGTCATAAGTAGCCTACAATATTAGCTGTTGTTGTAGTGGCTGCCTTTCTACCAGCTACACTATGTTATATGTCATACTGTTATTGTCATTATGCTGTGCCTT
This sequence comes from Apogon hyalosoma, assembly GCA_037367295.1. NCBI lineage: Eukaryota > Metazoa > Chordata > Actinopteri > Kurtiformes > Apogonidae > Apogon > Apogon hyalosoma. The sequence goes on along the minus strand of JAPQRP010000016.1, from coordinate 17,356,547 downwards.
ATGTCATAGTGGTCAAACTTTACATATTACTGTGTGTAGATAATAGAGCTAATATTGCAATCTATTTATAACAGCAACTGTAACATTTTGGCTCAAAGTACCCTTGCCTTTTCACAGTAGTGAACCCAGTCTATCCACCTAGCTAGCATTTGTTGGTGCTAATGTGCTATGGACACAAACACAGCCTGTTCTATCTGTAATTTCAGGTCCATCATAGCCAGGCTCTGTCTGTTACCCAGCTGAAACCATGGGCGTCTTTGAAGAAGGATAGAACTGTTGTGTGCAGACACTGTACGTGTAAAGCAGGGTTAAAAAACGATCAAATACAAGAACGTTCAGATCCAATGCTATATTTGCCGGTTTGCCGTCCATCATGGCGCTTGTTTGCAGCACGAACAGAGCGTGACGTAACATGCAAAGGGTCAATATATGTATTTTAGAGTATAGAACTGCTTTTTATTCCATTTCACAGATTTTTTTATTTTTTTTTAAATTTTTTGCCATCTCTGGTAGGTCTGATTGTACTAGAATGATAGCAGGGTCATTGTCCCCATATATACCTGTTGGATACTATATTAATGTTCATTTTTGTGTGTGATAAAATGCATGTGTTTCCAATTTATTGTTACTTTTTTCAAAGGTTCTATTTTTATATAGTCATTAAATTACCCAATGATATCGTGATTATGGTTCCTGTGAATAAATAAGACACAACTCCATCTGTATATCTTGGATCTCATGTGAGCTCTAATCACGACCTCAGCATGATCGGAAATCTGATGTGTTTGGAAGAAGCCAAACATGGTGCTTCCTCCTCCGCCTCCTCTTCCTCTACACCATGCCCGCTCAAAAATATGGAAATAACGTGGCAGTGTATGAATGAGAGAACAGTACGCCTCCACAGCAGAGCAGAGGAGTAAAAAGGAAGAGTGGACGTCACGGTAACAGAGAGTGCGTGGGTATGAGAGGAAGAGTGGGAGTGAAATTGTGGGAGGCATTCCAGGTTAAATCTCACTCTGTTTTTTGTCTTTATTTATCTCATTCCATCTCTCTCAACGGTTTAAATGATTCTTTACAGTGCCCTCACCGCCTTTACAGGTTTAACTGTTTTAGATCTACAGCTGCGCTATTATTATATGTTCAAGGGCATTCAGTAAAAGCTACACTTCCTCCAAAAGACAGAAGCACAAAGGCTCCATAGACAAAAGAAAGAGGGCCTTGAGAAATTAAAGATAAAAATAAAAAGAGCACAGTTGCACTTGATACAGAACCTCAGCTCTGAGGAAGCAACTGAAGCATACTCATCATGGAATATGAGCCGTGAGCAATAACGGCATTTAGCATTTGTGATGAATAAAATGCAACCAAGTCACTGTGAAAAGGTTTCTGTAAAACCACACATATATGTACAATAATATATCATCTGATGATCTGATAGGGTTATGTCTTTCCTCAGTATGAAGGAGGTGGTTTAATGTGGACACACAAAATCCAGGTCCAAATAGTGCAGTTTGCATCTCAAATCATCTAAAAAAAAAAAAAAAAAAAAAAAGCATGTTAACAATAACAATACATATTCAGTCATTCATTCATTTTCCAAACTGTTCAATCCTCGGTAGCGTTGTGGGGGTGTTGGAGCGTATCCCAGCTACCATTGGCTGAAGGCAGGGTACACCCCGGATGTGTCGCCTGTTCATCACAGCTGAACTGGCAATTGTAACATGTGGAGATGAACACGGGCGGAAACAAACAATCATTCACTCACACATTCACACCTACAGGAAATTTGGATCGACCGCTTCATCTGCATGTCTTTGGGCGATGGGAAGCCGGAGTACCTCATGAAAACTCACTCCACACCACTGCACCGCCGTACTGCCCTTAGAATACGTATGAAAAATAAACCATGAGACATATTTACAAACACATTCTGTATTAAAGGAATTTGATACATGCACCGGTGATATTATATAGACTGGGAAGTTGTGAACCAGAATGCACATTATAATTAAGAGAATTGGGCTACTATGAATCAGGAGATCTAGGCGATGATGACAGTGTTAAATGAAACTCAAAGGACAAATGATGATTAAGTTTTCTCCTTCAAAGAAAAAAACTCTCAAAACAGTTGGTCAAGATAACACTGTGCCTTTTAATCTTCATTTGCTACCAATATTTTACATAACAGTGTTGTTAGCTCTGTTTTTGAAAAACAGTCACAGTAAAACCACATATCACCTCTGTTCTATAGTTTGTGTTGTCAGCAGTTGTACCAAAGATCCATTGGAAATCGTCCAAAGAAGATCACAGATTAGCAAATATAGTAAGAAAACATAACGGTAACTTTATACCTTCATAAGCTTCATGATTAAACTCCCTCGTAGACAGAAAAGGCAGCATCAAACTCCATTCTTTTCATTTAGAGCTGTGTCCAGTGGTGAAAACAACAGTGCCTCTAGATTTTATCACTTTGTCACTTTCTGATCAGTTCTCATCTTTAATTCAGTCTTGGCGTTCATTTCCAATCTCATGGACAGAGTGACTCACTACTCCCTCAAATGGCACATGGGCCTGTGGCTGTGAATAAATTCACTTCATATCTCTGTGGTACAATACATAGACATCTTTAGCATAACATCAGAACTCTTTATTGTAAAACTCTGATACTTTTAGATTGATTTTGAATATTTTATGGTAGGAATATTTCACATAGTTCCTTCAAACCATGCCCTGGTGCTTTCTGTGCTTAACCATAAGCATAAGAAGTTTGAGAAGTGTAATAGTATGATAATAAAACTTGGAAAACTGAATAAATTTGTCTGTGAACAACTGACACTAGTATTCATTCCAAAAGTGCCACAATGTGTTAAAACAGTATCACACAATATGAGATATACACTTATCTAGACATGTTGACATGACATACAGTTTTCATTCAGAAATATTGGTATCATGGGTTTATATAGTTTGTAGAGACATAGAATGGTAACATTTTGTTCCAGCAAATGGTTTGGTAAAATGACTGGCGCTCGGCACAGGAGGGTCTGGCTGGCCCTTCTGGATGGTTTGTACCATCAGATGGTTGGCATTCAGGCACTGTCCATGTCTTGTACTGGAAACTGAGAATGAGATGAGAGTGTTGAAGTCATGCAAATTGGGGAACTGTAGAAAACCATGATGAATCGTATGTGTTTATATATAAGATCCATGTTTGACATTTTGAAGTTACATTTATTTATTACATTTTTTTTTATCTTGAATATTTAAAAAAAAGTTAAAAAAATAAAATAAAATAAAAAATAAAAAACATTTGAAAAACAGTGGGATGAAGTACAACTTATATACTCCTGCCCCCTTAACCCATCTTTCTCTACTGATCACAAAGTCCCATATCAGTTCCTCAAAGTAACTTAACAAATCTTCTAAATCCGATAATATTCTAAAATTATTATACGTATCAAAAATAAACTGTCCATTTCATAACTGCATTTCATAAGTGTGGTGTTTACTTCACTGCTTTTTTCTATCCATGTATTTTAGTGAATCATTAATTACTTCTGTAGTTTTATCGTCCTGGGTGGTTTGGATGGGTAACTCCACCTGCCATCCTAAAGCTTGTAATCATAAGTGCACGTGATATATTAATATGAATGTATCTACCCTTATATAGTTTGCGTAAATGTGCAGATATCCCTTTTTTCATGGATGGTAGTTACAATTGCTGTGCCTGTAACTACTTTCTTTCAACTGTAGAGAATCATCTGCATAAATAAATGATAGACAGAAGGTTAAAAGTTCATAAAATACACAAGGTGAGATTGGATGCTCCCTCTTTGCTGCAACCTGGCTTCGGCATCTGGCCTGCTGTAATTACATGTTCAACAGTTTATTAATACAAAGAGAACGCATTGGAGGCATCATTTTGTGGATACTGATGTTTCATTTAGCTGCATGGAGCGCCTATTCTTTGACACATGCCTTTTAGAGAGAAAAGGAGAGACAACAGTGGTGCAATCTGGATTTAGTTATAGATGCAGTTCACAATAGCAATGTAAACCTCAAAGGAAGAAGGTACATTAGAGTCCAGTATTCACACTGATGGAGAATACTGTTCTTTCTGAGTGCGAGCGGAGGACTGTGGGTGTTGTGTGAACATTAGCAGCTAAGGGTGTGAAGACTCAGTTAAAATTATGTTTCCAGTGAAACACAACTTTTTTCTTTAAACATTTGCTTGTGAACAGTTTATGTGCCTTTATTTGATAGATGATAGTGGATATGCACCAGTGATCAGCCAGACAAAAAAATCGAACCAAAAACCCTTAACCATTCAGTTCGGCCGTGAAGAAAACCAATTTAGGTGTGTCATAAGAAGAATAGGCAGCGTTAGTTAAAATAAAATGCAAACACAGGTGCAGGAAAGACAAATCTTGTCTATGAGTGATTAGAATTTCACTTTGACAAATCAAAGTCATTGCAACACTTTTTTCAGATGTTAGCTTCCCATCACCTCATAATGTAAATTACCAGTGTGTGATTACTAAACTATAGTATATGTTGAGAAATAATGCACAATTGATTAGGCATGACACTGCCATCTGTCTTATTGTCACTTTCTCATGTAAAGGTTGGGGGAGCGCTCTTGGCTCACTGCACAGTACGCATGGACTCTGTATAAAAGACTACACCATAACTTACATTCTAATTTATGCAGCAGACAAATCTATATCAGCATATCATACTTAGTAAATAACCTTTTACTGTGTTTCATGCTAAATTACCCCAGTTAATATTTCAAGCTGAATGTGGGAATGTCTCACTGACTTGGCTGCTTCATTTACATGCTGAGTGAAGTCATCACTTACCTCAAGCACCATTAACAAATGTGCTCGTAGTAAAAGAAGCCCAATTACACCAGATGAAAGGGCTCCGGGTGTCGAGGCTATCCAGCTCCCTCCACTAATGCGGAAAATCCTTGCAACTGAATGGATGGTGAAATTATCATCTAATAAAAATAGGTTAAAAAAAAAATATTCGGTATTTTGCAGCTCTGTTTGGTTGGCCTTTGGTTCACTGTATTCAGTGTTTGGGACAGATAGGTGGAGGGAAACTGGATTCCACTGTACATGGCTTTATATGTAATGTTTTCTGTTTTTACTCCAAGTGGATAACGTCCATCCATCCATCCATCCATCCATCCATCCATCCATCCATCCATCCATCCATCCATCCATACATACATACATACATACATACATACATACATACATACTGTACATCCATCCATCCATCCATCCATCCATCCATCCATCCATCCATCCATCCATCCATCCACTATTCACTCTCAGTGTCACACCAACAGGTGATTTAGACTGACCAGTTAACCCATTAAAGAAGTATGTTTTTGGACAGCAAATATCTTTTTTTTTTTTTTTTTTTACACTGGATTATTTTAAGATTATTATTGCAATGTAAGCAAATGTATTACTGCCTAAAGTTCTGAACCTAGAAGTCATAATGTACATTAACATTTTCCCTAACTAAACTAAACAGTGGTGTGTTGTCTGATAAAAAATGAAGAGACCATTTTTCTGTGACTTTTGGTTTCCAGAGCATCAAAGTAAAGCAAAAACTAGAAAATAATGACCATTTTCAGCTCAGTAATGGAGCATTTTGTTTTCACTTAGTCTCTGAAATGCATTTTGTGGCCTTTTCCCCACAGCAACAAAAAAAGGTGAGAACAGACAGAACATTGAAAATATTTTTTCAGTTGTGTACATAACCTACTACGGTACACAGAAACTAATACACTTTGCTTGAAATCTGAGGCTTTTGGAAAAGTAGTCATATAATTTAATTTCACAGTAAATAATACCAAAAATAATAATCCTTCTAAACAATCCATTGATTACCTCTGTCAGGGTGGGTGGGGATCACCTCTTTCTGTCTGTCTATGAGCAGGATTATGGAAAAAAACTACTGCATAGATTTTTATGAAACTCAAGGGTATTGCTTGGACAAGGACAGACTTGGCTTAAATTATCTTTCACTTTCTTACACACTGGAGATTCCCAGGCTAAGTTAACTGAATGGTAACAAGCAAATGAGAAAAAAAAACAAACAAACTCATAAATAAGCCACTAAATAAGCAAATAAATAGGAGTGGAACAAAATATAGGTCATCAACTGTGATTTTGACGGTGTAATAAATAGCAATGAACTAGTGACTGAAACTATGCGGATGACATGTCATCGGTTGTACCTTGTTGTATCCCTGGTTATCTGATGACATTGCCTACGGTGTTTGCTTTTTTGGTATGACTGTTGATTTTCTCAGCAGCTGCTGAATTATTGAACAAAGCTATCATCGCACCAGCACACCACGTATTTACAGTACTATTAGGGTTGTTATGGTGTTAATGGGCCTTTCCATTAGCCTTTGTGAAGGCCAGAGTAACACCTGCATCAACAAAAACACACGCAAATGTACACACACGCTCGCAGACACAAATGCTGTTACACAGTTGTTGTGGGGGGACCCTCATGGGAGTTAGTTGTTTTTCAACAGTGGTCTGAGAGCGTCAGAAAATGTGCTTACACTATGGCGACACATGCTGGCTCAACAGTATTACAGAGTGTGGCTGTCCTTCAATGTCTCAGGAGACTTCAGATTAAACACACAATCACATACATGAGCCTTTACAGTGACAGCGTGTGTGAAGGATGTAAGAGAGCTCGAAAGACCTGGCCTTTCTTGTTACCTCCTGTTTGTGTATGCATGTGTGTCTCTGACCTCTTACATTTGTGTAACATGGGTCTTTTCCATCATCATGAGCAATAAGTAGAAAGCTATAAACAGGCTGGGAGCTGTGTTCCCCCTCTGGAGAGATAAGCAGCTCCTTTGGCCTTTCACTGCAAACTGGAAACTTCCATGTTTACAGTCTCCACCAGTGACTGCTCTGCTCCTCTATTAGCTGACAAACAGTTACGTAAAGCTTCATAGTGGCAACAACATGGTTTGCCGGTATTTGATTCACTGGCTGACCCAGTCACCCTTATCATTTTACTCACACAAACACACCAGCTCCCACAGAGGACAAATCTGTCTGGGCCACCTGCATCCAAGGTTGGATTGGTTATTTTCTATACACAAAAACCCATGCATTTAAATGTTACACTGCAAACAGTCAGGTATTCTTTTAAACATAGGCCTTAAATCATTGCGGTGGGGATTCCGGGTGAACCTCAAGATACCACATTTGTTTTCAGATTACCTCAAGATAATAAACACTAGGATTCTTTGAGGTGAAATACTCACTTTAGTAAAATCTGGTTTTAATTGAAGCTAGTTTATTCCTATGAATTAGACAAAGGTTGTGTTCTAGAAAGGCAAGATTTTTCTTTGTGTATATTATTTTAGGTACTGTTTTTATTGATGTTTTTCTGTCTGGTTATCATCCTCAGTTTAAACCATACTGTCCTCTTCTTGACTATTAAAAAAAAAAAAAAAAAAAAAAAAAAAAAATCGGCCACCAAAGATTTTTTGTAATGTTAACTCAGCCTCATCTTATAATGTTTACAACCCAAAAAGAAATTTCCCTGTCAGAGTCATTATGTATTTTGTCTGTTCTGGAGCTTTTAGTTAATGCCAGTGGGTAATGGTAATGCACCTTTGATGCCATCCAGTAGAAAAATGAAAAAAATGGGAGAAGAGGAAGCCTGTTCTGAGCTACTGTAGACACATTAAAGAGTAACAGAGCAGACTCTGTGAAAGACGACCTGCTTTTGTAGATATAAACGGCTCAATCTGAGAAAAGAGAATGCAGTATAATAAATATTATATTCCATTCTGTTCAGATCCTGTAACTTCCTGTAAATCTTACACACTGGACCTTTAATGTGGAGATAAAACAGGGTGGGCATTAGTGCTTTGGGTATGCAAAATACACCAAAATGCATTGTTATGTTAAAAATCCTTTAACTTAATGTTTTAATGTCCTTACTGATGAATATTTACACACTTTAGTCTAATCTCTTTCTTTATTTCTGCTCTTTGTCAGTGTTTTCCCTGATCCGCCATACCCACTGTGAACAAACTGAGAGGTCAGGCTGATCATTATGATAATCGTCTAATTTTCTGTGTTTTAGCTGGAGGTGCAGAAAAGACTTATGAGCCTTTAATCTTAATTAGAAGATCGTTTTACCTTATGAACCGAGCTATAGCTCCGTTTTTGCTGGTGCACGAGGCCGATGATTAGCCGTGAGCTTTTCCTGACTGAAAGTTTCCAAATGATCTGAATTGATGCTGACAGACCCATGCTGTGTCTAGTCTGTATTTATTAAAGGTTGACAGAGTGTAACCAAAGAAAAAGCATTGCCGCTGATGAAGACAAGTGACACGGTGGAAGGCAGTGGTAAATCCTGCTATTTCAGCACCGTCACACATGAAAGCTCAGATCGTCAACCATCCTATTTCTTGCATATCAACGCTCCTCCCACACACTACCACTGTCAAAGACCAAGCTCTGGAGGCCACAACCTCCAACACCACCACTTCCCTGATCCTAAAGAATAATGTATATCTAATGACTTTCTCTATAGATATAGCCTTTCATTATAAAATTTATTCATACACAAGAGTAGCCATGCGTTGGGGAAATGTCTTTTTCCTTAACTACACTTCAGAGTTCCCACACACAGCCATTATTTCCACTTTGTAGCTGGTCTTTTGATTGTTCCCGGTTGGAATTAAATGCCAACAGGAACCTTCCTTGTCTTTTCAAGATTTCAGAAATTGCAGATTAATAGTTACTCTTAATTTTACTACATTTATATTTTTACTACTTTTTTATTTGAGTTTTCCAAGCTGCGCTATTCATTTGATTGGCAGAAATGTCATATAAATCCTAATGATGACAAACAATTAAAAAAAAAAAAAAAAAAAAAACTCAAAATTTTAATACCACCAAATGAATAAAGGTTGTCTAGACAACCAGGTTACTATTGATGGTGTTGTCCATGAATTTGTCCAACAGCTTTATTCTACTGTCTAGAAATATATAAAAAAAGCAACAGAATGATTATGTTATACATTTTGCCAGATATTTACTAAATAAATATTCCGATTTTTGTTTTGCTGATAATTTTGTAACATACTCTTATTGTGCCAACTTCACATACAAATACACACAGACATTATTTATCCCCAGGGGGAAATTAATATTTCCATCAGCTCAAGAAAATTAAGAAAAACAGATAAAATGTTTGAAAAAAAAAAAACCTGCTGCATTCAATAAAAATGGGTCAAACCAGGCCAGCTGACAGCAGCTTAAATAGCAAACCAGTAAAAGAAGTTGAAAAGATCACTTATGTTGACACTTCTGTTACTGAAAATATCAGCATGTTGAAACCTATGTGGTAATGTTCTCAGTAAAGATCAAACTCTAAACCTTAAATGTGTAGCCTGTACATATGAGCAGGATCATTTTGTGATATGAAAGATGATATGGACAAACTGGCAGCTTCTAAAACAACTGCATCAGACAAACATGCAAAATTTTACAGTCGAGGACGATGTTACGAGGAACACCAACCTGTATAAAAAGACTGGAGTTAAAGACCGTGTTGACCAAATCCAACAGAAAAGACAGAGATGGTCTGGACATATTACAAGGAGATGTGGCGTTGTACCAAAGGTATTGAAAAGACATCAATAAACTGGTCACCACAAGGATAAAAGAGGGAGGAGTAGACCAAAGGAAATATGGAGATGCTGATAAAAGAACTCAAGGTACAGAACATCAATTGGAAGCTGAGAAATAAAGCATCAGATGGACAGAGACTGTAGCTGTAATGCCTTGAGCTCCTACATGAATGAAAGGTATAAATAAATAAGTCATTACTTCGTAATGATCAACATTTGATTGAGAATTTGAGAACTGAATTGCATAACACTATTACATGTCACTCCTCAACAGCATCTCCTTATCATATGCACACATATACTGTACACTCCATGTACAAATACAATATATTTCCTCTCATACTGAACACCAATGCATGCTTGCACAGTAACCATGTTTGCACATGTAAGTAAGGTATTCATTAACCAGACCTCACTCTTGTCACCTCTTTGAAAGCTCATTAAACAGAGAAGAGATCAAGTGAAATGTTGCCATGTAAATGTATGTAAATTAACAGGACTGTTTCAGCATCAGTCGTTCGGACGGGTGACACACACCTCCAGTGGTGTGGTAGCTTCAAGAAGAAAACCTTAATGCCAAGGCTTTGAGGCTCGCTGGTCCGTTGAGTCAAAGCCGCTGATGGGGTTTCATTATTCTGTGCGTTCCTCTCTTAATTCTCCAACCAAATCATTATATCTGAAATCTGGAATTGTGCTTAATGTATGCACAATTAACCCCAGTCTCAATCAATTACGGTCATCTAAATTAATTCAGGGATTCATTATTGAGTAAATGATTAAGATCTTAATGCTTCTCTATGAGCTGTTCCTATCGCCAAGCAGCATGATGTATTAAAAATCTAAAAATGCAAATCAATAAATATAAGAAAATAAGATGATAAAATCATATTTTTTATGAGTCGTATTGAACAGAGCAGTCTTGACAAAAACAACAGCTGGTTGTTTCTGATTAAAAAGTAAAAAAGCATCTATTACCTCCTTACTATGCCTATAACATTTATGTTCATGCTATCTCATTGAATTGTAAATTCTGTTGAATTTGTGACATGAAATATTTCATGAACATTAAGTTTAATTTATTAAAAGTGCACTGTGATTTCCTGAACAGCTGGCTTTTAACAAATGGTTTTATAACAGGACCAAATGGTGCGTTCATTAAAATGCCTGTTTACAGCTGAGGATTAATAAGTATTGGTGCAATATTCACCACACCAAGACAGCGTATGTTGGACTGCAGGAAAGGATGTAAACTTCGTTAATGCTTGTATTCATCTTCTAAAGGACTGTAACAATGTGGCTCAGTGCTGTGTTTTCTTTTTCAACAACAGAGATTTTTGGCTTTAAGGAATCAACGATAACAGATTTTTGCAACATAACAAATACTTGCAATTAAGATCAATGTTCATTTTAATCTAGTTATGAGATTAACTTGTGTTCCCTATAATAGTCTACTGGATAGAATTTTATTTATCACCTTAAAGGTTTCCTGCAAATTTTAAGAATGAACACACAACAGATTTCAGGTTCCAATGTGCATGGAGGTGTTTTTACTGAATTTGGTGATTCAGGGTGTCGATGTGTTGTTGGGGTGTCCAGAACACTAGGAGGATGTTTCCTGTGCTCAACAGCGATTCATCCACCTCCTCATATCCTAACACCCCCATGATTGCCAAAACCACTCCACTACTCTTCTAACCACAACCCACACATCCAGCCTCTGACTGATCACAGTGCAAACAGAGTATTCTACTCCACCACATGATACACATGTGAGATTAAAAAAAGGCAGTATATTATTTCTCTGTATGGAGAGTCTTTGGTTCAAAGCTGTGTGATAAATTGTAAAAGCAGAAGACAGACACAGATCATTCTGAAATGTTAAATATTTAAGAGCTGCAGGCCTCTGAGCAATGGAGAGAAAGGAGGAGAAAAGATGGGGGTGGAGGGCTGAAAATGAGAAAGATGAGAAAGGAGACGGCAGAGCGATATAAAACTCCATCCTTCTAATTTCACTGTAGACTTCATTACATATTCATGTGATTGTGCAGTCATTATGTGTGTGTGTATGTGTGTGTGTCTGCAAAACCAGTGCAGGCGGTGATCATACATATTACCTATCACTTCCACTTTAATTGCGCACAGCCAAGAGAGGGTGGGCTCGTATCAATAATTCTAATGCTACATAAAAGCAAATATTCTCATTTTTCAAATTATTTGCTTCAATGCACTCTCTGGAATGTTGGATAAATGTATTTATGGATGTGTCTAGTATATGCTATTATGATCGATTCCTTCATTAGGACAGCCTGTGCACATATGGAGTCTGTGCAGTTGCAACGTATGTGTGTGTGCATGTCCCTTGAGATTTTCATTATAACCCCTATCAACGTCACATTTATTAGATATCATGTCTCAAATTGAAACATGTTGCACCTCTAATAAATGTAATGTGGTGTTGCTGTGTGTGTATGTGAAAGGCATTCAACAAATTATTTATGTTATTTCAGTTTTATGTACCTTGACTTATAACAGTTTAATACAGTTACAATCCATGAAAGATTAATTTAAGAACAAAAACAAGAGCAGTAATCATTTCAGAGGTGGCTGGCCAGGAAGTTCCTATCAAATAAATAAAAGAAAAAAAGAGAAAAGTAACATATGGTGGAGATAAAACCATGATGGCGAGGTGTGTTTCTGTCAGCAAGGCCAATATCAAAACTAATCAACATTTTATATTTGGTTCAAATTATGGATCTTTATGGTTTTATTAGGTATAATACATAATAAGTACAGAGTCCTCCAGCTAAAAGGCAAAAGATGAGCACATTTGTCACTAAAACTAGCTTCATAAAATCCATTTAAGGTCAGCACAACCTGACTGAGGAAGCACAGAACAGTTAATTAGCAGAACTAATATCCTAATTGTGTCATGGAATCCAAAGAAATTGGGCTATTGCTAGATAAACACATACACAGCCATATATAATTTTCACAGCAGCGAGTGTAAATTAACGTGATTGTGCACACAGATCATAGCGCAACTTGCCAGTGGTGATTTTCTTTTTGTTAGGGAAAGCCCTCATTGACCTGAGGGAGTGTCATCTTCTCATTTGCAGTAAAAAGTCATCAACACCTCATTTAAACACTTGATTGGCTAATTACACTACATGCATAATTTAACTTTGTGACCTCTCTCCCTTTTGATCTGTCTCCATTAAAATTAGTACCACCGCTGTCGCTCTTTGTCCGTGTGTGTATGTGTGTACGTGTGTGTGTGTGTGTGTGTGTGTGCGTGTGTGCGTGTGTGTGTGTGTGTGTGTGTGTGTCTGTATGTACAACACACATGATGAACTTTTAATGTGTCATGACAGACTGGCTCTGAAAGACATGGTAGAAAAAGGGCAAAGATGAAAAATCACTGGTGTAATGTTAAACGTGTTTCAGAAGCGTCAGAATGTTATTATCATCCGTGTTCATAGAAACATGCCTTTTTGTGTGACTTTGTACAAGAGCAAAGAGTTAGCGTTAGTTAGACTGTGAGGCAGTAAATGGATGTCTGATGTGGACCTATACGCTTCAATATGGGAGTGGGTTGGAGACACATTCAGGGCTCAGGGGGTCCTCCTGCAGGAAATTTTGAGCACTGAAAAAAGGAAACACAAGTTCAGGTACCACGTAATGGAAAAGTTACTAAGCATTTTTTCCAGTCAACAGTAGTTTCCTCAAAAAGAATAAATTTGACTCTATAGTGAGTTTAAAGCGCTTCACCCAAAGACTACTTTTACTCTTTTTAGAGTGGGAGTAAAAATGTCTTCCTTCATTCATTCATTTTCTGAACCCGCTTTATCCTCACTAGGGTCACGGGGGTCTCTGGAGCCTATCCCAGCTACATATGGTACACCCTGGACATGTCGCCAGTTCATCGAGGGGCTGGCATATAGAGACAAACAATCACTCTCACATTCACACCTGTGGGCAATTTAGATTAACCAATTAACCTATCAGTGCATGTCTTTGGATGGTGGGAGGAAACCGGAGTACCCAAAGAGAACCCATGCAGACACGAGGAGAACATGCAAACTCCACACAGAAAGGTCCCACCCCCATTGACTGGTGTTGGAATCGAACTCAGGACCTTCTTGCTGTGAGGTACGAGTGCTATCCACTGCACCACTGCTGAAATTTACTTCAACATGAGTAAATTTACTCAGGCAAATTTCCTGTGAACAGTGCTTTCAGATATTCCGCTTCAGTCCTAAAAATGTCCAGAGCACAGTTACAGAAAGTATCTACACAGGTATTCTTATTAATTTAGTGCATGTCCGTATATAGTTGAACACTGATTTGAGAAATTTCACATATGACTCACAAACTTAGATAAACTCACACAGTATATGATGTGCTATTAGTTAAGCACAGAATAGTATAAGTATAATTTAGCATATTCATTCATTTCAGCGCTAGATCACTCATTTGAAGCATCGTTGTCTGATTTCAGGGACTGCAGCCGTCTAAGTCATTTTAGAAACTTATCGAGCCACATTGACACAACTTTAACACAACAGATGCTGAATGACTTCTATACAATGAAAGAGAGCTTTTACTTTGAAACAGGAAATGTGTTTGTGGAAAAGCATGTTACACAAGAAATTTGCTTGAGTAAAATTTACCCGAATTGAAGAAAATTTTACTTTACTCAGATAACATTTGGTCCCGCTCTAAAAAGAATAAAAGTTACTCTTTAGGTGTAGCGCTCCAAACTCAATATAGAGCCAAATTTACTCTTTTTGAGGAAAATACTTTTGACTCTGGAAAAAAATGCTCAGTAATTTTTCCTGTGGAGAATTCTTTCAGCATCATAAATGGCAATGGATTAAAATAGGATTTTGTACCGACTAGGATAATGTCTACATCAAATGGTGGAAATTAGAAATAGAGGAATGCTTTTAATACGTACCTCATTCCTACAGTTGTCCAGTCCATCAGGGCGGGACTTCCCTGTTGGACTTCCTTTGAGAAGCTGTCATAACTTCATCTCTGGTTCCACTAGAGACACTAATCTTTTATAGCATTTAGTAAAAAGTTAGAGTTTGCACGTACTGCACGTATTCCTATTGTGGAAAAACATTTTCACTGCAGCTAAAGGATTAACTGCCAAATTCAACCCAACTTTAAACACTTATTGAAATAAAGACTGGATGACACGACCTGAGCCATTTAGTGAGGCTGTTTTTCTACATCCCTGTGAATCATCACATCAGAATTTATCACATACCTTTTCTCTGCCCACCTCACAAACTTCTCTTTAACTACAGCACTAACATTCTCCTCCAGAAGGAAATGCCTGACCTTTAGCTGCCAAATGTTTGTTGGAGTTTTGTTGAAAATATACTGCATCTGCAAATCATGGAGAAGAGAAAGATAAAGAAAAATGGTTATGCTTCATACAGGTAAATACAATGGCAGTGTTAGCTGTGTTTTGGAGTTATTTTCATCTTCTAAGGAACATTGTAGTTATACTTTTAGTCCTTTTAAATTATTGATGGTGTTTTATATGTATGTTCTTAGTTTTATGATTTAAGTACGGTTTTAGAACTGACTTTTGTTGTGTTTTATGTATATTTTTTAGTGTGGATGTATGATGTATGTAAGAGTAATGTATGGCTATGATTTCTATTTTGTATAACTTCTGCTGCTGTCTTGGCCAGGACACTCTTGAAAAAGAGATTTTTTTTTTTTTAATCTCAATGAGCTTTTTCCTGGTTAAATAATGGTT
>JAPQRP010000016.1:17313804-17337374 GCA_037367295.1 Apogon hyalosoma | reverse complement strand
ACTTATAGCTATAATATTTCTAACCACCTTTCAGGAACTATAGCTGCAAAATGAAAATAAAACAGGGTGAAGCCTCAACAGTAGTACTGAAACATTTGGTACTAAGGTTATAACCGTGGCATTATGTCCACCCAACGGCTGACATTATCCTTGATGTGTCTGTCTTTCCTATTTGCCATTATCTGGTGTGTCTTTTCAAAGCCAGCTGTTCCAGTCTTGAATGGTCAGAAATGTGCTATTGATGTAATTTTCAAATATCCTCCGGTATCGACAAATGCAGAAGGTACCTTCATTCAGTCTGCATTTATTGTGACTCTTTGCTGTCGTACAAAGCATCTGCTCAAACATGTGATCAATGCGGAGCCTCAGACTCTTAGACTGTTTCTACTTTCATTATGTCTGTCTGGATCTGCCTCATTCATGGAAAGTGGCTTAGAAGTAGTAGTATTACAGGATGTGAAAGATTCCTCCTTTCATGTGTTCCTTACACAGTGAAGCCTGAATACTAGTTTCCTCTGTCAAATGTGTCTCAAGTGACCATCAGTAATTGGGTTTTTCTTTCCTGTTCCCATTTGATTTTATCTGTGGGAATCTGGGACCAGTGCTGCTAAAGACTAAAAAAATGTCTTAGCTCATCCGTTTGTCTGGCTAAGCAGACATTACGAAGCTGACTCGACAGTCCTCCAGTTCTAAAGACGTCTTAAAAGAGACTTAAAAAAATTAAACTGGACCTTTTTGTTCAGGTATTGATTGAAGAAACACCAGTCTCATGGCAGTCATCAACTCTCTGATTATTTCATTGTGCTCAGTTAAAGACTCTGCTTTCAGCATTAAATGCGATACTTTGATTTATTCATTCAACACATTTTCACTCTCAACTCATCACATACCTACGCTTAGCCTACATCACATCTTGACATACAGGACACCTCTAGAACACAACTGTAACAGCATTTGGGAAAGGGCTAAAATAAGACAAAGAGAAAATACACAAATAAACACTGCATGAAACAAGAGACTAACTATGGTGTCCTCTATGTAAATCCATAAACTAGTGTAACACCAGGTCACATGACTGTTTTAGCCCAAAGATATTCCACAGAGGAATATCATGTGGAATTTGATGAAAAAGAAAAAAGAAATAAGACGGTCTTATGACTGCTAGGATCAGATTTATTTATTGCCTCCAGTGGTCAGCCAGACTTTTGTTGTTTATTATGCTTTCTCTCATACTGCTGAATATTTTGCCAAAGGAATTTTAATTTTTACAAAAATTATGCAGATGTTTTGATGGATCAATTAATTAAACAGTAATAATATTAACAATAATATAATCAACTTCACTCATCAAAGTCCTATATTATATTATATTATATTATATTATATTATATTATTGTTATAGCACAATATGTCACTATTAATACTTTGGTACTGACTGTTTTCACTGTTAATTATAGTACAACAGTTATACACCATAGAGTATCATAGAGTTTACAGTAATATTTTGTCATATGTTGTCATTGTTATCCCCATCACATAATGATATCAGCAATGATAATAGCAACAACAGCAATAATAATGATAGGAAGAAGAAGAAGAAAAAATAAGAAACTGTCTTTATACATCGCCTTCAGTTTTTACATTGTTTGACATTATTTGTGCCGTGAAGATTTAATAGTTTAGACTGCAAAAATAATGCACTTGTATGTTCAAAATACCCGATCTTATGTACAATATACACTGTCTGTTTTTGTCCCCATATTACAGACGAAACCATTTTGGTCCCTGAACTGTTTGATTATGTATTCCTGTGTTGTTAAATGCAGGAATGTAGAGAAGAAATAGAGGACATAGTACACCATGTATTTTAAAGTCTACAATGAGGTCCTTGATGGTGCCTACATTGTCCCATTTACCATCTACTGAATTGTCTTGTATGTTCTTGTCAGCCCCTGATGTTATGAAGCACCAAACAGTGATGAGTACAACTGCATGTGTATGTATGGAAGACACAGAGAAACAGAGATTGTATGTGTTTTTGAAGAACGGAGTATTAGATGCGAGGTCATTTGAGGCTCAGTCGCAGCAAAAATCAATTCACATTTAGCCCACGCTCTCACAGACACACACAGACCGGAATAGGCATCTTCCCACACATTTGTACTTAAATCAGTTCTCATTAGAATACTGTAGATGCCACCTACTTTCCTTCCGCTGCTCTTTGTGTGCGGCCTGTGCGACTCTTCGGAAAAAAACAAACAAACATCTCAGTCATCTTCCTGGTCCAAACACTGCCCACAATTTGCTTTATCATCAGTTTATCATCACTTTCAGGTCTCGGAAGGAAGCAGAGTCGTAAATAGCCTCAATGTTAAAATTTGAATCTTGAAAAAACAAAAACACTGAATATATTTAACTCTGTCTCTTGGAGTCAAAAAACCCTTCTGTTTTGAGAGGGAGCTCATGTATCACTGTCAGTTACTTCAAGCCATGTGACTTCAGATAACACATAATTATGACACATGACTGATGATGTATTAAAGAGCCCGAATATCATATTTATTCATATCTGTTATATTAAAACTATGGAGAGCTAAGAGTTCAGATGGCAGGCTGATGTCTTATATGCTTCTGTGTGGCCAGGAGGCTAATTTGTTGGGGGAAGATGCGTTCATGAATAAATATATTTGTCTGTATATGTCTTCACCCTGCATAAACATATTTTCTTCTGGTCAAATAAACTGTGGCTGTGTCCGTCTGATATGCCCCCTGTCTCTTCTAATGAGTTTATTAAATAAATATCTGTCCCAGTGACCTGTGAAATGAGAAAGACTTGTGCGGTTAGGATGTCTGTGCAACATATTATTTAAAGAGCTGAGATCATTTTGAGGAGAAAAACAACATGGACCATATTATGTGAAGACTTAGAATAATGGATGTAAAAGCTTTAGAATTCAACATCAAACATATACAATAATTATTCCAGTCAGGGCTTTGAATACAACTCAAATGCCATAACTGACTTTCTGGTCTGTACCTCGTGCCTAGCTTGCAGATTAATCAAAAATAGATTGTGTCCCTTCCAATGTGTTAGTTAACTAATGGAATCAAAACTGTAATCATTTGTGCTCCAGCTCAATACAGGAGCATGTAGTCATGTCCAATAACACAAAGATCTCAATCAGCACATACCGTCTTTCTTCCAGCTCGACCTGCATGAGATCAATCAGTGCAAAAATTAACCAGAAGAGAAATTTCAATTTCACATTTGCTGTATTGATTAGAAAATCGAGTCAATTATGGCTGACAACATGAGATTGAACACAGCAATCTATAGAGTATGTGCACAGAAAACAGCTTCCATTATTATTGCCTAGTAACCACATTAGAGATGATCAATTACAGGATTAGAAGGGACACAATGTTTATAGTTTCAAAGAAAAAAAAATATCTAGGACAAGCTGAAATGGAAAACCAAAAAATGTGACAACAAAACCTGAAACCTCTGCCTTGTTCAGGACAATAAATAACAACTAGGGTGAAAGTCTGATTCAGATCCCAAACATCAAAACAACACTTTCAGAACAAAACAGATCTGACGTGGCTTGTACTTTAATCTGTTTTGCCTTTGACTAATAAGATGAGGGAGAGGTTTGGTAAGGAGTGTTTTAGGTGTCAGAATGCCTATGATAGATGTTGCGCTGTTCATTTGATAAGGCCTCAGTGGTAGTGAATGGACTGAGCCTAGTCTTCACCCCCCCGCCCGCCTGCCCTTAATCTTATCTCCTCAGATCGGTTATTTTAATCTGCTTTATGAAAGCTTATGAAACTAATCGCTTCACACAATGACAGTCTAGTGGTTTGACTGAGACATTATGTGCTTATGACTCAGCAAAGGGGACAAGTAAGGCTGTTGGAACCAGCCGAGAGGACATTAAAGCTATAGGCTACTTTAAATGAATGCAACTAACATTCTTAGATACTTGGTGAATTGTCCCCAATTTTGTTGTTTTATTACATTGAAAAACGCAGCATTAACATCCCTTGGACTCATCAATAAGGAAATAAATCCAGAGTAAGCATCTTAAAGTCCCACCATTATCAGTAATACAGTAAATAAACCAATAAAGACCTAATGGGTTCAAACAGAAGACGATGAGAGGACCCATTTAAAGCCCTGTAAATCAGGTTTCCCTGGCTGTTTAATTAACTTGTAAATTAATGCACCATGCTGTGTAAATCGGATGGTGATAAATATTCATGTTACCTAAGAAAAGGGCATGGACGTATCACAGAGCAACACAGTTTATGGGCCAATCGCCCACCATATTGGTATTTTATAGACAGCAGATTTGCATTTCTTATGGTCCATGAGTTATGCAAAAAGAAAGTGTTCCTTCTGCCACTGTTTTTATTTCGCACTACCCCCCACTCATATTCTGTTTATATTGCTGCAGTCAAGTCCAGGTATTATTCAAGGAAAGCTGCTGTGGAGTGTTGCTGTTTCTTTGATGAACAGTTTGTTAGTAATGTGACTTTAGACTAATGTTACTAACTATTATACACTGGAAGTTGAACTACCCCAGGGAGAAATGTACAGTAGCTGGTTAACTAAAATGAAAGAAAAATTAGGTCACTACACTAATGATAAACTTGATCTTACTGACAATATGCACGATATGGACAAAAAGATGTGGACACGTCACATCCACGGCATGTTGGACGTCTCTTTTCCATTTATGTAAAATATTATCATGATAAAGATGTGAATGTCATTCATCAATAATTATCATAACAAATGTCAAGTCATATATTTTTTAAATTTTCCAGACAGTTTTCTTCTTGAATAAGAGCTGAAAAACAGATGCCCACATATTGTTTGAAATAATTATTAATGATTGGAATATTTCAGCAATCCAAAGGTAAAACATTTAACCCATAAAAATCCAGTACTACTTTTGTGTCAGTTCCCAAATGAAATTTTCTCTACATTGAATCTTTCTTAAGCAATTCATCACTATTTGTTACAATATTATCCCCTGTATTTTGTGTATTTTTCAGTGAAAATCATGTATTTTCTTTATTTTTGGGAATTATGTACATGTTCATAAAGCTTTGATTAAAGTTAAGAGTTATTATATCAAAAACAAAGAAAATTGAACAAAAATTTACTTTTTCCGCAAATATATTAATAACTGAACTAAAAACAAGTGTCTCCATCCACTGTCACTGATCCAACTCCATGGGTTTTACTGGTGAATTAATGTTTTAGAAGATGACGATGTTTCCACGTTCACGTTCACCTCTGAGTGTCTAAATGGGTCATATCTGATGACCATGAAAAGATGACAAACTGTATTTTACACCAAGTATTTACATGTATTGTTAGGATTAGTGTTTGAGAAGTTATTAAACTTTTTTATATCAGTACATGATTTTGGTTGCCAGTGGCTGTTTATGGGTTAAAACAGTTATAGTGTTAAAAAAAAAAAATCAACAATTCCTCAATAAACTGAAGTATTTTGTAAGAATTTTTGAATAACGTGTAAACCCTTCAGATGAAAACAAACATGGATTGCAATTCCATTTATCACAATAGAAAATTATACAGTATTATTTTGTAGCTCATCCCTGCTACCACTGAAACACCTGCATGCAATGACTCCCAGTATTTTTGTCCACAGATTACCTGTGATACAAAGTGATAACAAAATGAGACAGAAAAAGTAACATGCCAGCAAAAAATGTCAAGGATTAGGATCATTCTTCATTGACCTCCATGATGATATTGCTACATTGAGCGTGTACAACACTCAACCTTAAGCACATTCCACGAGTAGAGTGAGTGTTGGTAAGGATGAAAGAAAAAAAGGAGTCAAAGAGGAGACGTGTCAAGAATGAATCCTCCCCTTTTGTTATGAAAACGTACCGACATAAAAAGCAGTTTTAACTTACCTACTATAAATACAGTATTATTACATATTGCATATCTGGAAACAAATTAACACTGCAGTCTATCTGTAAGTTTAAACATTTGGGCTGATTTCAGTGCCTATCATGTATGAAACCTAATATCGTCAAACAGGGAACCCTCCTTATCCTTTAGGGAGATATCTGAGCCTGTAGGTTTGGGCAGGCAGCTCCGCCACCTCTATTTATACCGATATGACTTTACAGTACAAAGGAAACAAACTGCACCACACTCGGACTCCAATCATGATTAGGATACCACATGACCAAATCTACAGAGGTTATTTGAGGGAGGGGGTCATAGGAGGTTGCTGCCTGATTTGATTCTTTCTGCAGTAGTCAAATCATTGCTTGTGGTGGCATAATTGACCTACATAGGCCATGGTAATTGACCTTCCTTTTGAGGACAGGGTGGTTTGGTGCTGAGCCAGCAATGTGAGGATCTGAAGGAAAAAAAAGGGGGAGGGGGGGTGGGGGTATGTGCAGCTTTCAACATGTTTATCCTTAAGGGATATGTGCCTGATATAAATGACATTGAGGCTGATTATTCATATTTGTGCTTTGACTGAAAATATGTGAATCACCAGCTCATTTTGCCCGCTTTGCTTTGGCTGTGATTACTGTTCAGGATATACGCAGGTCGTCTTTTCAAACCTGCACACATCACATCATAACTGCGAGGACATACTGTACAAGCTCTTATCACCGGACAAACATCACCACCCCTCTGTTAAACCGGAGGAAGTAGAAGGCAGACTATTGGCTGTCTGCTAGACACACGCACCAGCGCCACACCGTGATGCCCAGCTGGCTCCTGCATTTCATCGTTACGCACTTTGCCAGGCATTGACGCACCGAGATCAGGAGAATTTTTTTACGTCATCGGGATTTTTTTTTTTAATAATATATTTTTAAAGATACATCCGTGTATAGCTCTGTTGCTGCGGTGTAGGCTTTAATCGTCGTTTTAAAAATATCTGTCTCGCCTTTTCTATGTTCAGGCTGATATGTATATGGTGAAAAAAGCAGTCGGAAATGAGTAGGTAGTATAATAATAACTGGAATTAGAATCAAATATTCTATCAGCTATTTTAGAGATCCAGATAATAAAGAATAAAGCAGAAGACGACCGCTGCGCATTAAAATTCTATGTATAATATAATTGCCATGCTTGGTTCTTTTACTAGTTTATCTTTGACGGCTGCAAACTAACCTGGACTTAAAATACCCCATCTAAATGTGAATGTATTCTGGCTGGTGGCGCAGAGGGAATATTATATTCCTCAGACAGAGCTGCAGTCTGGACTGGGTGATTCTTGTTTACCATGTGGAGGGGAGGACTGGAACAGATCCATCGCCAGTCACGTTCAAATAGGGAAAACATGATGTTTAAAATACAAACATAGACGACAACAGGCGATTAAAATAAAACTGGTGGCAAAACACACTGTCTGACTCAGATAGGCTAACTATTTTGATCTAGTGTTTTATCTTTTGCCATATTTCTTTAAATGGTGAATACGTAGGTTTTATAGGTCTGGAACATTTGGAGTAATAGAGTGATAAAAAATATATATATATTCATAGCAGCCAAATGCTGGATCACAGGACAAGAGCTGCTAAAAATAAAGCTATAGTCCTGTCTTACTACGCACAAATGAGTCGGAAGAGGGCAGAGTAATAGTAGGAGGGCTTTTTCCGAACTCCCTCTGCTTTGAACGGGGCCATCTCACTCCAGCATTCCTCCCGTTTCCACCAATAAGCCCAATGAGCTGAGTGCGCACCGCCCACTGTCGGTGTGTGTATTTTTTTTCCTCTCCTTTGCCTTCTCTTTTTTTTTTCCTACAACAGAGCTGAATGTGTAGATCGTCACATGTTGTTTCCCCTCCTCAGTCCGGACACCAGCAGACATGTGTTATTTATTGCTCAGCTGGGAAGACGAACGAACGCACAACCGGCGCGTAAAATAGAGGATTAAAATAAAAAGCGCGTCGTTTCTTCAGCAACTCGAGGAAAAGGAAGCATTGTGTCTGAAAGTGAAGGACGCTAGAATGGCGAGTCCGCCAAATACGGGAGATCAACCGTTATTACCCAGTAACACGAGCGCAAACGGGAATATTAAGAAGTGCGGATACCTGAAGAAGCAAAAACACGGACACAAGCGCTTTTTCGTGCTGAAAGAACCGACTGAAGGCTTCCCTGCCCGGCTGGAGTACTACGAGAGCGAGAAGAAATGGAAAAACAAATCGTCCGCGAAGAGAGTTATTCCACTGGACTGTTGTCTGTGTATTAACAAGAGAGCGGATGCCAAACACAAATATCTCATTGCGCTTTATACTAAGGATGAGTATTTTGCGGTGGCGGCAGAAAACGAACAAGAACAGGAGAGCTGGTATCAGGTTCTGACAGATTTAATGGCAGAGGGGAAAGTGTACGACGGATCAGCCTCCAACTCTGCGTCCTCCCTGGTCGGCTTTGACGAGGCCAGCTACGGTGTCATAACGCCGGTCACCGCCGTCTACAAAGAGGTCTGGCAAGTCAACCTGAAATCCAAAGGTCTGGGGCAGAGCAGGAATTTGACCGGGGTCTACAGGCTGTGTCTCTCCAGCCGGACTATCAGCTTTGTCAAACTGAACTCAGAGGTTGCCTCCGTCATCCTACAGCTGATGAACATCCGGAGGTGCGGCCACTCTGACAGCTTTTTCTTCATTGAGGTTGGACGGTCCGCAGCCACGGGGCCTGGGGAGCTGTGGATGCAGGCTGACGACTCTGTGGTGGCGCAAAACATACACGAAACTATCCTGGAGGCGATGAAAGCCATGAAGGAGCTGTCGGAATTCCGTCCGCGCAGTAAAAGCCAGTCATCTGGGACAAACCCCATCTCTGTGCCCACTCGGCGGCACCTGAACAACCCCCCTCCCAGTCAGACAGGGCTTCCCCGGCGGTCACGCACTGATAGTATGGCTGCCACTTCACCCGTGAGCAAATTCACCTCCTGTCGAATACGCACTGCCAGCGAGGGCGATGGCACCATGACACGCCCCATGTCAGTGACCGGGAGCCCCCTCAGCCCAGGGGTCCACCGGACCCTCCTGAGCAGATCTCACACCATTACAACACGCCCTTCTCGGACGTTTGAATCTTCTTCCCTCCAGCACAGTAAGTCCATGTCTATGCCACTGTCTCATTCCCCACCCATGGCTGCCCCCAGCCTAGTCAGTCTGTCCTCCTGCCCTGACAGCAGTGCGCCTCGCCCCTCCAGTTGCAGTGCCTCCTTCTCAGGCTCTCCTAGTGATGCTGGGTTTATATCATGTGAGGAGTATGGCTCTAGCCCTGCAGACACACGGGACATCAGGGTTTCTCTGACCCTACGTAGCAACACTCCTGAGTCTCTCAAAGCTGACACCCCCCCCTCTCGTGATGGCAGTGAGCTTGATGGTTACATGGTGATGGAACGGCAGAATCAAAATGGTTACCGTCGCATACCTGAGCTAGACAAGGCCTATCGAAAGCGTACATACTCCCTCACCACCCCTCGCCAGCAGAGGGGTCCCCCACAAGTATCATCAGCATCACTAGATGAGTATACGCTTATGAGGGCCACCTTCGCCAGTGGAAATCCAGCTCCTCGCAGGTGTCACACTGCTTCTCCTAAAGGGTCCTATCCTGAGGATTACAGGGCTGTCCATGTCAGCTCTGACAGTCTGCCAGTGGACAGTGGCTACATGCCTATGATGCCAGGGGTGGCGCCTCAGACTCCAGGGTCCAAAGATGACTTCTACATGCCAATGAGCCCCATGTGTATTTCTGCCCCAAAACAGATCATCAACCCACGTTCACACTCCACTTCAGCTGGGCTGGCCCCACACACCGACTCCCCAGGGAGTGTTTCACTGGAGGACAGTGGCTATATGCGCATGTGGTGTGGAACCAAGATGTCAGTGGAGAGCACAGAGGGAAAGCTCACCAATGGAGAATACCTGAATATGTCTCCTGTTGACCCCCTGGTGTCTTTCACACCCCCTGAATACATCCTCAGTCCTACAGGTGGAGATCCCCACCCCCAGCAACATCACAGACAGCCTTATTTTTACAGCTCACTGCCGCGCTCACTTAAAGGCCAGTTGCAGCGCAAAGGGTCCACAGACACAGACCAGTATGTAGTGATGAGTTTACAAAGACAACGGATAG
This sequence comes from Apogon hyalosoma, assembly GCA_037367295.1. Taxonomy (NCBI): domain Eukaryota; kingdom Metazoa; phylum Chordata; class Actinopteri; order Kurtiformes; family Apogonidae; genus Apogon; species Apogon hyalosoma. The sequence goes on along the minus strand of JAPQRP010000016.1, from coordinate 17,327,213 downwards.
ATGAGGAGTCCAACTACTGCCCTGTCTCTCCTGGAGGTTCTTTGGACAGTGCGTCTCCAGGTACTCCAGGCACCCCTTCTTCTGCTCCATCTCCTTTTAGAGTGGCTCGAGTAGAGGGGGGGCTGGCACACCGGAATAGGGTGTGTCGGCCCACCCGCTTGGCTTTGGAGTCTCTTAGGACCTTACCATGTATGAGTGAACACCCCCTTCCCTCAGAGCCACGCAGTCCAGGAGAATACATTAACATAGACTTTAGTAGTTCTAACAATGACCCACTGACATCCAGAGCACCAGAGTGCTCAGAGTCCTCCAGTTTGAATTTTTCATGTGCAGAGAAGGGATCACTCATGGACTATGTAAATGTTGATGCACACTCACAAGACCACCTTGGCTCAAACCATGCTGAAGGTCCTCCCTCTGCAGGTAGTACAAAACACAGGCCTGAAGTCTTGACGTCTCCTAATCTCAACTCCCAGCAGGATGTGCAGGGAAGTAAAGTGAAGGAGGAAACAACTTTAGTGGATAAAACAGAGGAAAGGGCGTTGGTAGAGAATAAGACGGCTCCAGTTAAGGATGACTACACTGAGATGACTTTCAGCCCCCCTGCTCCTCTACCTGCCCTCTGCACCAGTGATGCTGCGCCCCTCCCTATGAGCCCCACTACCTGTGTGCAGAGACTTAGCCTTGAGAGCAGCATTGTGGATGACGTACCACCTGCTCCAGTGGACTCTTTTCTCCTAGGGGGTCCATCATTGTCTGTCAACCTTCTGGATCCACACAGGGGGGCCAAAGTGATCAGAGCTGACCCTCATGGGCGGCGGCGGCACAGTTCTGAGACCTTCTCCTCCACCACCACTGTTGCACCTGTGTGCCCATCCTTTGCTCATGACACCAAAAGGCATAGCTCTGCCTCTGTGGAGAATGTATCCCGTAGCGTTCGTGCCTCTGAGGGACCTGATGAGGACTATAGTAGCAACAGCCCCATGTGCAGGGAGACGTCAGCTGGTTATCAAAACGGACTTAACTACATTGCCTTAAACTTAATGGAGGGAAACCTTGGTGGATGCAGACTAGGGGGCTGTGACGGACTCCTGAGGTTCAAGGCAGCCTGTGGTTGCAAGGGGGGCATGAACGGTTTCAACACTAGCCCCTATGCCAGCCTGGGATTCAAGGAAACTGCCACTGCTGTGAAAGGTGAGTGTTGTCATACACGTGACAAAACTCATTCATCCACTAGGTTTTCATTCATAAAGTGAATGGTGTAGGGCTCGAGTAGGTTAGAGATCCGCCTTAGGGCTACTGTGCACTCTGCAGGAATAGGCTGCTGGTTGCTAAGCAGCGCATCAGAAATAATTTTCATCCAAAAAAAAAAAAAAAAAGAAAATGAAGATTATCTATAAGAGATAAAATGGTGGGAAAAAAAACAGGCTTGTTTGTTCATAGAATCATGTGTGCTTGAACATAATGACTGCAGTGTAAAGCTGGGAGATAGTGTCATGTCTGAGTGTTTTTCTGAATACTTCTGATCTGAAGTTGTTGTTTAATACTGAATAGCGCCTTATCTCTATCTTCACGGGTCTGTATTTAACATAAGTACAGCGACGCAGCTTAATCATAGCCATTTCCGAAACGTTGCGCATAACAATAACACGTAGCCTCCTCATTTCAGTCCGTTTTACATTTAGAAGCATATTGTATGACAACAGCAGTTTTCAGTGTGTAAAGACAAGCTCAAAGATCCGTGGGAAGTGAAGTTGTTATGCCTTTGGGTGTAGGCTGTGATGTTTAGATAGGATTAGTCACCAACTCGTCACACCCCTGACGCACAAATCTCAAGGCTATGCGAAGCTGAGAAGACGTGTTTACTATGTCTTTCATCTGCTATGACTTCGACATTTTACAGAATTTGCACCGGAAAACGATATTCTTCTTCGAAATAAAAGCATCACATATTTGTATGAGTGCAAACAAAAGTGCACAGGTTGTATTTTTCTCTTTATTCTGGCTGTTGTTACTTACCAGTTGAATAACAGTTCCAGATCAGCTTCCATCTTCTTAAATGGACTTAATTTACTACAGCCTGACTTTCGCATCGTCTTATTTTGAAAGTGCGCACCACCTTGTCATGTGTATTCTGTCTGACTTGATTCTGCGGTTGTGTTTGTGTGAATGGGCTGTTCTGCCCCTCACTGACGCAGTTTTCATATCACAAGTAATTCAACGACATATAAACTAATCTAGTGACGCGTTAATCACTATATACCTAAGATATACATTATATAGAAAGAGAAATGGCCAAGAAAGGTCCACATGCGTTTTGTGTTCTGTTATGTAATTGTAACAGGTCTGTAGTATCCATAAATAAGTTGAGAAATATTTGGAACTAGTTATTTTTGCAGAAAATATTGCCTTTCCCTTAATTTAGGCTGTGTCTTTGTATACTTCTCTAAATGGAATGGATTATTTACACAGAGAGATTACCCAACAGGCCAAAGTCAGAAATTGCTGTTGTTTGAAAAGAAAATACATTGTGTCCCGATCATTGTGAGTCAGAAGTCGGTGTTCCTGATGGTGAAATGTAAGAGTTTAATTGCTATTTGTGGTTTCACAACCAAGTTGTCTGTCTGTGTCTCTGTCCTTGCTGGCTCTCTTGTTGTGAGCGCAGCCAGTGTGGGGCTTGGTGCAAGTCATCGGGTTCCCCAGAAAAACAAGTGAGTCAGTTGTTTATCAATTGTCAGGTACTGGGTTTCAGGACTGGAATGCGGGCAGTGTGCAAAGGTTGCTGGGAGAGATGAATGCTCACTTGTTTTTCTAACCTGGTGGGATGGACTCAGAAGGGGGATGGGAGGATTCTTTTTTTTTTTTTTTTTTCATTGTGAACAACTTCACAAACACGCCAATGAAACAGTTTGACATAGAGCAGGCACTCACTATTGTTTTTGTGTTAACACATATGACTGACTAGACACACACTCATACACATGTGGCTACCTCATACCTGCTGTGAATCTCCCACCTATTGTCCCGTCACTTCCATTGTGTCCTGCCACCTTTTATCTTTGAGAAGACACAATCCAAATTTTGAACTTTGAAACTTAGTGGAGATGTTTGTCTGAGGTTATGAAAGCGGACGAGGAAGAGGAGGAGGCAAAAGGGAGGTGGAGGAACAATGGTGATGAAGGTTGGATGACTTGTTTTGTTTTCCTATAACAACAAAATAGACAATTGAGCTGTTGACTGGAGAGAGGGAGAGAGTGAGTGAGGGGGAGGAATGGAGGAGTAAAAAGGAAAGACAGAAAAGAAGCACAGAAAGAAATAGAGATCTGTATTGTTCTGGTCATGGTTGGCCTTAGCTACTGTATTTTGGTTATATAAGCCTTTCCTAGTAAACAAAAAAAAAAAAATCTGGGGGATGGAAACATATTTGTACATGCTAGTAAACTCTGCTATAAACAGCAATGTGACCAGGACTTTGGCAGGACTTTGATAGTGGAAAGAGAAAACAAGGACACGTGTCTTACTATAGCACGACAGGCTTACCACATTCTCATGCTATCACTATGTGAACCCTACTCTGCATAACCCACAGTGGATCCATTGAAAACTGGCAGATTAGGGACACATACCACCTGAGCTCATTTTGGTATCAGTAGTTCAACCATGTAAGGGAGAAACAGAGAATTCTACAACTAGCATGCAAATATTACAGCGTATTCCTTCTGTTTGCATTTGTTGGTTTCCTTGTGGCTCAGTGAGGAAAGGTGAAGTCTGTTAGATGATAGGTGACACTGTTGTTTGGGTTTGGACTTGACATGAGGGGCAGTGACAGAAGGAGGTGTTCAGTTTTCAGTGCATGCCTCCTGGCTCTGTTGTCAAAGTCAGTTCCATGACCTTTGAACTAGTGCTGTGCGTTAGAGACTCATTGTGAAAGAGCACAGTAGAGACATTACACCTCCATCTCTGGGTGATTAAAGGAAAACAGAAGCTTTTATTGTAAGCACTATTTTTACTTTCTTTGATGGTCTCTTTTAGTAGTGAATCCCTACTGTCACTTCTCTGTTTTTCATGAAAACAGCTTTATTCCCCCCTTTCTTTATTCAGTTTTATCTGCTGTTTTTGTCTGAGGCGAAAATAGCTTACATGTGCACAGACAAGGGAGACTACTGACTCACACTCTCCTTGCTTTTCATTTATAATATGCCTAGACTACCCACCCACTCCTAAACCCACCCAGACACACACATACACAGTCACAATCCCAGTATGTGTGTGTCTTCCTCTGCTGCCTGGCCATACACACAGCCGTCAGCAGATGGTGGAGGTAGCGGGGGAGTCCGGGGTTTTGCACCTGCCCCGCCAAGCAGTGCTCACTGGTTATCTGGCCCTTCAGAGGAGAGTGACAATACGCTAATGACTGGCCACCATCTGCCACAACAACAACAGGGAGAAGGTGGGGGTGTGGCGAGCCAGTTTCAAGAAGCCATGAACCAACCCCAAAACCCTTCCCCCTTCTGCGTCCTCCTCTCCCGTTTCTCTGGTATTCTCCAGGCACTGGTTTCTGTTTTTCAGAAATCATGTGATTTAACCCACCCCCCGAACACACCCACCTCTTCTCCACACCGGTGCATCTGAGCGCAGTGTTTTTTGTTGTTTTTCCATGTTGTTTTCTGACCTTAGCAGACTCTCTCTGATTGGCTTTTCACACCAGAGGATTGTCTAACAATGCATTAAACAATCAGATGATCAAATCTGATTAGAGCCACTAAGAAGACTCTCACTCTTGTCTCATACTACCCACAAGTACAAACAACTAACAGCCAGGTTAACTGATCTTAAATGTCTTTTGGTACGGTGTGCTCATGTTGCAAAGGCCTCATATATAACAGCTAAGATGTCTTAAAATCTAAAGCAGCTGAACTCACAATTTATGTTTCCAGTTTTTTTACATCATATTTCATGGATATAATGAGTTTCTGCACAGATCATTACCATATTTTAGTATATTCTAGTCATTTGTTATGCCTTATGCCGCCGTATTAGAGCAAGTAGTGTGTCTTCCTGATTATTTGTCCTGATACATTATTTTGAGGAGTACTTAGTCTATTTTCTCACCTGTTCTGTACTTTCCTTTCCCTCACAGACACATATAACACTCCTGACCATCTAATACATAACTCTTTGAGTAAAGTAGGGCGGGATGTTCCAACGCTAGATAAAAACAAAGTCAACCTAGCGTTTCCTCAATTTAGCTTTCAGGTAAGAAGGATTACATTCACTTCAGGATTAGACATTCTTGAGTAGACTGTTTTGTCTACGGGTAGTAGATACAGGACTTAAACACACACCTGATAGGCTCAGCTAGCTCCTTTATGCTTAGAAAGTCACTCATTGCCAGGCCAGTTCACCATCTCTTCTCCATTGCATTTATTCGTTTTATGTTTAATAATCCAGGTGTTCATACAGTCAGACTTGTATACCCCTCCATTATTGGATTTATTCAGTAGTGATGTCGTAGGATTTGTCAGACAGTTGTACAATGTGGTAGTAGCTCAGTTTCATCTGATCATTTTGTAATGTGAACTTTAGCCTCTTGGGTAATTGTCGCAGCGTGTTTGGAAACCTTACGCTACTGAAACATGCAGAGGACAAGAGTGAAAAACATAATTGCTTGTGTTCTGTGGGATGTGTGTAAAATGGAGGAGGAGAGTAAATAGTGGTGGTGTTTTTGTTTTGTTGGTCAGACAGAGGTGTGGGAGGTCAGAGGTGAGGAGTCAGTCAGTGTTTGTTTAGTGAAATAGTGGTGTAGTTCAGGGAGGAGTCAGCAGAGCAGGAATGTAAACAGATCAGATCTGAACTCGCTGAGCTTTCCCCTGTCTGTAGGAGAAAACTGCTTCTGACCTTAGTTTTAATTGATTGCAAAGCTCCATTTTGAGTGTATTTAAAAAAAAAAAAGAAAAACAGTGGGTGAATAATTTCCATTTTGTGCTATTGCTGTTTAGAAGAGCCCATTCATTTAGAATTGCGACAACAGGGAACTACTCGAGCAGATAACACATTAACAGACATGGGGACGTGTTTACTCTGCTTCTGAAGCAGTAGAGAAAAGCCTGCTAATACATGCCTATGTGTGTGTGTCCTATCCCTGAATGGAGCAGGACTAAATTTAGCCTCTGAGAACTAAATAAATAATGAACACAGCCATGGTGTGTGTATGTGTGTCTGTATATGTGTGTGTGAGTTGGGACAGGGGGCACAGTCGCGTTAGGAGGGGCGGAGGGTTGTGTGGACGTGCTCTAAAGAGGAGGGGTAGTAGAAGCCATTGGGTTCATTCCCTGCTGGACCTCTGTCCCCTTCTCTCAATAACACCCCGCCTCCCCAAATCTTCCTGCCCACCCACACTTTTCTGTGATCAGCTTTTGTTTGAAATAGTGTGTGTACCGAGTTAAGAGCCTCCACTCTGCACATTGTCCCACAGCACCTCTGCTATTGCAATCATTTTACAAGAATTGACAGTTACAACATAAAAGCGTATATCATTCAGTGTTTATGTTCATGTTATCATATCTACACCTGGTTGCTAATCTGAGCTGTTAGTGATTCAGCTCTCCTTCCCGGCACATCTCAGTCATTCTCACCCCAGTGTCTGCCTCTACAGGCCACTGACTAGCCCAGCCCTGCATGAAACACACACAGACTGTTAAGGACCGTTAGTCCCATGACCTCACTGCATTCCCATTCCTCCCTGTCAGGTTGATTCTGTTACTGTGGTTTTCCACCACCTCCTACCCTACTGTTTCTATTTTGTCTCCAGCAAAGAACAGGCAGGGTCCAGTCTACTCAGGTGGCCTCAGAGGTGAAATCAATCACTATTATTCTTTCAAAACGAACTTTGATTCTAGATTTTTGTATCACAGACATCCATGACCATCTGTGGTAATGCACTGTGAATGGAGATTGTTTTTTTTTTTTTTTTTTTTTTTTTTTTTTTTTGTTAATGTTTGAGGACATTCCAAAGGAACCCGTACCCTGTCTGATGTTTTGGGGTCATTAAAGCACATGCGAAGAGTTTACAAAGCTTTCATCTTGCTTTAAGCTCACTGATTTTCATTTGCTGCGAGTATATGAGGGGCAAGGAGCGAGAACAGACGTGCGTGTGTTTACGGTGGGAGTAGTTGAGGAGGGGGTAACAGTGAGGACTGTGAATGGAAGGTTTGTTTTAGAGAATGACGATCACATCCAGCTTTGTGAAAACAGCTCTTGTTCACGGCTGAAGAAGAGAGAGAGGAGACAGCGAATAAGGGAAGAAATGCAGCCACGACAAGTGTGTGTGTGTGTGTGTGTGTAAGAGACTTCCGCTCCCATTTGATAGCCGCATGCAAATGAAACCTCACAAACAAGTACACAGGGGCAAGGGTCAGCACAGCTTTCCACTGGGAGAAAAGCAACACTTTGAAGACTAGGGTTTAAGAGTATATGAAAATAGAATGGATTTATGTGTGCTGGAACAAACCTGGCAGATTTATTCATTTGGCTTTAGTAGGTACGCAATCAAGGATACCTGCATGTGCGCTGGTCAGTGTGTGGGAGTGTTGTTGCCGCCTCTCGCCGTCATTGGAGACTGCTCTGTGTCAGCTGCACAGTGCTAAATGCCACTCTGTTTTCCCCCTGCTGTGAAAGCACCTGCCACATCAGGGTCTACTAGCAGAGGAATAGAAACACACACAAAGGCAGGCCTATAAGAGCACTTACTCCTTATGTAAAGAGTAGAGGTATCCTTTTGATGTCCCCCTCCTCTATATTGTTCTGTCCGACATAATTAATTACATATACAGTATACACTAAATGTAAGACTGGACCAACAAGGATTAATTTTTAAGACAGATTAAATCATGGTTTAACTTTAAACGGTGTTTTTCCAGATGTTAAGTTTAAATCTTAAACTTACAGGTTTAACCAACTGAAATGGATGATGTTTTTAGATGAACAGAGTAAAATAATTAAGTTTCGCACAATCAACTTTTTTTTAATAATAGTGTTTTTTTTATTCAGCCACTAATTTCTTCTCAGTCGAGGATAATTTTGGAGCTTCTCTGCCACCACCATCAGAATTAGGAATACAGAGCAGTCAAAAATAATGTTCTCAATTTTTGTACTTCATTGTCAGTGAATTGCTTTTTACATTTTGATTTGTGTTTGCAGGCATGTAGTATTGATTAAACTTTAATGTCAGTTTGCATTATTAAACATGGATTCACTCAACAGCTTTGTTGATAGCTTGTTAGAAATGATAAAGATCTCTGAAATAATAATAATAACCCTATGTCTTTGATGGTGTAACCCAGTCTGATGTTGCTAAAGAAACATAAGATCCAGGATATCTTCTGTCTTTATTGCATTATAAGTAATTCACATATGCTTCCTTTTTTTCTTGTTGTTCCAGAATGAAGGCTGGTGGGTTCCTCCCACTCCCCTCCTCTACCCTCCGCTCCTGTGAACACAGGATTTCACTGCTGTTTAGTAACAAGGTCGCCACAACGACAGCTGGACCATGTACTGCAGCTGAAGTCCTTTGACCCCTTCGCTGCCTTCAAGGGTCATGGGGATGGCCATCACCATGGCAACACGGACACTTGTCCCTTTCCCCCAAATCTTCCCTCCGCTTTTCTTGGCACCAAAACATTCAGGCGCCATCTCTGCTGCTGTAATAGATTACTTAAAAAATAACAAGAACTTAAATGGACGTTTAATTCTAACTATAGATAGTTGACTATTTATATGTGTACGTAGGCCTGCAAAAATTATTCTGCAGTATATTGTTATGTTAATTATTATTGTCGTTACTATTATTCATACACTTTCAGCTGGTTTTCTTTTGGTTTCAACCAACAGTTGCCAGATACCCTCGCCTGAAAACCTGTGAACCAAACCTGGAGAACACATGCAAAAACCTTTCCCGCATACAGATTACATATATTTATTTATTTATCATGTATGTATGCATTTGGAGAAATGTGTGTGTGAATTTTCTATACAGATTGTACTGCAAAATGAGGTGGCATTTATGAACATATTTAAAAATCAAAGTTAACCTGTTTTTTTTAAAAACCTACCTCAACAAAAACCAGGTTGGTACCAATTCTCACAGTCAGAAAATTATACTATATATATAATATTTATTTTCAGAGGTGAATGTTTTTGAAATCACCAATCCAAAGCCTTACTCTTCCATCAGCCCCCTTCTGATGGATCTTTTAGTTCGGACCTATAAATGCGCAGTATATCAAAGATGTAAGTGATCACTTAAAAGACTGAATGTTCATCAGAGCTGAATGAGAGACAGCCTCTCTGAGATTAAGTTCCCTTTCTTCCCACGTTACATTTATTACAAAAGTATGTATTCAAGAGCCAGAGTAATATATTTATTATATGCCTGAGATGGAGGAGTAGTGACTCATACACACTTAAAGTATCCCACAGGACCTTAGAGGATTACTTAGCATTGTGTTGCATCACACTTGCATGAACACCACACAGATACTGCAACATGAAGCAGGTCCTCCTCAACCTGAAAAAACAGATCTGTGGCCTGCCTGAGCCCAAGCCTCAGCACCTTTATCCACTTTACTTCTGGTCCCAACCTATCCACTGTTCATCTGTGATATCCTGTACGCCCACATGGCCTGCAGGAACGGACAGGGACATGAATGTTTGTAGTTATAAATAGTAAATGACTAGCACAGAATCTTATATTTTCTCACCTGATGCCTCATTGCAGAGCCCTGTCACACCAGCTGGTTGGTTAGCAGGTGCAGGCAGCGCCGAGCAATGTGGTGAATGCAGGACATGGACTGACTGGCCGTTCAATGAGCCACTCAAAAGCTTGATCCCATGGCCTCTGCTGCCACTTTGAGCTGAGAGAACCGGACGAGACACACCGGAGCTAATGCATGGTCTTGCACTTACAAAGTTTCTAGATTGTAACACAAGACACGTTGAATGTAGTACATGCTATGTTCCAAGCTTCCAAGCAAAAAAACACAACTGCAACAATAACAACAACAATGAAACATGCAGAAATACTGAATGGAAACAATGACACAGATACAAACCGAATAAAAGAAACAGACCAGGGGACGTATCTCTTAATTTATCTGAATTCACTGGTACTTAACCTTTGCCTATATACTGTAAATAGTGTGATGTTAACAGAGAATTTCATCTAAGCAAACGCTGAGAAAGCTTTTGAGAGATGTTAAGTTAAATAACTTATGTTGTTTGTACTGTACATAGTATGTGTTTGAGTGAACTTTCTGATACAACAAAAGCACTAATTAAGTTATACGCTAACCAGAATGGTTTGGCTTTGATTTTTTTTTAACTGTCATGGGATGGTCTTGTGAAATAAATGCCACTATGAGGACATTTTCTAATGCTGTATGTAATTCTAAAAAAGACTTTAAGAGAAATCATTAATACTTGACATAATTAATTCTTGTTACTTAGGTACAACACAAATGGCATATATGCAATATTTACACTTTTGAAAATTAGTTTACAAAGACGTACCAAATGTATAAATACTGTTAATAATATTTGTTAAACCTTAAAATCAGATTTTTGCTGTTTGTACATTTTTTCTTCAAATTTGAAATGAAATTTTTTTCTGTTTGTTTTTGCTAATCGAGCCTATTGGTGTTTTGAGCAGTGTTTTTGCATTTGGATAATGTTTCGAGTTTTTATTCAGCATCTTAAAGGTTACATTATGGGCCCTGGCTTATCTTGCTGTGTCTTTCTTTGTAAATATTTCATATCTTGAATATTGTGATGCTACTAAGAGATGATAATTTAAACTTAGTTCATTGCTTTAGATTGTATTGATTCTTTATAGACACATGCAATAAATAATGATGTTATTTAAGAAAGCTATTTGCCTCAGTTTCTGTTCTTCTCTCTTCCCCATCACATCACCAAAAAAATACAAGTTTTTCATGTCTCATTTGAATAGGCACCCACCAGAGCAGATGTTTCAATTCAGTGTCCTGGCCTTGCCATTAGGACGAGGAGGAGATATCTTGATTGTCATTTCCCTTGTCCCTCTTTGTTTCTGAGTGTTTTCAAGCTCTGCAGCCGCATCACAAGCACATCAAGAATTGGGTGTAGGCTTAACCTAGCATTGCCTGCAGCTTTAGCATTGTTATTGTTTTTCTGCGCTCACCTCCCTGTCCCCACCCCCAGCAATAGCAATTAGACCAGCATGTTGAAACAGTCCCTGGAACTGGGAGGGAATGAATAACACTGTGATAGGATTATGATTTTATACCCATAGCCATATGCTGTCAGATTATTCATTCTCACAGCCTTGTTAATTAAAATGGTAATTAATGCTGAGAAATAGGTCTAATTGTCTGCTGTGGCTACGTATTTGGGGAGGGGGAGATTGCTTTTAGGCTTATGAGCCTTTTTTTTTTTTTTTAAATCTCAGGCATGTGAGCAGTAAAAAGAGGGCGAGTCAGTGTAAGGGTGGATGAGAAAGAACAGCTGGAAGAGCGGGGCAGTTTGCAAAGAAATTCAGCCACAGAAGAAGGGCGCAATGATAGCCTGAAGGTAGATGTCTTCTACTAAGCAAATTTGTCCCTGTGTTACATAGAAGCCAGAAGGCTAATGAGAGGGGAGCAGAGCGAAGTCCTAGACATATTCTCTGTGAACCAAATCTCATCCATCACTGCTCTGCTCACGCTCTCTCCCTCTTACTCAACTTGCTCCTAAAGTTTAATTAAAGACTCTAATTTATCTCATTAATTTCTAAAGAATGGTTAGAGGGTAAACTGCATGCCATTTGGAATCTTATAACCTCCATTTTCTCACTTTTTATCAAGAGAGTTTTGACATGTTAAAAAAAAAAAAGGAGTACTAATGACGCATGAGAAACTGACATGTGCATTTAAGAATAAACTGTGCAGTTAGATAATGAAAACTCAATGAACTGTATTATTAAAACATGTATCTGTGCTCACATTGAGGACCTGACCTACAAACTGAGCAGATTTTGACTGGTTCCCACCTACAAATGGATATACAAAGAGCTGACTGAGTGTTAAGGTAAGATACCAGGGAATGCATTCTGCTAATGAGTGTCCTCATGATACTCTTTGGTCCAAACATGTGTGTGTGTCAGATGGCTGGTTGCAACAGTAGATAGGTTCATAAGTAGCCGGTTTGCCCTAGGGAGTCATCAGCCTTATGTACAGAGACCTGCAGTAGCTCCAAAGGAAATGGCATGCTTCCGGAAAGCGGTCTGGGACACCACCACTGCATTAGCGGTTGCGTGTCCATGTGTGTATGCATTTAGCTTTGCAGCCATTTGAGGATGTCCCTTGTAACAGTCAATCTTCAGCTGGTTTATGTGACCAGCCCTTTGCCAATGTGCAACATTATAGTCTACCTTTATAGTGAGCTGAGTATATTACACAGAAACCATGAATACAAGTGCTCACTATATGAAATACTGTAAAAAATCCAAAACATTTACACACACACTTTTTATTCTTCACGCTTTTATGGCAATTTAATGGAAAAATTGCATTAAGGCTGAGCATTCGTTTTGTGAAACTGAACCTTGAATATATTCATGCAGGTTCACTTTTCACATTTCACAGTAGGCATAATGGGCTGATCACAATTACAATTGTGAGCCATGTCATATTGCACTATGGATGCCTGGTACATTGAATAAAGCATAGCATAAAGACAGGTGACAAATTAGAGGAGAGACCACTGTGCCTTGGAATTGATTCTGCAAATCTGTGGACCCAAATGCAAACATGACCACACTTTCACCAAAAATGTATTCCTTCATTTGGCATTTGATGATGGTAGTGGAAAGCAAAGTCCATTGTTCTGATCCAAAATCTCTGATAAGTATTGAACTGAGATGAGATATGGTGACAGCAAAGGCTGCAGCATGTGACTTCATTTTCATACTCATCAAACCTTTCAGTGACCCCCTCATGTCCTTTGGGTCATTCTGCAATTGACCAGTCCCATGTACATCTTCCTCACATTACCCAGCCATCTGTACATATCAAGATACTGGATTCTTTGTTTTTATTTCCACCAAGGAGGTTATGTGATCAGTCCCTTTGTCTGTCTGTCTTAAACAGGATTATGCAAAAACCACTACTTCGGGTTTCATTGACATTGGAGGAGGGGTAGAGCATGGGCCAAAGATGACCCCCTTAAAATATGGAGAAGATCATAACAAGGAACAAGTGCCTGGAATCATTTTTTCTTTCTTGTTTTAAATGGAAAACCACATATAGTTGTGGAAAAAATTATTAGACCACCCTTGTTTTCTTCCATTTCTTGTTCATTTTAATGCCTGGTACAACTAAAAGTACATTTGTTTGGAC
>JAPQRP010000016.1:17277979-17309973 GCA_037367295.1 Apogon hyalosoma | reverse complement strand
TCTCGGTTCAACCGGACTAAACCAGTCCGGTTGAACCGAGAACTACCAAGAAGTATGCTTATAAATTTAACTCCTCATTTGCAAGACCAACATAATCATCATCACATTTTTATGAAGTTAGTTTCCTGTAAATATCAACAAAACACAAAAAGTTGTAATATTCAGAACCACAGAAAAAAAAAAAATAGGGACAAAAGAACTCATTTATGTTTTTTCTATTTCTGTACTTTGACAAATGCAAAACCACTAATGAGGCTCTTGTGTTCAACTACAGATGCCTGGGTTAGATGATGATCACGATGTCAAATTGTAAAGAAAACAAAAGCAAAGTCATTTCTGTTGTTGTTTATGGTTTGACAGCTGTTTGGCCAGCCATGCATACCATGCATTATTTAAAGGTCACAATCTAGAGGGCACAAACGGAGATGTTGCAACTAGTGTTACTAAGTGTCAAAAAGAAAGATCACATGTTGACAGTCCATTGATACAATGACCAACAATAATCATCATCATATTCCTTAAGGATCAGGGCACAGATGTGTTCTATACCAACATACACAACATGAGCTTTAGCATATCCTTCTGTGTGCCTCTAATCTGGAGCGCTCCTCTCTCCAGTCACAGCTCTCACCTATTCCTAAATACATTTGTCATCCTAACTGATGACCACAAATGTTTCAGTTCCTCTTATCTTTGTGTCGCCTCTATCTCGGCTTTTCTTTATCTCTGATAATGTTCTGAATTCTCAGGGCTCATGTCTTATCTCGGCCACTCTCTGTATGACGCACAGAGCTGAGCAAGGACATGCAGTCTCTCTATTAAACTGAGACAATGTCCTCGAGTTGCCAATCTCAGAAAAACTCCATGTCCTTTTGAATGTTTCTATATTTGAGGATAGAAAAAGCGATGGATGAGAGCGGGAGGACAATGGCATGGTTGTTTACATATACACCTCTGGTCAGAAATTGCATATTCAGTCTGTGCACTGACCTTAGGTTAGGTCATTAGTGTGTGTGTGTGTGTGTGTGTGTGTGTGCGTGCGTGTGTGTGTGTGTGTGTGTGTGTGTGAGGATCTCATACACAAATACACAAACAGGTGAAAAACAAGAATGGTGGTTGGGCAATGAAAAATCTGCAGGACTGGAAGGAGAAGTTGGGGGAGGGGAGACTCATTTGGGAATTACCATATTATTATATGAATGATGGAGGCTGGTAGTGGTGAAAGAGAGATAAATAAATAATTAGGGAGACATATGGTTAAGTGACAGAAGGCAAGATAAATTAAGGAAACCAGAGAAAACACATACATAAGACTGAAAATTGGATGTATATTATAATTTATGTATTTTAATCAACTAAGCAAAAGAGAGAGATACAAAAGATTTCCTTGTTCGGTGTCTCTTGTATCAGTGTAATGAAAGCTGTTTTCCTTCTCACAGCAGGTTTAGAGCTCCAGAGACATTGACACTGTCTGGAAGTGGGCCATCAGTTTCCTTCAATCACTCTAATGTGGAGAGCTGTGAGGCTGACAGCCATCTATAGTGGACTGATACCCCTCCCCCCGAGTGCTAATAAACAAACACACTCCCTCCCTCAGCGTCCCCCAGGTGGTCTCCATCAACACACTGAATGGAGCATCACTCAATGATGGATCAAAAGAAAGACTGTCCACCCATTGCTCATCTTCTCTTCCACCGTCCTCCCAACTGTTCTTCTCCTCCGCTCCGTGTTCCACCACTCTTTGATCCACCCTTTCTCGTTTAGCCCCCCTCTCATCCATCTTGGGTGTTCCAACCATGCTCTGAGCTCCAGACAGGCCGAGGGGCTTTAGACCTCATCCCTCACCTCGCTCTTCCTGCTGGGACAAATAGGTCTCGCTGGGTGAATGATGAGCCTGTTACACAGACGAGCACTATTTTTTTTAAATTGGTGCTTATGTCTGGCTTTTTCATGCATGCACTCTCACATTCAGATACTATATCAAACTAAGCTTCCATTTTTTCATAAAAGCTTAAACAGGCTAACAAAACAAAATGATTTATTTTAGATGTAACAAAATGTTCCCTATGGTTTTATTGCCCACCTCATTTTCATTGCAGTGCGCAACTCAAGACCAAATTATACTGGGTCTCCCTCCTGTCTGTCGACTTATTTGTTTTTCCATTCACTGCGCTTATGCAAATATTAAAGCTGCACTGCTTGATGTGTTTTTTTAGTATCACTGGGGGAAAAAATTCCATTCTTACCTTTCAGCATATTGTAATTCAATTCATCTGAAAAGATAAGTGACTTCTGCATCTACCCATTCCTTGTGATTTCTGGCCGCAGAAAATCCACTGCATTGATGCCCCAATTTTCTCTACTCACAGGTGTTGTCAGACATGTAGGCGGGGTAAATGCATGATTGACTGCTGTATTTACCAATCACTGATCAAATTCTGTCAAATGTGACCTGGATCTGTTCTCCTGTGTTTTAACTCTAAAGGTCAAAAAAGTGGCTTCACTTTTCCATAGTGACATGAAAAAAAAACATCAGTTCATCTATATTTGCATTTTTTCTTGGATTTATTCCCTCTCACTTTGGCTCCTGCAGCTTTAAGGCTTT
This sequence comes from Apogon hyalosoma, assembly GCA_037367295.1. Classification (NCBI taxonomy): domain Eukaryota; kingdom Metazoa; phylum Chordata; class Actinopteri; order Kurtiformes; family Apogonidae; genus Apogon; species Apogon hyalosoma. The sequence continues at coordinate 17,307,368 of JAPQRP010000016.1, read as the reverse complement.
GTTCTTAATTATTGTCATGGTTTAAAGACTTTACGAGGTAGATGTAAAGAATAAAAAATCATGGGAAGGAATGCTACACTCTCTTTCAGTATTACAATGCCTTTGAAAATGTAGAGAATATTCCAGACTGTAACAGACCTGCATGAGCTGTTACTAAAAATTATTTTGACAATACGTGAAGCTGGATGACGATGACCTGAACAACACTGCTGATTTGGATCATATTGTATTATTTAGTTCAAACTCTTACATGTGTTGATGGCATTTCATCACTATTCATCTGATAGGATATTTTTTATTTATTTCTAGTATTAATTCAGTGAACACTGTATTCTCTTTATTAGCAGACAAAAGTATTTATTGCTAATTTTCTTGTCATTCCATTTATTCCCTTTTTTTATCGATTATTATTTATTTATTTATTTATTTATTATTTTCAACTAATTTTCTGTGTGCAATGATGCTCAGTACATTTTTATTTCCATTGTGATCAAGCATGACCTGTCTTTTCTGCTTTAAACTGCTTTAATTTAGTGTTTATAAACTCCTGAGATACCCTAGATTGTCTGTTGCACTCAAACCCAACCCAAACATAGTTCTTTTAGTCTTTACAGTTAACAGCAAACAACCTACTAGCTAAAAGCATTACTATGAGGTAAGCAAACCCTCACATTCCAATTAACTATGGTATTTGTTTATTATATGTTCTGAATAGATATCCTTGGTACAACTACAGTGTTATGTTACTGAAAATCTTCTTTAATTTTTGTGCTCAAAAAAGTAATGAAAGTGGTGTTGATGCTGTTTATTTCAAATACAAATAAAGGTATTAACAGCAGGGGGAATTAACAACACCTTCCTATAGCCTACCTTGCCAGGTGTAATGAGAATTGAAAATTATTTCAAATTTATGAGGGGGATACTCATATTAAGATGCATATTGCATTTTTGGCTGTGTTTTAATTCTGTTTAATTTTAACCCTGTAAAGCCTGAACCGTTAAATCACTGACAGAAAATTCCAGTTCTTTGAAACTGGAGCCTTTGTTGGTCCTTCTGAACAAATATCTATTTCTGTGTATGAGTTTCAAATTTGTATCATATTTGATACATTGGGTCTCAATGCTAAAATATTAATATTTTTGGACAAACAAAAACATAATACAACACAAACATGTCTAACAAATTGCTAATTCCTTTTCAAAATGGCAAAGTTCTGCCTCCTTCCTCATTAACGATAGTCTTGTAGCGTCACTAGAAAGGCGTCTGGTGAACGAATTCCTCTCCCTGGTGGATTATTGGTGTATTGCATGTATCTAATTGTATGCATCAGGTTTTTCAAGACAAAAAATATCACACTGATCATGTAGAGGGCTTCAAAATTCATGTATCAAATATGATACATTTGGCGTTATGGGGTTAAAAGCATCATACGGCCACATACTGTAGCACTGCTTTACACAGACCCACAGGCATCCTTCAAATATCTCTGAATGAAGGACTCAGCCCAGGGTAGTGTCCTAAACATTGGAATAGTCCTTCAGTGAGACGTGATGACGGCACATCCTAAAAATGTAGACATTAAGGATCCTTTCTAGAATCTGAGAACCAGTCAAAAAGCTGTTTTTACCCACTGGCTCTAACATTTATTCAACAGAAGTAAAAGGCTGCAAACGAAGCCAAAAGAATTACAAGTGATCTGATCTCTGGCCATACATGGTATCTTTTGTGTCAAACTGAAACAGACATCTATATAAGCCCAGTTGGAAAGCAGTATATGAGAAGTGTATGTTAATAAACTGAAATGGAAACAGACTACCAGAAGCAGTGTTTAGACTAGGCCAATAACTTGCAGGCTGTTATGCAAGGCCTGGCAAGAGCATAGAGCATCATAACAGCTGTAATGAAAACCAGACACACACACACACACACACACACATAGAGTAGTCCAGTGAAATGGAGCATCCTCCCATCCAGACTCTATCCATAGTGAGGATACTACCCACAAGTTCTTTAGTCTTCACCCCCTTGTTCTCTGCCTTTCTCTGCCTCTTTTTTACTTCAGTGTAATAACATGATAGGTTTTTCTCCCTCTGAGTACTAGCAGAGCAACAACACATTCCTGTCCACATTCCAGCCTCTGGAAAAACAGTGTCCGGAACATAATAAAAGGCCAAGCACGTCATTTGTTTTTAAACCCACTTGCTTGCTGGAACAAAACTGTGCTGAGGGCTGGATTGGATAAATGTGTTTGTGCATAAGAGAAAGAGACAGTGAGAGTGATGTGTTTGTGCTTAAATGCATGGCGTGTTTTCTGTTTTTCTCTGCAGTTGTAAGGGTGCGATGAGCTAACGCTTCCATCAGCAGCAGTACACCACATTACCTTCACAGAGATAAACAACATGAAATGCAAATGTGTGATGAAAAAAAAAAGGGCATTGTGGACTCCTTATCAGCTAATATCCACAACTGCAAGAACATATGGTTTTATTGGAAGATTTTCCCTTTTAGTCTGATGCTATTAGCTTTTTTTAACCAAACAATCTTAGTTCACTTCTATCTTTATGGCCAGATATGAGGTCAACCCAATCACCAGTGTTTTACTAATATATTGAGTATCACTTTTATCACAACTCTGTGGACTTGAGATTATGGATGTATATGGTGTGCTGAAAAGTACAGTTGTATGTATGTTCAACATTATATTCTGGCTAATGGGTAAACCATGAGCCTATTCTATTATGCAAGTTTATTTTGATCAGTATGACTCATCATCAGTTGACTCAGGTCCATAAAGCACATTAAACTTAGTTCAAGCTCACATACACAGCAGAATATGCTTGGAAAAATGCAAAATTTACTTTAAGGAACAAAATCAAATGACAGCAATTAAAACAAACTAAAATAAACAGGCTAATTTGACCCAGTGTGACTTTATTTTGGTTGCCTACATTCTCAAGTATCTCCTGTTGAAATTATTGTAAATACACAATAGTATTTGGCTGTATACTCAGTAATTATCACTGAACAGCTGTTAAGAGAAGCACAGGATACTTTGGCCCTGTCCAAGTTGGCACTTTACAGTATTTGTTGTGGAGACAGCCTTTTGTGTTCACACTAAATCCTTGATAACTATCCATGTAAACAACAGTCCGCGTGACAGTGCTGGCAGGTTGAAGGTCAGGGCAGTTTTAATGGAATGTTTTGGTTGTGGTGTATCCTTGGTCAGAGAGCCTCTTGACCTCTACATCCTGTCTATAACAATATTACTTTCACTCCTCCTTGTCCAGGCCAGTCATCACTCTCCAACCATGACTGTGACTGATTTGGTCACGACACCTCCAGGATGACATTTCCCATCATTCAACCTATTTTTGTCTTTACTTCCATCCAGACGTATGCAGCTCCCCTTCACCGCCCCCAATATGGTTGTATGGTAACTGATACTAAGAGCTTCCGACCCACCAATCTATATCACTGCTGACCTCATCTAGTCCTCCTTTGCTCCTGCTGCTCCCCCACTGCCGGTCCCATCAGCTCCTCAGGAAGCTAATAATCTCCTTCCTGTATCTGACAGAGGACGTGGCAGTGGGTCTATGTGTGAGGGGGGAGCATATGTGCGCATGTGCATGAGTGTGTGTGTATGCACGAGCCCATGAACAATGATTATTCAGCCAGAACGGAAGTCATAAAGACTTCCTCTGATCACTATCAGTGTAGACAGAGGGAGTGGAGTGATAATACAGCCACGGGCTATACACCCAGCACTAGACTAGAGCTGTACTGACACCCAAACAAAGCTGCTGCCTGAGATGCTCGGAGATTCCACATACCACTTGCATTATATCTAAATGTCACTAAATGTCATCCCGTGTCAGTTAAAAGCCAAGGTTATGACTTACTCATAGAAAATATGGTCTGGAGTGACTGAGTGGCTGCTTGACAATAAATTGCTTGCATGAAAGCTTCAGTCTTGCATGTGATTTGGGCTTATTTGTCGAAATAAGTACTATTGTATCAGTGGAGTTTAGTTATGGCCTTCTTGGTAAAAAAACATATTTCATGTGTTAAACTCTGACAGCACTCCTTGTACTCTGTGCGTTTGTTTTCCTCTTATTTCAAGCTCCAAGAGTGAAGCAACTGAATTATCCTGAGTTATGCAATTCTGTCTGCAAAACTGTTTGAAAATCAAACAAATGAACAGAACTGCTGGAGGCAAAAGCTGGTGATGTCAGATAGTGCCAGTGGGAGTCAGTGGGAGAGTAGAGGACAGTAAATGTAGTCTGCATCGATGACAAATGGAGTCCCACATGACTTTAAACCTAAAAAAGATGAACACCAAAGTCCTGAAGCCACTGGTGGATGAGGGGGCAGTATTTTATAGTTTTATAGAAAGGACCAAAACACACAACCATTAAAGAAGTGGTCTATTCAAAAACCTGTTACTTATCCACACTGTTGCACTCAGACATGATCCAACTGTATGTCCATAGAATGAGTTTTTGGAAATGCACAATTTACTGTTTTTTATTCATGTTTGCTTAAATCCACATTCACATTCAAATTGAATACTACGTAGAATAGAAAACTGAGGAGGTTTGCTTTGTAAACATGCTCTATAAAGCCGGTTTCGTACCAGCTGTTTGTTAGATCAGGGAGACTTTGTGTATTTGGTTGTACAAAGAGCGTCCAACCTAACCTGCTCGCTAACAGGTTTTCTTCATCAAACCTCGAGTTTGTGTGTCTCCTTCCCCGATTTCACAAAGGGCTCTGTCATTGGCTGCTATCATTTCCTCATACAGACCTGATCATCATGCATATCCAAACACTGATTAGAGTTTGGAAGCTTGAAAGAGATACCATTCTAGCTGCAGTTACTGATGTATCATTGCACTTGTATGCAACTGTATGCACTTCTGTACATCTACCATGAACATCTGGCACTAAAGAAGTTACTCATATTATTAGAGTATTTTTTATTTACTATACTATACTTGAGACAAATGTTTATGTGCTCCACATACATGTATATATTTTAGTACAGCTGTCTTTTACCTCCACTGAATTAGCATTGCAATGCTGCCTTTAGATAACCTGTCACTATGGTGAATCACAACTGGCTTTTTCATTGGATATATGCGCAAAACATTACCGATATTTATTAAATGTCGAAAAACAGAAGTGCATAACGTTGGTTTTGTCTATTAAATCACAAATGTGATGATTTGTTTATTTATTTTCGAGAGATGACACAAGAAGTCATTCCATAAACATGGTAACGAAGATTAATATCACATTGATTTACAGATATATTCGTTGTTATTATTATATATTACCCTTCTCTCCAATGTTAAATTAAAAAATGATTCAGTTTCCTGGTGTGTCCACACATACCGCGCTGTATTTGTTTTAAAACTCTCATGTGACTCTAGTTGTGGAAAAAGGTCTTTCCATTGCAGTTTTGCGTGATATACCAATTTTGCTACGCCTGAAAAACCACCTCTTGCCAGCACAAAAACTTTTCATCGAAAAACAAGCATTGGGGAAATTGTCGTTTTTCCATTTGGCAAATTTTTATGTGCAGGTTATATTTGCACAATTTGTGGATCAATGGAAAAGCGACTAGTGTTTCTTAGCTTTATTGATAATGGATTATTTTATTCAGCAGACACATCCTGAACTCAGTGTGGACAGACTTAGAGTTGACTGAACTAACTCTAAGTTCAGAGTTAACTTCAGAGTTTGTTTAAGCCCTGCTAAAAACAGATGGTATAACCCACAAAGACACCCCTCATCTACTAAATCTAAACCAATGACATAATTCTGTCCATTCTTTCCTTTTTCTATCACTTTCGGCACATCCAGGTTTTTTCAGACGTACACACACATTCTGCTCCAGTAAATTATGATGACAATTCAATAGAGCTGTCTCCACAACAGACTCAGGCCACACTGCTGGTCCAGTTGTAAGTGATCTCACAGAGTTATCCAACACAGGAAACATCAAAAGGCCAAAGTTTAACAGCCCACCAATAAACGAGCAGCTCTTACAACCTGGTTTTATATGACCCAATATCACACCACTACTCTGTAAGGACTTAGGGGACCAATAACTTGTGTCATTAATGACCGCTGCTTATCCTGCCTCTTGACCTGGACATCTCTCGTAAAAGTAAACGAAACACCTCGGCCCCTCCCATTTTCCTGTTCTCGTTGTGATTCTCATATGCAACAAGATGGTGACCACAAGCATCAAGTATTTTTATTGATAAACAAGAGCAAAGGGTGCGGCTTTTAATCCAGATTTGTGAAGCACTTGTTTATCACCTGAGGCTGTATCATCATTGAATTATTTATGCTTTTGCTCATGTCAGTTGTTTTAAGAATTCTGCACAGCACAATGAAACTGCCAGAACTTATTACTCTGGGGAAATTTAAGACTGTTTTAAAAAATTAAGAAAATATCACACTTGGTCAATGAGATTAGTAATATTTAGCTTACTGCTTTTACTTAATCTTTTATTTATTTCTTGTTATTCTTTTCCCACATTTTGCCCTGCCTTGGTAATAAAAAGTGTAATCGTAAGATTAACAAACGATAAAGTCTGCCAAGATGTATGTAGTAATTTTTAACCTCTGCTGTTTTTATTTACTTATTATTTTTAATCTTTTATTTATTTTTCTTATTCTTGTCCTAGTTTTTGACCTGCCTCAGTAATAAATATTGTAATTTTAGGATTAACAACAGAAAAGGTCAGTGTTTAGTAATATTTAACCTCTTATGTTTTTTAATTACTTGTTCATTTTAATCCTTTATTTCTTTTTTGTTGCTCTTTTCCTTTTTTTTTAATCCTGCGTGTGCTTCGTTGAACTCATCTTGCCTTTGGTAATAAAAAAATATGATTATTATGGTTGAATCTTAATTAAAAACTTGAGTTTTGAAAAATTTTAAATTCTGTCCTTTAGTCCATAACTGATTATATTTTTTCAGTCTATTTTCCTATCTCTCTCCTATGTCCTGTCTCTGTTCTTAATCTTGTTTTCCTTGTAGCAGTCTCTGTGTTGTAATCCACACCTGGACAGGCGCCAATCCTGTCTGCAGACACCTGCGTCAAACCCACTGAGAAAAACAAGAGCGAGGAACAGATCCCACCCCTTCATCTCCCTGCTCCCTCTCTCACTGTTAGTCTCACAACCCCCTTTACTCTCTGTGAGGTCATGTGACTTCCTTCCTGTTGTTTTGACCCTGGGGTTGCTCTGCCTCAGGGTCAATGCATGACCCCCCGCCACCCCCCACAACTCCACTATTATCCACAATCTGAAAATCTCCTTTGCAGTTTCCCTGTCTCCTGCCTGTCACAAACATGGAAACAAACGGGAGGAGAGACAGAGGAAGAGAGGCGGGCCTCAGATGAATCTCATTGAACTTTAGAGTAACTCAATGACCAGGCTCTACTCCTCTTTATGGTGGTCTCTAGCTGACCTTTCTGTCTGTGGATGATGGCAAAGAGTGGGGGGCTGGGTGCTGGCCTCTTGTTATGGCTTACTCAAATAAAGAACACTTTGTTTTGGGTCCACACACTGACTGCTGGATGAAGACTACTCTTAACATCCGTCCATTATAGATCCTACATTGTTCCTCTGTCTAGACATTACTCTAAATTTCACACATAACTCAGTTGCTTAAATAAAATGTTGACATTGTGCATTTGTGCAAATCATGGATACATATAATATCATTGCTGGGAACCCATATGCTCCATATCAGACTTTATAGTCTTGTTAAAGCATGTGTGTTTTAATGTTTAAAAAATGTATTTGTTTTTATGGATAGGTTTTGGCAGTGATATTTTTTTTTTTTTTTTTTTACTTGTTCAGTCCAGCATCATAACAGCAGAATGGTAGTCTGGCTGCCTTTTGGTGCTGAACAAATTTGCTTCGTCAAGGGAAACTTCATGAAGTATATGAGGCTCTACTGTCTTTATGATGAGTTTTGTTGAACCACATTTTGATGCCGGACCTGGTGCAGAGGGGGGCAAGGAAGAAGAAGGTGGCAAAGACCCTCACAAGAAAATATCAACAATACGAACAATAACAACCATGGTGGTAATTATTATGATAACAATAACTAGAAGAGGGAGTGATACTTTTGAGAAAAACCTATCAATACTATCCAAAAAAAAAAAAAAAAGACTTTCAATGTATTTAAAAGTATTTAATCCATACCATACATTTTCCTATTCCTAATCCAGGATTCAGGATGCTGAGATCCACTCTCTGGTGACAAACTCCTGGATTTTGTGTAAGTGTCATCCACCCACTGCCTTTTGAAGATAAACAACAAAAAAGCAACAGACCCCTCAGTTATGTTGAGTTTGTAAATATCATGTCCAGTGCTGATTTGTCAATGCTTTTTCTCAACATCAGACATCTAGGCTGACCATATTTTCCTCCTTTCTAATGATTAAAGGTGCTAATGTCAGTGCATCCAAAGCAATTAAAGGTTATTAGAAAATAACAAGCTCCCATAATCCCTCTGGATTGTATAATGTAATCTTCTGAATTATCAAAGCTCCTGCTATCTCATAGTTTTCCCACAGCACCAGGCTTCTGTTCCTATCAGAGCACCATTCACAACACTTTCCTGATTCAGAACAGGCGTCAGAGGGCAAACAGTGGATCTAGTGTGTTGTCATGGTTACAGATAAGGCTGTGTATTATCACCGTCTGCAGCAACGGAAAACACATGACTTCGAATTGTGGTACTACTGGTATATGAATGTGTATTTGTGTATGTGTGTATGCTTACGGGTACATAATGTGTGGATGTGTGCGCAGCGGTGGCGTCACTGCCTGCGTAAACAGAATTCTTTAGAGAAAAAAAAAATTGTTCAGGATTTTGTTAATGAACTCAGCCTTACCTCTTAAATGATCAAACAACCTTGTATCATTATACTTTTATACAACATATGTCAAACAAATGAATGCAGTAAAATTTGCTTCAGAAGAAATTCACAAAACTAAATGAAAGATATGCAAGGGACAATTATGTAAAATCTAAATAAAATAGCACAGAATTAGATATAATGATATATAAAAAAGATTCACAGTAAAATCTTGATAAAACACAATACGGAACAAGTGGTGCCAGGCACAACAAACCCCGCCCCTCGCAAACATTTTAGCTCTTAATGGACATCTCCCTCTCAAAACGTGACACTATGGGTTTGACCTTTCAAGGTCACTCAACGTCAAAGGTCATGATGCCATTTTGGAGCCTACATGTAGTTTCCTATCTGTCAACAATAGTAACTGAACACTTATCACCACTCTTTTTGGAGTTACAACCATTAAAAATCACATGACCTTGATTTTGACCTTTCAAGGTCATTCAAGGTCAAAGGTCATGACGCCATTTTGAAGCCCATGCCATGTTTCTTATTTGTCAATAATAGTAACTAAGTCTCTATCTCCACTTGTTTTTCCGTTATAGTCCATTTTAGTTTTTACATATTGACCAAGTGATCCCCGACCTCTTCGGTCAACAATAGGCCAAAATCTATACACACAAGATGCAGAATTGAAAGACGAGCATTTTAGTGCTCACTGGAAGTCTGTAAGATGAATAGTTCAAACGTTATATCCAAAATTCGATTCTGACCTTTATTGTGACCTTGACCTTTGACCTAGAGTCTTCAAATTTGGCCTTCAAGGTTCTGATGTCAACGCACATCAACAGTGAGAGGAAAAAGAAGCTATATGCAAAATTGAGTATAGAGGAATGAAAAGGAAATTCCTGATTTGCTCTATCTCTTATCATGGGATCTATTCTGGACCACCTCGCATCTTTCCTGAAAATTTCATGGAAATTGGTCCAGTAGTTTTTGCATAAATTTGCTGACAAACAGACAGACAGACAGACAAACACACAAACAAACAAACAAACAAAAAAAAAAAAACAAACCAAAAACAATACCCTCGCCTCCCCTTCAGGGGGCGGGGTACAAATATTTGATTATGATAAATGAGGTAAGCGTCCAGACTAAAAGCCATAAAATGAAAAGCATTCCACAGAAGCCAGAGGAGTCAAGATGAGAAAAGTTTTAATATCTTTATTCTCAGCTCACCCAGATGAGTCTGTGAAACTTTTTCACCCATCAGAAAAAACTTTCCCATCAACAGTGGAAAACGTATTAGTATTTGGAACACTATGTATGCTGTATGTTTACTCTTTCCATGTGTGCGTGTGTGTGTGTGTGTGCGTGTGCGTGTGCGTGTGTGTGCGTGTGCGTGTGCGTGTGTGTGCGTGTGCGTGTGCGTGTGCGTGTGTGTGTGCGCACATGACAAATGCCTCACTCCATGTTCTGCAGCTGACTGTAATAAGGTGTTCCCCATGCTGCATGCTTTGTGAGCTAAGGGAACGCAGGGTGCTAGACGGTCCAAATTAAGCCCACCTTCAGCTTCATAACACCATGTTCCCAGTTTGAGAACGATGAGACCCTTGCCAAAGTGCCAAACATAAGTTTGAGTGCTTCTCAACACCTTAACGAAGCAGAGCAAGGTGACCTACTAGTGTCATGTCAGACGCTTCTGCAGTAAGAAGGGTTGAGCGGAGCGCATTCTTACCTCTTGTCAGTTTGAGTGTGTCTTACTACTCAGTGGGAGACAAGAAGCAAGACAGAAAAGCGTGTAACACTTTTTTTATTTGTATGTAAAGGTTGTGTGTTTTGCTCCATACTTGGCAACAAAAGACAATACAACAATAGTACTGATCTTCTTATTGACCTCTCAAACAGAAACTAAGTATCAATATTTCAGAAAATCTTGTACATTCAATCCTTAAAGACTTTGAACTATTTTTGTGATGACTTCCAAATGAATTTTTCTCCACCTGTTTAACCTTTCCTTATTGATTTATCACCATTTGTTATAATAGTATCCTCTGCATTTTGCATTTTTCAGTGAATATCAAGTATCTTCTTACACTTAATTTATTGATCATGTCGACATTCATAACAGCTCAGTGTTAATTCAGAGGTAATTATATCAGAATGATGAAAACTGATGAAAAAGTGACCTTTTCAGTAAAATATATCAACAGAAGTGTCTCCAACCACTGTTATTTATCAAACTGGGTGGATTTTACCGGTGAATTAATGTTGCAGAAGATGACGGTATTTCCTTGTTCATTACAGAGCCACTGAACGTCTAAATATTTGATGACGATGAAAGCTGAGAAATTTCTATTTTACCTGAGGAATTTCAGTGAAGGATTAGTGGTCCAAAAGTTATTAAACATTTTAGATCAGTAGATGTTTTAGGTCTTTACGTTTGAGTCAGGGTTGAGTCAACAGTTCAGTTGTGAGCTGGTTTTACTGTGATTTTCATGGCGAGCTATGTAGCAAAATGAGTTACATAAAGAGGCTGTCTAAATAAGGCTTCAGCTAAACACAAAGAGTAAACTATTGCATGAAAACACGGCAAACATTTTAATGCCTCTGAGAATGTGGTTATGGGTCCAGAAACAAGCCACGTTGTTGGTGAGCACATATGAGTTGAGTCAGTAAACAGTGGTGGAGCAGCTGCAGCGTGAACCATCAGAACCAGCCTCTGTGAGCGCTGTAAACGTACTTCACACACATGAGTCACTATGAAGTCAGCAGACACTAACTTCATACAGCCTCCATTCTCACATTCACTTCCTTTGGGCCAGAATGTGATTTAATATGGTCTTACCATATATGATTCTGTATGACCAGTACAGTGATGACCTGCACGTTTTCCTGTTGTAAATAATGAGATTTTTCAAAAGGTATCAGAATGGTTTCACTGTAGTCCAGAGGGTCGACATGCACATGACACCAGGCCCAAAATGGAATGTACTGCTTGGGTTTTCTCCAACATGTGTCTGAAGTCAGTGCAGATAATGAATGAAGAAAACAGAAGCTGTGAGCAGATTACTTAAGGCCTCAGTCAAACAGATAATATTCTTAAATTTCTTAAATATTTGCTCTAATTTAAATGTTCAAATGGAGAAAATGGTGAATGAAGAGTGGGCAAATAGCCAAAACTGAACTGATGCTGTAGCTGTAATGTTGAGGTACTGCAGGTTAGTGTGTTTTCACAACCTCTATTATTATCAAAGTAGTTTTAAGTAGTATTGATAAAGTATTGATGAATCAACGCTGTGGATCCACAGACTGCATCATTCACTGAATAAAGTATAAAGCTCATTGTTTACACACATCTCTATTATGACACCATTAAGTTTTTTAACACCATGTCTTACAGGGTGTATTCACACCTACTTTGTTTGGTCTGTTTAAAACAGTCCAGAGTTTGTTTCCCCAGAAAGTCTGGACTTTTCTTTTGGATGTGAATACAAACATGCGAATTCTGATTTGAACCAAACCAACCGAGACCACCTGGAAGAGGTGATCTCCGTTTCCAAACGGACTCTGGGCCAGTTCACCTCTGGTGTGAATATAACCAGTCTCGAGGGAAAACAAACCAAGGAACCATGTGCTTTTTTGTGCTTGACGCTGTAGCTGCGTGGCATTGTGGGTAATTAACATTGTGGATGTCAAGGGATGATTTGAGTCTCTGGACAATGTGAGTCACGCGTTCATAGAAGCATTTATCTCTGTCAGCCATCTTTTATGACTCGCTACGGCCATCTCACTTGTACAAATCACTTCTGTATGAGTCAAATCATGTAAAAGTACAGAGACTTGACTTTACTTTCAAGGAGTATCTTTGTGGCGATCAGAAGTGATTTCGAGAGTCAATTTATATGCCTACTTTTGGTTTCTTTCATAGCTGAGAGCCTATGTAGCTGACAAATGTTTTGATTGAAATCTGGGGAAACCTGAGCAGTGGATGGTAATCATGGCGCCATAGTGAGTCGTTTGTCCTAGCAAAGTTGCCATAACGAGCCGTAAAAGATGGCTGACAGAGATAAATGCTTCTGCACATGCGCGGCTCACATCATCCGGAGACTGAAATCGTCCTTTGACAGTGGCAGTAGCCAGAGCTAATAGCAGCAGCCATGAGCTGTGGACAGATGTGGAGCAATGAGGAGACTGAATGTCTCATTAACATTTGGCCCTAATGCACGTGGACCTCCATGTTTGTTTTCATCAACACCCACCATCTCTGATTCACCCTGCCCTCGACTTTTTTGTCAAATGCCAGCACACTTCGTCACATACGTGCTTCTATTTATCAAGTTTGGGCCAGTAACAGAAAGTGCAACGAGAATGTGATCCGACAAAAAAAAAAAAAAAAAAAAGTCCGCATTTGATCCAAACCAAATAAGTGGAACAAAGGACTTTCCAGGTGGGAATACACCCATAATATTGCTGTATTAGCTGATAGTTTACATTAAAGCTCTGTTAGCTTTGCACAGATTTTAGACAGAAAACAGCCACAGTAAAACTATAGTCAAAGGCCTTGTGGTGTTAGTTTTCATCACCATGATTGACTGTGTCAAGAGTGACTCATTATTAGTCTTTCTAGTGGTTACATAAATACACCAGACTGTGGGTATGTATAAATTCAGTGCATATCTCTATGATCCATTACATCAGCATCTTTCACAAAACTTCAGAGTTCTTTATTCTCAACACTCTAATGATGATTGTAGGTCATTTATCAATGTTAAAACTAGAAATACTTCAAATAGCTCCTTTAAAACTAGTTCAAGGTGACTATGACCAATGTCTCTATTCATTGTGTTGCATGGATATTAAATACAGCCATAATCAAATCATATATATGCGCTAAATGAAACAAACATTCTAAAAGGACAGCATTTCAACCACAAAGGAAAGTTTGATGATATACTGTCAATTATTAAGGAAAACCTTGACATAGTTGTAGTCACCACTAGCATCTGAACTAAGAAAACTGGAGAGGAGAAGAAAAAGTTCAGCTGAAAGCCATTTATCCACTTCACTGCAATGCACCAACCTGAGAAAACTATTCCTGCAAAAGATCTGTGTCATATTTTCAGGAATACACCATCACATGCACTCACCTTAGCTCATGGCATCTAAACATGCATATGCAAATATGAGTGTTTGCTGTTGTATGTTTGTCTTATTATTTATGCATTAACCTGTACTGTGGGGACAGCCGTACCCAGGCATATTTGATGTTAAAACCTGTAAATGCCATCAGTGGCAAGTTGCCTAGCAACTACTTGTGAAAGTTATTGACCAGGAACATTTCATAACATTTCAATAAAAAGAATAAAATAAAACAACAGTATATAGTTCTGTGTCAACTGCTATAAGCACAAACTGTATTCTACATTCACAGTGATCATTTCTGTAAACTGTGACCTTGACTTTCAGTGTCTAAATGTAACTAAACCTAATGCATAATGGTGGCTAAAAACCAGCGTGAATACATTTTGTAGCAGTAATTTGCACTGATTTTGGTGGGAGCTCACAAATGAAAGCAGAAAAAAATCACTCACACGGTACTGAAAGTATTTTGTCTCATAAAACAGCATAACAATACCTGCAACCACATCTGTGTTGTGGTCCCCTTATGGCTTAGTTTACTTGAACCCTTTTGTGTTCTTTATAAACATTACACCAGTGACATGGTCATGCCAGTGGCGGCTGCTGGTCTGTAAAACAGGGGAAACTCATCTTATAACTCCATCATAAAACTTGTCGTATTTTAGCAAAACAATTAAAAATCAAAGGAATGCTTAACTGAGCCTGTTATGCTTCATCTATACCATACAACCACAGTAACACAGACTTTCAGGTGTATGACGACCATTTTTCTCTTCGGCTGATGTAGTCACGGCACTTTGTTAAACGCCCTCTCTTCCACTGATATCCGCATGAGACTGGGTTCCAACATGCTCCGATGCCGGTATGTTTCAACATCGCTGTCAGTCAAAACGGGTTCAGCCTTTCAGACCAATACCTACTCTTTCGAACAGTTCATCCAATCCAACGTCCAAAGTCCACCCTTCTGACCCGTCTACTGACCCATTCACCCCCAACATAGCCATAAAATTAAGTGCATGCTTGCTCAGTTTTAATGTAAATGTAATTTGTGTCTTTATTGTAAATTCAACAGTGCGATTCTGCCCATTCATTTCCTGAAATGTTAGGGGAAGTTCAGCTTCCCTTGCTGTCTCAGAGCAATTGCCTCTGGGTCATGCTAACCTTAGCATGAAACATGCAACTAGGGAGGAAAAAAATAACAAAATATGACATACAAAGCAGGTCAAAGAAGACTTTCAGTAGGTGATTCACACAAGTCTTTCTGGAATCAAACTAAATTGTCATTGTTTACTACATCTGGAGGCAAAGACGTTACTGCAGGCGAGTCTCCATGACTGTTGTCAGTGACGGTTAGTGATGATTTAATTGTCAAATGACAAACCACTGGAGCTGCAAATATAGTTTTTCATGGGTAAACAAGGATGTCAGAGACTCTTAAAGGACTGTACAGTTAAGGTCGATCTGAAGTGTTTTTCTCCATTTTAATTCACTCTCAACTCCCACCTCTGTCCTGTCCAGACAGGCTGCAACAATAGTTTATTCAGATACACTCAGAAACACTCACCATCAGTGGATTTCCCCTCTTTTGTGTTAAACGTTATTATTGTTAAATGTATAGAATTGAGTAAACCCAATACAATTATTTGATCCTTATCCCGTTGTTATATTATTACCCTAAGGAAAAGGCATTACAATGTAAAAGAAATCAAATGACAGGGATTTTAAAAAGCTTTTGTGTTGTTTTTTTTGCCTGTGGAGGTACCTTGTGCTGCACACAGCTTACCAGTCCACAGCTCCAGTGGGGATGTGCAGAAAGCAGCATCTGGAGATGAGAACCATTAAGTATGAAGGATCACACAAGAATGGAGCTATTTCTCAAACACCACACAAGCAAAGAAAGTACATGAACGGATTAGTGGATGATTAACTGGAAAAGAATGACATGTTTTTTGTCTCGTGTCTGCAATGCAGTATTGTATGCAAATATATGCAAATATTATATGAATACAAAAGAGTCCAGAGAGTTATGGACATTAATAGGCATGTGTAAATAAAAGATTTGCTTATGCCATTTTAGACATAAGACACACATTAAATGACCTATCTACATTTTCCCTGAGGTGGAGATGTGCCGGTGGTCAATATAATGTAGACTGTACCATTTTACTGCCCTGTTTACAGAGCAAAATCATCATAGATATTATTTTATGTCTGCATTCTCTGTCTCTCTTCTGCTCTATGTCAAATTAAAACACAATCCTTTAAGAATAATTGTACAACAAGCCTGAAATGGTCTAATTATACAGGTAATTAAATATGATTCAGCTGAATCAGGCGAACTGTTGCAGAAGTACAACTTTTTTCAAAAAGAGGAAAATTGAGACAATCAACCATCCTCTGCATTGTAATGATCGTTTTAACTAAATGTATTTTTTTCTACTTGCTGTTTGTAAGCATTGCTGTAAGAAACAGAACCATGGATTACATGTATGCTTCAGTTTCCCTGCATTTCCTGCAATCTTCCTGTCATTCTGGGACACAAAAGCTAACTTGATTTGAACAAGCAAGATATTTTTCACTACACATTGTATAAGAAAATGCAGCATAAATAATATACAGCAGAGTAATGAATAATATCCACTATATGGATATTCTAATAGCATAATATACAGACGTGTATAGTGTTTTTGTAATGTCTGCTTTGATGTTGTTCACATACAATTATTATACTGACATGTTCATATGCATGGGTCGTACATGTGTGTCTGCATGGACAGGTTTTCACCCTCAATGCTGTTGAGAGACTGTAAATGCAGATCACCTCCAGTCACGCAAAGGTAAATCAGGATGAACCAGGTGCATCATTGTAGTACCATTTTGCAGGTCCTCTTACACCCATAAAGAGGATCCGGCCATTTTAATCAAATTACTTATACCTCTTTAGCAGGGCAATTATAAGATTTAATTAGTTGCTGAATGACTGCCTGGATAGTTAACCAATACATGATTAAAAAGAGTTGCAGCATGTAGTACTGCTGATTGGCATTCGTACTTGGGGGAGGGTAAGCAGGAGGGAGATGCAGATCTTTTTAAATAAACATAGGTCTATGTATATAAGTAACATCAGAAGAAAATGGTTGGGCGTTTTCCTCTATTCATTTGTCACAATGTCTCCCCCAGATGTTAAGTGTATAAATGGTCTGGGGTTTTCTCTGATCTTTCATTTTACTGCTGACAGTAGAGACAAATGAGGGAAGAAAGCCTGGCTACCAAACAAAGGCGAGGCCCATGGGACAAACCAGAGAAACATCTGACATTTTCTCTCTTACCAAATCCATACTTTTGCTTAATCGTTACATATTCCTGGATCTCACTGCATGAATGTCTTTCCGTGGAATTCTTGGTATGCATCATTGATTGCAATACCAAATGTACAGATCCATGGGCTTGATCGTTATTGATAATAATAATAATTAAAAAAAAATAAAAATAAACAGACTGAACGCTCATGCAGTTGGAATAACAAGGAATTTTCTTCCATACCATCTTTCACAGGCATATAGGCCGCAGCTCAGAGTGTGGTGTGTTTACTTCTGGGAGCGGTGGGTGATGTTAATGTAAACATGACATACAGCAAAGAGAGGTCCTTGGAGAGACGGCCTGGGGGGGAAAGCAGCTTTGCAGTACAATGGTTATGCTGCACTGACAAGGCCTCCAGTTGCCAAGGAAACGATACAGAGGTTATTGACATAATTTCAGAGATCCCAGGAATTGCACCTTTTCATTATTTTCCTTGATGCCTCTCCAGTAGAAATTTTGTAACCTATGTCTATGCTTTTATTATTATACTGTGACGGCTATTATATTGTGATGTGCAACATGCTATATGGAAGCAAATACGAAATTTAGTTGTTTTTTTTTTTTATTTTATTTAGCGTCATTTAAATTTTGGCCAAATGTATATGATTAGATTAGATTTGTAATTTGCTCGCAAAGGTGCATCTCTGTAGCCAGATTGCAGACATTATTACATCCAATTAGTGTCTCCAAATACGATCATACCTAACCTAACAGACACTTAAGCGTATGTCGTCCTGTCTGTGAGCAAAAAAATTGTCTCATCCGCCCAACCTCGTCAGCAGTATACAGTCCCGTTAATTGCCATGTTAATTAGCTTCATCACCGAAGACAGCCGATCTGCTGACTGCTAGGTAAAGGAGAAATGAAGGAGGTTTATCTCAGCGACTGCCGTCTGAATTCTGTGAGGGTGGAGCAGACGGAATTCATGTTCTGTTACTGATCTGCTGTCAATGATTTATCACTTTGTTTTTCTTCTCCAAAAGCCTATGAGTGCGGGATCGTTGTGGTTCTGCATCAAGACCCATATAGCCAGAGAGTTTAGAGGATGTTTATCAAATTCAGAGGGTGGAAAATACTTTGTATTCATGGAAAGTTGTTGGTGTGTATCCAGCTACTGACACCTCTGCATGTGGTGTGAACATTGTTTTAGGACAGATCTAGGGGAGTTTGAGAGGGAAATAAAACAATGCATTTAGGTAACCCATAAAGACCAAGTTATACTTTTGTGTCAGTTCCCAAGTGGATTTTTCTCTCTATTTAACCTTTATTAAGAGATTTATCACCATTTATTTTAATATCATCCTCTGTATTTTGCATTTTTCAGTATAAATCAGGTATTTTCCCATATTTCATTCATTGATCATGGAGATATTCATTAAAACTCAGAGTAAATTCAATGGTTATTATATCAAAAATACAGAAAACTGAATAAACAGTGACTTTTCAATAAAATATATAATTTACTGACTATAAACCCAGTGTATCCATCCACTGTCATTGATCCAACTCCATGGGTTTTACTGGTGAATCAATGTTGTAGAAGATGACGGTGTTTCTGCATTCACAATGAGCCTCTGAATGTTCAAATGGGTCATATCTGATGTCCATGAAAATATGACAAACTGCATTTTACACCAATTATTTACATGGACTGATAGGATTAGTGGATCAATATGGTATTAAACAGTTACATCAGTAGATGGTTTTGGTCAACAATGGATGTTTGGGTCTTTAAGGGTTAAATATACACAGCCCTGCTGAGAAACAAAGTCCTTATCTGGATTTAAGTAAAGAAATAGGTAGGTGATGGAAAAGATTGTATACTGTGGTTCAATTCTTGCAGCATCAATACAAGATCCTTAGCAAAAATAAATGCAACACTGAATTGGAATAAATGTTTTGACCTTTATTGCAGAATCTCTACGTGGCTGAAATGAGGCCACAGTTGAACGTGTCCCATTATCAAAACAAAAGGTGATCCACTGAAATATTCTGTGTGTGTGTGTGTGTGTGTGTGTGTGTTTGTCACTAACATGTATATAAGCAAGACCTAATTTTTTCCTCATCTTTTCATTTTTTTGAAAGAACAAAATATTTCAGATCATACGGTAACAAAGGAAGAAACTGGATGGTTATTTGGTGTGACAATCTGTTTGTGACTTATCAAGATTAATGACCATCATATGTATTGACCAACATGTCGAGGATGTACCCCGCCTACGCCCATAGGTCACCAGGATAGGCTCCGCCACCCCCATGACCCTCACAAGGACTAAGAGGATTGGAAAAAAAATATCCACCACCACTGGGTTTTGTGACTTTTGGACTGGAATAACCAACAGGATCTGAGAGGCAGTACTTTGGCTCAGTGGTACTTTGCACCAACTTTGTTACATCCACATTTTAACATATTACAATTATTTAAAATATTGTTTGTTTGATTTTTTTTTCTTTTTACGTAGCCCTGACAAAAGTTTCATGGTATACTCAATGCCATAGGATTAAGTGATTACAGAAAATTAATGAATAAATGAATGAGTAACTTTTTACCTATGGAGTAATACACATATTTTTGGTGACTTCCAAATGAATTTTTCTTTACATTCAACTTTTAAATGATTTATCACTATTTATTATTTTATCCTCTGCATTTCTCTGTGAAAATCTGGTATTTCCCTATATTTAATTTGCTGATCATGTAATTGTTAATAAAAGTTCACTGTAGATTTAAGGGTGAGAATAAAACAGAGAAAACTGAAAAAAAATCCTACGTCATTACGTGAACATGAAACAAGTGTGTCCATCTACTGTCATTTGTCAAACTCCATGGGTTTTACTGGTGAATCAATGTTGCAGAGCATGACGGTGTTTCCACGTTCACTACGGAGCCTCTGAACGTCCAAACAGATCATATCTGATGCCGATGAAAGCTGAGAAACTACATTTTACCTGAATTATTAAATGTTTAGTGGTTAAAGAGTCACTAAATATTTTACATCAGTCGATGCTTGTGGTCCCCAGTGGCTGTTTTGGTCTTTAAGGGTTAATGTTGGGAGCTGCTGGTCACAAAATGTCAAAAATGATTCTGATGAAAACATGAAACCAGATCTTTTTTTGTTTAGCCTGTTACTATAAGAGCAATCTCTGTCACATTAGTCAGGATCCATTCTTCATGAAACAGTTTTAAGTGCAGCTAAAAAATATATTTGAGCATTTTTGTCTCCCCGTGGTGCGCAGGGGGCGTGTTCTTGTGTCTAATTTGATGTTTGGAAGGCTGATCTGATGTGATGGATGTGTCTGGAGAGACAGACCTCAAAGTCGTTAATTGAAAATTGAGACACTGTTGAGATGATGTTATTGATTTTTTTTGCTCTTCGTAAGAAGTGCACGGAAGCCTTTGCCACTGAGAGGAACGGGCGAGGAGGTGAAGAGGGAACAACAGTGGGGTCAAAGGAGGATAGAGAAAGCAGAATGAGGGAGAAGGACATGGCAAGAGGAAGATAGAAGTGGGTGGTGAGGTTAGGGTAGGCAGTTAAGTGGGGTTTACAGATGGACATTATAGTGCCTTTAATGATTATCTTGGAGAGGAGCATGGTTCGCAGCTCCATCTATGTTACAAACGTCACCCTAAACCATAAAGGCGGTGAAGGTTCACAGCTGAGGGAGCGGCCCTTCCAACCTGTGCCTTTTCTTCTCAGCATCGATCAGACCTGAGCAAACCAGTCCCCAGGCTGTTTGTAAGTCAACATAAACCTATAAACCTTCAAACCACTGCCCAAATAATCAATAAAGGTGGAAATCATGTTTACCCCTGTTTTCCATGGCGTTTGAGATGTCTCAGATGGAGGCGCTCAAACGGTTTTCATCCACTCCTTGTCTCTTCCTCTCATTCCAAAGCACCTACAGCAACACAAACATGGACACAAAGATAAACACTACTGTATATCAATCTGTCTCTGGTGAGCTAGTAAATGGTTTGTGGACCAAAACAAGGAAGCTTGATCGATACTTTCTTCTCATGGACTCGCACTCATATACTGTGGCACATACTCTGTCCTCTGTGCCCACACCCCCACCCTGCTGAGAAACCCTTTCCTTTAACACTTCCCCAGAACAATAAACACCCCACTTCCATCCAGGATGACATGGTGCAAACATCCTATGCAAATTCTTTTGGAAAGAAAACATTATTTGTTTGCCAAGAAATTAAAATACCGTGAACATGAAGTTTGTGTTCCATCTAAAAGAACAGGAATCCACACAATAAATGCAAATCAGAATATGTATTTTGTTTGTTTGACGCATTTTAATTTCAAATCGTTCAGTTGGATGCATCGAGGTCAGACTGAGGCTGTGGCAGCGTCACACGAATCAAAGATAATTCTATAGCTACAACAACTACTGTGTGGCGATACGGAGTAATAATTATAAATCAAATATTAATTCCATATTCTTACTTCAAAAAAATGCAATTCGAATTGTCAACCAAGCACAGTACTTAGCTCCAACAAATTCCCTATTTCTAAAATTAAATGCCCTAAAACTACACGCTCTTGTCAACCTAAATACTCTTATCATAATGTATAAAACCCATGACCATATGCTCCCTACAGTCTACAGGAGATGTTTGAGCCCAGGCAAAGGAATTCGAATTTAAGGGGAACTGAAATCTTCAAGAAAATGAAGCATAGAACAAACATTAAAAGCCAGTGTGTCTCTGTTAGAGGGGTACATCTGTGGAATAAACTGGACCAAAACTTTAAAAAGTCTTCTTCAGTTTGTGCATTTAAAAAGATGTATAAATCCAGTATAATAACAAAATATAGAACATTATCTGAATAAGTGTATATCTACTTATAATATAGAAGAATGCATAAGATAAGATATTAGTGTGCATTACCTATTTGTAATTAATTAATTAATTAATTAATTAATACAGACTGTTATGATTAGGAGATATTATCACATTATTAATGATTGTATTTGTAGTAAATATTTAAATTGCATTTAAATATCATACTTTATATTAAAAAAAAGTTGATTATGCAGATCTGATTGTGTGTGAGGTGATTAAAAAAGTGTATGTGAATGTTTGAATGGATGCTTTGTGTTATTGTAAAAGTATATATAAGAGAAAAAAAAGTGTTAACAAAGCAAAGGAAGTGGAATTAATTTAATTATTAGTTTTTAAAAAGGGGGTAGGAGTCTGTAAGTTATACTTTTCGAGCGCCAACAATTTTTGTTTGACCTTGTTGTATGGTTCTTTGTTATCTGATGATTTTATGTGCTCAAAATAAAACTAAACTAAGTAACTGACTAACAGAATAGTTTAGGATACTGTGCATTTTGTGTTGGAATCATTTGTTTTAATACTGTTGATCTTCCTGTAATGTGAACTGTAACAAAGTCAGTAAGTGCCTACTTTACTGTTACTTATTAAGCCGATTATCACAAGCTAATGTAAAATAAATTTGGACTGTATCCATTGGCTGATTGGCCAGCTCATGTGGAATTGGGGCGGGACAATGTGGGCTCGACTTCTTCCTTTTCCTTTTCGGACATTGAGTGTTGTGGAAGAGTGACAGTGAAATTGTTGTACATTTGTGTGATATTTGTTTTCTTTTTTGGTGGATTTACTTCCATATATTGGAGTGTCCCTTTGGATCTGGAATTTCTTTTGCCTACTTATGTTTGAAGTGAAGTCTATCTATTTGCATAATATGGCTACAAAATGGACGGAACTTATTTTGATATGTGTAATTTTTTTTGCGTTTTGTGCAGGATTTTTTTTGTTGACGTGTAAGATTTGTTAAGGTACTATGAGGAACTGACATGGGACTTTGTGATCAGTAGAAAAAGATGGGGAAAGGGTGCGGGAGTATATAAATTGTACTTCATCCTATTCCTTTTTGAATGTTTTTTTTTCCTTGTTGTTTTTGTTTGTTTTTTTAATATTCAAAATAAAAAAAATAAAAGATAAATTAAAAAAAATTAAAACACTTAAAGATGAACTGTGTAGGGTTTTGTGGCATTCATTAAGCTTGGTTGCGACTGAATACCCCTCATCCCCCTTCCCCTGTGGACACTAAATCCACAGTGTTTCATCCAGTCCTTTGTTTAGTTTGTTCAGAGCTACTGTAGAAGCATAACAATACAATATGGCCGACTCCTTCACAGCGCACCCCCTCCTCTATAGATATCAACAGCTCATTCTACAGAGACAGAAATATGAGCTTTCTTGTTTTCAGGTAATTGTTCAGTCATAAATGATAACACACTCATGAATATTATATTCCATTCCTGCAATTATTATTGTATTGTCCACACTGACATGGATATTTTTTTAACAGTATCTGCTATTTTATTTATTAATTTTCATTCTATCTACACAACAATGTAAAAATGACTACAAACTGGTAAAAGCCATTGGTTCCAGCAGACAAAGAGGATTTAACCTTAAGTGTTTGTTTGGTTTTGCAAAGTGTATTCTTTATATTGTGTTGTTTTTGTTTTTTTTTTTTTGCCATAAAACCATTGCATGTGCAGTCTGATTCATGATATGCTGTACTGATTTATACAGCTACATGACCTATATTTGATGCTACAGGTGCATGTACATTCATTTGTAAGAAATATCATTGTTTCCAATCTAAAGATACTACAAATAGCAGTTTTTGCTTCCTAAAAGGGCAAGGAGAGGCCCAAACATAGAGAAAAAATATCTGTTTTGTAAAACATCCACATTAGTGCAGGTGTAGCCTGAAGCTTATAAACTACACCTTAAAATTGCTTTTTTTTCCCAGATTGTACTGGTGTGTAGCAAACTAAAAGCCAAATCAAGCTGAATTTGTTTATTTAGCTCTAAATCCTAAATATTCTGTACTGTAGTGGCTATAACATCCTCTACCCTTTGACCCTCCCCAGTTTTGCTCTGCCTAGAAACAGTTGCTAGGTAGTAATGGGGCAGCGGGAAGGGTTTAGCTGACAGTCAGATCAAAGTACGTGTCTTTGCTGTTGTCTGAACACATTTCCTCTGTTCATCATCATCATCATCATCATCATCATCAGCTTTATTTACAACTTACATCTGAAAATCCAAACATATGTTATATTCAACTGGTGTCAAATACTACACTTTAGGCAAAATGTAAACACATCCCGCTCTTAAAGTCGTCATAAGGGAGCAATGAAGACGGGAGAAATAAAGGAAATATGGCAAAGGTGACCACCATTCATTGCCCTAAATGGAAACCTGAGATGACGGGGTTGTGTGTGATTCAGGTCTTATTGGTGTAGCATCAGGGGGCAGTTAGGTCCAAATTACCTCTTGGCCATGTACCCCCTCCTCCTGCGTAATGGTGGACCTTTCAACCCAAAATAAATAACGCAGTGGCCTGCTGCCACTTCCAGCAGCAGGGATGAATTAGGGAACTGGCCTTCTGCAGCGATGGCTCAGATTTAGATTAATGATCAAATGCAGTCGAACACCATGTTTTCACCCATGTTCACTTAAAAAAAAAACAAAAAAACCCCCAGAGATTTTAGAATAAATATGCCAAATACCATGCTGGTTTCTGTCATCTCTAAAAGGTTCAGGTTGTAAAATGTTATTTTAGTGAAGGAGACATAAACTGAGGTCCAACCTCAAATATACAGGGTGACGGTAATATGCCATAAAACCATAAAATGGATAAATATAGCGACTGGAGCCTGTGTGACATCACCTTCTGGTTTGTGGACTACTGTTTTAAACCCTTGTGAAGGCGATCACCATCAGGCTTTTGGAAATCCCGTACGTATATCTGGATGAAAGGATGGAGCTATGAGGAAGGAGAGGCTGATAGAAAACACAGACCACATCGCCCAACACTGACAAGTTAAATACCACCAAATATTTTCATCCAATCAAAGCCCAGAGATCGCAGCAGACCACATCCTTAGCTATGCAACTACGAAGGGGTTGCATGAAGAAGAAGGGGTTAGATGAGGTATTTATCTATGAACAGCAGGGGAATCTGCATACCAGAAGGCACTCAGCTACAAAAAAAAAAAAAAAAACACTAACAGATGATCACCACAGACTGCATCACACACTGAAAAAAACTATGAAGCTCAATGTTCACACACATCTGTATCATCTGTGTTATGGTACCGTCAACAACAACTCAGTCAAAATATCAGCGTCTTATAATCTTTATATGGTCCAGGAGCCCATAGTTTACATCATAGCTCTGTTAGCTTAGCTCTATTTTAAGACAGAAAAGAGCCAGAAAACTACAAATCACCTCCCTTTTCTGTCGGGTTTGTCTTGAATAGAATAGAATAGAATAGAATAGAATAAAATAGAATAGAATAGAATAGAATAGAATAGAATAGAATAGAATAGAATAGAATAGAATAGAATAGAATAGAATAGAACAGAATAGAATGTCACTGTGTGTGCAAGGAAATTACAAGTGCTACTCCAGTCAGTGCAACAATATGAATAAAAAAGAAAAATTTTGTCAGAAAATTAGAACAGAGCAATATAAAATTGAAAAATTGCAAAAAACTAAAATAAGAAAATAGAATATAAAATTTGACAAAAAGTAAAATAAGAATACCTAAAAGTAGAATTTAATTTAAAAAAAAGGACATAAAATATGAATGAACACAATATTAACAGTATGTATATCTGTAAACAAGTCAATAAAAATAGTGCATTTATGTTTGATAAATATTGAATAAATATTTCAGTGTTATTCAGTTCAGTTCAAACTACTTTATTTATCCCCATAGGGCAATTTAGTTTACAGACTACCAGTCACTGAATTCAACAAAAAACATCTAATATACACACATACACAAACAAACAAAACAAAATCAGAAGGACAGCCTTTCAGTGACCCTAACCCAACTGAAATGGAGGGACCAGAGCAGCTTAGGTCCAAGTGCATAGACCAGCAGGGACCAGAAATAAGAAATACATAGACAGATAAGCAGACAGATACATGCTGTCATCACAATGTTTAACCATCAAGAGAATTAAGAGCAAAAGTAATGTTATGTTGAATAGTGTGAGATGGGGGTGGGATTTTATACGTTTTATTCTTCTTCCCACTCCTTTTTGAGCAGTACATATTGAATGTATTTTGTTATTACTAGTGTACATGGCAACTGCTTTAACGTCTTGATTATCTTTATTTATTAATGTATTTGCTCTGCCATAGTTCCTGCTTAATTTTTCTTCTGCTGAAAACAAATAAATGAATGAAATGAAGATGTTATTGCAAGAACAGAGGATGAGTTGTCAATAATTGCACTAAATATCTGTTTGGAATCATCCAAACAAGGTCAGAAGTGTCACAGTTTAGTCTGTGCTATGGATCAACAAATGACCTTCATAAGCCTCATGATCAAACTCATCAGTGGAGAAAAAACTCAAAACATCACCTTCTTTGACTCTCACTTCTGAAATGTGTTTCTTACCATCATCACTTTTTGCTGCCGTGGTCTTGGTGTTAGTTTTTATCACTCTGAATAAATTCATCTCTACAATGGGATCTTTTGACATCTTTGGAACAACATCTTAACTTTTTTCTTGAAACACTTTAATGATAATTATTGGTCATTTTTGTATATTTTCTCCTCTAATCCTCATTAGAATTCAAGCTGGTGGGTTGTAAACTCAACTGTCACAAAGGGGGAAATGAGCTCTTTGCACTGGGCTGTAAACATGTTTATTTCTGCTTTCAACTTGGTCATTTTAACTCAGGGGCCTGTGGTGATTAACTGGCCTTTGTAACTGACTCAAGCCATTTGAGGAAATGTGAGTTTTGACACTTCCACATTGGCTTCATTCTTCAGCCCGTTGCTGCTTACACAAAACAGAAAAAAGAAAGTAATAGGAGCAAACACAGAAACACAGCATAACAAGGTGGACTCCATAAAGACGACCCACTAAGGTCATGAAAACACAATTCTTATTTTATTGCAATTAAACACAAATGAAAACATAACTTTAGTAAAGTAGAACCCATAAAATTCTTACATACTGAATCTTATAGCAGACATGTATGTCTATAGTATGTGTCTGTGTTTCATGAACACAAAATATAAAAGTAATATATCTGTTGAGGCACGACACTCTGGAGTGGACTCAAATGCACCAGACTGTCAGGCAGAAGCTGGTTTCAATGATTTTATTGTGTTGTTTGAGGTTCACAAGAGAATCCAAAATACAAAAACAAAGAAACTAAAGGAGGGAGCGAAAAAGTGCTCAAAAAACTACAAACTGAGGGAGGGAGCCGAGCTCAGGAAAAAATAACTAAAAGAGGGAGCAAAGTGCTCAATAATCTAACAAAACAAAAATAGAAAAACAAGAAACAGCCTATTCTCAGAAGGGGAATTTTTCAAGGACGAGATACAAGAAACAAGAATCAAGAGGTTTAGAAGGTATTCGCAGGCGAAACATGAACGACGCACTGACAACAGACAAAGGGAGAGAGGAGAATATACAGAGAGAACAGGGATCCCAGTCAGGGGTGGGTCACCTACAGGAGGACAGCAGGTGCAGGCCATGAGGGAATGAAGGGAGACAAAGACAAGACAGACAGAGTGCAAACAAAACAGGAAGACCAACACCTTCACCAAAATAAAACAGGAAGAGATGTAACAAAACAAAAACCCAAACTAAAACCCTCGACTAAACTAACACAAACACTGCGTATGACAATATCTTAGCGGTCTTGGCCACTCTGGACGTACAGAGTTAAGCATTTTCAGGAATCGCACACGTCTTGTAGCTTATTTTGGCATCGGTCCAGCTGATGTCATCATGTCTCTGCTTGTGGTGATGCCATCATATCAATTGCCTCTATATATGTGCCAAGTTTGAAGCAAATTGAAATAAAATTGATGTTTTTATAAACATTTGAAATTCCACCCATTATAAGTAAAATATTTTTTAAAATTCATAAAGAATTTGAAGTTTGACCTACTTTTCCCAAAATGTAATGACATTTATTCTGGGTCACTGGCAATCTATAAACCCAATCTGGCATGAATTCAACCAATAGTTTTGCTGCTGGTGTTAACAAACAACAAAACAAACAAACCAAACCAAAAACAATAGCCCTTGCCTTCCCTTCGGGGGCCGAGGTAATAAGGTTTTTAACATATTAGTTTGAGGGCTGACAGGTGAAGAGCTTCGTCCCTGTGGTGTAGGTCTAGAGGTCCCAGGTTTTAGCCCAGGTGAGATGAATGCCTTTCTATTTTCGCCGTGGCCTGTGTGGCTCTGCTCTGTTTGACGGGCTGATCTGCCTTTTCTGACCTGGTTAGCATGTTCTGCAGCAGCAGTAGCGGTAGTTGTGACCTTTCACCCTTGGACTAAACATCCAGGATGCTGCCTGTTGACCAAGGTTTGGACCATGGTTCTCATAGTTTTAGCTCAGTAGATGGAATACTGTGGTAAGGCTAAAGGATTATTTTAAATTTGGTGTGTTTTGCTTTACTTGGCATAATCATTCAGTCATTTTAGTTCTATGATTTGCATTTATCTTATCATCTATATATTGTATTATCTTTCCATTTCTATGTGATACTGAACTCAATGATGAGCTTTGTCTGGTGTGATTTCTGTTTTCTCTTGACAGCAGTAAAAGCCAAAGGACGGCAGTCACAGGTAAGGCTCGCATGCATGTGTCCTTGCATGCAAGTGTGGCTGGCTTTAAGTGTGGCTCTGCATTATTTCTTTTTCTTTTGAATTGAAGTGGGCATAGGCGTACTTGTGGTTTTCTTCTTGTATTCATGGCGTCTCTCACAGTAGGACTTCTTCACTTCAATCTAAATTCAACTAAGTCCATTTGTAAGATTTTTTTATTCTTCACCGCTGTAAAGTAAATACAGTCGTGGAAAAACGTATTAGACCACCCTTGTTTTCTTCCTATTTCTTGTTCATTTTAATGCCTGGTACAACTAAAGGTACATTTGTTTGGACAAATATAATGAAAACAACAAAAAT
>JAPQRP010000016.1:17215106-17251289 GCA_037367295.1 Apogon hyalosoma | reverse complement strand
ACACACACACACACACACACACACACACACACATATATTTATTTATATACATGACTACACAACACATACACACAGCAATAAATCCTGTGAATGACAATAAACTTATTTTCTATTGTGCTACCATCATTATGTGGCCTTCACAGTTAATATCATAAAGTGTTGAAACTTTAATGGGAAATAATTAAAATTCATTCAGTATATTTATATATTTGTTTTTGGTTTTGTTCATTTTTGTTTAGTTGTGATTAGTAATGAGGGTTCAACAAAAACAACAAAATTCATCTCATTTTAAATGGTTTTCAATATATTCATTGTGAATATTTTTGTAAAATTATTGCATTGCTTTATTACATTTGTAATTATAATTTTTAATCATTCATACAGGAGAATTCTGCTTATTTGTTGAAGGCTCATATACAGTACAGCTTTAATAAAGAAAGCTATTTCTGAATCTGGTTTTCCCTTGAGTTCATATAGAAAGAAAACTGACTGAAACCATGAATTGTCCATTACACTGAAAAAGAATTCAAGCTAATATTTTCTGGCCAAACCATCCAGTCCTAGCGTGAGCATAGTGTTTGCTAACTCACCTCCGGATGGGCTGATCCTCCTCCTTGCCCACTGGTTCAGGCCTCTCACCAAGTGGCGGGCTGTTTCCAAGTGTGTTGAGAAGGCTGTTGCCATAGCAACGCAAGCGGTCGCTTTCTCGTGCGATATCTGAGGCATTTTGGATGACCAACTGGTCGTAGGTTCGCAACCCCATGTCCTCAGCCCCCTGTAGGAAACGCTGCACACTGCTCCCTTCTTTCTGTTGCAACAGCAGCCTCTGATGAGCTCGACGTCTGGCAAGCCAGCCACGCACAACTAAGAGGAGAAGGGAAACAAGAAGAAACAGAGAGATGAGCTAGAGCACCAATGAGCCCTGGAGGATAGCTAGCGGGTTTTTTTTTTTTTTTTTTTATAAATATTACCTTTCTGACATGTGATGATCTTTTTATGAAGGTGGTAGCAGCGGTCGTTGAGCTGATCTGCCTGCCAGTATCTCAGAAAAACTTTACTGCTGCCCATCTAAAAACACAACAAAAAACCCAGTCAAACAGCCATACAAAAGCATAGTTCTACACTTCAGAATTTTTTGGGTAATGGTTAGAAGACACCAAGAGGCTGCCTCTTTTTGGGAATCTCAGAAGAGAGTGACTTGCTAGTTGAGGGTGAGAAAGAAGAACAGTGATGAAGAAGCAGTGATGCTGAGTGGGAGTGGAACATGTGCAAGATGAGAGTTTGCATGTTGACACCGCATTCACTTCCTAGATACAGAGGGCATTTGGGGTGCCACAGGGGTCAGCCTATACCAGGTGCACAGAGGCATGGGAGTGACGTACTTACATAGACAAACAGACACTATTCATTCCAACACACGCTACTTGTAAGAGTTGTGTGTGTGCCTTTTTTCTTGTATGAATGAGTGTCTACGGGGCATTGAGAAGGAGTGTGCGTCCATGTGTGAGGCAGGAGCTGATGTGACCCATAGGGTCACACACTCAGACACAACAGCAGTCTGGCAGACAGGACAGAGGGAGGGGTGGGGGTGTCCATGCTGCTGTGTGTGTGCGCATGTGAGAAGAATGATGATGAGGTGGGACAGCTGGAACGAGTTGTCAAAGATTCCATGGGATCTTTCAAATAGAGGGTCAGGGATTAAGTCATTTGGCAAATCTTTTGTTATTGATAGAGACAGAAAAAGAGGCAGGGCACACACACTAACACACACATACACACACCTGCCACCCCTGGAGTTTGGAGTGTTGTAGAACCAAGCGACATCTCTCCTCTGGTGACAATTTCTTCTTGTCTCCCAAAGTTGGGACAACAAGGTCTTTATATCTGAGGCACAAAAAGAAAAACAGAAGGAATTAGAGCAATGAGACAAGAGTGCTGAACTTTCAAATCTGAGTTGAGACATTCGCTGCTTTCCTG
Source organism: Apogon hyalosoma (assembly GCA_037367295.1). NCBI lineage: Eukaryota > Metazoa > Chordata > Actinopteri > Kurtiformes > Apogonidae > Apogon > Apogon hyalosoma. The sequence goes on along the minus strand of JAPQRP010000016.1, from coordinate 17,249,312 downwards.
AAACAATCGGTTCAAAGGTCAGTGGGGTCATACAGCAGACCAACCAAACAACATCTGCTCCTCTTGGTGTCGCCCTGGGCAACCATTGCTATGAATGGTCAACTGGATGGACACAGCAGTTTGTTTGTGTCCTGAGGAAAAGTGACCGAAAGCAAAACTGATGTAGATTTCACAGACAATATATATATTATGAAGTTCTTTTAATGTACTGTTCTCTCTCATAGTTACTGCAAGATATCCCTTCCATGTTCTAAACCTACCAGTTGCTCCTGGAAGACTAAGCAAACACACATTTTGCAGAAATTTAAAGAGAACTGCACTGAAAATTAAGATCAGCCTTTGTTGTCTCTCTTATGAGAAATATATCATCTGGATTTGAGAAAAAACTGAAACACAAAGAAAAAACAGCAGAACACAGGCTCTACATTCAATATCAAATAAATGCAAACGCATGCACATACAAATCCATATGCACTAAAATGTACCCAGTTTGCAGCGTATCAAAAAGTTGTACAGATATATATTCCACCCGATAAAGCCATAAAAAACAAGTGGTGCCAGGCACAAAAAACCCCGCCCCTCGCATGTATTGTAGCTTATTTGGCAACAATTCAGCTGATGTCATCATGTCTATGCATGTGCTGATGTCAGCATATCAATTGCCTCTATATATGTGCCAAGTCTGAAGTAAATTGAAACAAAATGGATGTTTTATAGACATTTGAAATTCTGCCCATTATAAGTAAATGGGAGGAAAAAATATTTTAAAAATTCCTAAAAAATTTTAACTTTGACCTACTTTTAACAAAATGTAACCACCTCTATTCTGGGTCACTGGCAATCCATAAACCCAATGTGGTATGAATTCAACCAATAGTTTTGCTGCTACAGGCATGTGAAATTTCACCCATCTATATTACAAAAGCCAAGTGACTTCTGTGTGCACGTATGAGTATCTGCTTTATAACTGACGAACTGACGAGAGCTAGCCTTTACCTTTTGGAATACTTGTGTATTTTGGGTCAAGGATCAGACAAGCAAAAACAACTCACTGATATGACCAATACTTTTGGAATTATTAGTTGTTTTTAAAAATTACACTGGGCTTACAGATGGCCTGCAGACAAGTCCATTCACAGCACACACAAACGGGGGGGGCTGGCTCTGGATCAACGGAACCGCCGGGACATGATGGGAGAACTGTTTCTGGTTGTGATCACACACTAACAAGGTCGGTCTGGTTCTTACTGTGGACCAGTTCCACAATGTCAGTCCCGGTCAGACCCAGTCCGTTTATGTTCCCCTCTGGACCCCCCCCCCCACTCATTATAAGTAAATGGGGGAAAAACATTTTAAAAATTCATAAAAAAATGTTAACTTTGACCTATTTTTCCCAAAATGTAATCAGATCTATTCTGGGTCACTAACAATCTACAAACCCAATTTGGTATGAATTCAACCAATAGTTTTGCTGCTAGAGCGTTAACAAACAAAGAAACAAACCAAGCCAATATCCCTTGCCTCCCCTAATCATTTGACAAGTCATTAGTCAGATATTTGTTGAAACTACTGACAAAATATTCACCATCAATACCTCATAGCCTATTTTTCTCACATCAAAGTGTATGTCAAACCTATTAAAATTAGATAAGCCTTAAAATTAATCATTTCCATGGTAAGGGTGTATTTGATGATTTTAAAATTACTTGAAATGGTGGTAGCTGGTATTTTAAAGATAATGTTTATCTCATGCTGATTCATGTTGATATGTAGGGTTAGTTAGGGTTACAGTAGGGCAGGGTGCTCCTGCTTTAAAACAGTTTTTGCTGGAAATATTTAGTGAATTAAAAATGAAGTTCAGCCATTGAGGAGTCTTTAACCTTCAATATGAAAGCTTCTGAATGAAATGGATTCAAGCGCTGCTTTGTTGGTGGAGGTAAACCTCAAAGAGGATGTTAAAAAAAAAAACATACATGGCATTACACTAGAAAGACATAATCAGCCTATGGACTAGAATTAGACTGGTTGATTACATACTGTGAGTAATGACAGAAGCTGGCTCAGATTGTTAATATGAGGCTTTTCAAGTGGAAAATAGGGAAAATAATAGGTAAAAAAAGAAATTGCAAGTTTCAAGGTTTTTTCAATAGTTACAAGGATGTTCAGTTCCAGCTTTGTTGATTATTATGTGACGTTACTTTAAGTTTTGTGCTCAGGTCAGAAGTTATGAGTTTTAATAATGTGACAGAACATCAATTTCTGACATACTTACTAAAATTTTAGTGTCAGAATTTGGGATAGAGGCCAGCACAATGTTGACTGATTAATAATCTATCAGCTGTTTCCTGCTTCCAACTATTGTTATTGTATTGGCTGGTCGACCTCTTCTGTGAACTTCACAGGCTAGGCTCATAATTTCTGTAATTACCATTTTGTGTGTATGCACATTGCTTTGGTGTGTGGCAAACTGGGGTGTGTATAATGCAAATTCTATCTATGATGTTCAGCTTTGATAAAACCATAATAAAACCCACAGCTAAAAAAAAACCTTGGATTGTGATGATTTTAAGAGATATTGCAACTAAATGAATTAGGACTGTGAATGGTCAATGTTTGTCATTTGTGAGTTACAAAAACATTAGGGTTTTACTTGTTTACAGATGTGAACCATAATAATAAGCTGCATTTGAATTAATAACAGTAAAACTATTTTTTCTCAACAAGTAATATATAAAATAAAAGCATATAATGTCGAGAAACAATCTAGAAACAGTTAATATTCCAACAACAGAATATCTGAAGGTCATTTTGATTGTGTAGAGGTATGTGTAAAGAACACATAATATGCACACAACACAAAGCTTCATTGTTAATGGAATATTATTTTGATAATGTACTTGACTATACTGGGCTTTTCAATGATATTTTGATTCATTGTTCAGTTCTAGTTCAACCTATAACACCTTGTATGCATTGTATGTGCTCAATATAACCTTCAGAAAACGAATTTGAAAAACAAGTTTATATTCACTGGTCATTGCATTGTGTTAACAATTTCACTTCTCATCTATTATCAATAGGTGTTAACTGATACTGTGACACATGTGATGAGGCAAATATAAGCAGATGGCTGGAAACATAAACCACTTGTGTTGTCGATAGTGAATAAGTAAGTGCATGTGAAAGTGGGATGTATTTGATTTGCTGGAGTGGGGTCTGGTTGAACTCTCCCTAACCCTCTCTCTGTATGGTAATACCAGCCCCGCAGACAGCACACGCCGCCCCACTGGGCCCATAAAACACAAAGGAACTCTGTAAACCCATGACCTCCCCTATGAGGATATGAAAACCATCGTTGGTCCCCACTTTTACAAGACCCAAGGGGGCTTCACGCAGAGTCAAAGAAATGAAATAACCTCTTTGATAAGACTTTAAATGGAGGGGTACAGGGCACTAACGTGGTTCTCTGTGACCAAAGAGCCATCAGTGACCACTGTTACTGAGTGTTACAAAGGTAGTAAAGGCAATGCAGCTGGAATTTAAACTACTCACTTTATCTCTGAAGCTGCTCCTGTCCGTCAAAGTCTCAGCTGCCAAAGCCTTTTGACAATGTCTAGCCATCAAGTCTTACTCACTATGGTCATTTTGAAATGATGAATATTCTTCTGATGGCAATTTAACAGCCTGCAAATGTGTGTATTTATCCATCAAAGGGAGGTAATGAGGACTTATATGGAACTGGTCATATAGAAATATAACCTATGCGCTTATGAGCTACATTTGTGGCATGTTCTATGAATACTGATGCATCTTTCCCATCCATTTTCCAACAATGAAGAAGTGAGGGGTGCAACACACTCACATAGGCTGGATTTACCAAAATGAGGTTCAAGTGGAAGTATTTGACCTTACACATTGGCAGAAAATAAACCTGGTCACAAAACACATAGTGTATCATAAAAGACAAATAAAAGCAACAGTAAAATAGATTTCCTCATAAATCACTCTGGTTTCCAGGACACTAATGTAATTCGCTTCAGGCAGCCACTATGACTTAGTGAAGTGGCCAGTGTGGCTCCAGTGTGCAAGTGTGTAATTCTGTGTTCTTGTTTGTGTGTTTGTGTTCATACGAATCTAGCGACTTCAAGATTAATGGCTGATTTATTGGCCTGTCATTTTGATTAGTCAAGGGCCAGATCCTGTTTGAAGAGTGACAAATGGAAAGAGAAAAAAGACAGAAAGAGTACACAACAAAAAATGAAGCTGCATTCATGGACAGTGAGAAACTGAAAGAGAGACAAAGCAAAGCTAAGAGGCAAAACGAAGAAACTAAAAGGAAAACAAAGATTGAAAATGTAAGGTTCAATGAGGACAGAGATGAAGGGGATGAGAGGAAATCAGAAAATGGTGGTTCAGAAGAGAAAACATGTGAGGAAACAACAATAAGAAGCCGAGTAAGAAAGAGCTCAGTGAAGAAAGCAATGAAGTCCACCCCCGCTCTGCGGCAGATCCTTACTCGGCTAAGGCTGTGTTCATTCATAGTCTTCTATATGCTGGACTTAGTGGAGGAAAGACAAAATGAATGGCACTTGGGCTGGACTGAGTGAGGTTTTGTGACAGCCACTCAAGTTAAACATGGCCTGAAAGTATAGCTGAACAAGGACAAACATGCACACAGACACAGAGAAAAGGTCTATTTAGAGGTACATGCACACAGTAAATGACTCTAACAATTTCAAATGCATTAGAGCTGCTATTTTTGTGCGTCAGACTGTTTGCTGTTTCACAAGGAGGTGAATGGAAATGAAGGCATCGGTTTTGTTTTTCTGTGCTGAGAGGAGAATCAGACCCAGGACATGTTGGTGTACTGTATGGAACTGAGCTATAGAGAGGCACCTTCTGTGAAATAAAGCTGTCCTATTTACATTATATGAGAGCTCATATTAGGCGATATGGCCAAAATTTTCTATCATATGTATTTTTTGATACAGCAATGTTTTTAAATAACTAGTCCTTAGTTACAATCACAATATCACATATGTGATATGATTATTAAATAGAAATGTGATATGAAATTTCATATCTCATTGTCAATTATTTAATCTCCACATAATGATGCATATCACCATAAAGCACTTTTTCTGGAAATTCAGTGCATAAATAGTATATATTAATGAGCCACATGAGTAGGCCTTTTTTTTTTTTTTTTTTTCATAAAAGCAAACACAAATGCATGGGGGCATAAAACAAATATTGGTATCTAAACTATCAAAGTTAAATATGGAACATGTTAAAGTTTCCACTACAACAGAGAAATAAAGCTCAAAATATAATGATATACAATATAAAAAACTGTCCAGTATTGCTGAGCAATACGATAATAATGATAATTATCAGAACATAATTTTATACCTCTCCTCTACAGTTTTTATTTTGCTTATATTTATAGATAAAATGTTAATTCGTGACACAGTGAAATAGAAGATAAAGCATAGCATGAAATGATGAAATGCAGTCATATTTTCAAGGGTAATGAGAAATGTATTCATTTCTATTGCATCACTTGTCATGGGTGTTACCAAAGGACAACAGTGTCCAAACTGACAGCAGCGGTTAAGTTTCCTCTTGTGGCCACCAGCTGGCCCTTGTGATGCTGTGTTATCTGCTGGCAACACACATTGTTAACAGAGAGATTAACCTAAACCATGTGGCAGCCCAAAACTACATGACATTCACTGAAATGCACACACTTACAGATACTGCCACACATGTTGGCTTACATTCTCAAAGCCTCACCAGGAATTTCAATTATAATGTGAACAATGAGACTTACTGGCTCTTGCAGGTACAGTATATCTATCAAAAACACAAAGGAGCCGGTGAGAGCCTATAGATGGACTACATTGGACTGGATTGGATGGCACAATCTATATTGGATTCTTATAATCATTGAACATGTTTCTCCAGATTCAATTCCCTGTTGAGGTTTTATACACATTGCTCATGACAACCCATTATGCGAGTGTCTGTGCTGGCGTATGCTTAGGCAAAAAATATTAAGTGTCAGGATTTACCTGCAATAAATGGAACGATTGAAATTATTTGCACAGTTTCCTCCAGAGAATAGATGTGCAGATGCAGTTTGATTTCTTTTTTCTTTTTTTTTTTTTCATATTTGCTGGTTAGGTGTTGTTTACAGGTAAACTAAAATTATAACTGGAAATTGTACAAGCAACCATTAAATTTACTAAAAAAAATGTGTAGGTCTGGGCTATAGCCATTGTGACAATTATAATCAAGTTTCAGCTTTTACACTCTAATTGGTCTCATTTTAAATAGGAAAACCTATTAGTGGAAGACTGAATGTGTGTCTTGAACTGGGCAGGCCTCAAAAAACATGGTGATGTGATTATGTTTACAGCGGGGTAGTGGAAACTTTTAGGGGATCATGTGACGAGCTTTGTCCTCCCTTATTATCTAGCAGGAATGTTCAAGTTAATCCCTTTATCCTCAAAAAGAGAGAGAGGCTGAGAGACAGACAGAGGATGGGAGGAAGAGAGAAAGCAAAATGGAGGGAAAGAGAGAAAGAGAAAGAGAGAGAAATAAAAAGAGAGAGAAAACTAAATCATGTCTGTATTCAACTAGTTCTCAGAATCAGAGAACAGTGAGAGGACTGAGAAACACAGATAAAACATGAATGACAAGGAGAAAATGGGAGTTTGTGTGACAGAAATAAAAACTGGCAAAGCAACAAACAAATGGCAGGCGAGTTTGAGTCGAGCAGTAATCAAAAGAGGGAACATATCTCCCTCCTTTCAGAGAACATTATGAGTTGACAAGGATAACTAATGATGAGCATTCAAGACGAGGACACGGAGACCTAACATACAACTCACTGGTTAATGTGTCTGTGAAGCTGACATGGGAAATGTGATAGTGGCTTTTGTCAGCTGCAGTGAACTTCCATCAGACTCTAAAAACCTATTCGAGGTCATTCTGTGCTTCGACATTGAGGGTTACCGTGACTTGTCAATGTTACTGTGTCAGTGTGCATGTGAGGGAGTGATTATGTACAGTATATGCCCGTGCATTCATTTACAGCTGTAGTGAAGGTATTATGCTCAATCCTTTAACAAACTCTGACCTGCATGAGCAGAAATCACAGTGACCTGCTGAGAGCGTTATGCATCTGTACAACTGAGGTCACAGAGAAACAGAGAAGAAGAAGGGGCAAAGCGATTCACTATGTTCAAGAACTTGAAATAGAAAGCTAAGAAAACAAGCAGTACAGTTTTAACATACATGACTAGCATCAGAGGACATGGTGTAATGGTTGCACTGCTCTTAATTACATAACATACTCTGACACTGACCTGCTGAGGAAACCTGGGAAGGACAAACGGACAGGGTATCCGTATCGGATCATGCGCACCATTTCAAGCACCCCAATGTATTGCAGCTGGGTCGACACATGGAAACTGTCAAAGCTGTCTGGGTGACCACTGGCGTTGGGGCGCACGCACTCCACAAAGTGGGGGGTACATGCCTGCAGCTTGCTGGTCACCTCTGATAGAGAGTTCTGGATGACAGAAAAGACAGAGATACAGTCAATGACATCCAGTGTTAATTTTATTCAGACAAAATTAGCGACATACTGTGATTAATTATCCATCGTTACTGACTGCAATGCTACTGTTTCACTACTTTTTGCTGAATGGCTGAAAGGCTGTTATGGTCACCCAAACGTTAGTCAGTGAGAGGAGTTTTGGTTGACCAATGCTGCACAGGAAATGGGGACACTCAGTTATTCAAATAGATCTGTTGGGCAGAATTTTCAGAGGGTGGGGTCATTCTGAAGACAATGAAGGAAGAGCAAAACACAGTGAAAACAATTTCAAACATGGTTTAAAGGGGTCATATTTTACTAAACCCACTTTTATTAGTCTTTGGTACATTTATTTGTGTATTTGGACTCTTAACAATTCCTAAAGTTTGAATTTGAACCCTCTAGGTGCTGCATAGCTATCTTTATATTCATTCAAATCTACATTCTACAACCCATTTCAATTCCTTCTTAATTTGTTATGTTTTATAACTAGTTACGTCACAACATTTGCACGTATGAAGTGAAGACTTCTGACAAACATTTCTCTGAGTATGCCATAATTGTTTATCAGCAGCAGTGGTAGTCCATCAAACTTTGAGCCAGTTACCTAAAATGTTCAGTTGTTGGTTGTATTAATGAACACAAGTGGCTGAACGGGACAGAGTGCACAGCCAACAACCTGGAGGGGGTGGGGTGTGAAGTGGCTCATTTGTTTAAAGGGCCTGCGCTCAAAACCACCTTTCTGGTGTCATTAGTCAGAAATAAGGTTGGTGGTGGTTGGTGGTGGAAGATGGACCTATGGAGTTTAATTAATGAAGAATTCAGACCCAAGCATAGCATTTATAGTTTATGTAGAGCACAGGGAAATGTTTTAAAATATAAGATTCCATTTAAAAAGAAGCAAAATATCACTTCTATAATTAAAACATGTATGCTTTGGAGATACTTAACCACTGTGACACTGTAGTGGTAATCAAGCATTTGTCAAAAATGTGACATATATTTAAGAATTTCTTAATCTACCACAGAAAACCGAATAGCAAGTAATACTTAAATTAAGAACATTTGGTAGTGAAAAAGAATCTAGAGACTAGAGCTTGCAGACCATCATACCCGTAGATGATACCCACCGTGCTGAACTCCACTATGTTAAAAAATGTACTCAAAGAACATGTATGTTGGAAATTAATTCCCTCACCCTAAAAACATACTCACAGGTCTTACATTAATTTTTCTGCCATAAGTGTTTTTTAGTATAATGGATGTGATTACAGTGTCAATACTGTCAGTTACATTAAAATACAAACTTTAAACAGGTTTTGTATGAAAAAAACAATGTTGTTGGGGGTTCTCATCAAAAATGGCAGATTTGGAAATGACATTAATTATTAAGATGTGGATCATCATTTTCTTTTTTTTCCTTTCAGAGCAATAACTGCCTCAGAAAAAGCACAAAAAAATTCAAACATACAAAATATATATTGAAATAATTAAACTAATAACTACTAGTCAACCAGGAAAATCTCTGGTCAGAGGCAGCCCCTCTTAGTACAGTAACAGAGGGCAGAACTTTCTGGAAACTTAGTTTTTTTGTTATTATTAAACTTTTAAGCCACAGCCATTGAAGTGATGCTGTGTTTGTGACAAAGTGGTCTGATTTTTGGGGGTGTGTTTTGCCTCTGGAGGAATGAAAAACACAAAAGGCCCTTTGAATAGAATAGTCTTTAAAAAGTGAATGTGAGAGCCTTTCCCTCAAGCCACAAATTCACAGAAGCAGCAACCGAGGTCACACATATACACACATACTGTAAACCCACACAGAGCCATATGCGTAAACACTTACATCTGTGTTTTTACCATTCCACAACTGACGTCAGGCTATGCTCTGCACACCCTGAAGTACAATGCTCACACCTCAGTTCTCATCCTTGAACGTCACTACCAGCGTTCACATTCGGGTCCTCCCTCCGTACGTGCACATTCACTCACACAGACGCGTGTCCGTGGCACACAGTGGTTGTTGTTCATTGTTCATTCATTCATGTGGAGGGCTTCATGCTTGGCTTGGTACAGCATCATTCTTCAGCCCACTCTCCTTCCCTGCCATTCCCTTAGGAAATCGTCGACCACAAGCCCACAACTCTGATTGTGAAACACACTGGCTTCATTCAAACCAAAGGTACTGCTTCTCTAAGCCACATTTCATCCTCCTTGCGTCACCAACAGACACTGAACTGCTCTAACTGAATATTTCTGTTGCTTTATATAGTTACGAAAATGCAGTACTCTACTTTGAAATGGGCTCATTTGTTACAAAGGCTGTGTTTTTTGTATGACTGAGGATAATATGTAGTGTTATAAGGATAACTGTTATGATGCAGTCAATGTATTATAATGCATAACTGCAGTGACGCATAGCTTCTATTTCATTACGTTATGATGACAGGAACTGGAGATCTGATTTGAACACTTGCAAGTATTCTGCTCTACTTTTATCTTTGTCATTTTTACTAAATGTACTTCAACCAAAGACTGGATTGGCCTGATAATTAGCTCTACTGACTTTAGGATGAAATATTTTTTATAATTTTTTTTGCACAGGGGCTACAAGTCCAGCATCTATTTTCCACTTCTTTATTTGGTGTGGGTCACAAAGAGCTGATGCCTGTTCTACAAGGTGAAGCTCAGTCAAAAATCTATTACAGGGACAACACATGCAGACAGACAAACACATTCACGGACAATTTAGAGTCTAACCATCTGACCTGCATGCCTTTAAAAAGACACTACGCTGAAAAAAGCATGCAGACAACATGCAGAGGACAGGGAAATGCTACAAAGAAATCATGTGGCAGCAGATTCTGATCTTTTTACTGATCCACAAGTGGTGATCACTGATAAAGTGCTGATTTAATCTATATTAATAAATGATAAACGAGATCATTATGACTCAGACACCTTAAGTAGAAGTAGCTGGTTCAGGTTTTTGAAAAGGTATTTAAGTGTTGCAGATAAGTGTGTCTTTGAAACTGGGTTCATTTTGGTATCTGGCACTTGGCCAGCTTTATGGACCCAATAACAAAAGAGAAATTTAGACATATTTTCCCCCAGGATGTACATAATGATGACCTCAGAAAAATTCATACTTCATCCCAAAATAAATGAATTTTTAGTAAAATATTGGGGCCAAAAATAGGACCCAAACTGGGAAAGGAAAAACTACCTAGGTGTCAGTGCATTTGAGCTGGACCACATGGTTTGAAAAGGTCTTATTTAGCACTATAAATAAAGACACCATCTTAAATTTGATGATCCTAGTGGTTTTTCTAATCCAGACGTGGGATTTTGATGAATCAGTAGTCTTATTCCAGGTTTTGTATGTAACGCGTCGTGTCCACTTCCGTTACATGCAGAACCTGCCCAGTTAAACGCATATAAATCGCAAATGATTTTGCAACAGCAGTCATTTTTGTGAAACACTCTGCCTTGCATAATTAGTTCAATTCCCAATATGTACCTGTGAGAGAACAAAAAGATATTCAAAGAATAGTAGCACATAATTTTCGTGTCCTTTTCAGTGTTATATGCAGATTTTTGTATTAAATATAATGTAAAATTATATAAAATGTGTTTTAGCTCATAAATACTTTCTCTTTTATCTCAGTAAGTATTTATTTTTAAAATAGACCCAAAGTGCTTCCAAACTTGCTTCATAACATTAGTCTACACCTGGTTTGAATTTTGAGCCCCCATGTCCTGTTTTTGGGGACCAGTTTCATAGAAGCACCCAGATGGAAGTGTGTAGTTCTTACCCTCAACTGGACAGCCACTGTGATGGGCCCACACCGCTCAAGTCGCTGGAGGAAGGAACTTGAACCCTTCTTCTTCAACATCTGACAATAGGCAGAGGTAATGTTTATGGAATGATTTACTGAAGAATCTGAAACTATCAGAATGTATTACTATGGGGGAATCTATTGTAAAGGACTGAGAAAATAATACACTGGTCAATGTGATTGTTTCTATATTTTCACTGAAATTGTTCTTGAACTTGCCTGTTCTTGATCTTTGTGTTTTTTCATTATATATAAATATATATTGCATTTATTTATTTGCAGTATATGGAAGTTCCGAAAGGTTACCTAACTTCAAGTGACAATAACAAATATTAATGTCAAATTTAAACTGACTAAACCACTCCTGTCAGTCTCAATTACGTTTCATATGCTTTACTTTCTCACTCAGCCAGTGACATTTATTGTGTTTTGCTGTCCTATTTACTGCCTCATACTCAGTACTGCAATATTACCTAATGTTACCGTATAAGGCTGCTGGAACAGACTGCAGAGGTGAAAGAGGTCTTATGTAACCCTCTGCTCTAGATGGCTAATGAGCCACAGAGACATCAGGCAGGACCCCCAGGAGGTTACACAACCAGTACACCTTTTCAGTCACACAAGTACAGTATGCTTTTCAAGACAGAAATAAAACTGTAACAGAGTATTGCTATCAAGGTTGTGATTCCTCTTTTTACTATCAAGCTGACTTGAGAAATGTATGTGATTACAGTTTTGCCATGACTGTCTGCATGTTTCTCTATCTTTGCAGCGCTGTACAAACAATTCCACTTCCCAGAGGTATAAATATAGCAGTGTGGTGGAAAGTGGTCAAAATTAGACTGTTGTTAAAAAAAAAAATACTACCCTTGTGTTTCCATTGATCTGCACAGCAGGCAGATGGTGTGTTGGAGAAAAATAAGCCTAATGAGGCCACTTTTTGAGTTGATGTTTTTTATGAATTTATTTAGTTTAAAATTGTTGTGTGAGCATGCACTTTAAAATACTTTCAATCTTTTGATGCTGAAGTATTGTTTAGAGTTGGAAGAAGTTCCATGGTAACAATTTACCTTGGTGAGGTCATGGTACCTCCGTGGTTGGCGGGGGACAGTGTTGGCAGTGACCAGAGAGGCTGATGGCATCCTGTGGAGCAATAGGGCAGCTTTAGACCCCCTCAGCCCCATGCGGCCCTGGGCTGTTGGCACCAGCGAACCTGTCTGAGTCAGCTTGGACTGAAAGAGCTGCTGCAGTAACACACTCTCACTGGCTGCCGGGCACAAAGCACATAAACATACACAGAGAGGAAAATAAAGGTTAAAAGAAGCAACAGCATTGGTGGAAATAAGGGGGTGGAGGAGCAATGGGATGAACAGAAAAAGAAGGAAAGAAAGAAAGAAAGAAAGAAAGAAAGAAAGAAAGAAAGAAAGAAAGAAAGAAAGAAAGAAAGAAAGAAAGAAGAGAATAACAGCACCGAGGATGTAAACAAGGAACTAAAGTAGTTTCAGGGGATGAAGGAAGCTTAAAGTCAGTATCCATGTAAACAATCAGTAAGGCAACAGGAGGGGGTGGACCATGCCACTCAACAACACGTGGAGCAATCCACAACAAGAATGAGCTCATTCAGAAAGCCAAACAACATGTGTGAGGACGTAGGCGTGTGGCTCTAATCTGAAAGGCAAAGAGAGACGAAAAAGAAAGAGGCGTAGGGAGAAAGATGGCAGGTAGGTGTGCTGAGCAAAGAAAAACAAACACAACTACTTAATTACATACATTTCTATTAGTAATTGTCGTTTCATTTAAAGCAATCATTGCCACCACCTAAAATCTAGCATTACATGGACTCCTCTGCTGTCCTCTAAGATTTAAGGCTTTAACTTGAATGGGAGTGGAATCAGACCCCTAAGACGAAACCACACTATATGTGTGTAAGTGTGTGTGGATGAAAGGCTGCAAAGCGATGAGTTGGTGAGGCGGAGGGACAACAGCCAAGTGTGAGTAAAGGGCTAGCCTTTAGAAGATTAGCCTCATCATGGAAATTATAGCAATTAAGCTGCTAGAAGCAAGGCTACCCTGGCAGTCACACAACGACTGCTTGTGTCCTGCTAACCACAACAGCCCACATCTGGCACCCTCTATAGACAATATACACACAGACGGCGCTGTATATGGGATGAAACACACATACACAAACACAACCAGATTTACACAACGAATGGTTTTGTTCGTTGCTAGTTAAGACAAGAGTGCATCTTTGTGATCAAGGGTGCTCTGACGGTACAATGTGCTCATATATATGTTATTCATTGGGTACTTACACTTCATCGTAAACAAGAGATTTTGTGGAAGAGAGTCCTTGTTTCTTGTCAGGGATCCCGTAAGATCATATGAAATCTAGTGGACAACAAATGTCATAAGGATATTAATTTTATTTTACTTTAAGAATATTTAATTATAAATAGTTAATGAATACATCAATTTAAATTACAAATCTACATCTTTACATCTGGAAGTATAAATGTTTTTAAATATTATTGTGAAAATGTAAGCTTTTACTTTTACATCTATAATCACAATTGCTACTTAAAAAACAATATATTACAAAGCAACACTAATACTATTCTTAATCATTATTCTCAGTTTTTGTGCTGTGATACATGAAAATGGAATCATTGTTATGTTTTCTTTTTAATCATGTGAAACCTAGTTGTTTTGTCTATGTACAGCTCTCTACTTTGTTATGACTGGATAGTCTAAATACTACAAGTACAGAGAACAGTGTTGATAGAAAGCTTTAATTTAGAAAAAAAATGAAGCCACAATGATAATTATATAATAAAGTAACAACTGGTAATTCATCAGATGTTTACTATGCATAGAGACAAAAAAAATCAGTGACTGGTGACAATATAATATTATGAACAACTGTAACATTAATGTGTGAATGTTTGTTTTTGCTAAATTCATCTGCTGCATAGCTTTCATCCTTAGCCATTGTCACACACATTTGCTGATCTGCCTAAGTACATGATGTTTCTGCATAAAAGACAAACCTGTTCGGCGTAGTGCCTGACAGTGAAGGCTGGTCCCTGGTCTTTAGGTGGGGGGTTTCCATTGCCATCCTTGGTGGTGAGGAAGAGGCCATGAGTCGGGTTCGAGTCCAGCTGGGCAGACAACCTCTTGTACAGGGTCTGCTCTGCTGGCCTCAGGCTCTGGCTTTCCTCATCTAACACACACAGCAGCCCCTGAGGCTTCTGCAGAGAGATAAAAACACATCTACACGTTATTTATGTGTCATACTTACACAGCATCCTTCATATTAAAAAAGACCATTTTATTTTACAAGAATAATAATGTTATGCTTTGTAATTTCTTGAATTTTCTAAAAGCTAATTATTTTATGACACTGTGTGGCCTCTACGGTTCTCTATGCTGTTGTGTGCTGGGGTGGGGGTAGAAAAGACAGAGGCAGGAAACGAGTCAATAAACTGGTAGAGAGCCAGTTCTGCCCTGGGCTGCCTGCTGGACTCCATCGAGGAGGTGGCGGACAGAAGGATGTTGACCAAACTGACATCCACATTGTGAACAACACCTCCCACCCTGTGCACCACACTGTGGAGGCCCTGAACAGCTCCTTTAGCTGCAGACTTTTGCACCCTCAGTGCAGGAAGGAACCCTACCGCAGGTCATTCCTCCCCACAGCCGTCAACACATCACTACAGTGAGCTACAGTTCCACAAACAGTTCCACTATTTATCCCTCTGGGTCATGTGTAATTTTCACTGTACATTTTTCTTCACTGGTCTGTAAATATCGGTATATGTGTAGATTCTTTATTACTATTTTATTAAAATATTCTTCTTATGATATTTGCTTATTTTATTTCTATTAACCTCTTTCTACAAGCTCACCCTGCATTTTAAATACTGCAGAGACACTTAAATGTCCCCACTGCTGGATCAATAAAGTCTTATATTTATGTAGCCCATGACACTGCAATGGACTGGTCCAAACCAGCGAAGGACAGTACCTGAAGAAAAAAGTCTAGAACAAGTGGCTGGTTGCCTGGGGAGCGTGGGGTCTCCGTGGCAATGCCCTCCTGCAGACACTCGGCCTGCTCCTGCTGGAATAGCACCTCGGAGATGTACTGCCTCAACTGCTCGTTAGTCATGTTCACACACAGCTGGAATGCATAGAAAACACACATCAACATGTAAACACACACTTGACTGAATATTTACTCTGAGACATACTGGTGAATATTTGTTTTTTTTTATTTTATTTTTTTTAAATAATGAACCAATACATTTCCAAACACAACAGGGAAGTCAATGGTACCTACATTAACAGATCAATCTTATCACACAACAATCAGGTAACCTCTTTATGGGGACACCTCATGCATAATATCCACAGTAAGTAACGGATGTCTCTACACAGAACCCTTTATCCTTTAAACCACTTTAAATTCTTGGACAATGTGTTCCTCCAGAGACATGTGAACTCCTCTTCACCCAAGAGTGAACCACAAAAACAAAACAAAATTAAATGTTTTTATATGAAGCTTTAACAAAAAAATAGAAGCTTTTTTTTTACACTAATGCAACAAGAAAGAACAGATTATGAAAATCAACAACATATGGCAGCAGACTAAAGCGGCAGAACATGCTCAACTTATCCTGAACCCAGAAACATCACGAAATAAATAAAATATACAATTGTGTATTCAAGGTTTTTCCTTTTCAGTGTATGTTATAATTGTGAATGTGACATTTTTACTTTTCTGTAACTAGCTCTAACATCTAAATAGATTACATGTCTGCAACTGAATAAGCAGCCCATGGGATCCACAAAATCAGCCTTACATGTTAGATTATAATGACTGTAACATGACAATAAATGATAAAGTATTAGTTATATTCAGTACTTAGAAATTCGTGCGGGCGTGATCATGAGGGTAAAGCTGTTTACAAGATTAAAGCAGTCAGTGAGATGACATGAAGTCCATTTATTTGTCTGTGTGTAAACCGTAAGTATACAGGGTATACATGATTGTGCAGTGACCTACATTTTAGTTCACAACCTGCTGACGGAGAAGTCTTCATCTGAAGGTGTGTTGTTCTGTGGTGAGAGTGGCTGCAGTTGTGTTTACAGTGTGTCTGTTGGTTGAATTCAAGCTTGTCTAGTCCATTAAAAGCTTAGTCCCAGCAGGTGGTTGATTGAGTTAGCTCATTAGCAAAGTGCTGAGCAGGTACAACACACCCCTGACAAACACAGCTCTAATTAACAAGCACTAATGACCCTGATCATGCTGCGCTTGTGGAGCGCACCAGTGTATGTGTCTGTGTGCATGTGTGTACAAACACGTCAGTGTGAGGGCTTGTTTACCACTGACGTTCCGCTTCTATTGTTAGTGATCATCATATTTGTTCATCCACAAATTACTCAATTTCTTTTGTTGGTAGTGGATAATATGTCTGATAGTTGGCTAATAATAATTATATGATGTTTTCAATAATAACTGTCAGTAGGATAAAGGTGGTACATATTACTATCTGTCAGTAATTTCTTTCTTTCTGAGCATTTGCTCTTTCTGTGACCTGGACAAAAAAGGTCATGTAGTATCTCACTTCCACTTGGATTATAGAACATTCAGAGGTGAAGTAAGGCCACTGACATCTTAGTGCCCCGCAGACACGAACACCAAAGACAAACACACACCGGCTTTAATAAAAGCTGGGAGGAGACTGGGGGATCCACAGGGACAGTGTGTAAACTCTGAGTAGCAGAAATAAGCACTTAGCCTCATGAACACTATGAATGCCCTGATTTACACCCTAGTGCATGCACAGGCACACACGCATACAAGCATACTGACACGCTGTGATATACAGATTTGTCTCTCTGATCCCGGCTGGTCTTACAATAGAGTAGTCTATTAACAGTGCATGCTTGATGACCACATGGCAGATTTACAGCCTTTAACAGGTGAGTCCCATAGAGCTGCACATGTTGTACTCCGTTGCCTATGCATTGTAATCACATACACACACAATGTAATACTAAAAACAGCCAGATCCATATGATTACACACAGTAACACAAAGAATATAGCTGAGAATTAATTAAGAATTAATACCTGCATTATGACCCTAAGAAGTTAAATCAAATCATGTTATACAAACATCTCAATCCTAAGATAGACTCAGACACAGAAATACGTTGGTTTGAAGCTGCCTATTACTCTCACATCTCTCACAGATGCAGCTATTGTGTCAGCTGTCAGTTCATTTGAGGACAGCTGAAAATCACGCCATAGTCAGCCACAGACCTCACCTCATTCATTACAATAACACACGAAAATATTTACTTTGAAATATTTTAACAATTTGATTTAGATTTGCTAGGAACTCCCAGACCACATACCGCTCACTGAGATTTAATTAGCTAAGGGCAGCTTTGTAAGCTAAGGTTAAACACATAATATTATGTGGTAGCATGTGACTTAAGATGATGAAATGCTGTGGGGGGGTTTCAAAAACACAAGCCCTAATAACTGGAATCTAATAAAAGCCAGCACTGTCCCACCTGCTCAAATCCATTTCTCTGAAATTCTTCAAAGCCAAAGATGTCCAAGATTCCAATTTCAAGGGCAGGATCACTGGAAGAAATATACAGAAAACATATCAAAACATGTTAACGGCATCATTAATGTAAGAATTTGCATCTTGGCTAATTTACCTCCTGCAAGACTTATCATGTCTATAAGCAGTGTGTGTTTGTGTTTGTGTGTGTGTGCGTGTGTGTGCGTGTGTGTGTATGTGTGCACACAATAACACATCTGTATGGGGTGTGCCATGGAACTGTGGTCGACAAATTTATTACATACTGTGGCTGGTGTGTAAACAAGGCAAAGCACAAACACATTCCAGAAGATGGAGCCTGGGTTATCTGACGGAGCGTGATAAGACTGAACAACACCAACAGCATCAAGGATCCTATGGCCTTCACAAGGCTGTGTGCATTTGGGCTTTTTCGTGTTTGAGACCTCCATATAAACCTTGGGTGTGTCCTCCACCTTGTTCACATTTTCCATCTCGGTGTTCAAAATACATACTCATGCAGGCATACCACACAATGTAAACTATTACAAACCTTCGCTGTGTGTGTCATGTTACAATATCAGTGCTGTCACCCTGAACAAACAGCTTCTTATGTGATGACAGATAGAGTACATTGGTAGTGGCTGTGATAACAGTTATCAACAGTCTGAGCTTCAACAGAAATTTTTGTAATACGCAAGGCACACATGCACATGCTAGTGAACACATGCACACAAACAGCTGTATACCCAATGCTATCATCCTGTCCTTGCAGGTAGTCATTCATGCTGTTAACCAGATAACTGAAAAGACGCCCGTAAATGGCTTTAGCCAACTGGTCTCTGTACTGCTCTGACATCTCCACGGTGTGGCGCCGGGTGATGACATCACCTAAAATGAAGAGGACATTACGTTTGAATGTAATTCAATACATTCTACTGTCATATTTGTCATCGTACTATAGGCAGATTACAGATCTTGACATTTACATTGCTGTTGAAAAACTGTACTTTTAACTGTGCTGTTTCCTCAAGATCTTATATTTAAAGTCAGGTTTTAAGACAGAACTTGTAACAGTACATAGGATTTTCCTGGTATACCTCTTTACAGTAAACATTAATCATCTAAATGTAACATGTGTAACATGCACACATGCTTGTGTACATTTGCGGAGCCTGCATTGTGCTGGGAATTTGTTGATATTAGCAATAACTGTAGCCATTTGAGTTTTCATTATTTGGTTGATACTCATTATTTAAGGTATTTTGTAATGTTCACACAGTGGAAATAAAATAACATTTAATACATTTACATTTTTCACATTCTTTCACATGGTACCTTTTACAAGCACTACTTATGTAAGGGAAACATCACCAAATGACCGCAAAGGTTGTGCTCATACCTTTGAAGTACTGAACATCAGAGGTGAGGGCAGTACTTAAATCATTGGAGCACACCTGCAACATGCCAGCAACTGTGGGAAGTAAGACAAAAAGTGAATGCCAACATCAAAAATACATCATTAAATATTTACCGTAAAGATGCTGGCAAAAACAAGGGCAGTGCTGATAATATCACTGTGCCCAATTTGTTCTTTGTGATGATATCAAGCTGCCGGTACAAGCTGAGCTCTGCTTCAGCTTATTCAAATATGATCAATAAAGGAGCCGACAGTGATTAGTCATCAGTACATTTCTGAGCATACCCCATAAACAAGCAGCGGAAACAGGTGACAGCATCCCAGAATCCCTTTTCTGACATCACATCACCCTGACAACAAGCGGCTCTTTCCCATTCAGGCACTGATGTCATTTGTTTACTGCCTCATGAAGGTCAAGGGTCACAGGAGCACATGTAGCGGTTGCATAATGGGGGAGCTAGACAAAGAGTGAGAAAACACTGACCTTCAAAGGCTCAGTATATAGGATTTAGAGGGCTCTATGGACAGAAATTGGATATAATATTCATAATTATGTTTTCATTAGTATGTAATCACATCAAATTAAGAATCCTTCAATGTTTCCATTACCTTAGAATGAGCATTTACATCACAGTGCACCGTGTTTCTACAGAACAGACAAGACAACAAACAGACAAACTGTGGTATTAGGCCTTGGGTGGCACTGGTGTTCAGTTCAGATTACCTGGTGACAGGTGTACAAATTGAACCTTGAGCCTCCTGAACAGCTCACAGACTCATCAGGGGCTACGAAATGAAGCAAATGCTGATCTTAAAGTTATAGAACCACTGACAGCGATTGGGATTGAAGCCCTGGTTCACAAAGCTTTGCAGTCAAAAAATACTACTTTCTTCTAGGAGTAATTTCAGTCTCCTGTTGTTGTTTTTTTTTTTTTTTTTTGGCTCTAATATGTGTCTGTTTTGAGATGATTGCTCTCTTCATTAGATCTCAAGTCTAATAGAAGCTTTGATGTTTGTTGTGTCAGCCCTCGATTGATAGGTTGGTGTGATGCTCGCCTGCCAAGAGGGAGCTTTGGAAATTCTGTTTATTGTCCTCCTGAGGTCACCTGATGCGCAACTATGATACCCTTAAATATAATATTCTAAAGTATCTGATGCATTGTCCCTAAATGTTGTAGTTTGTGCAAATTTGAGACCAGAGATTATCCGTGAACATCCTCCTTATGTGTATAATGGATATGACTTCAAAATTGTCAAAATTGGGTAACATTTTATGACTCTTATAGTCTAAAGCAGGCTTAAGTGATATTTGGAACCAACATTAGAGTCAAATTTAAAATCTTTGTGCATTATTTTGGAATAACTCAAAAATAACAATACTGCATAAAACCCCTAAGATTTGGGTTAAATCAAATAAGGTAAAAAAGTATGATTAAATAATATTTCATTAATACTCATCATTTCCACACTGAACTAGAGTTGAGAGCTGTTCGGTCAAACTGGAACCCTAGGAGCTTGGTGCTGATGAATTCTATATACTGGATCTTTAAAAACAAAGGACGCAATTCTAGTCCAATACATTTTTGTTAAATTCAGAGGTTATCTCTTCATCAAAGAGTGGCTGGCTGTCTCTTCTGTCTCTGTGTGCTGAAAAATCTAGTGTTGGTACACAACCAAGTTTCTGTTAATTAGGAAAAACTAAATTGCTACGGACCAATCTACCCAAAAAGATTCCAAAAAAGTTAGCAGCAGGGGGTGTTTGTGTTTGTTGCCTTGGCAATGTGTATTCATGATAAGTTTGACTTTGTTTCTGCAGTAGTACTAAAGTCAGATGAGTTCAAATATCTACAGACTTTTCAGGAATGGCTTACTCCACCTTTAATATCTGGGACAGTGTGTGTATAAAAGCTTAGTGTTGATCTCTTCTCACCATGGTTACACTTTGGCAGAAAATGCAGCCTACAAACAGGTGACTGTCTGGCCTTTAGCTAGTGATGGCCACTCGCCAAAGTAAAACTCCACAGGAGACATAAAAGGAGGATGGGTGAAGAGGTAAACAACACGGCCACCTTATCCCACCTCCCCACAGGAAGTAAATTTAATCATGTGATCCTCATAATGTCTTGTGAGAAGAAGCACAGACCTCTCTCCAACAGCTGCAGGTCAGAAGGGAAGGCTGTATCAGCGTCTGTCAATGCAGTGAAGCGCAGGTCCCCAACATGGAGTATAGCCGATAGAAGCATAAACACAGAGTCAACCTCCTGGAAAACAGAGGGATAATGCAGACAGACAAAAAGAACAAAAGTGTGAGAAAGAGGACAGGATTTAAAGTATTACTACAAATGCTGTTTGATGCAGTCAAAATCACGCAATTTCCATTTCTTTTCTGTCAATATGTGCAAAATAATTAGGATCCAAAATCCAACCTTAACAAGAGCCATCAGAAGATGGCATAACCACACCGGATCAAAAACAGTGATACTTGTAACTGATTCTTTGTCTTTGGCCATTGGCAGCAGAGGAATTTTTGAGTAGTTCAATGGATAAATATCAAATGATTTCCTAGTTCTCTTCTGATTGAGCTATTCTCCTGCATTTCATGTTGGGGAGATAAAAAGGAGATGATCTAATTTCCCTATGATCCAGACAAATGCACCATTCACTCTTGTTTGAGTAATGCTACAAACTTAAATTGGTCAACAGGTCTAAGAGGTATGTGTTTCTTAATGAAATGATTTATTTTTCCTAATTTCAATGTGCTTCATTATTTTCAGGATGAATGGACATGGGACTGAGGGCCAGAAGCAGGATGGGGACGTCAGAATGCAACTAAAGCAAAGCTGAATGCGACCATTAGCAAAGACAAATTCAGTTAAGGTGTTCTTACCAGTGTTGCATCCATGAAAATTCACACTTAAATGCAGATGTATATTATAATACTTGTTACACAAAACCAAAACATGGCAGTCAACAGTAACTAACAATGCCCTACTCTGTCTGTCCTTTCAAATTTTTAAATTTTAGTAACCAAAACATGTGCATCTAATATAATAAACACACTCTGATTACATATTTTGGATCTTATAGTGTTGTTTTGGTCTTTTTGAGTGAGTAAACACAAGATAAACAGAAGAAAACAACATATCATGGTATGTCAGTTCACTACAAAATGCAAAATACAAACTCTTACTGTCATGAATATACTTTTTTTTCTCCTTTACAAATCATGACATGTCAGCACTCCTTCCATTCGCAAACACTTCCACTCTTCCTTCCTCTCTGCCCTTGAGTAGAGGACGCTTAATGGAATACCCCATTACCCACTGCTCTGAATCTCTGAGAGGGGGATGCTTCAGTTTGATGGTGTGCGTATGTTAGTGTTTGTGTGTCTGCATATGCACTCTCTCAAAGCAGGATATTGAAGCTGATATCGAGGAGATAAACACAAGCATTAGTCTCTGTCCGACACTCTATACACAGAAAGACCCCCCTACTTAGGGAGGAGAAGAACGGGAGCGAGGGAGAGAAACGGAGCGATAGGGAGCGTTAATGACGATTGACCTTTGGGTCTGGACTGGGAGTTGTCCCCTGATGAGAGCTTAGACAGAGACCAATGGGTGGTCTATCATTTCCACTCCTACCCCTGCTCCCCCACCTCTTCTCCTCCTGTCCCTTGGTCTCTCTCTCAGTTATTCAGTGGACAATAGTGCCCTCTGATAATACTAATATCTATCCCTCTGTTCCTCTTTCCTCTATTTCTTGCTCGTTCATATCGACTGCTGCTGGATTAAAAGGTGAGGTGGTGGTCACTCACTACTGACAGATGCTGACTGGGAATCTAAGAATAGAATGTGATAATGGGCTGGGAACACAGCTGGTGGAGTATGGGACAGGTCGTGCTGCGACACACTAGATGCACACTTGCATATATCAGCGTCCTTCCTTTGGCATTTGGTTACATTTTTACGTATTCCTTACTAAGCCAGCAAGGTATGAAGAATACCAGTGCAATGTGTTGCAATGTGCATCATTTGTGAAAAACTAAAAAAACAAGACATTCAGGTGCACATTATGAGTATACAGGCCTAGTGTCTTCCTGTTTTAATAGGCTGCCTGCTGATTAAATAACCTACACTCTCTTAATAAATGAATCATAAATCCTTTCAAACATGCTTTAATGAAATAAATTGCACATGAATACACAACCAAGTAATTTGAGTATTAATTTAAATATGACATTGTAACTGTGAGAAATGAAAGTTTAATTTACCCTTCTACCTTTACAATAATCACTCTTCTTCTTCTGTCATCACGCTTGTCAACCTCTTGGTTGATACCAAACTGACATTATTTAATCTAAGGGTTACTGGGGCTTCATCTGATTGGATGAATGCTGTGACCGCAAGGCCCATGTTTTGAGGGCTCCATCTGATAGGCTGAGCACTGTGATTGTGAATGCATGATGCTGGTAACTAAAATTATTTTACTTATTTATTGCTTTTCAAGCAGTCTTGTAACATTGATCGAAATATGGTTTGTTGTTGCAATGCATATGCCCTGTTCTAACCTGGAATGAAAACATGTACTGGGTGATTACACTGTAAGTGGCCAGCTCTAATGCAAAGTAAAAACATTTAGTATCCATTTAAGACATAATCAGTATCCACCTGTATTTCTGTACATGCCTGAAGATTTAATTTTCATTAAAGTATAGGTCATGCAAAAACTAATATAACAAAATAGGATGGTTGTCAGATGATATTTACACTGCTGTTCATAGAGTCTGAGAAGCACAGAAAATTAAATTTACTGTGAAACGTTTCAAAGTCTGTCTGTTTAAGCTCGAATAAATGCTTTGGCTGTGTTGTTGGCTATAAATGAGCTTGTTTACTAGTGTGCAGAAGAGAGAAGTGAGATCCAGTTTCACTGGTTTGAAGAGACGCCTTTAGAGCCGGCCACTTGAGATCCGACATCTAAAGACACAGGTCAATGCAAGGTCTTAACAGACAACAGACAATTGATACACTGAATGAAACTGAGGGGTAAAACTACGGGCCACATGATTGGCATGATTTTACGTCAGTGACATCAGCACTATAAAGATCCCTACTGTCAATAACCTTCAAATATGCAGGCTCAGTAGAAAATACTAAATGCTGTACCAGTCAATACCTGCTTGTTGAAGCCTAGGGCTCGCAAGGCCTGTTTGACAGCCGTAAGCCGTTCTCTGCTTTGGGTAGACGCTGTAGCTACTGGAGGGCTCTCCCCTGGCAGTCCTCCACTAAGATACCTGAAACAAAAAATAGAAAATTGGGACAACCTGAATAAAAGGGCCTAAACAGGACTATGATCAGCATAAACTGATAGTGGTATCAAATCCAAATATGTACCCATGTGTCCAGCTAGACTTCATATACTTATGTTTGGATGAGAGACTCAGGCTTAAGACATCAATGAGGTAGTTTTGTACTGAGTTACAGTCTTAGTGTTTAGATATAACTAAGAAAAAAGGTAAAACTGAGTTTTACACCTGCAGAAGCTTGATCATATGCACACTGTCAACAGAAACACATTTGCATAAAATGGGCTCATGCACTTTTCTCAGGACAGCATGTCTGTTAGGCTCCCAAACAGCCCAGTTCAGGTCACAAGTTCTGGACTGGTTGTGTACAATGAGTTGAATTCTAACAAAATGTAAGTTATGGTGAAATGTATGTAATATAAACTACCGATATATTCTAACTGTTTGACTGTGACTTACAAATACTTGTTTTTATTAGTCAGCACTTCCACCTCCCAGCTATTAGGTTCTGGGTTAGATTCTTAGTTGGACTGGAGCCTTTCTGTGTTGAGTTTACTACTTCTCCCTGCACCACACAGGCTCCCTCTAGTTTCCAGTTACATATAAGTTAATTTTCCAGGCAGCGCTAATGCAGATCCATGTGCTAATGATCATGCTAGGTAATAATAATGATAATAATGATAATAATAATAATAATAATAATAATAATAATAATAATAATAATAATGGATTAGATTTATATAACGCTTTTTTTTTATTAATGCATACTCAAAACACGTACAATACATCCATTATCCATTCACTCTCACATTCACGCTCTGGTGGTGGTAAACTATGTTTGTAGCCACAGCTGCCCTGGGTCAGGCTGAGGGAAGTGTGGCTGCCAATCCGCGCCAACAGCCCCTCTGACCACCACCAAACAGTCATACGCATTCATACACCAGTGTGAGTAGCAGCACTGGAGGCAAGGAGGGTGAAGTGTCTTGCCCAAGGACACAATGGCACATGACTAGGACAGAGAGGGATTCGAACCACCGTCAACCCTTCAGTTACTGGACAACCTGCTATACTTCCTGAGCCATGGCCACCCCATAATGCTATGTAATGGTAATGCTGTGTGTGGGCAAAATGCTGAGAGCGAATTTCCCTACATGGATAATAAAGTGAGGTAAACTTTTAATACGTTGTAAGAACATGGATGAGAGAAGATGTGTCAAACAAATCCCAGTAAATATTAGCAACAAGTATGGACAAAAATATTGTATGTGTACACAGACGCTCATGCTGTCACTGTAATGACAGGAGATGCTGAGAATTAGAAGCATTTAATGCCCATGGATAACTTATTTATAACTATTCTATGGTGATTAAAAAAAGTATCTTACAACAAGGACAAATACTTCAGTCAGTCATTTATGAACAGATGACCATGTTAACCTACTTGTTATATTAACCACATGAACACAGATGCTTTGTACATAAATGGAACAGAAAATGAATAGCTGTGCATTGTCCAGTGGATAGTTTGAAAGCAGCATTGACAGATCTGTACTGAACATTTTGTTCTTTATGTGCGAATGGTGGGCTTTCAAACATGGATTCATTAAGTGTCCAACCTCTACCTTACACACCTTGTAAAAAAGATTGTCAAATGTAGTGCAAACACTGTTCATCTCCACGTGTTATCTATTCATATAGATAGAGCATGTTTCAGTCACATACCTATGAGCCAGAACATTGTTGAGGTAAAGTGCACTCTTCTCCTCTGGTGACAAACCTTCTGCCATCAGATGGAAAATGTTGAAACTGTGTTGGTGAGGAAGCAAGTGGACCAGACGGGACTTCTCCAGCATATAGGCGTACACCCGAGCTTTAAAATAAAATAGGGTGCATTATGTAATTGGGTGTTCATAAAATGTTGATGATATTGATTATAGTTAGCAGAACTGAACATTCAAGCAATAGGTTGTGATCCGTTGCTGGTCTCTCTGTTCTACTCAGCTGGGTAAAATAAGGTGAGCAGGACTGTAAAAACCAGTTAACTGATGTGCATTTACTGCCCCCTTTTGGTGTTTCCCTGCTGTAACTGCAAAGCCAAAGGACATCACATGATTAGTAGCCTACTTCTGCACACTGGTTTGTGAATTACTGTGAGTCTATGTACAATCATGACATTGTATTTGGAACAGTAAATATTCTGTTTAACATAATAGTTAGGAATATACATTATTGAAACATTTATTTCAGGTATATAACCATAACACAAACTAACCATTATACTTATCAGCTTTTATCTTATTCCTGCATTTCCCAGTGAATAAAACATATAATGTATCAAAATAAAAGTTGATGAACAGTTATTTACTATGGCTTATACAGTGACACAGACATCAACTTTACCTCTGAGTAATGTCCTCCTCTTCTCACAATACTGGATGGTCAACAGCTTGATGAAGCGGCTTGAGTTGTTATTCCTCTGGGTCTTTGCATGGCCAAAGACCTCCAGAACACAGTTCACCTGTGTATGCCATCAAATCAAAAGAAATGTTAGCAGGGCATACACAGTTTCAGCATTCCTTTGATGATTCTTTTTCTTTTTTCCAAACGTATGTTCCATGCTTTTCCACTATGAACCACTAGATGTCACCATACCTCTATCATACGTGTACTGAGTAGTAGTTTTTTTTTTTTTTTTTTCCTCAGGATGATTATAGAACACATTGACCCAGATATCGACTTCATGGCAATGACTTCATCAGAATAAAGCTACACTTTGCTTTGAGAGACCGGCAGACCTTTTCACAGAGCTGGGGAACCATGCGTATGGCACTACCATCATATCATCATCACGTGATAAAGCAAACGCAAGCAGCACAAATGAAACCAAAAGCTCATATGAAGGTGCCGACAGAAGTGGCAGATTTAGGTTGGATCAAAAGAATGGATTTATAAAAACATTAGACATACTAAAATGTTTTATCTTATGTACTTTTTAATGCATATTTGTCTTCAAATGTCTGGTATTTATCTCTTAACCAATATATATTCTATTTTATATGCCTTGGTATGGACATTAACCATTGTGTTTTGTTTTTTTTTAATTTTCATAGGTTTTTTCAGTCAGTTCTCCCTGGGTAGTTTTCAAAGTAGAGCAAGTGGCGTCCTCTTTAAGAATAACACTGAGACCACTTTCATTGCTGCAAAGTCATCCTGTTCATACTGAGACAGCAGAGAGAAACATGTTAATAGTAATTTAATGACGCAATCACACACATGGTTTGAATGCTTAACTAATGTCTTTAACAAATGAACAGATAGCATAAAAAATGCTTTTCTACTTAAAAAAAGGACTCCATACTGTGATGCACTAATCCACGTAACTAGTCGCTTCTCCCCAGAGCTATAGGAAAAACAGTAGGATACATGCATACTTGAATCTTCATCATATGCCATCTCATTTTGTTCAAAAAGATTAAGTGGGAGGAAGAACTCATAATAAAACAGAATTACATGAAGTATAGCCATATAACAATCACAAACACTACATATGACAACAAACTGAATTGAGTATGTTGCATAAGTTGTTTATCATAATGCACACAGACAAGTCTAGACTCACATGTTTCATTCTGGGTTCCAGTGCAAAGCCTGCAGGGCTGGAGCGAGCCGTCAGATGCCTTACAATGTGCTTACAAACTTCTGTTTTTCCAGAACCACTTTCGCCACTTGAAAAAAATATCAAAAAGAAGACAGAGATTTAATGTCTTGAAGTGGGTGACATTATCAGGGATCTCTAATCTTTCTACCTGCGATTGTTGATTTAACAAAATGAACATCTCAAGAGCTCCTCAAGTGTTGTATTACTTGTTATATTTATTCATGTAGCGTATCAAAATACTAATCCATGAACCCAACCAGCTAAAAAGCTCCTTCTGAGGGAACCTTTTAAAAATGCCAATATCACAGCTACCCGATAGCTGAGCTGATGGAGTGAACATTACAAGAGTATTAATGCTTTGAGCAGCAAGTCCTCTGGTTTGTTACTGGATGGACCATTTTGATTCATGCCATGTCCCTACTGACTTTACCCACATTTGTTGTTTCTAAACTGTCTATGATGTCATAATAATAAATTTTTTTTTTTAATCTGAAATTATCCAACATCATTTTCTTCTGTATCCATTTGTTTCAATACGCTCAGCTCATACAATGTTAATTTCACATCACAGAAAACAAAACTATGTCATTATACAAACCAAATCTATACCACTGTATCATGTCCCTTCACATTCTATTCATCATAAACTGGCTAGGTCACTCTTGGAAAGCAGATTTTCACCTCAGTAGGATTTTACTTGACGCAACAAATAACAATTATATTAAAATCACAGACTTTCTAACACATTTTGTGCCATCTGTCACTGTTAGAAAGGGGCACATATGTACTTGCACTCTTGTACTGATGTTACCTCTTGCTGCTTTATGTTAGCCTTTTTCTGAACTTGAATCTAAATATCTAACATTCTTGAAAGAAAAGGCTGTTTTGCCTGCTAACAATATGTAAAAGCAAATACAAATGTTTTCAAGCTTCAAGCCACTGAAAGTATTCTTGCATCACCAAGCATATGTTTGAGTCCTACTTCAGAAGAATGGGTGTGAGGTTTTAGTCATGAGGGTGTTTCCAACATATGTCATGTTCCTTACACCTCCACCCACCTCAAATCACCCCTTCAGGGACCCCATCCCATTATATTCACAATATATTCCTTCTTTTGTTGCACCACTAATACTGGTCCACCACCATTTTCCACACAGTGTTACTGCTTCAACTTATCTGCCACTCACAGCCTGTTTTCAATTTGGCAATGAGTGGATATTAAATCTGATGTAAGGTTCCTCTGCAGTACAAGCTCTGACACACACCGGCATGCAGAGAGTTGAGACCAGTGTACTACCCACACCAAGCAGATGGCTTCAGAAGGTCAGAAGCCCTTACTAATGACCACAGTGAGCTGTGCTGTGCTGTTTGTCTGTGTGTATGTGTGTTGCTATATTTCCTGCTAATGGCCCTGCTGAGTGTGAAGTCCAAAGGCCTTTCTATCGTCTTTTCATTTACCAGTTTTTTATTAGATTTCAAGGGCATTTTGTTAGAGCACTAACCTCGGGGGATCATGGCCACTGATTGCCTGTAAACGTGTAGTATTGTGTGTGTCTGTGTGTGTGTGGCTGAGTGTGTATCTTTACTTGTGTGTGTTAGATAGAAAAAGAACAGGAAGCTTGAATTAAAGTGTGACAAGAAAAAAAACAGAAAGGGAAGAATAAAATGCAATACATAAGAATGAAGGAAGCCAGTGTATGTGTGTGTGTGTGTGTGTGTGTGTGCGTGTGTGTGTGTGTAAGTGTGTGTGTGTGAGAGCATAGTACAGTGTCCATGCATGTATTAATATTTGTGTGTGTGATGGAGATGGATAGACTCTGGCCAGGGCACATTAACTCTCTGCCAGATTGGTTACAACTCAGCGGGAATGTCACTGGAGAGCCGGAACAGGATTTAATTGCAATCAGGGAGCTCCTCTGCCCAGCCGAGGACAAAAAGCACAACGCAACAATGCTCCAAGAAAACATTCCTCTCTGTGTGATCGCTGAACTGGCCTACAGCTACTCCCAGGATGAGAGCTATTAATCTCCCAGGAAGTATTTAACAGGTGTAAGGCAGAGGGGTGTGGACAAACCAGGTGGCATCCAGACTTTTCTATTATTCTTGCAATTATTCCGCTCTGTTGACATGTTCGTCTCTGCATCCTGAGGCAGAGTTCAGTGTTTGTGTTTGTGTGATGTACCTCAAGATGAAACACTGGGGACGTCTCTCCTGCAGCATCATGTGATACGCCCTCTCTGCTGAGGAAAATATGTGAGGAGGTAAAGACGAGCAGAGGCGACCTGTAGAGCTCAGGTACAACTGACTCACCTGAAAGAGAGACGGGAAGATGCAGGCTGTTAAGAAATTAGGTAACAGCCTTATATAATATGCACATGCCAGGGTTGAGTAACAAGGATAAAGTTACAGCAAAACAGTAAAACCACCTTCGGTTTTACTTTCCATGCCTTTGTTTGTTTGTGCGTCAGGAACACATATGGTTTAACATTTATTACAACGTATTCAACAGAAAGTCAGAATGAATAAGAAATGAGTAATGCAAACTGTTACCAAATTTAAGCACAATACACAATATAAACCAACAACTGCAAATGTGACCCAGATACGCAGCCTGTCTAGTTGTTTTTTTATATAACAACCCAGAAGCCAGAAAACAAACATGAAAAGATTAATTCCAGTGCACAAAATAAAAAAGTAATACGAATTCCTCAGCCCTGGTGTCTTAGGGGTGTATACTGTATTCTGCAATAATAATAAATGTATCATCAGACTGACACTGATCAGTGGCCTGGTTTACTTTGTATACATATTATACCCCTTTAACTTATGTTGTGGTTGGTTTGTATGTTGCAGGACTTGTAATTATCTGAAGGATTTGGAAAGAGCCATGTTTATTTTATTAATTAAAGGTGGGGTACGAGATCTTAGAAAAATGGTTTGAGCAAGCTACATTTTGAAAACACGATTCAAAAGTCCAAACCCCTTTCTTCAGATATCCCCCCAAAGCCACACCTCTAGAATACTGGCATGTGCAACGCTTGCTCCCAAGGGTTCACGAATGCTACACAGCAACAATTCACCCGGCTCCAGCTCGGGCTCAGGCTCCAACTCGGGCTCCAGCACCGGCTCGGGCTCCTACCCCGGCTCCGACTCCAATCCATGCATATCTCATTCAGTCTCCTCCAACACCCCCGCTCTTACACAGCAGCCCCAGTTCATACCTATCTGGATAACGTTACATTTCCTAGTGATTTATGTTCGTGATAAAACAGTTTTCCGATGAACTTTACATCGTAATATAGTAAATATAGCTAGCCAAGGTCTAGCTTCATTTTCTGTATTAGTGCTCCAAGCCTCAGAGAATGAGCGATTTATGCACAAAGAGGGGTATGCGCAGAGGGGGGAGGGACAAATGGCAGTTGAGTTTGATAGACATATCACCGTTCAATCATTTCGAGTGGGCGCTCAAAATGATTGGATGGTATTTTTTCAGTCCTGTCCATTCCACAGGTGACTATATTTTTTGAGTTTTGTGTTAGAGCATTTAATTAATTGGTCATAATCGGAGTGTGAAGGGGATTTTAAGCAATATAGTAAAAAATGCTCCAGGAAAACATCTTGCACCCCACCTTTAAGTTGCTCTCTCTTTGCATATCAACATACATTATCTATTAAATACATAAAAGAATGAAGAAAAAATATTCTAGCCATTGTACCATTTTACATGGATTTATAGTTCATAGAGAGCCATAAGGTTTCTATCATTACAACCCTATCTGCAACCAATTCAGCAGATGTGTGAGACATTTGAGGCCTGTGGTAGAGGGAAGCGATGGGCTATGGACCACCAGACCAGAGGGGGTGACAGACAGCCAGCCAGCAGATCACACATGTTGTGACATATGTCCTTCTTATTCTGGCTCCTCCACACACTCTCTCAGTTGGGTATGATGCCTGGAGTAAATCCAGACACAGTTAGGGGTTGGACAATCAGAGGGGGCTGGCTTTATTCTGCATGGCAGGAGAAGTTGCCTCCTCTTGGCTATCCATGGTCCACATGGGCAAACCTCAAGCTGCCATTATTTTTGTCATAACATTATGGAGATGTTTTTGAGATGGAGAGTTTTTTCCAACATTTGAAGAATTGTGAAAAAGAATGTTGCTGTAGGATAGAACTAGTCAATTCTATGTGTATATACAATATTTCCTTTTTCTCCCATTATAATTGGGCTTTTAAAAACTGTCTCTGTTTTTTGCACAGTACAGTGGGTAGGGGTAATGATGTCTGCATGTACATGAGACTGAATGTGTGTTTATGTGAGTGCTTCTCTAAACTGGATCCTTCCTTAGTTGATGTAGTCAGCTTTATGCTGTGTATCACTGACAGGAAGGTTGCATTATTTATCAGCCACAAGGTCCATTTCATCTGTTCATGTCCTGCCTATCATACGGCAAATGTGTCTACTTTTATGGTATGGTTTTGCATGTAGAGTTAATAGACTATCAAATGCATATATCACAAGCATAAGTCACACTGACACGCTAATGCAAAATGAGAAGAGATACTATAAAAGCCTGCTTACCAAAGTGGAATAAATTGGCAGCTCTTTGTTTGGATTGACCAGCAGTAGGATGTGTCCAATGTAGGTCTATAAGAGAGGGAGAAAAAGAAAGAAAAACATTCATAGTTCACAAACACACTTCCTTTTTATGCTAGAATTGCCACATGTTTTCAGTGTGAGTTTTCTCTGCTTTCAAATACAAAACATGATGGATCTGTTTATAAATACCACTGAGTTAAAATAGTGCTGTTGTTCCATCCTTTGTCATTAATATTCATGGTGGTGACAATTACTCTGTCAATACTGTAGCAGAGGAGGCAACCTTCAATGTAATACCCTTTTTCCAATAAAAACAACAAATCTACCTTCCCACACAGCACTCACACAAACCCTGAGGACACTGAGATAAAAATAACTTCCTATTCCTGCCAATTTCCACTAAACTGCTAACCCTCTGTTTCTAACAAAGGGTCCTGGAGGCTGTTAGATAGTTAACACTCTCTCCCCTGGGAGAACACAAGCACTGCTGACACTCTAACATGTGCTGTCCTTAGGCCGTGGCTCAAGGTTAATGACTAGAACAAATTCCCACTGCTTGCAGACACAGAGACCAACATTCATACAACTTACTAAATGTTTCCCTAAACTTGAATGAAAAGGGCATGGGGAGGAGAAAGAGGAAGGAAGGTGAATCACTTCTCTGAGTAAACGTTTTGTTTATTCCTATGATGTATTTGTCATAATTTAGCCTTCATCAGTGTCTCCCCTCATATCCCTCTCCAGCTCCTCAGGGGTTTGGTGGGGCAGTGGTCCTTCTCTCCTGGCAGAAGGCAACAGACCACTCATCAAAGCCCCCCATCTTAGACCACCCTGCTGGGAACATATGGAGCATTCGCTGCCTTTGTCCTCCCCCGATTTTTGCCCTTCAACACATCTCTTCTTTGTTAATGTTTGAAATGGCCTTTATTAAGCATGAGGTCAGATAGCCCTAAGGAGAAGTCTGTCTGTAGAAACATAAAATGTCCCCATTTGCTTTAAGCTTTTAGAAATATGTGGAGAGGTATATATGTTTAAAGCTTACTTGTTTGGGATTTTGTTTACTGGACACAAAGTAAGATAAAATGTGTGAATGTGTCCTGTGCACTTCCACACACTGCAAAAATCTAAATCTTACCAAGTGTATTTTTCTCATTTCTAGTCCAAATATCTCATCACACTTAAAAT
>JAPQRP010000016.1:17162872-17209980 GCA_037367295.1 Apogon hyalosoma | reverse complement strand
CAAGAACTAAACTATGAATTATGAAAGAGCTGCAGCATCTGAAACCAACCACAATGAACATTTGACAGATAAACAGTGCCACAGTGCTTCAGTTTCAGCTTCACAATTTGTCATGTCTTTTATTTTAACTGTCTCTCAACTCATCATATATTTTTTATTAGTAAGTTGTTTTTCATTTATTTCTTTTTAAATGTTTATCAATTGCTAGAAATTTCAGGCGACCCCATTCGAATTCCAGGCGACCCCACACGAGGCCCCGACCCCAAGGTTGAAAAGCACTGTATTAAGGGCACTGCTTGCACCGCTGTATTGTTGCACCGCCATGAAAACAGGGCCTCAACATTTAAAATTCTGAGCTGATGATGCATGCAGCGTATGTGACATATGACGGTATACAAGTGATTCGCTGTCTGTGGATATCCTTTCATAATGAGCCCATCTTCCATCACATGTCACAGTGCAGTAACCCTGTCGTCACCTACCCTCATTTCTATACACAATGACATGAGATGGCTGTCACCTCTGTCCTACCCCGTGCTGTCTTGGTTTTGCTTTTAAACTATGCTCGTACAAGCCTGAAGTCTTCCCCTCTGTTTCATTCCTCTGTGATCCTTTACAATGTTTTTGCACTCTATGCTCCAGCAGTCCTAACCTTCTCCCTGGAAAAGCAGTGCTTGAAGAAGTGTGATGATTGAGGTAATCTATGAATACAGATTTTTTTATTAGTGTGTGTGATGTGCTCAAGTATCTGATGAGTTATTTAATTTTCTCATATCTCTGCAATTTTCCAAAAGATGGCATCACTCCAACACTGTCACTGCAGATCAATAAATATGAAATTATGGTTTCAAGATGACAATGAGATGAAATGAGATAATTGAATGTTTGGTAATTAAATGCACCGAGGGGGATTTGATGAAAATATAACAACCCAAATTACCTCATTTGTTACATTTTTATCATATCTTTTATTTAGCTGCAGTGTGACAACTGTTCACTAAATGTCTTTGAGGAAGAAGTCAGTAAAGTTGGACAGCCATACACATCCTCCTCTGCTCTGGACAAATGCATATTTTTGTGAGAGGATTGTTCTTTGGTGAGCTGCCTTTTTTCTCAAACTTGAACACCTTGTAGTTAGGTTATATCTAGGTTATATCATGTTTCCACCACAACGAATGAACCTCTCATGAGTTTGTATGGGACTGAACTGGTCTCAGTGTTGTTGTTTGAAGTGCAAAAATAATCTCCCCAAATGAACCGCATGAAGAAGCAAACAACAATTTAACTGCACTAAAAATTGCAGGAAAATAATCACATGAACTGTGAAGTGATAACTGAAATGGCTACTTCAATAAAGCATGAAACTGTCCATCAAAGAAAATTGATTTTCACGACCTTACATGCTACCTCAACTCTTAAAAAAAGATTAAAAACATAACAAGGATGAGTTTTACACTTGATTACTAATTTTCTATAGGAGTTTCTTACTGTAGCTGAGTCCCTCCTCTGCAGTACAAAAGAGTGACTCAGCACATTCAGTAAACTAACTCTGACCCATGCCAACAGCTGGTCAAATATGATTCTACAGTATCTCTGCTCACCACAAACCCTGTCAGCTGCACTCGCACCCTATAAATACTGACAACGCGTCACTAGCTGCTCAACATGACGGGAGGGCTGTGAAAAGGTCATCAGCCCACGGAGATTAGTAAGGACCCGGTTACCTCTTTGCTGATGTAGAGTCACATTGATAATATTTACTGCTGTCTTTATTCCTTCTGGGCAGTGAGGCGAGATGAGCATTAAATACTATTTGAGATTAAAGTTAAAGTACTCCAGAAAATTAAACTTTTAGATCATTTTTGTGCTTGCTATACTGGCAGTGCTTTCAAGTGTACCTTCATTAGAAAACGGACTGAATTAATCCAATCCAAGCAGTATTAAACTGTATTTTAACACCCTGTCATTTATGTTTAAAATCCCACACAAAATTATTAAATTCCTTTCCCCTAGAGAAAGCAACTCAAAAAGCCCTGACTCAAACCGCAGGAGCTAAGAGCCAGGGTCAAACTTATCACAAGGCAGAGAGAGGAAAGCTTAATTAGCTGCAGTAATAGGGTCATACATCTTCTTAAAGGGTCAGTCTTGTACTAATGCCACACTGCGAAAGGCGTGTTTGGGCTTAATGTACCAGCTAGTCTTACACTTGCCAGCCTATGTTTCCAGGCAACAGTTTGCTTCTGCCTCATGTAAGCAAAACATCTTATTAGTAGAACTAGTGATTTGCTTGGCTGGATACATACACATCTTGAACCCTAAAAGTCTTGTGTTATGGGCATGTCACCGCTAGAGCAGCTACAAGACAAGGGTAACAGGAAGTGAGTGTTTAGAAGGCTTTGGGAGTAGTTGGTATGCAGGAGGCAAAGCGCTGGCACCAGTAAAGGGCTGATGGCTGAGGTGATTTAGCACTTCAACAGAAACCTAATCGATTCTCCAATCCTCTTGACTGCCACTCCTAAGTCAGATGCACTTACATGCTGAAGTATATATGCACGTGCAAAGTACCTGCCTAAAGTCTGAGAATGGAAAAGACACCAGTAGCACGTCACTCCATTCAGAGGAGTAAAGGATTTTTATATTTAGATCAATGAATAAATAAATAAATAAATCTCATAGATATGAATGGAAGAGAGAGAGGTTGTAACAACAATTAATTTTTAAGGTGCATTCTAGTGGAAAAAGTGGCTTCAGACTGGTTGAAATTCAGATTCTCTCTGTCAGCAGCCATGCACACAGCACATTAATGTAATTAAATATTGCATGTGTTGGGGTCAGCAAGATTTTAACAGGATCACTTCCTTCATAGTTGGAAACCTTCCAAAACACCAGAGCACATAGCTTCAGCAGATCACTCCCAGCCCATCTGGAACTCAATCTCTTTTCCTCTAAGAGAGAGACCATTAAACTGCTCATTTAAAATGCTGTAGTAAATGCATATACATTGCTGGGTCTTGCCAGTAGTTTGACTCTGATCAATAAGTCCAAAAACAGCAGTTTATCAGAAACTGTGCAGGGTAACTGGAGGCATGTTTCCTTCCATCAATATGTCTTTCATTTCATTAACAACATTGGATCAATGCAGGTAGATGAGGTGAAATTAGGTCACTGCTTAATTAATGTCAACATGTTTCATCATTTCGTAATGCAGCTGTGACTTACCTGTCCATACTTAGAAGCCAGGTGGAGAGGCGTCCAGAAACTGTTGTCTGCAGGATGAGGATCTGCCCCACTCTCCAACAACACAGACACCACCTCTCTGTAACCACTGGCACATGCTATGTGGAGCTTAATGGAGAGATAGTGCGAGCATCATCAGGGAGAAGAATGCTTCACTTACAGGACAGAGACAACACAAGGTTTGCTTAAAAGCGCAATATGTAACATATGCTGAAGATATGGTATTAATTAAAAATGGGTACCTCACCTGACTGACTTAGTTGCCTTTATCCATGATAACAGTTTGTAAATTGATTTCTCACAATTTTGTATTGAAATATGCCTTACTGCCTCTTACTGGCTCCTCAACAGTATTAACAGTGTGCTAAACTAGCTACAGTTAGTTTAGGAATGGAGGCATTAACAACCAACCAGCTCCCAGCAACACAGACACTAACAGAGACTTTATGTAAGCATATGAGCATGCGCAAATGTCACATATTGCACCTTTAACCACACAAATTCACATATACTTAACTTACCAGAGTGACCCCATCATCGTTTGCTTGGTTGAGGCTTCCCCCCGAAGCTACGAGCTGCCTAACATCAGACAGCATGGTGGTAGATCTCTGCGTCTTCATAGTGTGCATGGATGACATATCTACACCTACAAAATGCACACAGGTACAAGTCACATTCATATTATAACCCTGCCTTCTGTGCCATGCTTAAATCTGGCAGCTTTGATATGGCTGTTCAGGAATTAGGACAAACTTGAGCAACATTCAAATGAAGGGATCTGACAGGTTTTGCATTTAAATGTTCCTCAGCTTTTTTTTTATCTTTATCTCTTTACCTCAGGTTTTAACAGGATTTGTTATGAAGTCAGTATCATGTTTTTTGTGGTGGTTATGTAATATCAGTTCTCAATTACTGCATAGCTAGAGTATTTGATGCTGGCTGACTGACATGAAAACACCCTAAAACTGTCCACAGACAATAAAGCCTCTCTTGCTGAAGTCATGCGTGGCAGATTATGTCCATAGCCAAAAACAATCCCAATTTATGACAACCAAATAGTAATGATAAAATGATTTCATATTCATACTGAGCTACTTACCCTTGACATGAAAATGCCAGACTAAACTTGTCTCCAGGTTTAACACATGGAAACAGGGTCAACAAGAGGAATCTATCCCAGACTATAAGGATCAATGCTCTGCTCCAGAATCACATACACACAAGGGACCTGCTTTTGGCTGCTGTAATGTTGGGGATTGATTATCAATTAATCTATATTTCACATGGATAAGCTTTGGGGCACTAAACTAATGGGACTTTTCCTAATAGACTGAATGGATCAGCCAATCAGTGAGTTTGCACCTACAAGCAAATGAGACCCTCAGGATATTAAGCTTTGACATCACCAAAGGAACATTATTATAGACAAAGAGCATTTGGAGTCCATAAACAGTAAGAAAAACACAAGCTCCTAAACATAACAAATAACTCTGAATTTTAGGGGTCTCACGACGACAACAAGGGACAAAAGGCTATACAGCAGAAAAGTCAAATAAAATGGGTTTTACCTCCTTCTCTCAGATGTAGAGACACATGGACAATCTGTCTTTTTCTTACACCCGCACAAACTTGATGGGGACAGAGAGCACATAGCCAAGTTGCTATAGCAACAGAGGCAGAGTAAGCCTATGTGAGTTTGAGTGTGTTTCATGGTGGCATACCCAAACGCGATGGCGGGGAGGTATCAGAGGAACTGAAGGTAGGTAGGAGGGAAGGGATCACCACATGGGGCTGGCAGACTCACGCAGAGAAAAGTGTGTGTGCCCATGTTTTACAATGGTATTATGGTCAGGATAAAGGTTAGGTTTAGGCATATTATGGTTAATCTTACATCCCTTTAAGTCCTTCAAAGTCCCTTAAACCACATGAAACTTCACAGACAGATAAGTGTATGTTATTAAGGGTTGTCTGAGTTCTGATGAGCTAGCTGTCAGCAGCCAGAAGCTTGCATTTGTCATGTGATCCAGTGGAGGCTCATGTGTGGCTAATGACAGATGGATGAGGGAACACCCTCCATCACTGTCTCTGTCTGTTTCTATCTAGCTTTGTCAGCACTTGCCCCATTTCCTCGTTTCTGTGTTTCTCTCTGGTTTCTCCTGCACTTCTACCTTTCCTTCTGTCACTCACAATCCATGCCTACACCTTGCCTTTATCTCTCTTATTTCCAGATCGTGTGCTGACATTTTGCTTTTTTCCTCTGAGACAGAAGCACCCCTATGGCAGTCGACATCATTAGGCCTGTGAGCCTGTAGGTGTGCTTAACCTTTGCAAACATACACAGATGGAAACAAACAACACTTCTTGCTTAACTGTAGATACAATGTGACTCACTGTTCGCACTGTTATATCCACATATAAACAAATGTTTCTAAAAAAGAGAAAATGCAACACTCAGTTTGACTTATTAATAGGCAACGTTAAAATCATTTACAAACTATCATTATCAACAGAAATTGATTCCGATAGTGGCCAACAGCTAACATGAGGCTTCTCCATTGTATCTAATTAGTTTGAGCTTTTTTTTTCCAGTTTACCAGTTATTCAGTTTCTAAAATGAATTACCTTTTTCCTGGTCTAAACTATCATTAGTATATCAGCTTTAAAAAAAAAAAGCCACACTGGGTTGGCCTGTTTTACTTCTTCTTGAAATGTTGTGGTAACACAGAAATGAGCCACACCTTTTTATTGAATTATTTACAAAGTTCATGATGAATGGTACCTAAAATATAATTTCTTCCACTTCACTCTCATTGTAGTACAAAATACATGAAAAGACTTCTGCAGATCTTTACCGTTTTCCTCCAGGTATTTTCTGAGGATATAGCTGGTCTCTGTCCCTTCTGACGTGTAGTCCAGAGGAATGTTACCGTTGACATCCTGGAGCAAAACGTTGACGCCAGCCTTCCAGGCACAGAGCAGGACACAACAGAAAAGACACAAACAAAGACAGTTTTAGCAGTAGCTATTCATCAGACTTGAATTGATGATAAAGTGGGCCCAATTATCTTGGCTTCCCAGAGGCATATACCTGAGCAGAACCATGGAAACATTACTAGAAGATACAGTGAATTAAAGAACTCATTAAATAACTGTCTGGGGGGTGGAGCAGGGCGTTGGTTACCGTTACCTGGGATCATCAGGGTTAGCGTATATGTGTGAGACAAGATTAATGTGTGTTTATTCAACAAGGACCCTACTGAGGCCTGTTCCTATGTGGCAAGAGATAACATGAGGGACCTTCCCTCTGGCTCCTTTAATGACTTTAACGACAGCGCAGTCATTGGTTACAATATGGTTATGATTGATTACTTCTCTCTGATGGAACTCCACTCCACTCATTATTTGTTAAAAGGCTGTGGTGCTTCACCAGCAGAGCAGAGAGGTGCTCTGTTATAGAAAATATGCTACAGTTAGTTCACAAATTTTTATTTTCATATTATTTTATCAATGATGGGAGCCAAAAAAACATACCACCTTTAAAGTGACAATTGTCAACATCCAGTCATAAATTGCTTGCTGTTGTTTGACTAAAACCTAAAAGACAAGCCGTAGTAACGATTGTTGCTGGACCTAGTCTGATAACAGGGACAGGGGACTCTAAGTGAGGATCCTTACTGAATATTTACAGCTAACAGAACTCTAACGACCTGCTGGCAGTGCAGCAAAGAGATTTATGGCCTGGCCCTTGGACAGATAGAGAAGGAAGGAGTGAAAAAAATGAAACAAATGGGAAGAGGTATGAAAATAAAAGGGGCAAAAAAGCTGACGAAGGAAACCTGAGAGCTGTTAACCTTAATGCTCTGAAGAGAAACCAGCAAAACCACAAGGACACTTTAAAGAAACCTTAGAATTCCCAAGTGATTTATTAAAATGACATTAATATTTCCAATACCAAAATGTATTTTTTCCAGAAGTAATGCACAAAACTCAAGCAATTACAATGTGATAATTCCAGTTATCAGATAAAGTGTTCCAAGGAGATTTGCACTCATCTGTGGTGTTTAGTGGTAGCTGCTTTTGCTCATTCAATGGGGGTTAGTTAGGGGTTAACAGAGGGAATTAATTAACATTATCCGCTATCAACTGCTGCTTCGTGACTATTCATGAGCAAACATGATGCCTTATCATAATGTGAAGCACAGCTTGAAAAACACAAGATGAGATGGTGAGTCAAACAGAGACTAATTTTATGCCACCTACAATCATATTCACTGTGTGAGGCGCACACACTCCATATTGCTTTTCCTGTTAATGTCTAATTTTGGGCTACTTAGTCTTTACATTTTAGGTTTTCTGTTTGGCATTAAAACAGTAATCACCTTTCTCATAAACCTGATATTGTCTTTCACTGCAAAAATGTGTCTTGACAGGTATGAGCATGCAGTGTGTGTCAAGAGTGTGTGCTGCATAGAGGGTTGTAAAATTGTGGAGCAGTTCAGATATTTCACTTCAAGGTTTACAAACTCAATAGGGGTCTGTCTGGTTAGATGAAGTTATCTGATGACCAGCGGATTTAGTATCTCACTCTGTCTGTTCAAAGGTCACTTTCTCTGCGGTTTGTCTTCACTTCAGCTCAACAAAAACAGCTTTATTAAGAGTACTAATTTAGTTTGTTAATATGTTTTGTATATGAATACTAGATGTCTGACCCTCTACTGGACTCATGAATTGATTTGATTTAGGTTCTCACTGCATATCAATGTGTCATGAGTCAATTTTCTACAGTACTGCACAAGGCTAGGTTTTAGTCATTTACAACAAATGGACAGAGATATCTGAAACTTTAATTTTGAGGGTGTAATACATCAGGTAACAACATATTACATATAAGCAAACAAGTATATAATCTACAGTAAACAGTAACAGTCTTCACTATGTAAACATTGCATGAGCAAAGCATAAATCCTTCTGCTGTGAATTCAAGCGGAGGGGTAAATATTCAGTGATTATTTTTGAAATCAAGCCATTTCCACATGTACCATACACTCATGTAGGATAATATCTAAATAGTAAATGATGTAGATGTGACAGGCTAATGTTGCTTTAAGAATATTAAACTATTAAGCAACAAACAATTTTTAAAAATCCATTTGAAAAAAATAGAAGATTTATTTGTCTTGAACAAAAACCACGAAGTCCAGACTAGACGGAAGAAACATGATGCACGGACCAGTGATCCAGAGACATTAATCATGTGTCTGAGCTCACATGATAAATGCTGACAGATATAAACGACTTGATGCTGGATGGCAGCCACGCACGCTGCACGGGGGTTAACAAGTTGACTTCTGACCCCGACACTCTCACCGCCACAGTCTGATGAATCCACTGTGGCGTCCTGGAGATGGAAATCTGTTAACACCACACTGACTGTGGTTCATAATGGCAGTGATTGCCACAGAATCAATAACTACTAGTAGTGTAGCTATACACAGAAAGCTGTCCCTGGGGCGGTCACTGCTGAGCCAGAGACCTTCAGAGCACAGTGGATGCTACCAAATTAAACAGCTGCCACATGCACTGCAGTAGTCAAATATATCTCTCTCAAATGGACATGTATATAAATATTTTAAAGGTTTCTCTGCTGTATCGCTGAGAAAAATAGGTCTGAAACCAATATTCTGATCATAATGACTTGACCTACTGATTATTTTCTGAATAGTAGTAATAGGTAATTTCATAATTGATAGCTTTTCTCAATGAAAGCGTAAATCAGAAATACTCAAAACACAGTAACTTTGAGGTAGGAAATATCTGATACTGATAAAAGCATTTATTTGGCAGACTTTGCAGATATAAGACATAAACCTACAGAATCTATACCATAGAGAGATGCAACAGTTACTTGATGCACCACTGTGTTTGGAGGAGTGGGAGCAACATTATCAACAGGAAAAAAAAAAATACACTGAACTAGTGTGAAGTGGAGTTCAGCGCAGCCGAGGGCTTGCTGTTAATCTTCTGACTTCAAAGCACTTGGAGTTTAGAAGTTTCGAATTTATCATTTACAAGCACAGAAAGTGGGTCAATTCTACAACTGTAACCCCACTAGGTTTAGAACTGTCTCATAGGAAAAAACATTTCAAACACAACTCGTCTCCTGTGGCTTGTATGATAGTAATGCTATATCTCACACCGCACGTTAAGGGACTACAAGCTGGTGTTTCATGCAAAGCTATGGTGACATAAGAAAAGAAAGATAAGTGATTAAAAAAGTCAAATTGTTTAGTGGTAAGCATTTAACTCGGCCGTTCTACGTGTATCAGCAGGTTTTCTGTGTGTTAAGGCAGCTTATACCAGTTTTCACAAGAAATAAACATAGTAATATAACTGAAGCACCTTGAAATGTTCCACACGGATTAGAAACCACTCTTGAGACATCCTAAGCATGCATATGAGATAAGCCTCATTAATGCATGCTACAGTTATAGGTAAATGTGCTATTTTTGCAGAATCATTCATAGGTGTACTATACATTTTTTCACTTGCTAAATGAACCCATTAAACATTAGCTGTTAACTCAGTTCACTCTGCTAGGGTCCATGGCATACATTAACTAGAGCTACAAATACTGTAGAAATACATGTAAGAATTGCTATGGAAAACAGTTGGGAATCAGGTCTGGAATTGGCTTACTCCCTCTCGTGCTTTTTGGAGGGAGAAGATAAGAGCATTAACATTACTGCCAGTCCTGATACAGACTGACAATGCATCCAGACTTCTCATCAACCCCCATTCTTTCCCCATAAGACAAGCTTGGTAACAACTCTGTCAGCAAAAAAGCGCTTTGCATTTCTGAGGCGGAACTGGAGACAGGAAATTAAGGACAGAGACACAAAGAACAAGGGGAAGGGCAGCAAGAAAGAGATGAATAGTAGGAAACAATAGATTAGTGCATATTAGCAGCATTATTACTACCTGTGCTAATCAAAGATAACGCTGCCTGTCAAGTACCTCCAGCAAGAGCTCTTTTTCATTACTCATTAAAATATAAACCCAACACATTCAGGGGGAAGACTTTGCACTTATGGCTCTGATAAGGGAGCAGCTTGGGAACAGAGCAGAAAGACTGGGCACTGGCATCTGTGCTGGAGGAGACGGATGTCAAAATGAATGAATCGGACAAAAGTGATACTGCATCTCAATCCGAAACATGGCTTGACTGTGGTTATTTTTATCGAGGCAGGCAGGAAGAGCCTTGGGCTCCCCTTTCAGGATACGTCTTCCTCACTGACTAAGCCAAGAAAAGAACTATGTATCTTAACCTGCAGGGAAAAAATGCATGGAATGCTAACATGCCCCCCAAAAAATGAAAGTCAAAACACTAACGTAACAAGTAACTCTATGTATGAATGAAGGCTACAATTTTATATTCACACACACTCAAATACAAAAATCTTTTCAATTTTTTTTAGATTCTTCAATATAAAA
Source organism: Apogon hyalosoma (assembly GCA_037367295.1). Classification (NCBI taxonomy): domain Eukaryota; kingdom Metazoa; phylum Chordata; class Actinopteri; order Kurtiformes; family Apogonidae; genus Apogon; species Apogon hyalosoma. Next base: position 17,199,252 of record JAPQRP010000016.1, on the reverse strand, counting down.
GGATCCAACATAAATATGATTTTACTTACAAGATACTAGGGGTGGAAATCACATCATAAATCACAATATGATATTATTATATGAAAATATTGATTATGCAATACTTTTACAGTTAAATTTCAAGACAACTACACATCACATTGTTAGTAACTGAGACCAGTGGGGGGGTACACTCTGTAATTACCAAATACTGAAAGTGAAACTTAACACACTTCGAATGTCCGACCTGGCTTCTATGCCTCTGTTATACTCTCTGTTGTCATGTTTACCTCTTTTTATCAGTGCCCCAGCCTCAGAACAAAGTGAACAAAGCAGCGCCACTGCAGAATGTATATAGGGGAAACTCTGCACATGGGTTCTGCTTGCGGCCACCCTGCTTCCTAAGTGTTTGCTTTCTTCACTATTTGTTTGGTACACCTCCGTACTGTATCGAAGGCCCCAAACCAAAACGGTTCAGTAAAAACGAGTGCACCATTACACCGCTGAAAAATACAACTAAAAAGTTTTTAAAAACATAATGTATGTTTGTATTTACTGCATTAGTATCAGTTGAATGGCTGAAACAATGCACAAATGTGCAATGCCTCTTTAACACATACACTAACTGAAACTTTTGTGTATATGCTTGTAAGAAACAAGTCTGACAAATCAAACTACGGGGAGGATCTGTTTAGATATGTTTTAATACAATTATTCAAATTTGGTGCTGTGCATCAATAACATATCAGGAGTGCAATACAACATACAACATATTCCCATATCTCCCTCTGCATTGCCTATTATGAAAACATAACTCACCACAAAGATTGTATTTGACATATGTATATTACTCCCCATTCCACTGTATAAATTAGCAAGCTTGCATGAAAGGAAAATTAAATGCATGCAAATACACAACAACTCAACACCCATGAATTGAACATACAGTCAGCACAGGCTGACAGATCCACTCTCAACAGCGTATGCTTGGCAGTTCTTCAAACATATCCATTCCTCTCAGGGACATCTCTTTCCTGCCCCACAGACAGCCAGTCACCAATCACTCAGGACCCAATCAGAACATCCAGCCTATAAAGGATTCTACCGATCTTCAGTCTACAGTCAACCCTCCCTGGGTCTAATCAACATCAGCAGAGCAGACCCAACCCACTGAGTGAGTGACTGGATTGTATGTGCATTCCCTCCCCTGCAGCTGACTGTTCTCATTTAGGACCTAATCAGTGCAACCACAGCTCTTGTCATGACAGACCTGACAAGGGTTGGAAATATCCTCCCCAGAACAGGCTGTCTTTGATATCGTGCTAATGCAGAGATTCTAAAAATTCTCATTTCCTCTGACTCCCCTGAGTTTGTGAGAGAATGGAAAGTCAGGCTCCAAACAATTGTTAATCCAAAAATGAATGGAAAATGCTCAATGTCAAGAGAAAATTCTGGATGAGCAATGGAAATACAGTCTCTAGTTCAAAGCTTGTGTGCTAAGCTACTCCAAAACACTAATCTAATTTGTTGCAGAAACACTTGGAATATCAAGGATAAACACAGAAATGAGTAAAACTACAGCAGATTTATGTCCATGAATGTGTTTCCCTTACCAGTAGTAGTAGCAGCACTACATCAGCATGGTCACATACACATGCTACATGCAGGGCTGTCCACAGGTCTTCATCTTGGAGATTGACGTTCAGGCCACGCTCAATCAGAAGCTCAGCCGCAAACACATTGTCATGACGAGCACACTGCAAATTGCAAAGACAAACGACTTACATTTTTCAGAAATATCCATTTCTTGAAATATAGCTAACTTGAAACAGCGGTGTGTAGTTCCAGGAGGATGGTATTACAGATGAATTAGAAGGCAGTAATAATGCAATAATTATATGAAGCAATATAATTGCTTCATATATAATTGCTAAAGCATGATCATTGCTAAAGCATGATCACAGGGATGCTAAAACAACCCAGGAATGAGCTCTTCTTACTAATCTTTCTCAGCTTTTTAATACATACCATATTTCCTTAAATATCAACCACTGTTCATCTGCACACTGGTCAACCCCAAATAAAAGCGGTGGAAAAAATAAGGGTGGTTAAAGTCCTAATGCCTGTAGTATGGTGTGTATGCCAGCAAGATAAGCATAATATACACTTTTTGTATTTTCATTAGAAAAATGTAATATGATAAGTTCATATTTATGCTATTTTCATCACTTTGTTGTTCTAAAGGGTCTAATTTCAGTCACAGTGGTTTATGTGAGTTAAATACAGAAAGTGCTGAGATTTAATAGTGCAAAACAATAATTTTTACAGGATAAATGGGAAGAGATCAAAGTGAGGCTTTATACTAAAAAAGGCTTGCTAACTTGTTGAGGCAAACAGAGGCCCTGTAAACTATTTCAGGTAATACAGTAAACACACTTTGAAAATAAAGAACACTTTATTTATTCATTTTTTAACAGTATGTGGTAGGATTTCTCCTGTAAAATTAATTTAACTGGGAAAAGAAACATTAAGTCTAAACATATTAGTGCTTCTGCCACCAGGACAAAAATATCTAAAACAAAGACTCAACAACATGGCATATCTCTGTGATCCACCATTATTTATGCTTATAATTAGTCACAAAATGTCTACATATGAAAAAACACATTTGAAAAGAAATGTAACCTGGCCTCTTTCCCATCTCCTAAGAAAGTCTAAACTGGATTTAAGAATAAATAAGGGAAGCAATTACTATTAACTCTGTATTTATGTGAGTTTCTTACGAGGTGTAGCAAAGATCCTCCAGAAGAAATGGGTGTGTTGTGGTCAGCTCCCTCCTTCAGAAGTCGCAACACTGCAAAACAATATAAAATGACATACTGTGAGGCTTTACTGGGTAGGCTTTAGAGGAATTTAGAGGACCAAACAGATATACATACAGATTCAAACACACACCTGGCACTCTCATTCATGTGTGCCTCTTACTATCAAAAACAATATGTGTTAAGTGTCCTCTGACTGTCCTTGTCATGTCAGTGTGGATCAATGGTAACGCTGTCTGCTGGTGTGTATAAGATGATAGCTCCTGGTTCCCGCAGCAGGTCAGAAAGCCTCTAGGTTACACATATTCAAATCACATACTGCAAGCTCTAGCGAGCAGTGTAACCCACTCACACACTAACACAGACTGAGGGGAACACGAACCACTGCAAACGAGTTCACTAAGTCAGCTATAAACAGACGAGGAGACAGTAGTAGGTTAGACAAGGCCGCCGTGATTTTACCATACTATACAAGCAATATATTTTATTCAACAGCGACAAAAACAAACTAGACAAGATCAGCAGGCACTGAGACAGTGTGAGTACTGGAGTGTGTGACAGATAAATAGAGTAGGATGGACAAATGTGAAGGGGCGTGGAGAGAGCGAGTACTGCGGTTTAGACATATGTGACGTTACAGACACTGACAGCAAAGACCTTACGCCACAAAACCAGCCATCACTGTCACACAATCCCGAGACACATACACACAGAAATATAGGAAAACACAAACATCTTTCAGGTACACCAATGGCTCATTAGACAGTTACCACAGTATTTACTGTGGTGGTAATTCCATCTAATAAACCCTGATGAACCCCACGAGGTCATTTCACTTAAAGGGTCCTTATCTAAACAGACACAGTGGAACAACCTCATCCGACCCATTCACTGCCGGGGACATACACAGACAGTATGCTTAGATGGGGATTGGAGTTTATTAATCCTGTTATGCATATAAAAATATCATATGACCTTTGTAACAAATGTATATTCAGATGACTAAAGCTTTGTCACATAGTGAATAATAGCTAACCATGTAAATTTCTCTGCTTCTGACTGTAAGTGTTTTTTCCACACGGACATATTGTTTAAGCACTCGATACTGCGCATGCACTGCATATACACTTACCCTAACAGGTAATCTGAGGTTGGTCTGGGGTTTTGTACACCAAAAACCTCAGCTTCCTCTGGTGAAATTTCATGTAACAATTTGTGCTATTTCTGTAACAAATTTGAAGTGGATCAATTTAAATGCCTTTTTTATGTAAAAGAAAACACCAAATGCAGGCACCAGAAGACAATTCATGTAAGTATTGATGCACCAAACACTGCTTTTTCATTAATTTGGTTTAGATGGTGCACAAAATGACTTGGGTGCTGTTCCTAAGGTTTATAACAAAGAAGAACCTTGCATTTCATCTTTGAGTCCATGTATGGTATGTAACAAATTGGAGGGGGGGGGGGGTCCTTCAAGGAGGCTCCAGAGATATCACATTGATCTGAATAATCTGAGGGTACAGAGTGGTCACAACCTCACTGACTTCATCTTCACTGTTGTGTGTAACATTAGCACACAATTTTCCTTTGAAAATTGAAAAAAAAAAAAAGCCAAAGTCCAAAAATAACAAGGGGGACATATCCCCTGAACCTGAATCCCTGAAATGTATGCCTAATATTGTGCTGTACATTATGTTAGGTAACAAACTCATTAGCTAATTGGTAGTTCTATAATATAATTAAATATAATGAATGCATTGCGTGAAATTATTATACAAACACTAGCCACACGTACTATGTATTAACATACATGTATTTCTCCAGTTATTTCATATCCCTGAATATTTAATTGAATCTAAATGGTTGTGCAGAAAAAACTGGCCAGCCCTGGAGTCAATCAGCAATTGTCTCCAATCTCTTCAGCATACTGGAGGTGCTCAGGACTGTAAACCACCAATTAGTCCTAATCTACTGCTGAAGTAGTTACCAGGGAATACATAATGCTGAGGCATTCTAAGCTATTAAGTATCACATGGTCGCTGGTGAAAGACTGAATTATAAACAGACCAGGCTGTAGTATGATTTTCTTTTAAAAAGATTGTAAAACTCGTTGTTCCTCAGTGTTAAGAACAATTGTAGGTTGGCACAACATCCCATTTATTAGCACCTGTTAGTGCTAGTCCATGACAGAACCTGCCTGAGTTTCACAGTAAATTACAGAATGTCTCTAAAGAGAGGTTGAAGGTCAAGAGCTACATATTGACCCTAAGGCAGTAATAAAGACAAAACAAAGCATGTGCCTGGCAATATCGCCAACAGAAATCAATAGGACTGTTACATTGGTGGATTTGTTGAGACAAATAAGTGTGACAATCAGACTGTTTAACCAATGTATCCACCGTGACCATGTTGTATTTGTGGAGCATGGAACAATACCCTCAGGTACATTTTAAACATATTTTGGTTTTATTACTGATATCTTTTTTTTTATTCTTTTTTTTAGTTTTAAAGAACTTCAATTTCAGCTGAATCAGTGTGAACTATAGCAAATTTATACAAACCATTAAGACAGAAAAGGTTGTAACAGTGCTATTAAAAATGTGTTAATGACTTAATATTTACCAAGTAAACAACACAGGGAATAGTCCTCCTAAGAACCTAATTTGTAACTAAATGAATACTAACATTTTTTCCATAAAAGACAAGTGAGAAAACAATGTATTTCATCTTGGAGATTAACAATATGTCCTCCCAGTGATTTCCAGTCAGTCACGTACATGCTTCTTCCACAGCAGCAACAGTAATTTTCCCTCCACAGTAAATCTTTAAGTTGGTGTTTGTTGAGCTTGAGTCTTAAGTATACGTGCGTGTGTGTATATACGTGCGTGTGTTGTGTATGAAGAGACGCTGATGGGGATGTGAGTGTAAGCGTGAGGCAACGTTGGCTGTCATTTTGTGGAAGATTGCAAAACAGCTGTTAGAGACATATGTGGAGTTTCCATAGCAACCAGGGATCCAGTAGAAGAGAGAGAGGATAAGAGTATATGAGCGAAAGGAATAAGGTACAGTCTAATATTTTAATAAGGTAAACGTGGCCCCCGGAATTATACACCAGATTCCAATGAATGAAGATGCAGCATAAAGCATATGATGAAATGCTTCTTTGTGATGAAATACAAAGGTCGATCACCAGTGAGAGACAATCTGTCTGCATGGTTTAGTCTTATAATGACAATTCAAACTGAGTTCCTTAAAGCAATGTATGACACAGTCCACTTGTTTACATAACAAACCGAAACGTCACTCGGGCCTTTCTGGAAATTTTGTCGTGAAGTGCATTGTGGAAATGGCAATGAAGCGAAAGTGGTTTCTCATAGATTCGGCAAGAAAATGAGCCAGATAGCTACAATGTAAAATTATACAGTCCACCAGGGTTGTTTTAAAGAATGAGTATAATTGGTGGATGGAGGTAAAGGCAACATCTGGGTTCAGCGCTCACGAAGAGACAGCGAAATTGCTGCTGCATGGAATTCCCATTTCCACAATGCACTTCATGACAAAATTTCCAAAAAGGCCCAAGTGATGTTTTGGTTTGTTATGTAAACAAGTGGACTGTGTTTATGATGGAGTCATCTTCGAAGTTGTTGACTGTGAGGGAAGTGATTCAGGTGCATAAGCATGGAAAGACTGATAGATTAGTAATAATTAGGCTATCACTGGGGTTTTACGAATATGAAAAAAAATTTGTGATGAAAGTCATACACTGCTTTAAATGCAGTGATCTGCTCTCCACAAACTAAGTACATGGCTTATCTTTGACTTCAGTAAATAAATACTTAGAAGTTCATTTCCTTTTAAAAACCCTCCACTCAATATCGGCCGTATCTTTTTAACTGCACACACATCTCTCATCAACTTCCCTTTGCACAAACATATGTCAGTTGAAAGAAATACCTGTCACAGCCTGACAGCCTGAGGGCCAGATGTGGCCTGGGGGTCACTGAATGTCCTGATCTGGTGTACAACCAATGTCTGGTTTAGCTATTCAGGGATTTGTAATTACAGATATATTAACTACATTCAAACATTGTAAATGACATAATGAAATTTAACACTGCATGCCACTCACTGTAATATGGAAAAAAATAAATATTTTGTCTATTTTTACATCTAGTGATTAGATAGCATCCAACTAAATGTCAATCGCCTCAAACTCCACTTCCAAGTGGGTAGGAGAAGCTATGGTGGCCAGTTTTTGGTTGGTCTGTTCTGTGCTACAGAAACATGATTGGTGCACTATTGGCATGGTCCATATAGGGACTACATTTCCTCTGTAGATATAAACATTGTAACATGATACAAATACAGAAATTCTTATTGGATTCTGCACTGATGAAAATTAAATGTTCATGGCTTTCTTGTATGTTCTTGTACAATACAGTTATTTGGATTTATTGTGTCTTACTGGACCATGCTGTTTCATGAATTTGATCAAATCCATGTGATGCACTCTCCATAATACGACATTTAACTGCCAATTCTGTTCTTCCAGCAACCAGACATATTCCCTACAACAGAGAGCTCCATTCCCTGACAATCCAATAAGAGATTCTGTTGGAATCCCTCAACCTGATAAATACTTTTATCTCATTGGTTGTCACAGTCTTTCCAGAAGAGGTACAGTCTCACATCACTGCTTCATGTTTTTAGAATGAGCTTTAGAATTTCTCCTTTGTTTCAATCATGGGGAAAAATGATACTGTTCAGTTTTGCAATAAACTCTGAATACACATGAGTTCTGTGAGATGAAATACATGTTCAAATGTTTCAAGTATTCTAGTCTCATACACTAGCATTTTATACATTTCCACACACTAGTATCTTAACAGTATGTTATGTTAAAGCATGTTTTCAGCAAGTGTTTGAAATCCCCACAAAAATGTTTAACTGGTATGAATGTCTCCATGCTAAAGAAAAAGCACTCTAAATTAGATCAACACAGTGCACTGAGAAAAATGACACAGTAAAAGAACATGCAGCTGCAGTTTTTAGGTAGCCTTTTCTCAGGAACTGTAAATACTATGTGTTAATCAATTTTGGGATTGGGAGTAAGTTTCATTGCACATTACCTTTTACCTGGGTTCAGCAAACGTATTACTTAATAAATATAAGGACCACACCAGCTAGCAGATACACCCATCACTGACTCTAAGGAGGGTATTCTTGGCAGTCATCATAGCTTCTCCTCTCTCTTGGAAAGGGAGGTTGAAGCAACAGTTATTCAGTTGGTAGCAATCTGCAACCTCAGCACAAGGCGCAATTAAAATAAATCCTACATATTGCCCTTTAGCTCTGCTCCATAGTTAGACATCGCAGGTGAGTTAGAATCACCTTAATGCTCGATGCTAGTGTGTCATGAAACATAAAGAATAGGAAGAAGAAGTGGTCTTTCCTGAGCTACATGGTGGACTCCATGGAGAGGACACACTCCCACTGTAGATATAAACAGCGCATTCTAAAGTACCAAAAACACTATTCTTAGTTTGAACGGGCACACACTAATGGAAAAAAAAAAAAAAACGTTCTATTCAGTTTCTGCAGTTAGCCTGCCTTGAATCTTACACAGATTGTAAGATTGTAATTACTCAGAACTTGTAAACCCCTGAAGAAGCACTGATGTGGCATATTAACCATTTGAACCACAGGTTTAATAACAGAACATCAGACACGTACCACTGCTGATGAAAGGTCTCAATAGCCTACACTTTAGGTTTACAGTGCTCCCTGCTGTATTAGAGAAAGTTACATGGTTCTAAAATGGGCTTCACTAAAAAGCAATCATGACATCTTTCTCGATAACCTCTGTGGACCCAGGCCTCGTTCTGTCAAAATTCTGACAGGTATTTGATGATGCTTTGAAGCAGCTTGATCTATTACAAAAACATATCAGAGTATTTCTCAACAGACACATTCTTCTTTTTCTCCTTTTACCACTCCTGTTTGTGAGTCTCCTGTTTTTTTTAATTATCAGGAGGGATTACACAGTGTATTGTACATAATGTAGTGGCTGGCCATCACAATGTGACACATTTTCTCCATCATATAGGACAGCAGGATGTGTTGGATCAGTGTGAAGTGGTGACAGCTGACTGATAAATAAATAACAGCTTAATGTCTGGAGACATTACTAGATATCTCAACTGGTGCATTAATTTAAGTACATACATTTCTTAAACCCTAGCTGTCGGAGGTACTGTCAGACACAACAACAGGTTTCCAGGGAACATATAATTTAAAATATATAAAGTATCTCATAAAATACAGAAAAATATACAGTTATACATGCTTTTTCTCCTTACTTCATATCTTCACATTCTCAGACTGACAGACTGAGGGTCGTTTGCTTAAATGAAAAAAGACTTCTCTAAACAGAGCTGATGGAGCCTGAGAATCCATGTCTGGAGGATAGGTCTGTGCAGTCTGATCAATAATGGTAGGTGGCTTTGCAGAGGACTGGTTGTGAATGTGCATGCACACACACTGTACCACATGTTTGATAATTACACTTCAAGAAAGTGACAGGACGCCTCAGTCTGTTAACACATACAAACCCTCACAACAAGCTCATGGCACAGCAGGGGAACAGGGGAAAAACCCACAAGCCACAAGTACTGACAGATTACTATAATATGAGCAGGAGCAAAGCAGGTCCCCTGAACAATTCTGCAAAGTTACTGACATGTATGTTCAAGGGAGGATTATTATTATTGTTTCTAATTAATTTCATAAATAGTGGTCGCAATATTTCTTTTTTTTTTGAGAGCTTTGAATAAATTAAACGATAAAATAATGAACTTTTTTCAAACCCTGCCATGAATCACAATCACAGTAACTACTAATTACAACGAATACTATATTTTATATGATTATTCTGTTATACAGGAGAGACGTATTAAAAATTGATCCATGGCTGGAAGAGCAACAGCTGCTCCTATTCCGCTTGTATCTTGCTTCAAACAAGTTCAGAGATTGGTTTGGGAAAAGCAATTTAACCAAATGTCAGAATGCAAGTAAGCCAGATGTTTGCATATGAGAAAGAAGTAGAGAAGCAAGATGAGGTGCGGTATGCCTCTATCTATCTATACGGTTGTGTGTTATAGGGTTTTTTCTTTTCCCTTAACCCCTTAATATCTACACACCCTGCTTTTCCATTTCTTTTGCTATCACATTTCCCATTTTCCCACTATATTCACTGCTTCCTCTTTGTTCCTCCCCGCTCCTGCTTATCTGCTTCATCATATTTCCTGTCCATGCCAACCGATAAGAAAATAACAAATCATGTATGTGTGTCTAAGTGGGACATCTCTGATTACCTTGTGTCTTGTCAGCAGACTGAGTTTCTGTGCTATCAATGAATCTAATTCTTGAGTCAACTCACTAAAAACAGACTTTAATTAGGACATAACAAGGGTTCAACTAATCTCACTGTTTATCTCCTTCACTCTATTTTCCTGCAAAAACCTTCATCATCATTTTTTTGATTCTTGTGGGGCTAATCTTTCTCTCCGTCTTGTACTGTCACAAATTCTTAAAAACACTGATGAGTCACAAAATGTGACCATGACTGTGTCTTCATTGCTCTATTTTTCTACAGTATACATACTAAGATAAAAAGGTAAAAAATAACAAGGCCATTAATCACCAGCAAAGAGGTGTTTTCATTTGTCACTTGTGCTGCTTTGAAACAGCCAATACGTCTTATGTCACACAGCAGGACTGAGGATAATAAGGAGGCTTAAGTCAGTAAATCGGAACTTTTTTTTTGGCTTTTTTATACCTAATACACTGTAGTTACAATGCTCTCATTCAAGGAAGTCAGCACTGTAACTTCTTTTAAGGCAAGAAATTAGGTTTCCATTGTCAAGCTTGATAAGTCAACTCCAACTCTTAAGTTCTTAGTGCCACAAATGAGCTTAGTGAGGATGTACCAATCATACAAGATCTGGCTGTTCAATATGAACATTCAGCTATTCCCTTTCATAATTTAGCAATCACAAAATAAGATTCAGTTATGAAACCTGAAACGCAGCAGAGTCAGAGTGGCACCATGTGCTCTGGTACTGTAGGTATCTACAGGATGTTAGGGGTTTCTGTCCTCCCTACATTCACCTTATGACCTCTGCATTAAGAGATGTACTACCGCAGCTGAGTTACATGCCAACACTACTGAGACTCCATTTGGGGCTTGCTTCCCAATTGCTTGTTTAAAGTGAAAAAAGTCATACTATGATTTGCAATTTTGTGCAACAGGTATGCTAGAAATATATTTATGCTTCCCTTTATTTATTCATTTATTCCTTGTGTATCCAATTGTTATAATGCAAACTGACAAATTAAATAAAAGACTATTCATCTGACTTAACTGTTATATTTGGATCAGGTGGAATATCACACCATTGCATACCATAGCAATACTACAGCATATTGTATATTGCTGTACTGCAAATTATTTGGTTCTTACCAAGATAAAAAAAAACAAACAAACAAAAAAAAACTTACAGTAGACTTAGAAGTGTTAGATAATTTATCTTGTTTTAAAAGTTAATTTCTTAGTTTAAGTGTTCATACATCTGTAGATATGCTTTTTTCTAGATTTAACAATCTTAATTAAAGAAATCTTATCAGGGGAAATTATCTTGCTGCATGGACAGATATTTCACTTGTTTTGAATACCTTTTTCCTCAGATTTAGTGTTTTTATCTTGTTTTTAGACACCCTTTTTTGCAGTGTGTTTGTATGATATTAACTATATTACACTGCACTAATGAGGTTTTCAAAATTTTGCACAGGCATTATAACAGAAACCCAAAGAGTGTCCCTGTTACCACAGTAATTAACTTTCACAACTTCCAGCTTGCACTGTTTTGAAGCTCTGTATCATCACGTGGATGCATTATATTTTGTCATTTGTAATCATACCTCTAAGTCATCAGATCTGAAGCGATTTTTCACATTTTCTGTAAGTGCTGTGAGAGAATCTGAGTGGAATCAAAGTAAACACAGACCCATTTACATCACTGTAGTAAATGCAACCTCACAGAGCACCTGTTGGATTCACAACATACATGCTGATGATCAGATGTCAGATTAGTCTGTGGAAATAACATTCATGTGTTCCAAAAGATAAACATCATAACCACTGGGATTGTTTGCTAGCACTTAATGTGCCACTGGGTTTACAGTAAAACTAAAAGCTGAATAATAATAAATGATCATCAGTTCATAAATAAACACAAAATGACAGTAATGTTTTTACAGAGATTATCTCATTGACTTGGGTTGACTTCTCTGTTGATTTTATGTCTTGTAGTTTCAAAGGCTGCTGGTTCAAAGTCTGGTTTGGTTGTGTGTTTTGCACACCGGTGTATTGTTATTTTCATTTTCATTGTTGTACCTGTAACATTAACAGCACACCTCAAGTTTGTCCCAAAATTTACATCATTATCAACATGCTGAAAGTTGTGTATGACTTTTGTCACCAATTTTTCATCAAATCTGTAAAACTCAAGTCATAGCCTAAGTATCACAAATCCCTAAGTCTTTCCATGATTATGTACTTGAATCTCTTCCCTCACGGTGAACAATTTCAAAGTGTACTCCACCATAAACAATCCATTTGTTTACAAACAGACCCGATAGGTCACTTGGGCATTTTTGGAAATTTGTCGCGATGTGTACTGTGGGAAGTGGAGCTCCACGCAGCTGCAGTAGCAAGAGGCAACAAAGCCGTTTCCGTGTTTGTTGCCGCTGCGGCCACAATGCAGCTGCATGTGTGACGTAATGCGGCTCCAACAGAGCCGCATTATGTCGCATTATGGATTGTTTATGGTGGAGTACACTTCAAAATTGCTCACTGAGAGGGAAGAGATTCAGATGCATAATCATGGACAGACTTACAGATGTGATTCTTAGGCTATGACTCGGGTTTTACAGATTTGATAAAAAATTGATAACGAAAGTCATACGCAGCTTTAAGTAAGACTCATTTCACCACAGTCTTTTCACTTTAAGATTGTGGTGGAGCAAAATAGACTATGGCAGTGCTCCAGAGTCCCTGTCATTAATGAGAAACACCGTTCATTATCAGGATGTATTCAGTGCAGATCCATTCAAATTGATGCTCCTTGAAAGTGTTTGGACAAACCCTCAAGTCATTAGAGACAGCCACAAGTGTGCTCAGTAGAGCATGACACAATGACATGAGGAATCCCTTGACTCACTTCTATTAGAAGTAGATATGTCACTCAACTAATTTTACCTCACTCTACAGTTTTGTTTTATCTAGGTCCAGTTTCTGCCTTGAACACCACTGAAAGGTCACAAGACCATCCCATGGAGGGGAAACAATAGCTTGGTACCAGCTCAGTGACATGGTACAGACTGGGCAGTAGGTAGGGCTTAAGGCACAGGTGTAGCAGATGATTCATGCCAGGCCAAGGACCCTTGGTTTCAGTGGGGTTGTTGCAATGGCACACCAGCTGCTCCCACAGACCCCAGCTGAACCTCACTGGCATCCAGGCAGCAGAGATTAACACAGTGACCTGCAAAGACTGCTCCTAGGACTGACAGAGATACATGCAGACAGCTGGCTAAAGCCTGTCAAAGATAAAAGAAACAGATTTTTTTCTGCCAGTGTAGCAGAAATAAAACCAGTGTCTTTAAGAATAAGGCATGAAAATTTCAAGAGTGAAATGATTGGTATTTGTGAGTTTTACTGGGAGTCAGACTGCAGCTGACTCTATGATGCAGTCTGTTTGAGAAAAACATAAAATGATCAACACAAACAAAATACTTTTCAGCAGTGAATATCGACATTAAGACACAAACTTTTCTCCTAGATGCCCATTTCGAGTACTTTAAAAGTTTTAAATTACACATAATAGAGATCATAAGAAGTTATTTTTCCTTGGTAGAATTATTGTTTGCTCTAAACAGCAGATTACCATCTATCATCACATAAGGTACTTTTGTTCTTGAAAGCTCTTTATATCAGGATAAAAGCATCATTGTTCTCAGAAGGGCAGCCAGCATCAAGGACAAATAATTGTTTGACGTGTGTGCATGAGCCAACATTGCATATTTGGTGGCAGCCTTGCTTCCAAATATTCACAATGTACATAGCCAGACACAATACCACACACACCATCCACTCTTGGATCAACACACACCTTCTTTGTCATCATGGCGAATTATGGCGTCCTGTACGACATCTGCGAGGCTGAAGCGGACATGATGTTTCTTCCTGTGGGTCGGTGGAACTCGCACCTTGATGCCACCCTGTTGCCGCTGAAGACTCTTTTCCCTTTCGTAGTACGCCCTTATTTGGTCACAGCGCATCCTCCTGACTAGCCGCTGGCGCTGACCAATGGGGAGAGACTCCAGCAGACACTGGTCTATCTCCATGTTCTGGCGAAAGACGTTACATAGCTGGAAACAACCTAGTGAAAGAAAGGAGACATGAGCTCAAGACAGTATCAGACAGATAAATCATACATCAGAATCAAAATAAAGCAAGTGTAATTCATGGAATATTTGTTTGCATTCAAGTTTTGATGGTAAGCAATCAGCAAAAAACTAGACTTGAGCAATTAGCCTCATCGGCCATGCTCGGAAATTTGCCAATTTTCATGTGATCAGCCATGACCAGCGACTGGCCGTTCAGTCTGAAATTGACCAGTTTTGAGCGCAGGTCAAATTCCTGTTGTGCCGCATAGCCAGACCCGGGGCCATTTCTAGATAGTCATATATGAGGTGGCAATCAAAAATGTGAAGGGCACACATGTAGCTGACAGAGGCAATGATGGGGGGGTGAGATTACACAAGGGGGGGTGTTCAATGCTGTACGTACCTCACACTGAGTACAAGCACACCACCATACAACTGTAGAAAGTGAAACTTAAGACGCTTTACTAATTCCTCTAAGTCTCCTGTTGTTGAGCATCTCATTTTCCTTTTCCCTACCTTCGGAAACTTTCATTTGAGGGGGCGGGACTTTGTTTAAAAGAGCATCACCCACTCTTGCCTGTGGGTCCCGCATTTGTGGAATTATTTGACCCACCCCACAAATAAAGTGACATTCTTTTGACCTGCCCCAACGCAACCCGTGGGTCAGGTAACCCACTGATCCATGCATCACTACAAAGCATGTAGAAGTTGGGAATTCATAAATGGTGTTCTGGTCCATTCAGTGCAGGGGTTCATTCTTTGCCCCACATATGTAGAAACTAGAAACATATGTAGAAACCTAACACTTGCTTTTTTTCCAAGGTTCTCTTAGATTATTTAAAAGTACAGCTGGGTTGCAGCATGTAATATGTACGGTCTATGATAATGTGTCACTAAAGCAGATGGTCTGAGCCACATCAGAATATAAACTGGGTGTGTATGATAATTTTCCTTCAAAAAAGATAATTTTCAGCTGCTGGTACAATAAGAGACTCAGTAAAAACCAGGAGTTTCAATCAATGCACCTGTTTTCATACAGAAAACCTGGCACCCTTTTGCACATTTTTCTTTTATTCTTAAAATAAATATTCTAATAGGAAAGTTACATTGCAATGTCTTGCGTGTTGTGTTTAGAAAAAATTAGATCGGAATCAGTCAAAATTGGTACGCTATCGGCCGTCCAAGCACCCTGCAAAACAGAAATTGGGATCAGTCCAAAAAACTGTAATCGGCGCAAGTGTAAAAAAAAACATTTTATCACAGTTTGATAATGAGCTCAGATGAAAAACCACACAGCTGCTATCAGTATCACTTCAAGTCATCTGCATCTGTGTTACTGTTATGTGTGTCTGTTTGTATATAATTTGCCCAGATGGTGTGTAGGCATTCATTTAGTATATTTACTGTAAAAGATATTTGTTGTGTTGTTTGGCCCCTGAGGTGAGCAGAGAAACACATCACATCGCAGCATCTGTGTGTTGTGTCTCCTGCTCCAAAACTGAGTAGTGATTCTCATGACTCTGCATAATACCCATGCCCCTTGGCACCCTCTACAGAACTTAGCTAAACAGATCTCATCACATGACAACAGCTGTTAACTGTTTAGGTCTACTTGAATAGACAGAGTACAGTTTCTGTGCAATGGCAAACTCAAAATAAGATTCACTGAATATACTCTGGTAAAAATCAAAGGACATGCAAACTTTATCCATTAAGTATGAATCTAGTTTTACCATCTTTAGTGAGGAAGATCTTATATAACACACACAAATTCAGGTCACGGCCAGTCCAGATGACAAGATTTGCAGAGAGAGTTTTTATTTGGATTTGTCTTTATGACTCACCAACTCATTTCTCTTTGGCCCTGATGTCTATATATCTCATGATTTAGTGTTCCAAATTATGAGCTCTCCTTGGACTACACCACATTGGTCTGCTGGAGAGTAATTCTATATTTCTGTCTGTGAAGTGACTGTGCTACTTGTACCCATGTTACACTCCTTTACACTTTGTCATCTGTCATCTCTTTGCATATGTACAAACTGAAAAGTCTTTTAACATTACTTGTGACTATGAAAACAACAGCAACATGCAAATCATTTTCAACAGCCCTTTAACGGACATTAGTTGACTGTTGTTATCTTGTGTCTACTCTATATAAGGAACTGCTGTATCTCTTCTTAAGTGTGTTTAGACCAGATTCTTATCAGGCTGAAACAAAACAGTCCATGAAGATTTATATAGCTCCACTGTTTCTATGTGTGACTTTTGCCTATTCGATAAACATCTACAAATGTAAACACCTGCCCCCTCCACCCCTCTTTTCCATACCCATACACACATACAAACACATACACTCCTCCTGCACAATGCACCAATGCCATCTGCTCTGTTAGACATTTTATAAAGCTTCTTTTGTGCTCAGGTTCCAGACAAGGGGGGGTCATTATTATAGTGTTCAGGGCAGGTGTCGGCTACCACTGTATTTTAGTTTAAGAACTCGGCAGACACAATGACAAACACATAAACTAGAATTACTGCTTTGCAGGTCTATGTCTCTGCCAACCAGACCAAGTTACAGTTTACATTCATATCTGTCCAAATGGAGTCAAATCCCTTGTATGTATGTGTTCAAATTCCATTGCAGAGTGGCAAAAAAATGTACTAACATACAAACTCCATCTCTTCACAGACCAGAGTCTTTCACATCCCTTTATTTGCTTTCCCCCCCACCAAAATAAGTCTTCTCTTCAGCCCTAATGATATGCAATTTGCAGTAGTTGTTGTGGTGAGTGTTCAGTCTGTTTCCACAGTAGAGAGTGGGTGCACTTAGCTAATGCTCTCACGTATAAATACTTCAAAAACAGAACTTGTCATCTCTTCTGGAGCATTAGGCCATGAATACTTCTCACATAGCACCTTTTTGTCAGTTTAAAGGTCAGGTGTGCATACAGTGTGAGAAAGAGGGTTGTAGGACATTAAATGAACACAAAAACTCAGTCAGGTATGTTTGCTAACAGAACTGATAGTTTCACTAAGTAAGACCTTACTTAACAGTTGTGTGACTGAAGAAACTGAAAATTTACTTTTTGATCAATCCCATTTCATGCTATTTCATATGTA
Source organism: Apogon hyalosoma (assembly GCA_037367295.1). NCBI lineage: Eukaryota > Metazoa > Chordata > Actinopteri > Kurtiformes > Apogonidae > Apogon > Apogon hyalosoma. The sequence continues at coordinate 17,181,823 of JAPQRP010000016.1, read as the reverse complement.
TAGCAGAAAAGGCCGAGGTAAGAAGCAAAGTCTATAAACCAAAGTATTCCAGGCAGTTTCTTATACAGAATGTGAATATAAGGAAGTCACACTGCATCTTCTTATCTCTGCTTCCATTTCCGCCATGAGTCTGTGACTGTGATCTCTTCTTTGGCTCTCACTTATATGCTTCACACCCTCTGTTACCCTCCTACTATCAGGCTTACATTCAAGGCTACAGTAACACCAAACCATAAATACCAAGTAGGCTAAATGACAGATGTTACATCACATGGCACACTGATGCAGACCTGACTCATACAAAACATTAAATATCAGTATAGTGTCAAGAGCAGTTCACCCCAACACCAATAAAAAAAATCTGTTTGTACTGTAAAGATATTTATATGAACTGCAAATGCACTTGTATGTGCTTGAATGTAGATGTGAAAAGAGGTTATTTTAAATGCACAGCAAGCCAAAAGAGGGGGTTTAAAGCTTTTGAATAAAAATATATTTTACTCATTGTGTCCTGATTATTTTATAAATGTAGCTTAATATAATGCTACACAAAGGAGGTGATGATTACATTCACATCTTATGAGCCTTCATAGGTAAAAATCAAGATTATTTAGTCAATACTAACTCAATTAACCCATCAACCACACACCTCCCATTCAGACTATCTACCTCTCTCCAGACATTTAAACAAATCACACCAGTGATATCTTTCTAAAGACTACTATTTACTGATGTTGAAGAGGTAGTGTGAAAAAGTGAATGAATGAAAAGGTAATGGAAAAGACTGACACACTGATTCAAATGGGAACTAGAGCTCAATTAATCTGAAGAGACATACAATAAGAGACGAGACAGAGACAGAGGAATAAAAGCAGTAGCCTCATTTCCCTGCCATCCCATCTCCAGACTATCAGCTATTGATCGAATGTGGAACATCCCATACAGGCTCCAGCTATAACACTCAGTACTGCAGAAGCTTGTAAATTAGACAATTGCACACAAGGGCACTGTGGAGGGAATGTGCAGTGTATGAATACACGCATTTGGATGAGAGTCAGACTGGGATCTCTGAGTAAAGGTGTGACTTTCTAACAGTTGTCAGAATCATAGGAAATATATGAATGACAATTGAATGATGTCATTGAATGCACAAATGTAGCCTCTTTTACTAAACATCTCTCCATTGCAGCAGCATCACTATCCCTCATTCCTCCCTGAGTCTGCTCGTCACTCTTTGCAGCATTCGGCCACATTCTTCATGTCACTCATTCCATCCTCAACCTCCTTTCATTTTCCATGCCTGTCGCCAATGCTGCTCTAAATCACCCTCAATTTCTCTCTATCTGTCCTCTCTCTACTACGACTTTCTCTGTGTCAGCCTGTAAGCATGTTATGAATATGGCAGATACATTTTGCATTTTTGTGGCTCATACTATTTTTTTTTTTATCCCCCTCAACCGCTACCTGCCGCATTCACCGGTCAACTTCACACATCTGCAGCAGCTCTCTGCAGCAAGCTCACACACCCACTTACTGCACACACACATAAACACACACCACACACTCATACACATTTGAAGTTAAGATTGTTGCTGTGTCATGTGCAGGTGACAATAATTCTCCAGAATGTAATTTCGTAAAAGATGTGACACTGCAAACAGAATGCTTTAATTACAATGCATAATCCATCACTAATGCATAGGCTACATAGGAGCACTTTGATCACATACACACACATAAAGAGATGCTAAATAGCTACTTACAGCATTTGATGAAATGGTAGTGAGACATTTTCAGACTAAGTCACACAGTCCGCCAGACAGGTAGAAAGGCTGGCAAACGGGCAAAAAGGTTGGCAGGGAGTGACTAGGTCAGGCAGATAGGCAGACAGTAGGCAGCTACAGGTTCCACCAAAACTAACTAATGCAGAGCATGTAACCCGGCAAGATGCATTATTAATCTGGCTCCCTGCATGCTATCCAAACTCCGTTCCCCTGTCTGCATTATTCACCAGCGGCAGCAGCAGCTCCGGTTGCAGCCCAGGCGGCATCTACATGCGTGCACACACAGACCCAGACCCACATGCACCCACACACACACGCACACACACAGACATACACTCCCTCGGTCAAGCCGTCGGTGAGGGGAGCTGCAGCTGTTTCTAGCTCTCCTTGCCTACAGCCAGATAACCGCCGCACAACGTCTTCCCAGCCATGACCGACGCACGTGCTCCACTTGCGTCACTGACTGACAGCCGGCTCAACCCTCCTCCTGCTTAACACACCCCCAATGACGCAATGCTCTTCACCTCCTTACACACCCCCTCTCTGGCTCCTTCTCCCACATAACACACACACACACACACACACACACACACACACACACACACACACACACACATATGCAGTGACTCATACAGATGCACACTTCTTTGGACTATCCTCTACCTTTTGAGCCAAAACAGGAAGGGAGGGGGAATTAAAGGTGTCTTCCTATTTTGTAGATATGGTACAGAGAGAGACTGAGAGAAGACAAGGGATGTCAAAAGAAAATTGAGAGGAATAGAGATAGAAAATAAAGGAAATGCAGATACAGCAGGGGGAGCAAGAGAAAGAAAAATACGCAACAGAAGGAGAGAGAGAGAGAGTTAAACTGAATAGAGGGATAGCTTAAGAGAGAGACAGAAGCTGCTGCAGTGCGGCTTTTGGTTTGGAGACATGTTAAATGCTCAGTTCTTTTAAACTGGCAACCAATTACTTACAGATATTCATTGTTAAAGAATTCACAAGTATCTCAAGGCTTTAGATAGCACAGTTATCCTACAGAAATTCTATAGTAGTATGTGTTTAAAATGTATGAGGTGATGCAATGCACATTATATGCTTGCATTTTCAGTGGGTCTGTAGGGCAATCTCTGACTTTGTACTTTAGGGCGGATTTGCACATGTGAGTAAGTGGCATGATAACTAGGGGATTCACTTGTGAAGGGTGAAAATGTGAAGATGAATTAGCAAGGAGGAGACTGAAAATTAGAGACAGGGAAACAGAAGCTGAGAAAAAAAACAGCAAACTAATGAAAAAGAGGAAGGATAAAGTGAGATAGCAAGAAAAATACTGCACACAAACAACATGGATGAGCAAAAAAAAATAAATAAATAAATAAAAAATCCAGCTTAACAGCTTGTGCAGAGTGTGACTAAAGCAGTATTGTGACACAGATTTAGAATCTGTGCCACCGCGCCGTGCTCACACATCTGCAGGATATATAGCATGCTGCATATTGTGAGCTACTATCTTACAGTGCTGTCAAACATGGGCATGTGGAGATGAGATGAAAGCACACTATGGAAAGCTGAAAACTGGGGAGGATAATTTTGTGATTGTGCTGAGGAGCGGCAAAGTGAGCTTGAGAAAGGGAGGGAGGACAAGCGACTGGAAGATGGATGTGTGTGTATGTGTGTCAGACTGGATCTCGAGTAATTCTTGTCATCGGAAATTAGGTCACAGGAGCAACCTGCCGAATCCTCTGCAAATCACTGCCAGAATAAAATCTTCAAAAATCTACCTGGATAAAATAAAATCTCAGATGAGTGTGTGGTTCTGGTTGCCTATATGCTGGCAGAAAGCACTATAATGAATACTAAGTAAGTCCCGTACACCCGCTTCTTCTACACACGAAGGCAACACCCATATTGACACCTTTTCTTCTTTACTTTGCAGGATGGAGTCGTATTTTTGGTCAAGGATAACACAATGACTACCCCATTAACATGTTACCCGTGACATCTAGACCTAGCAGCTGTAGATCTGACAAGAAAATGTCATGCTTTTTCTTCCAAATGTCGAGAAGCATTAAGGGCTGGTGAAAAATCTTGCTATCTGTGCCTGCAGCGATAGATGTGTAACATGGTGTATCAGGGAGCTGTGACATACTGGGACATTGGGATGCAAGTTGACACAAGGACTCTATGTGAAACATCAGCTAGAAGGCAACTAATTTGTGCTTTAGCGGCAGCAAGATAATGGGGAAGAGTTACGCTACGATCACGACTTCCTCTGTAAAAAAAAAATTAGGTCAAGCATCAAAACAGTAAGGTAGACAAAAACTGCATATTTGTGAATTGGAGACATTTACATCTGTCTCACTGACTTTTCTGCATTGTAGTCCCAGTGTTATTCGCCTGAAAATAAGGAACATGGCTTCAACGGACTAAATTTACAATGATTCATTATCATTCATGTCAAAGAGGCACTGAAATCTAAACTGAACTTAGGGAGGAATACAGCATTTACAGGTGAAATCTGTCTAAAACTCACCAGATTACATTTCTATGACTTTACAGTGAGGTGTGACTATTCTGTTATCTATAAATGTATGCATTCATTTACATGTGATGTTGCATCATAAAACTGAATATAATTGCTTGTTTGGTGAGATCATGCATCCCTGCTTCCATCCAGCATGACAAATTCTCATTACAACAGCTTTTGTCCCACAGGAGATGACAAGTTCCATTCTCTTTGACACAGCTGTCACTCTGCCATCATCACCTTCAGGTGTCAATCAATACTGTGACTGTGTTACCACCCTGATTTCTCTGCTTACCACTAAGCACTGTGTAAACATGCAAGCTTGCGTGAGATCCTTCTGACTGACAATAATAATACCGGATGTCAGATTCAGAAAATATTTCCGATCAAGGCAAAGCCAAAGGCAGCTGGAAACTTTGAGGGTTATGCATTAAATATGAAAGGAGATCACTTTAGATTAATTATTCAACATATGTGATATATTACACAAATAAATAAATATTTATTTATTTTACCAGGCAAATTTTAAACTTTGATTACTATTTCCATGTATTATGAATAGTTTAATGCTGCAATGCAAATTAAGCCCTTGTGTAATGCCTGCATCCACACATACACAAACACAGCACACACACTTAACCTACTTAACCTAAACTTACTCAAAACCACCTTTAAGCCTTTTTACTTAATACACAGTAACTTTTATCATTTGTGTCCATGGTGTATTGTTGGTAATCAGATGAACCGGTACTGTTGTGGGTGTTAAGCTGAGTTGACAGCTGGTGTTTTGTTACAACATTATTGTTTTATTGCCATGTAGTGCCGCTCTTTTTGTTTATGCTACTGATGAAACACTCTTGAGTAGTCCCATTTATTTTTAAAACACAGTCTAGAATATTCTTTATTTTACATTTATTCAATACACTCATTACCTAAAAAGGACTCAGAATCACATTAAAATATTTTTTGTGACCTGTGACAGTTACTCTTGACACCTAGGGTGATACTTTGAGAACACATTCCTTGCCATGGCCTCTGCAGTGTATAATCTTATCTTTACACAAAGCATATGTTTTCAGCTACATAATTATTATTTTGGAGGTGTTAAACAAACAGCATACACAACACACCCTGGTGAATATTTTGTAAATACTGTATTTGAGAGACTTGTTCGTGAAGGATAAAATATTTATGAGAAGATGCATTAGAAGAATGCAGTAAATATCATACAAGCAACATTTAGTAGGAGGCAGATAAAACACATTAAACTGCTCAAGTGTAAAATAATGTTGAAGTAAACCTGATGTCTCCGTAGGTAAGGCAGACTGGCGTTCTAACTGCTGTGTAGTGATCAAGTCATGCTGAGTTTTCATGGTATGCTGTTAAGGTTATGTGAAAGACCTGCAGATGTAGATTTGTACCAGCTGTTGTCACATCTGGCTGTTGCCCAGGATTGGAAGGTTGAAAAGTTTGGCTATTTCCAGTCTGGTTCATATAGGGGTGCAAAGTGCAATTGTTTATATATATGAAAAGTGGATTAAAATAAAATAAATGCACTCCATGCATTCAAACCAACAACTAAATTGACAGGGAAGGAATTCTAGAAACTGAACGTGCACAAATAGGACCACAGAGGCAGACTTCAAGTGGTCACCAGAATAGTATTACCATCACACCTTTAGACCAATATGACTCTAGCAAGTGTTCAGTCCCACTAATTAAAATCTTTAATAAATTTGCAATAATAAACAAAATGTTGCAATTTAGACATTATTGAGTTGTGGTATAGAGGAAAATGCAGAGTCCATCAACATCTGTGTATGAAATCAGTCTTAATTCAAATATCTCCCAGGATTATATTGTAATCCCACTATTTCTTCCTCCAAATCAGCAGCTCAGTAGCGCTTTAAACTAAATACCAGGCATTACTATTTAGCATGCATAATACTCACTAATAGCCTCGTAGCAATAATGTTCAATTCCGAATGGATTGTTGCCTACAAGGGGAAGATTTATAAGCTTTTCTGCATGGTACTGTGAAAAAAAGAGGTTTATGTGCAGCATACATGGTAATTAATATATATAAATAGTTAGCTGTAAGGGAACATTTAAACAAATCAACTTCTTGGCTCATGCAGCTAATTTAGTGAAAACATGGTTTGACAAAGGAAAAAAGGTATGTCAGCCTGTTAAAATGTTCCCACACTCTACATTTGTACACAGGAGATTAATAGTTTTTCCAGTGTAGCTGAACACATAGCCTAATGGTTCACAAACCAATGATGGAATAGTAATTACAGTCAGTGTTATGTAAAATGACCCCAATACATTTTCATTAACATGTATCAACCCTGACAGTTTTGGTGCCACACTTTTATCTAACGAAAATTTGGAAGAAAATGAACATTACAATAAAATCCTTTGGGTCTTCATTGTATTTGTTACATCTGAACTGCTTATTGACTTGTTTAGAATTGTTAATTTCAAATAATACAGTCATCTACAGTTACATCATACGGTACATGTGAGCAACAAGAAAAAACAGCCTATCTTGTCAAAAGACTAAGCTAGGCAACTTGAGTAACCAGTGCAAATGGACGTCAGATTTTTAAGCAGTTTTGTTGCTGTTTTGTTGTGTGGTTCCTGAATAAAATGGGAGACCTAAATTACACAAAAATCAGAAATAGAGCATTACCAGTCTTAAAAACACATTTATCTTGTGCTAAATCCTTCATTTTCTGCTTCTGTGCAAGTCTACTCATCTTTTACCACTATCTTCCATTTTCCCTCTGCTCCACTCAACTCCAAATCTCTCAAACTGTACCGAGTCCATCTCTTTCACTGCCTTTGTCTACGCTTTACTCTCATCTCCCCAAGCGCCAAGCTTGAAGCGACAGACACAATGGACAACATGGGAGCATAAAAGATGCTTGTGAGCTTCAGCTACAGACAATCAATAACAAGACAGACAAAAGAAAAGCACAGTTCTTCATGTGAGTCACTCCCATCTAAAGCAGAATCCAGTATACAGACTAGGTCCTCCTGTTACCTTGTTCTGTTCCAGACTGACTAAGAGTGAAAACCATGACTGCTGCGTGACACACACTAATACACACACTGTATGAGTCACAGCAAGCTAACAGACCCGTGCACAGTTGGAGCTACGAACCCACAGTTATCATTGTGTTTATGTTATGTTTAGACAAAATCCACTGGGTAATTATGAGCGAATGGAGTGTATGTTGCGAGTGTACAGTATCCACACCATCTTACAAACACTCAACCAGCTGTTTGTTTTTCTTTGCAAAGATGTAAGACATACATACAGATGTAGATGAGGATACTGGGTGAGGGTGAGGAGATTAAGGAAAAAGTGTAAGAGAAAAGCATAGAGTAGGAAGACACTAACTAGACTGTATTACTATCTGAAAGAGTCTGAAGTTGTGAGAAAACCGTGTACATGGACAACAAAGACTTTACTATTTCACTGTCAACACTACAGTTTACAATTTCTCCCATCTGGTGTTAGCAATAATCTCATGGCAAACATAAACCAGTTCAGTTTCATTCAGATTCAGTTCAGTATACATGTAGCTACCCACAAAATCCTAGATTTACCAGCATGAAACAAAAACGGACATGTAAAAATAAAGATGGCAAACAGAGAGTCCTGTGAGGTAATGCAAACTGACAGCTGCACATCAACTGTGTTTGAAGACATGCAAAAGCATAATTAACTTAATAAAGGATTAAAAATGATTTGTGAAATGATTTGAACTAGTTTGTTTAGGCTAGTTGGAAGTGGAAGTAAAATGCTATACAAGTCACTGTCATTCATATTTAATAAAATTAATAAAATATGCATGATTTAAGCTCCCATTTTAATATGCCGCAGTTGATCTAGATACAGTAATATCACAGTGATAATGAGGTTTCATGGTCTTGTTTCAGTATTCAGCTAAAACACCTTTTAATGATTGTAGACATTGTAAACAGACTCACATGGAAAATAAAAAGATGTGCGTTAGAAATGGTACGTTTTACTACTATAACACTCTCTACAGAACCAGCTTATGATGTTGATGGACATGACAAAATCTGGGCTTTAAAGGTAGGGTGGGAGATGTTTTCCTGGAGTATTTTTTACTATATTGCTTAAAATCCCCTTCACACCCCGACTGCAACCAATTAATTAAATGGTTCAACTCAAAAATTTAAAAAAAATGCAGTTACCTATGGAACAGACAGGACTAAAAAAACACCATCCAATCATTTTATGCGGCCCATCGAAATAACTGAACAGTGATATGTCTATCACACTCAACTGCCATTTGCCCCTCCCCCCTCTGCGCATACCCCTCTTTGTGCATGAATCGCGTGTCCTCAGAGGCTTGGAGCACTCGTACAGGAAACGACGCCAGGTGAATTGATGCTGCACAGCGCTCGAGAACAAACATTGTGCGTTCCAGTACTCTGGAGGCGTGGCTTTGGGGGGAAGTCTGAAGAAAGGGGTTTGAACTTTTGAATAGTGTATTTTCAAAATGTAACTTGCTCAAACTGTTTTTCCAGGACCATCTACCCTACCTTTAAGTGTTTATTTAACCATAACAATTCAAACAAACAGATGCCACAGTGAGGAAGAACAGTCTGCAGAGCAATACATTCAAACACACAAATACATTTTACAGATACGCATGTGTTCACAGACAAACACTAGCAAAATGCTAACATTCGTGAGCTGACTTCACCATGGTGTAACACAACTGCATAAGTTGCGAAGTAACCGCTTTAATATGCCGCCCTGTTTCCAGTCTGTCATGAACTGTGCACAAGAGAGACAGAGTCAACATCAGAAAAATTCAATTCCAATAGAAACACAAAAACAGAGGCTGTGAGTGGAATGGCCTTGATGATGTACTTAAATAGACTGAATTTGCTAAAGTATTCACTGTGATGAGTAGCTTTATTTTTCTAATGGAGAAAGTGAAAAGGCACTTCCTCACTTCTGAGCCACTTGTGGCCCCTTGATGCTATCCAAAAGCTGGTGGACTTACTGATATGCTCAGTTGAGCAAAAAATAACAAGATATACTGTTGTGAACTGCCCAGAGCCTTTTAACACTTCCCCTTTAAGATATTCCCTCATAACATGCAACAAGCCAACCAATTTGCTTGATGTGTTCTACTGAAAAGAATGCACACACCGCCAAATTTTAACAATTGAATCCACCATGGATCATTTTCCTCAGTTCTAAATGAAAGAGTTAATAAGTACCTCTTGTAGCCTATATTCACCCCATCAGTATTCATTTTATTGCCTTACAGTGCTGATAACAGATTTAAGTACTGTACAGTTTTACAAGTTAATATAAGTGTTGTTATCACAAAATACCCTGTTGCTGTGATTTAAGGGTAAAAAAAAAAAAAAACAGGCTGGTTAAGAACAGCAACTAAATCATGAACACAAATTCTGTAACTGTAAATGTGGTTCTTTGCATACTGTCACTAGACACAGCACCATTGTTTACATTCAAAGAACAACATCCACACACTCATGTCCAGATACTGTCCAGAATTGCCCCTTTCACACATACAACACACAACCAGAGATGTCTGTACCAAAAGCATTCTCACCTACTGATGAAACTCCATATCATTTGGGAAAGGGGTGGCACCTGGGTAGAGCATACAGGAGTAGGAGGAGGACTGATTGATACAGTCTGTATGTGCATTAGTATTGAGGAATCTGTAGTATAAACTTAACTAAACTTGAATGTCATTAACATTATAAAGACACTGAATTCTCTGGACACTGCGTTCACACATGGATTCAACTGGATATTTCATAGACTTTGTACTATGAAGGCAATGTGTTAAAGTCTATTAAATACCACTGATTCAGACATTTACATTCACACATACAGCTTCTTCAGGCAATGTCTCTAACATTTCACACACTGCATGTGTGCAAGGGGCTTAAGCTTATCAAAGACAGAACACTGACTTTAAAGCTTTATTATCATGCTAAACAACTATTTGGTCCTGATGTAGCAGCCACTGATGAGATGAAAAACCACCCACACCAGTATCCCAAATTCACCTCTACATTGTGAGATATGTTGCATTCCAGTAGATCGACAGACCAGCTGATAGTGCCGGTAATGGATTATGCGTTCCAAAGCCTAAATGTTTATCCCTTGATCCCTAAAATCTGTTTTCACATTCAGGCTGTAGACATGCTGAGTTAAGGATTCTGATTGGCTTTGCTGTTTTGTGTCTACCCTTTAACCCTAGCTGCTTGCCCCTTGTGGGGTCAGTGCAGGTCACCTCCAACATTAATCACACAGCCAGATGAATGGTAAAGGCTCTGCTACTGAACTCGGAGTAAGACACAACTGTCTTCTGAAGTCTTGAACATTAATTCAGTAACACATGTGCACTGAGAGTTCCTAAGCAGAGAGGCATGAAACAATATCATTTCCTTCAGGGGCTAGGAAACTATCACAGGATAAGTGAAAGCATCAGCACATGAAGTTGCTCAATAACACCACAACAACATAGCATGTGTTTGAGTTTGTCTCCGACACTGAGAAACATTCATAATATTAATATATTTATGATGAAGTTTAGCTCGTAAGAGAAAAAACTAAACACTTTTTTTTGGGAGGATTTCATATTCAACAGATCAAAATCATTCTTGCAAAATCAGCTGCTCATTCCTGACCAGAAACACACACATTCTTGCACACTAGGCATCTATGGTATATTTAGACCCATGACAACTGCACAGCACATCTGCCTGTCCTTTCATTCCTTTGGCATGCTGGGCAGACACATGACATCCATGCACATTAACACATGTCGTCTTTCACTGGGTTCATTTCACATGTTGATAAAATCTAAACAGAGTTATGAGACAGAAAACAAGTCTTACACACTGCATCGGCTATGAAATCAAGCTTGACTCTAAGGAAAAGAAAAGCGGGGAAAAAAGCCTTACCGGTGCGAGCACGTCTACAGGAGACACCAGAGTACGGAGGAGAGAGAAATGTGTCTATCCAACGAAAACCCAACGCGAGCCGCCTCCCCGTGCTCCACCACCAAATCAATATCACACTCTCTCACCTCCCCGCCACTGTGATGTCATTCATTCATCCGTTTCCCTGTAGCCATGGCAACTCTGCCGCTTGGAGCTGTTCATTCTTTTGCATCTGTCCCTTCTCTCTTGCTCTCTTTATCCCTCCCCCTCTCCAGACCCAAGTGAACCCACCCCACTTATTCCATCTGAGGGTACAGTTACACCCCCAGCTCCACAAGCATCCACCCCCTCTAACTCCTTTAGACACATCAAGAGGCAGGGATAAAAAAAACAAAAAAAAACAAGGAGGAGGATACCAACCATGAAAGGGGAGGCACCTGGACTCACCTCATGTGGTTTTCACACCCAGAGGAGTTGTGGTCAAACAGGAACACTTTTTCCAAAGAAGCCTTACAAAAACAGAAACAGCAGACAAAGAGAACAGAGAGACAAGTGGTACAACAGAGCCTGAATAGGTGTGCTTGGAAATCTCTCATTTAGACAAGAGCCAGCCAGATGTCTCATTTGCAAACACACACAGAGCACAACACCACACACAATGGAACCTACTGCTGATGCAAAGATGTGTTTGGCCGAAACTCCCTATACACTAACACATAAGCTCAAACACTTGGTCCTGCAGTGTAGCGTGAGGTGATGAATAGTTAATGACCACCACGGTCATTACTAGTGCCTCTCTGCTAATAATCTCCAACTTGACCTTGGAAAAGAGGAGGGAAAGCTGGCCGTTGAGAGATAAATCAAAGACGCGTTTACACTACACACAGCATGGTGTGTACACTGTAAACTAAGACTAAAAATAAAAGAAGACAAATAATTTATCAACAGAAATAAATATAAAAAAACAGCTTTGAAAAACAGGAAAACTAAATAAAAACTGTGACAATTAACAGAAACTTTATTGGTTCATAGTGTACAAGAATTACATAATTTCACACAATATGCAACAACACAACTGCTTTTTAAATCACATTTGCCATGTATTTGTTCAACATATGCCTCCATAAATGAATTAAAAACTAGTCAGTTCCTCAACATAAAACACTAAAACTGTTTATGCAATCAACCAGAAATTCAAAAATCTAAATAATTAAAAAGCAGTGGTGCCAGGCACAACAAACCCTGCCCCTCACACATATTTCACCCATTATAAGTAAATGAGAAGATTTTAAAAATTCAAAAAAAAAATGTACTTGAGCTACTGTTCCCAAAATGTAATGAGATCCATTCTGGGTCACTGGCAATCAATAAAGTCAGTTTGGTATGAATTCAGCCAATAGTTTTGCTGTTACAGACTTGTGAAATTTCACCCATTATAAGTAAATGGGGGGTGAAAATTCATAAAAAATTGAAACTTTGACCTACTTTTCCCAAAATGTAATGAGATCTACTCTGGGTCACTGGCAATATATAAACCAAATTTGGTATGAATTCAACCAATAATTTTGCTGATAGAGTGTTAACAATCAAGCAAACAAACTGAACCAAAAACAATACCCCTTGCCTCCCCTTTGGGCGGTGGGGTAACAAACACTAATGAAAATGTCAAAGTTCTGGTGCACCCACCCTCCACAAGCAAAGAGGCATTCATCACCACCTCTGAACAGGGAAAGTAGCCTAATTAAGATATTAGTGAATACATTTCTTAAACACCTAATGGAAGAGAGATAAGTATCTCTGGAAGGGAAAAGGGATTTCCTTTCTGCCACCCATCTTTGCACATCATCTGTTTTTTTTAATTAGCTTTCCTCATGGAAAATCTCTCCATCTGTCTGAATCAATCCCTCTTCTTTCTTTGTCTGTAGCTTCTCATGTATTCAACAGAGACCTAATGAATCCACCACAACACATATCTGCTTTTTAACAAACATAAATCTCTTCCACTATCACCTGATGTATCTGACACCATGAACTGGACATAATGTCAGTCATTACTCAGACCAACACAGTATCTTTGCTGGTTCGACTCCTGCAGCTGATACTGGATTTGTAATTAGCCTTAAAAGACATGTAAATAAGTCATTTTTACCAGTCAAAAGTAGTCACAAATGTACTAATACCTAGTTTGACCTATACTATCAGGGTAAGTGTAATGACAACTCGTCTAGTCCCACCACAGTCCTAAAAAAAAAATGTAAATTTTCAGATTTTTGAGTTTTACTGCACTATTGTTGATGCCTAGTGACACTGCTAACGCTAATAATGAGAGAAGAAAATGCTAACAATAAACCCAACTTTAAAGATGAGACATTTTCAGAAACTGGTCAACTTTTCCAACATGTAGCATTTTGTTCCGTTCTGGCCCAAAGAAAAAACAGTCCAATACATAACAATATGTTTTCATCACTACTGTAACTTACCTTAAAGCCATTTTCTTTACAGTGAAGAAGTAGCCTTGCTAGCATCTCGGTAGCACTTTCTGTAGCGTTAGCTAGTGACTGTGAGTGGATTAGCATTGAAGTTTAGAGCTTGTTTAGAGCTGAAGCTTGTCTCCGTTCCAGGTTAATATTTCAGTCTTTGTTTGCTCCATTTCTTTAATATTTTGACTGCACACGATGCTATAGAGGCCAATTCTTTCTCTACTAAAACTCACTGAAACCTTGCTCTGGTGTGAAATGCTAACATCCACATGGTAGTCAGTCAACATTAACATTAGTCACAATATGATGGTACTGTACTTTTATATGAAGAGTGTGGTAATGCACTAAAGAATGTATTTTGACAGAAAATAATATAAAATATGCACTGTTTATGTCTTACCTTCTCAGTTGGATTTTTCCTACACTTAATATTTACACATTTTTTGAGATAGATTTCTTTGCTTGACTGTGTCATCTTATTTCAAGATTTGAATGTTGACAACCTAAGTAAGAACTAAGATGGCCAATATTATTTTATAAGCAACTCTAATGTTTAATTGGTAATGGTTACTTAATAGTTTTAAGGTTTAATAATGGAGCACACTAGCATAGGCTTAGCAGCAAAATATACTCAAAGTACAGTAGTCTGTGGCAACATCTAATTCATTTTTAAGTTGCCTACTGTTAACACTTACATTTTGCAGAAATTCAATTAATCAGACTTAGATTTACACACTTTACTAGGACTTAACACATTTATTAAGAGCCCCCTTTTACAGCAAGCGAAGTCTTAGCTCCAGCTGAGGCAAAATCCTTCTACTGTGATTTGAGGTCAATTGCCAAATCTAAGAGGGATGAACAGAGACAAAGTAAGAGTACAGAGGTGAGAAGTAGGAGAGATGAGTTTGTATTAAATCTTGAAATTGAGGTCTATCAAGGTCATGAAGTTACCGGACTTGATGTTTGAGCTTCACACACTCACTCACATGAGGCCGGTAATCCAAAGGCATAGCAATGCCCTTAACAGTATGATATGAAATGTTGGTAGACACTATCTGTCTCTTCAGAATCTGTCTGTGCAGTTACAGTAAAGATAAGAGAATATTACTACAATGACAGACAGTCTTTCATTGCCCTTTCCTCTGTTCCTTCTACGCTTAGCTGCTCGCATTAAAACCTATATCATTCCTTCATAGTGGTTCTCTGTTAAAATATTTCCGCACCTGTCTTTTTTTTAAGTAATCACCTTCACCATCTTGTTTTCATCCCCTCTGCTGTAGGCAACTGTTTGATGGGGATCCGCTGAAGATTCGCATGACAGTAGGTGGGAGTGTATCATAGCACTGTCAGAGGGAGGCATCATGCCCCATTAAGTATTGACCCAATTTGATTATGGTTGAATGTGAGAGATGACAGGTATAAAACCAGGCACGCAGACGTTATAGTCAGATGTTATCTTTCATCTCAGGGCAAACTCCCCCCACGGCTTCTTAGCTACATCAAAGCTGTGTTTTTTAAAGGGAGTGCTAAACCGATCCTGTTCAAATTATTAGCTGGGCTCTGCAGCTGGGCTCATACTCAGCACTCTAATATACACTGTCTAGCTGCAGGCAAGAGCCCATATTAAGAAGCTGGTAGGTGGACAAGTGTTTGTGTGCAAGGGGGAGGGTGTGTGTGTGTGTGTGTGTGTGCGTGTGTGTGTGTGTGTGTGCGTGTGTGTGTGTGTGTGTGTGTGCGTCTGCGTGTGTGTGTGTGCGTTTCAGGATCATGGTGATGGGAGCAGTGAAGCAGTTATCTTTCATGCACCTGCTCTCATACAGTAGACAATATCGGATAGGGGGAGTACCAGCTGCCCCACAGGCTGCACTCTTACTATTTTTTTTTTCCACTACCACATTTTTTCTTCTCCTTTAGACAAACCTGTACCATCCAACCCACTTATCTTGGTATCTCAACTCTATCCCTGACAAACTAACTCTGCATACCTCCACGATATTCTGTTTTTTTGCCTTTTTCCATCTAAGTCAATACTTCCACTAAGCTTTTTAATAAAAAGTAACATTCCATTAATATTTCTGTTTTCACACAGCTGTGTATATTCAGACTAACGATAACTTAACATGCTATTTATTGCTTGAAAATTTTCCACAAGTGGTGAACACACCGTTCCTCTTTCAGTTCTCCAGCTGCCTTCATGAAAAATTTGGTGTTGTGATGTTTGTCCAGATCCAGGAATCATTTCGACATTCAAGATTTCTAAGTATTTTAAAGTTTTGGTATATTGCTCTGAGAAGTGGTCTTTTCTGTCTCCTACCACAACTGGGAAACCGTTGCCTAGTTGGTTTGTGTACAATATAAACTGATCATAAACAGGCAAGAGTTGTGCAGCAACTGCTGGTAAAAAAAAAAAAAAAAAAAAAAAAAGTGACACATTCTGAATCCTCTTTGTACATGTTTAGAAAATGTTCATGAAAGTATAATATAGGCATATACAACATTATCCCACTTAATATAAAAATGCTTCACACAATCTGCAGATTACATGGCCTGCATTAAATTTGCAATGTTGTAACTAATCCTAGAGCATTGGTGTGCGTGAAAGTGGAGTGAGTAATATATAAGCACACATTCCTTTTCGATTACAGTTCAGGGTATAAACAGGTTTGGAGCAATTTATATTTACATATGTCCTTATACACACAAAACAGAAGCAGGTCCTGACAAGCCCTGACCCTGACCCTGACAGTGATTTCCCTTACTGACACAGAGTCCAATAATAGCCCTGGAAAGGAAACAAAGTTCTCAAGGCCAGTCACATGCCAGCGGCCACACTGTTTTTATTAATATGAGGAAGTCTTCCATAGAACAAGGAGATCATATGGGGAATATCTTCTCCCTCCACTGACAAAGACTTCTGTCATATAGGCCTTGGTCAACCCTTTTGTCAGGCGGTGCACCTGTTTAGTATTGAATCCATGCAGACTGTTCTGCTTTGATGATATTGTTTTCATCAGACGGGGAAATCTCAGACCAAAGGGTTGGATTTACTCTCAGCATCCTGGAGATGTGCCACCCCCAAATAACATGTTGCTGGTGCTGCCAGCAGTGTTTCCCCACCACCTGTCATTAGCTTTAGCTGCTGCTGGAGTAGGCCAACTGTCCAGTCCCATGAGTCCAACTTGCAAGAATAGTCTGGGATTTCATTCTCATCTGAAGATCATTTTTCAACATGTACCAATACCTATATATTAGTCTATAGCTTTGTGATGTTGTACTTAATGCACTGCAAAGCTTTAGTGAAATGTAAGATGTTACTTAAGTTATCCTATCAGCTGGATGTTCATTTAATTTAATGTAATAATGTTTCACTGCTGGTAGCACAAGAGAATTTATATTGCAAATCAAGTTTTGTCAAGTTGAACATACAGTATTTCAGCATAAACAAGAAAGCCAGAGTGACTGTCATTTACAATGCTGACTAAAGTCACTTCAAACAGAAATCTAATGAAAGTAAAATCTGACTCTAACATCACTAATCACTAAATAATTAACTGCAATTCTCTATACAAATGCAGATAACTCCTCTAGATACTGCTGGTTGTCTCTCAAACGTCACACTAAATAGGACATATTGGTGTGGATTTCATTCTGCACTAATCAGACGTGAGGGTAAGACAAAACAATGGCCTCCCCAGATGAATGGTTACCCCTTTAATCCGGTCCCAACCCATGTGTCTGCACAGTCAGCTGTCTGCCTTCTCACATCAGACTCATAAAATGCATCTAACTGCTCAGTGGATGTATTTTTTTTAGGGGGTTACGGAGGTTATGGAGGGGTTGGACGTTATAGGAGATGCAAAGGAAATCCAGTAAGTATGCTAAACAAGCCAGTCCAGACTAAGAATAGACTGCCTAGTGCACAGATGAAGGGTTAGGCATCAAAAATTTAGACTGACCTTTGACCAATATGTGACCCCCAATAAAAGGTGTTATCAAACAGGAATTTTCTCAGCTTTGACCTGATAGACAGGAAATGCAAACTGTCCGAGTGACAGGTGGTGACAGTCAGGTATTAACTCTTTGATTTAGGGTTATAATAGCTCATTAAATAAGGAGGAAAAATTAAAATTACCAGAGAAAAAATAACTGAAATAATACTAGAATGATGACTGTAAATGACCGCAAACCAAAACAAAAACAGAATTGCAAGTAAAATCTGTTGTTTTGTTTTTTTTATTTCCTTCCATGTTAATGGATTATGACTTATATATAAATAATAAACCCAATAATAAAATTGGTTAACACTACAATTAAAGCTAAACTGTAAGTATTATATTCCTCACAGTAAAACAGAAATACTTAGTGCACGCATAAAGTTAACTAAAATTAAACTAACAGTTTTAATACTAAAAATGCCATGGAAAACTCTCTCTCTCTCTCTGTCTTTGAATACAATGCAGCATGACTGTTACGACCACACCACATGTCCCCTTAAACCTCTGTGAACAAGTTTCCACCTCCTTAATCATGCATTCGAGGTAATTTAAATGTTGCTGGAGCCACAGGGCTTCAGCTCTGCATCACAGTCAGTAGACTACTTTACATGAGCAAAACAGTAGGGAAGCAGTGTATTCCTTGAACACCTCTTGAGCGGTGACAGCAGCAGATCCATCAAAACTCTTGCAGCGAAAAGGCCTTGCACAGCACTCCTTTTGCCTTGTCTTCTTTGTCTCATAAATCAAACAATAATTATCAAGGAGGGTGATGACTAAGTCTTGAGACCATGTGGTTCAACAGCTGACCACGGCACAGGGGACTGGGCTACGTCATGTCACAGACTGACAGACTACAGCTTTCAGACATGAGTTTCTCGCTGTCTACACCCACAGGCCAACTTAACTTGTGTTGCCATGTTCCAATAAGAAAAAGCGTAAAAGGGGGATAAAAACACCAGAAACTGGCATGTGGAAATGTGTGTTGAAGGGCAACTTTTCAGCCCAGAAGAAGAGTGATACCTTTGTGCAAAGCTGCCAGACACAGAGGCCCACAATCTGGCTGAACAAGAGGACAGATGGGTAAAGCACACATACACACACACCCACACCCACACACACACACACACACACACACACACACACACTCACACACACACACACACACACACACACACACACACACACAC
>JAPQRP010000016.1:17151735-17162772 GCA_037367295.1 Apogon hyalosoma | reverse complement strand
CACACACACACACACACACACACACACACACACACACACACACACACACACACACACACACACACACACACATACGCACACACACACACACACACACACACACACACACACACACACATCTTATTGAACAGGGGAGCTGTGAATGATACAGCCCTCCTCATACATCAGTTTACCATGACTGATTTTGTACAGTCACAGCTCAGCATTATCTCATCCCAAACATTAAACACCAGCAGCTTTAACGCTCCCTCACAGGCACACATACATACAGACAGGCTTGGTGTGTATAACCTCAGCCTTCTGAATGAGCCCATCTGTGCGCTCCTGTGAAACAAAAGCAGAGTTTTCTGGGGTGACGCAGAGTTATGTTCATGTCTGCTGCTCAGCTACATTCTCTCACACCAAGTAGAAAAAGCTTTACAGACTATTAGGTCTACTGTCCCTGACTGCACTGTATGTTTTTACTTCCTCACCTCTTTGATTCTTTTTACATGTCTCTAGTTCCCTCCTTAACTACTTCTTTGTGCTTTATCCATCACTTTTTTCTTCCTCTTCTCTGTTTCATTCTCTCTAAACACTGATGCACAGGCACACACCATAACACAACTACACAGCCTTGAGTGAATGCCGCCCAAGGTCTTCTGAAACTGGGACGATTCCCAGCTGACATCCAGCACCCCAAAGGCTTTTTTTGGAGGAGTGTTTGTGTGTGCAGCAAACAAGCCAACAAACCTGTTTCCCGTTTTTGGCACTGCCAGACGGCAAACAGGCAACATCTCAGGGCAAACAACAGCATGCAGGTACAAAAGAACAAATCAGAAACAAAAGACCATGCCACATTGAACACAGACAGCGGTCTTTTCCTTAATATAGAAAACCAAACTAATGCTGCCATTCAGAACAAACACAGGTATTTGACTGTGTGTAGGATGTTCAGTTATGCAAACATTTAAAAACAAGGTGACAACAAAACTGCAAAAACTGTGCCATTGGGCCTTACTTTATGTGACCAGAAGACACACTCAAACATTGACACACAACAGAAAAGTAACCAAGCAAAAGACAACCGTACCTCACGGTAACTTATCCTTGTCGTTGTTGATGCTGTCTTTCTGTTAGGAAGTAACATCCAGAGACAATCGGGCTTCAGCTGCAAAACACTGAAACTAGAGAGAAATCAACTCGCAGCTCCTACTACATCTACACCCATGGGCTAAAATCCTGCACTGACATCCCATCAGTGAGGGAAAGAGAGAGAGAGAGAGAAAGGAGCGTGCCAGCATGGGTGAATGAAGGGGGAGCAGTCAAAAGCAAGAGGGAGCATGAGTCAAAGAGAGAGAGAGGGAGACTGAGAGAATGAGATTAAGGAGTTTGTTCGTGAGTGAGTGTGTTTGTGTGAGAGAAAAAGAGTGCGAGACATGAGTTTAAATGTCTAATTACAACGGCTTATCGGAAGCCCACAAGCAGCTGGTGAATGTCACAGAAGTTCAGATATACTACCGTGTGTTGTGTCTGCATTATTTGGTGTGTGCGTGCTGGGTTAGTGTTGGAAGAAGTACATCCGAACACAGCAACAATGGATTAGAACTAAAACCATATAATGAAATCAGAACAGAAAGGACAGCAGATGCACCAAGCTGAAGGACACCTCATAACAGATTGTTCTTACTTCCCTTCCTCCTGTTTCACTACTTTTACTCCTCCTTAGTCCATGAAGTAAAGGATCAAGGACTGAGGATGGTGCAGGTCATGAGCCTTTACTGGCCTATCTAAAAAATAAATGAGAGGAAAGGAAATTAAATGATGCAAAATATCAATATGCTTCACCAATGATAATACAGTACCCACCGAATACAAATGTGTCTGCCTACAATTTGTTGTGATGAAGTACATGCATTTTTGGCATATCGTGTGAAAAATGACAATTGGAAACACGGGGAGAAGTTTGCTTTCACAGTGTATACAAAGTACTGACTCTTCCTTCATCTTCAAAATATGAAAAAGAGGCATTTTAGTACAACACAAGAATAGACTTGGACACATATTTCTGGTTCTGTGTATATCTGCCAAATCTCCATCTTGGAACCGGACTAGCAGAATAAAAGGGGGAGACAGAAAGGGGCGGGGGTTAAAAAGCTGTGGCAAACCAAAATGTTTCTCTCCTCATCCATCATGCTTCTCTTCTCTGCAACTCATGACCTTGAAGAAAAAAAGCTGTTCAGATGAGTTAAATACTTCCTGCAAACTGCAAATTTCTTGAACATGTAGAGATTGTACAGCTGCCTTGTCATCGTGGTTTGATTCCAGGCAGAGGCAGAGCTGTATGAATTATAGATCAGCTTATATTGTAGCAGATCCCACGTAGTCGGAGGAAAAATGAGCTAAAAGCAATCAAGCTATAACACTGCTAAAAACAAATAACCCTCTTGTTCTGCTGGCTCCATCACATTTTCCAGATCAGACACAATTAGTCTCTTCTCAAGCTGAATTGATTAAAAATTCTACCGCATGGCAAGCACAGAACATGGTGTTTTGAATTTAGAGTAACGGATGGTACAATCCAGTTTGTTGATAAACCAAATCCTCACTTAAATGAGAAATGCTGCTGCCAGTTCAGCTGGAGGGCTCTGGATCAGCCTGATTACTTTGGGCTGACTGCAGCAGATCAAAGTAATCCCCAAATACTGAGAAGTACATACATGGTACAGTATGCTGCAGATATCACGTGCGCCTGGTACATTTTGTTAGTATTTAGAGGAAGACGTTGAAGATGGAAGTGCTCATACGTTCATATACGTATGTGTGTGTGTAAGTCTGTGTCAGCTGGCAATAGCTGAAGTGTGTCTGCATGAGTGTGTTTGTAGTGGTGTGTTGCAGAAAGAGAGCATGCTGGATTTTATAATCAGGATTCAGGGATCACCTTTAGCCCCTGTCATCAGTCAGACCTGTCCTAAAGCTCCCAAACAGGAAGAGTGGGAGGAGGGAGGAGCCAGGACAGATAGGGACACAGAGGAGCCAAGGTTCACTTTATCTGAAGTGGTGCCTGAAAAATATCCGAATCATGGACTGGAACTGAAGATAATAGATTTTTTACTCCTAACACAAACACAATCTACTGTTTGAACCCAGAATCGGTCACATGGGGCCTTTGTGAATGGAGTTAGCATGTTCCCCTTATGTCTATAAGCGGAACAATCTGGTCAATCTGGCCACTGACAGTGGCTGAATGTTTAAACCACAAAAAACAAACATCCACTGTCAACAAAAAGCATCTACTGATCTAAACTGTTGATCCACTTATCCTACCAATCCATGTAACTAATAGGTGTAAAATGCAATTTTTCACGTTTTCATTGTCATCAGATATGACCCATTTAGATGTTCAGTGGCTCCGTAGTGAACATATACTGCAAAAATCAAAATCTTACCAAATGTATTTTTCTCATTTCTAGTCAAAATATCTCATCACACTTAAAATAAGACATAATCACCTAAAGAGTAACTTTCCAGTGAGATATAAGAAATTATTTTCAGACAATAGATCTTGAAAATCTTATTTCAAGAAATCTTACCAAGATAATTTTCACTCTTTCCACTGGCAGATTTTTTTTTTTTTTTTTTTTTTTTTTGTTTGCTTAATTCAAGATTTTTTTTTTTTTTTTGCTTAATTCAAGGGGAAAAAAATCTGCCAATGGAAGTGAAAATTATCTCCGTAAGACTTCTTGAAATAAGATTTTCAAGATCTATTGTCTGAAAATAAGTTCTTATATCTCACTGAAAAGTTACTCTTAAGGTGATTATGTCTTATTTTAAGTGTGATGGGATATTTGGACTAGAAATGAAAAAAATACACTTGGTAAGATTTTGATTTTTTTCCAGTGTAGAAACAGAATACCATACCATACCATACCATACCATACCATACCAACTTTATTTACAAAGCACTTTAGGAACTTTACAGTTGGCCAAAGTGCTGTACACAAATCATAAAACAAGGGAATAAAAGAGTAAAACTGTGAAAACACAGGGTGCAAAGCAGGTTAAGACAACAAAATACAACCATCATAGAAACAAAGACAAATTAAAATCTGGTAAAAACAACATAGGAAATTTAAAACATCTCACTGATTAAAAGCCAACTAGGAAAAGTGTGTTTTTAGACGCGATTTAAAAACTGGTAAAGACTGAGCCTGTCTAACATCTAAAGGCAAGTGGTTCCACAGCTTTGGGGCAACAACAGAAAAAGCACGGTCCCTACGAAGCTTCTTTTTTGTTTTTGGAACCACAAGCTGCAGCTGATCTGCTGACCTGAGAGCTCGAGAGAGGGCGTAGGGGTGGATCAGGTCAGACAGGTAGGAGGGGGCAAGGCCATTCTTCAACAACATCTTCAACAACATTGATTCACCAGTAAAAGTCATGGAGTTGGATTGATGACAGTGGATGGAAACACTGGGTTTATGTTCAGTTAATGCTATAGTTTACTGAAAAAGTCACCATTTCTTCAGTTTTTTCTGTTGTGATGCAGTAACCTTTGAATTTACTCTAAGCTTTTATGAACATCTACATGATCAGTCAATAAAAACAGGAAACTAGATGATTTTCACTGGAAAAATGCAAAATTCAGAGGATAATACTATAATAAATGCTGATAAATCACTTAGGAAAGGTTAAACAGAGAGAAAAATTCATTTGGGAATTGCCACAAGTCACACTGGGTCCTTAAAATTCTTCTGGATCTTTAAAATTTAAAATTTACATAGACTTTTCAATGAAAGATGAGCCTGTAATTTGTTTCAAAAAAGAAAAAAATCCAGATGCTGTAATTCAAAGAAATGAGACAGGATATAGAATGTAAAAAATGTAGTATAGTCTGAGAGGATTTTGCCCAATCACAGGTGTTTTTACTGAGGTGAGGGTGCAAAATATGTTCCTGAGAGTTACAAATATTGATGATCAGTGTTAAGATTCCATCAGATGTGACTCCAAACCTCTACTTGTGATATAAAACAGAATAAACATGCCAGCTCCCACAACTGTGATATTCTGGCTTCACTTTTCCAGTAATTATCTATTTCTATTCTTCTGATTTGGACAGAGTGGACTTAGAAGATTTAGCTTAAAAATGGAATTTAAATAAGGTTATTGATTTTTATCTCACTGAAAAGTCTTTACTGTATATACTCTACTGGTCAAAACTTCTCACTGAAGGCATCAAAACTATGAATGAACACATATGGAATTATGTGGTTTAAAAAAAGTAAGACATAACTCAAAACATGTTTTATATTTTAGATTCCTCAAAATAGCCAGCCTTTGCTTTGATTACTGCTTTGCACATTCTTGATATTCTCTCAATGAGCTTCATGAAGCAGTCACCTGAAATGTTTTCCAACAGTCTTGAAGGAGTTCTCAGTGATGCTGAGCACTTGTTGGCCACCTGCTGTCCATCTCGTGTCATTTAAACGGGTTATATTTTGCTAAACCCACTTTTATCAGTCTTTGGTTCATTTATTTGTGTATTTGAACCCTAATAGTTCATAAAGTTTGAATTTGAACCCTCCAGGTGCTGTAAAGCTATCTTTATATTCATTTTGGCATAAATCGAGTGGATTTCTACAACCTGTTTTAATTCCTTCTTAATCTGTTACGTTTTATAACTAGTTATGAAACGACATTTGTGTGTTGGTATGTTAACGAAGCAAAGGATTGAATTCATTATTAGTTTGTAAAAAGGGGGTGGGAGTCTATAAGTTATACTTCTTTCCACTCCTTTTCGAGTGCCAAAAATTTTTGTTGGACTATGCTGTATGGTTCTTTGTTATCTGATGATTCCATGTGCTCAAAATAAAAGTAAACTAACTAGCTAACTAACAAACTAACTAACTGACTGACTAACTAACTAACTAACTTACATTTGCTCATATAAGGTCAAGACCTCCAACAAACTTTTCTCAGAGTACGTCATAATTGTTTGTCAGCAGCAGCGGTTGTAGTCCATACTGAAAATATGTCTAAACTTTGAGGCCATTACCTAAAATGTGCAACTGTTGGTTGAATGGGACAGAGCAGCACAGCCAACAACCTGGAGGGGGAGGGGCGTGAAGTGGCTCATTTGCATTTAAAGGGCCAGCGCTCAAAACAACCATTCTGGTGTCATTACTCAGAAATAGGGTTGAAGATGGACCTGTGGAGTTGAATTAATGAAGAATTCAGACCCAAGCAAAGCATTTACAGTTTATGTAGACCACTGGGAAATGTTTTAAAATACATAATTTTTTAACTGTTAGTGTATGTCTTTTATCTCATAGATGTCTGCTGTAAAACAGAACATGCAGGTGAATGTGAAATCACACTGTCACTGTCAGTTCTGCAGTGATGTTCATCCAAGTGAAGTAACACAAAACAAAACATATTTTTGATTTATGAGATACTTTAAAATGTCACAGCTATTCATTAAACTTTTCCGAGTTGTTTCCTGTCAGCCTCGTCATGCAAATAACCCATGACATGATCATTTATCTTTCCGTCTTGTTGTGCTGTTTGTGTGATCGATAGCTGTCTGTTGTTCTGACTGTTCATATACAATAATACGACTCTGTTCACTCACAACATGTGTGTGAGTGTGTGGACTATAAACAGTGCCAGCATGTGTACACAGCAGGTCTCATTTCCTGATTCTCCAGTCAGATGCTGGTTTGTCTTTTGAGCTGAGCCCACAATGACATCAGCTTCCGCCAACACACCAGCCGTCACCATGGCACCGCACAAAGACATTTTTGGCCCGGGGGAGGGGGACCATCATGCTTGTCACATTTCACCCATTATTGAGGGGATTGGTGCTACCTTCTCCCCTCCTCCTCCCCGTTCTTCTTCTTCTTTTGCACGATTGGTGTTTGTACAGCCGCCTGCTCTGTTTACCAGACCATCAAAGAGCTTCTCTGACTCCTCTGGCTCTAGCGCCCTAGGTCTGGCCTGCTCTCTAGCCTCTGTGTTTTTTTCTCCTCTACTTTTTCTTCCACTAATGGCTCATCCATTTAGACCATTTGAAAATTTTCTACCTCAGCCTTCTATTTTAGACTTACTTCCTCCTCCCCCTTTCTTTTAGTCTCTCTTCTTGTCAAATGGAACCATGACTCCAAGGGCAAAATATCCACTGAAGAAGTGACCACCCACTGGGCTTTGTCTAGCTCTCAACAGATACACGGAGTGTGTGAGTCTCTCTGGGAGAGTCTGTGACTCTGTGTGAGTTCCAAACGGAGACAGAGACAGGATAGAGAGAGGAGGGGAAGAGCTCTAAAAATATATTTAATATTTGATTTCTTCAGAATGAACACATTATTATTAAACAAGTTAAAACATGTCTGACTTTCTTCCATTTTTTTCCTACTTATTTCATAAACCTGAAATAGTTATGTTGACTGATGCTACTTGAATTATTGAAGAAAATTAATTTGTTAAAATTTTGCCTCCCCCAGCCATACAAACCTCAACGGATCATAACAGAAGTTATTTAAAAAAAAAAGCAGGTCCAATAACACTCAAAGAATTTAACAAATGCCATCAACTGAAAGCACCTAAAATGTTAATAACTTTTGAACCACTAATCTTAACATTAGATTTTAATAATTAAGGTAAAATACTGATTCTCAACTTTTCAGCAGCATCAGATATGTCTTCTTTGGATGTTCAGAGGCTTTGTAGTGAGTGTGAAAACACTGAAACCAGCAGAACTATGTAATTTGATAAACACAGACGTTGTAGACACAGACACTTTTTACATTCAGTAAACGATATACACATTTTTCTGGAAAAGTCACTTTTGCTTCAGTTTTTCTGTTTTGATATATTAACCTTTTATTTATTTTTATTTATTTATTTTTTTTATTTTACCTTTATTTAACCAGGAAGTCCCATTAAGATCAGAAATCTCTTTTGCAAGGGAGACCTGGCCTGAAGACCTGAATTTACTCTGAGCTTTTATGAACATCTGCTTGATAAGTGAATTAAATAAAGGAAAATACCTGATTTTGACAATAAAAAAAAGCAAAATCCAGAGGATAATATTATAATAAATGATGATAAATCACTTAGGAAAGGTTAAATGTGAATCAAAGATCATTTGTATGTCACTGCAAGACTATTTCAAGGTCGGTAGAATACAAATATACTGTAGAAGCAATACATTAATCTTTTAAAATAAAACCACTCTGCCTAATATGATAACATAACTATTCAGGTGCATTCCAGAAAGAATTGTTAGTTTCATCTAAGTTGTTTTAGAGGAGTCATAATGAAGTTGACTAACCTGACAGGCAGCCCAATAATCACCTTTAACATTATATGACCTTTAAAAATTTGGCCACTAATGAAATCAATGAAGGGTTATAAAAGCAAGCATTCAAAGTGAAAAGTCAATATGCTGTCATGTTTAACAGTTCTTTGTGTGGAAAGTTTTACACAGTGGTTGTTTTTACAGACATCTCAGCTGTCAGTTGTTTTCTCAGGAGATTTGTGCACACTGTCCTACATTTTTTTCTGTAGCTTTCTGCAGCTCCACTAGCCTGAAAGACATTTGGGAAGTGTTTGAGAAAGGCAGACAGTCTTTACATAAACTCCCAGGTGTGCCTCTGGCTTAACGCAACATAAATGGAAGACTTATCCTTTGAGTACAGCTCAGTTATTCAACCATCCTCAGGCTTTATAAATTCATTCAGCAGCTCCTTTTGAATACTACCATCACCACATACTGTTTATCAATAAGAATCTTGCCTGATATGGTGTATACCTGATTTTGTCTGTTCTTGCTTCGTGTGACTTCTCTCCCAGCTGCTTTGAAGGATGTTCTGCCTCTTTGAAGTCTCTCCTTGTGGCTCAAAATGGAATAACATCCACTCTGACACCAGATGATGTCATTGCTTGTGTGGGATTTATTGCTTTATTGCATTTGAATTTTCATATTAATAAGATACACACAGGCACAATAAAATGACATGACATTCAGATGATAATATAAATGGAGTCCACTCATGTTTATGCACAGTAGCTACGATAAAAAAGCATGTAAAAAGGATAGAATGATGTGAGTGGTTTAATGCTACTTCTGCTGCAGGAGGAAAGTATTACAGCTATATTCTGTACTATTGTATTATTATTGTACTGTATTACTGATCAGTGCATTTAGCTGTAAATATAAACAGACCTTCCATGACCAGTCACTCTTCGTGTATCCTGATATGTGGTAACAACACAGTCTTGCTATTGTAACATGTTGCAGAAATGAACAGAAGGATCATAAAGCAATAAGGTGCATGTATTTATAGAATGAGCACTCAAACATAATTGTATCCTCCTCTTCATGTCACCACAGGCCATCCAAGCCGGGGGTTGGGTGCTCAGTTTATTGTGTCAGAACATCCAAATGCAGGCAAAGTACCATAAATTCACCTCATTGTCCTTTCACTGTCCTTTCACCACAACAGCATGACACATGTCAAGTGGTGACACACTTTATGCCAGCCTCAATGCACCCATGAAGGTGCCTTCTCCATCTAAAGACACGTTGGCTGTGGGACGAGGGATCAGCAGCTCCAAGTAGTCC
This sequence comes from Apogon hyalosoma, assembly GCA_037367295.1. Lineage (NCBI taxonomy): Eukaryota > Metazoa > Chordata > Actinopteri > Kurtiformes > Apogonidae > Apogon > Apogon hyalosoma. The sequence continues at coordinate 17,153,174 of JAPQRP010000016.1, read as the reverse complement.
CCAACCTCTAGTTTCACAATACCTGAAGGGATGCAATTTTACAGCTCACACCTTCAACTTGAATGTTTTTTTTTTCCAGTCACAAACACATTTCATCAATGCCCAACAAGACACACATGCAGAAGCTTCCTGTAGGCACACACACGCGCACGCACAAACACACACACTATCAAGGGCATGGCTAAAGAGAAACAGACTGGCTGACCTTCTGTAAGAGTAGTTGTAAAGAGCATGAAGACTGCTTGACATTAACAATAACACACTCTCACCTCCTGTGTAGCAGGTGTTGAAAGGGTATTCAAGGCTCATGTTCTGGATGCAGCGGAACAGGACCACATGCGGAGCCTCATTTCCCACGACATTCCTCTTCCACCTTATCACCACATGACCCATAGCAAAAAACGTCCTGTCTGTGTAGTAGACCTGAGGCCAAAGACACAGGGTAAGCTCTGATAAACATAACACATGCACATTGTAACATTACAGTTCTGTGATACTGCATGTGTGCATTTAATATTGATGAATAATTTGTCAATAATTTGGATTTATTATTCATATGACCCTCACACTGCATATCTAGGCAGAGCACACCCATTTTTTCTGTTCTGTATGGAAATATCTCCTTTGGCAAATCTAGATTCACACATAGATCATTGGCACCTCCCTGTGGAAAAACTGTGAAATTACAATTAACTGACAAACATACCTGGCTGTAAACAAAGTAGTATCCTGCCTGTCTGACCAACATTCTGTTCCCATCTTCCTCCAGAGCAGAGCCTCTTATCAAGCCAGTCTGCCAGGGAATACCTGTGTGCTGCTCTGCGTCAAATTCTGATGTGAGATACAACATACTGAACATGTAAGACCATGGATAGATTTTAACAGGATTTGTTTGCTTTACTAGTAGTGTGTTGCCATCTGCTGTATGTACTTACATGGTTATATATATACTTTATGGTAAGGTTTATTTTCATTGTATTATAATGAATGTGTTTACAAAAACAATCTGTAATAGTAAAATAAATAAATCAAATAAACCATGTCACAACTGTGACTGAGCGCACTATACCTTTACTGAAAGTTTTCCCACTGCTGTTTGCCAGAAACTGCAGACAAGGCTGAGAAACTGGGATTAAACACGGGACAAACAGTTGTACACTGGTCAGTACTTCCTTTACAGTTTTCACTTTTTTCATCCTAGGGTTTTGTGCTTCTGTTGGCACTGTCTTGTGTCATCTTAAAGACTGCATTAGAGGCAGAAAATAGCAACTAATACAGTCATGGAAAAAATTATTAGACCATCAAATGTCATCAAAAACAATGGTTATGCAATCAAGTACTAACTCCTGTGTGTATCGTGTAACTAAAACAGACAGAAAAGAAAACATGGAATGCCTAAAAGCACTGTTTTTGTCAGTACAATGCCATAGATATTGATG
>JAPQRP010000016.1:17114586-17128129 GCA_037367295.1 Apogon hyalosoma | reverse complement strand
TTGATGTTCCTGTGACTACAGTTGCACATATTATTCAGAAATTTAAGATCCATGGGACTGGAGCCAACCTCCCTGGACGTGGCCACAGGAGGAAAATTGATGACAAACTGAAGAGACGGATAATATGAATGGTAACAAAAGAGCCCAGAACAACCTCCAAAGAAATTAAAGGTGACCAAGGTTACGGAACATCAGTGTCAGAGCGCACCATCCACCGATGTTTGAGCCAAAGTGGACTTCATGGGAGACGACGAAGGAGGACACAACTGTTGAAAACAAATCCTAAAAAAGCCAGACTGAAGTTTGCCAAACTGCATGTTGACAAGCCACAAAACTTCTGGGAGAATGTCCTGTGGACAGAGCAGACAGAAGTGGAACTTTTTGGCAAGGCATATCAGCTCTATGTTCACAGACACACAAATGAAGCATACCAAGAAAAGAACACTGTCCTACTGTGAAACATGGAGGAGGCTCTGTCATGTTCTGTGGCTGCTTTGCTGCATCTGGTTATTTCTGTGACTGTTGTGGGTTTTTCTTTCATTAACAGAGGGGTACCAACAATTTTGTCCACGTGTGTATATGTATGTGTGGTAAGTATACAGTTAAATTAAGTATCCATGCTCTTCCTCTGTTTGCGTGGATTCTCTCCGGGTAGTCCGGTTTCCTGCCACCATCCAAAGACATGCACTAAAACAATCTTTCCCAAGGACCATTCTCATTTTTTATTGATGAAAGAATAATTTATTACTTAGTGACCAATTTATTTATATTTCTTGTCAATGAAAGAGGGAGCTTTTCACTTTATAGTTTGCACACAAAATTTACTTTAAAAAATGTGTTAATATTACAGTTAAATTTATGTTGTTTGCAAAGTTTTTAAAATAAAAACAGACACCTTTGGCACAGGAACAAATTTTGCCTAATGTTTTCAATCAAAAATGCTGAAATGAGAGTTAGGGGTACTTAGCAAAAATAATATATTTCCGGGGGTTACTCCACTGTAAAGTTTGAGAACCACTGCACTAATAGATTAACTGGTCAAGCTAAAATTGCCCATAAGTGTGAATGTGAGAGTGATTGGTTGTTTGTCTCTATATGTAGGCCCTGCGATGAGCTGGGGGCACGTCTAGGGTGTCCACCATTTATTCTAATATTATCCTCTGTATTTTGCATTTTTCAGTGTAAATCATGTATTTTCCCCTATATTTAATTCACTGATCATGTAGCTGTTATTTACAACTCAGACTTAATTCAAAGGTTATTATTTTTGCAACAGCAAACTGAAGAAAAAGTGACTTTTTCAGCAAATATATCAGTGAATGAATGTAAAAACAAGGATCTCCATCCACTGTCATTGATCCAACTCCATGGGTTTTACTGGTGAATCAATGTTGTAGAAGATGATGGTGTTTCCACGTTCACTACAGAGCCTCTGAATGTCCAAATGGGTCATATCTGATGACATGAAGAGATGAAAAATGATATTTTACATTAAATGTTAACTTGAATAAATGCTTTTGGTCACCAGTGGGTTGATATAGTAAAAATAACCTAATTCTTAAAACTCCCAGGTATTTTATCTATATCTTAAAAAAGCTCTTTATGTTACTAGTAAACACTAAAACATAGATAATGCTGTTTTTTTTTTTTTTTAAACAAACACATGTATTTGTGAACTCTGGCATGTATTTGTATTCTGTATGTTTACTTACCAGGGCAAAAGCTACCTTCTCTGACAGGCCATTTCCTTTGAAGCTGGAGGCTGGGTGAAAGCACAACTCTGAATTGAGCAGTGGGAATATATAGGTCAGGAATCTGGGATCATGGATATGGGAATGGGCAGTGTCCTTGGGAAAGTGAGCTGTTCTGATAAGAAGCTCAGGGATTCCTGGAATGGAAATAGGGTGAGCCAATCGATAAAGAGTGTAAAACCCTGAGGCGGAGCAGGGGGTGGTGCAGGATGGTGTGGGAGGTTGGGCGGCACGATGGTATCACCATAATTGTTCTAACATGTCTTGATTCCTGTGGCCATTTGTACATTCTGTTGTGCAACCTGCTACTACAACACTACCAATCATCCCGAACACATGTAAGACTGTAAACAAGAACAATTCCTAGATACTTTGAGTGTTTAAACTCATTTGCTGAACAATTCTGTAATAACTTCTGTGCTGAGCTGTTACCTTCTAGGCAATCATTACTCAGATTTATTTCTGTATCTAAATCAACTGGTACTTTTTTATTTGTGGAAGCCGTCTCAGTGCAATCATACTAAGTCACACTTCTCCTGTCAATCCATAAATCAGGGCTGAGGGTGTTGTCTTCTCTTACCAATCAGAGACTATGGACCTGCCTCTTTCTTCTCTCTGACGTCAGGCAGAGAAAAGGTACAGCTAGAGCTACTCAATTGGAAAAAAAAGAATGACAGGATGATGGTAAGCAAGAGCTTAAGGAAAAATCATATCACAAAATGGGAGAAAAAAGAGGGAAAGAAGGGGATTATGGTGGTGAGGAAAGAAGCAAGATGCTATCAAATCATTGAAAGGAGAAAAAGGATAAAACCAGAACACCAAGCTTGGTTTTCATCTTTTCATCTCGCAGCAAAGTACTTGCACAAGAATGAATATAAAAGACGATAGTTTGCTGTAAAGTGAGAACCAAAGAGAGACAGAGATACTGTGACATATTCACATTAAAAAGGCCTATTTCCATGCTGACAATGCGTAGGAAGTGTGAAGGTTACAGACTTGACACCAGTTGGCAAATGGCCATGTGGATAGTTGGATGATGTCACCTATATCTGTTTTTGCTCCTCCTCCTCTGATTGTCAGGAGGTCCAGTCAAGGAGCCCACTCTGCCCTGATCCCTGTTTCTGTTTTCTAAAAAAGAAACTGATGTTGAGACACACTTGACATGAGGAAAAAATAGACTGAAAAAGAATTCTGAGTGAATGTGAAAGATTTTTTTTTTTTTTTTTTAACAAAGAGAGCCTATTTACTGTATGACTCATGAAAATAATAATGCTGATGATAGCTTTTTATAGCTGGAATTTGATCAGAATCTTGATTTTAAGAGCATCAAAGAGCACTAAAAAAGTAATGGACCCTAGTCTTGTTATTTTGGATTTGTTTATAAAGCATTTTTTTAAATAGACCTGTAAAAAATAGATTGCAGCGCTGGATCTGAATGACACAAGAGCACTTTCAAGTTTCAAGTCAAACAAGATAATCATGTAAAAATAGCTATGAAAGGCTTGTTGATACTGAATGACACACTTGTGGCAAGGCTGTGAACAGTGACAATTATCTTTCCTATCAGTATTTTAAGGGAACACAGTCGGTTTTGCACATGTATGTACAGACGTTTCAGAGATGACACAGACGCCACACATTCTCCAGCATGGATAGTGGATGAGTCATGTCTGCCAGCCCTTCAGGCCCTACTGTTACAGAGATGACTCCAGATTTAAGGGCCAGCAATCTGCATTCATCTCACAGGCATTGTCCTCTCTCTCTCTCTCTCTCTCTCTCTCTGGGTCTGTGTCTTTTACTCTGTCTCACTCTTGCCCTCACACTACTTCCATCTCCTACACACACACACACACACACGCACACACACACGCACACACACACACACACACACACACACACACACACACACACATACAGGTAGGAAAGTGCTGGAGGTGGTGAGAAACTGACAACTCTCTGCTGTGCCAGCCACATACTCCGTATGTTGTTGATTGGCCACCTCTCAGGTGCTGACATCAATCTGGCATCCAGTGTGAACCAATCAAACTGCAGATCTGAGAACAATATATTACAAGAATCTAGCGAAGTCCCTTTGTCCATATGTTTACCAGTTGAGCAGATGGGAACAGGATCACATACACACATATTATAGTTAAGGTCAAATACAGAGCATGAAATCGAGCAACTACATTTAACGGCAGACTAGACAAACCTAGTTGAAATAGGACATCTTCCCCCGCGAGGCATGGTCACAGCATCCTGCAGTGACATAATATGTGAGAGCAATGAGTGATGAATGATGAGTATTCAAACACCCCTAGCAACAACACCACAGATGTTAGCCATAACACCATCCGAGGTTTCATTTTATTTTCAATTAATTTCTGATTAATACTCTCACCAAACTGCAAGCAACACCACTGAGGTTTAACAAACATCAAGCAGATTACATCTCCTTTTGTGATAGCCTATTGACATTAGGTGATAAATCAGAAAATACTCCTCGGGAGACTTGTTCACTTTACTCTGTGCAACAAAACAGTGGCGACTTTGCCCTTGAAAAGCGGTTTGATTTAAAAGCTTTTTGGCAGCAATTGTGTTAGGTGTTAAGTTCACACAACATTGTTGAAGCATAAAAACCCGAGGGCACACCAAACAAAAAGTGTGATTTCATCAACACCAACAACTGGCTATGAACACCTCTTTGTTGAGTTTAGGGTGGTTTCAGAAAGTAGACCTCTGTGATAATGAACTGATAGAACTCTAGCACTCTTGAGCTGTCCATGGTGCTGTAATTCACTGGCTTTCCAAACAAGCATTTCAAGCAGTATGCAACGGTTTCATTTAATTGCTGCCTGTGTCATTTAATTTGTTGTGCAGCCCTTTTCCTCAAAATTAAATTAGAGAATAAGTTGCCTTCTGCCCTGTTTTAATCACAAATTAATCAGGTAATCATCTCTTGTCTTATCTCCAATATTATGCCCATTAACATTAAGGAACACTAAAGCCTTTCTTTGGTAGCTCTCCAAGCCAACAGTGATTTGTAATTTTTAAGGATGAGGATAAACTCTGTAATTTATGTTCAGCCCATTAAAAATAACCACCACCATTTCATTCTCTTTCACACACACATATAGGACCCATAAGTCTTTTCTCAAATTTGCTTTAAAATATATTGACCAAATATAAAACAGCTGATAAAACAGGACCTACTCATCTGAGAGCGGGGGCATATTGTTTAGTCTAAACTCATAAATCTTATCAGTTGTTTAACACTTTTTCAGGAGCTTAAGCCTGAGTAGTTTTAATTTCCTACATTCATATCATCACCTCCTCTGGGGGAAGAAAAGGACAATGTCAAATCAGAATGTGTGCGCAAACATTCAGTGGGTAGGATCTGTGAATATTAACTGACAGCTTATGTGGAAACAGTGAGTGTGATGTCTTAACTGCAATGTTGTTCTTCTGAATGGACTTGCGTATACCCTGCACCAAAAGCAAGATGTCGCCAGAAGTGTGTGTTTGTGCTCTGCCAAAACAAAATCTGGCGACTACTACTCACAAAGCGCAGATAACAGCTTTAACCCCCTTTGTGTGTGTGTTTCACTCTCTCTCTCTCCCCAGACTTGTATACGTGCGCGCGCGTGTGTGTATGCATGTGTGTGTGTCCGTGCGTGCAGAGGCTATAGGTAATAAGCTGCTCCGCCACTGCGCAACGATGGAGCTATCGCAACGATGGAGATGACGCAAACAGACCCAGCTCTCCGAAAAAGTGTTTCAAGACGAACATGGCGGCAACTTAACCGCGGTCCAAGATGACAATGGCCAACGGGAGAAAGGATTCTAAGCTTTCCGCTCAGGTACGGGACAGAGAAACCAGCCTGCATGCTTCAAAGGGGCTCGTTGCTTTCCTTTAAGTGAATCTGCAAACCAAACGGAGGCAGACGCGCAGCATCAGCACCGAGAGGCTCGCAACAGCTGGTCTGCCTGCGCTCCCAACCAGAGAACAAACCCGGGGAGGGATAAGGAGAGGGGAGCATGCGGTCAAAGAGGACGCCGTTTCCCCCTGGAGAGCCATGGAGAACCGGGATGCGGCAGCGCGAAGCTTAATCTGTGCGGGCGCGCTAATTGGATCGGAATAGCACCGACTGCTGCGGGCGCGATAGAAGGAGCGCCCTGGACCGGCGGAGGCACGGCACCCCACCGTTACAGGAGGAGAACCAACCGGAGTGCATCCCCCCCAAAGTCAATGAGTATTGTGGCAGAGCAGCCCCCGCGGTGGAGTCGGCCAGGGCAGCACTTTCCTAAAATATGACCAGGGGTGCTTGGATGCGTCGGCAGCATGATGAAGGCTTAAAATACTGGTTTGCACCCCGAGAGAACGAGAAGCCATTTACTGAGTCGGAGCGGGCCCAGAGATGGCGACTGTCGCTGGCCTCTCTGTTGTTCATCACCGTCCTGCTCTCTGATCACTTGTGGTTCTGCGCTGAGGCGAAATTGACGCGAACCCGAGACAAGCGGTCGGACGAGGGGTTTGCAATCACGGACATGGGCGAGTACACAAACTCCCAACACCACCACCACCACCACCACCACCATATCCCAACAACACCTGACCCCCACCTTCTCGCCAGAAAGCAAGATGTTATTTTTATAGGGAATTCTACCAAACCTCTGTGGCGAATGGACACCTGTCTCCCCGACAGCCTGTCCAAAGACTGCTTTACTTTCACGGACGCGAAGACCGTGTGCCGGGGCCTCTCCGATGGAGGGGAAAACGGGACACAGTTGGCGTACGTGAATCTGAGCGATTTGTACCTTTCTTTTTGTAATTCGTACTCACTTTTGGATTTGTTTAACGGGTTTACGAGTGTGAACGAGTCTTTGAATTGCACCCTGGATATGACCACGGGGGAGGATCTGCAAGGATGCACGGAGTGTGTCAGGGCTTATCAGAGTCTCGACCGGAGGGCGGCGGAGAACTACAGGGAGTTTGAGCTGCTGGTTCGAAAATACGAGACGGATGCATACTCAGTTAGGACATGCATGGAGGAATGCAAGGTAGGACTAAGGAGGTCGGATCGCGCACGCGTGCACACGCACAAGCACACATGCAAGTGCATCAAAGGGGGTGGGTTCACAGTTGTCATGGCAACCGTTGGGCATATCTGTCAGTATGATAGTATTTATTTTTCAGAGCCCAGTCCACTGGTGCCTGTATTGCATCATTTGACCTATCTGGATTTGTTCATGCACACAGCTGCACTGAGTCAAAATGGCATGAGGTATGAGAGGGCAAGGCAACTGTTTTCCTCTCTTTCCTTGTATTTTCTCTTTTTCTTTTCTTTTCTTTTCTTTTCTTTTCTCTAAGCCCATTATTATTATTATTATTATTATTATTATTATTATTATTATTATTATTATTATTATTTTTAATGTCCACTTTGTGAACTGTGACTTTAAAACTTATGTTTGGCATTTGGAGTAAGGGCCAGGCACTCATCGTCACACTATGAGATGATTGGAGAGAGCTGCTGAGTGGTGCTTATTTCAATGTCCTTTACAGCAGACAAGTGATTTCTGCAACTAATCTAGGGTCTGTATTGTCCCCAGTTTGCTTGTTGCTTCAATGACATGGTAGGCATATAACATAGGACTCAGACTCATATGGTGTGTAATGTCAACAGAACACAATCCCAGCATTCTTCACTCAACAAATACACAGTTGTGCTGTATGAGATACTTCAGGGGTTGACTTTTTTGGCAGACTTGACCTAACTTTCACCATTGCCACAAAGTGCCTAACTTAATCCTGCTTAACCTTATTCTAGCTATAGTCCAAATCAAACTTAAAACAGCACTAAAGTGTAAAAGGATGTAGGTGTGCATTGACCCCTAAATGCAGCATATACACACATAACACATAATGCTTTAGGGATGTGTGTTTTGTAATGCATGTTTGTCTGTTTCATTTGTTGTGCACTAGGCTGTTGTAGAGACTCTTCTTGGCTGTGCAGCCTCTCATGCCTGCTGTCCATGGTGCTGAAACAAAGCCCTGCAAAAGCCCTTTAGGAGAACAAACTGTTTTTAAGCTGTCATGATTAAACCATATTAATTCTTATGAGTATAGCAACACAGATTGGTTATAAAATTAACTTACAGCTTTGTAAAATATGAGTGACCAATATTTATGGGTTTATTCATATGTATGGATGGGAGGGTCTGCTGCACTGACACCTCATCTCCCTGTTCTGCCTAAACTTGATTGAATTAATCAGGGGTGTTTATGAGCTCTTGTTGTGTTCATGAGCTCTCTCAAACATACCTGGGGACATGGAAAATAGGCAGTGTGGGTTTACTCCAGGAATAGCATTGTGAATCAGTGATGAATGAACTGTATACAGTGTAGTTTATGACTCTCAGGACAGAAGAAAAGTGTTGTAGAAATTAAACATCTGTCAGGGGTTATCATTGCTGTATTATACTGCAGTATTTTAATGGATGTAACCATTAATCCATCTTCATCTTCACTAGAATGCTGGTCAGAGAATGCAGGAAATATTCTAACAAAACTGTCCTCATTATCATGTTGCAACTCAGACTCATTTCTGCAAGATGGATGTTGTACAAGGGCAGATGGACAGAGTGCTGGGCTGTAACTGCTGATAATGCAAGTGTGTGAGGAAGGATAGTTAGTGGGAGGATATTCTGATGATAAACCTTCACGATGGAATCATGTGCTCCTTATATGTTTGTTTATTGTGAGTCATACCTTATTGCTCCGGTTGTTTGTGTGTGTATGAACATATGTACAGTATGTGCATCAATCTTCCCACAACCCATTCCACTTTATGCCATCTAATCAGTGGTGTGTATTTCGACTCGTGCTCTTTGCTAATGTAATAAGACTCAGGCAGGGCTACAGCAGGCTTTTAGCCCCTTTAGCCCAATCTGAATTGCTAATCTGCTTCAGTGTTCAAGTGACCTTTGTGAAGGCACAGCACCCCAGGCCTGCATCACAAACTACTGCTCCTTGAAGAACTCGAGTGCAGGACAATAAAAAGACCTGAGACATTTTGAAAGAATAATCATTGCTCTTCTCTACTCTACTTATTCATTCTTTATACTCTAATCTTGGGCCCCTCTTCTAATTAATTCAGCAGCCACGGCAACTGCTCAAAACTGGGCATGTACTGTATATCTGTATGCTGTGTAGTGTTAATATTGTGACAGTTGTGCGTATGTGTAAGGGATGAGTGAACAAAAAGCCAACGAGAATAGAAATAGAAGAAAATATACGGAATAGCAGAGTATTGGGAAAATTTAAAATCTAACATACTGTTGTGAACTATAACTATATAAACACATGCAGGCAGTCAGGTACACTTATAAAAGACATGCAGTGCCAGGTCCACTATTACCTGTTCCTCCATACATGTAAAAGAAGAGAAAGTAAATGAAATCCAGCCATTTTATCCATTTTTTGCTCTTTCTTCTAGTGTGTGTGAGAGGTTTCACTATTAAGCTCTGTCCTTGTCTGAGGTCAGTGCTTCTTGCTCTGACTTGAAGCTCTCTGCTTCTGCTGCTTTACCGAGCCAAACTCCTTCCAGAATTAGCACATCCAGACCATAGACACTACTTGAACTACTTCCATATTGTGCATGTACTTGTAAATATGATCATTAACTAGATTCTTTTGACATGTAACAGAGACCAAAGAAGAAATGTCCACTTAGAAAACCAATCATGGCTTCTGGCATTGTAGGTGTTCACTCACTGTTCCATTACCCCAGCACAGTAATATCATTAGTAACATATTTTCTTACAGCAAGTAACAAGTTATGATTCAAGGAGGCTAATTTCAAGACCAAAAAAGTCTCCAACAACATTAGATTTGGAAAAATAACAACATAAGATTAGTTAGAGACAGTCTTCTGACCTATAGCATTGGAGAAGACCTCATTATTGTGTAAACAGAAATAGTGCTGCAACAAAAATGCTTATTATCAGTTAAAGAGCTTGTTTATTTACTTTTTCCTGGCTCAAAATGAGGTGGAAGTTGTACCTTTCTGACATTCTGCCGTGTAACACACCTTAAACTGACTCAAGCTTTTTACATTCAACACACTGTAGAAGATCTAGTAATATACAGTAACGAGCAAAAGTCTCAGGACACCATTAGTTTGTTGGTTTAGTAAAGTTCTAATGACCACACATATGCATTTCTCAGCCTATGTATTGAGATAAAATCTGCATATATGTGAAGTACGTACAGCAGTAAAAACAAACCTTTAAGGGATAAAAAAACAGCCTCTATAATCTTTTGTTCAGACAATATGAGATTTATTTCATTAATTGTCTGATGTTTTATACTAGATTTCATTCAACATTTCTTGCCCTCTTACCTTTAGAAGCCATATAAATTTAAATTTCTGTGTATCTTTTAATGCTGTGCATATATTTCCTTTATTTTCTTGTATCTGAAGAAAAGAGAACGACAAATACATATGTAGGCTATGCTCATTTCACCCCACAAATGCAATACAACTAAAGGTGACCTAAGACTTCTGCACAGTATTATATGATTGCAGATAAGGATAAAACAGTAAGATCAAATTAAGGAAAACACATCAGAATTTCTGTGTTTTGCAGATTTCCTGATTACTATGGTATCTACATGATACAGTTTGGACAGACAGCAACATTTATTACCGGATCAGTCACCCTACAGGAGAGTTTAAAGGTCTTCTGTCTAGTCCAGTAAAGTGTAATTTCTGTTTGGTAACAAATTACACTGCCCTCACAGCAGTTCAAATGCTTTTTTGTCTTCATTTTATCACAGTCATTGACTGCACAGGCAAAGATCAATACAAGTAATGGGTCAAAGTTCAACAAATTAGACATTTTGGATTGCAATGTACTGATAAATCACATAAAAGAGAATGTGTTGCGTCTTCTATATAGTTGCATGTATCAATGTGAAAAATCTGCCCTCTGTGTACTAATTCTTCTGTCTTTTTAGTCTTTATGAATTTGTCACCTTTTCTCTGATGTTCCTACAATATGACGCACACACACACACGCACGCACACACACACGCACGCACACACACAAAGCCCCATGTGCAGTGTTTCCTGCAGGTCCAGACCTGACTGTCCCTTCCGGTGTAATTTAATTTGCACTCCCATAATTCTCTGCTTCTCTGGTGGCTGTGTCTCCGGGGCTCTGTCTCCAACATGTTGATCTTCTTTCTCCCTCTATCTGTCACTGTCTCTTGCTGACTTTCACATCCTCTCTCTCTTTGTCTTTCTCCCATCTGTGTCAGACCTCTGAGGAGCCGACATCACACACATGTGTCCAGTATCTGTGTCTGTATCACCTACACCCGCTCTTCCTCCTCCTCAGAGGCTCACTTCCCTTCAGGAGTCTTGATTTTTTGTTCCCTCTCTCTTTCTGGAAATACGTGGGTGTTGAACGCTCTTTTCCAGCTGGAGTGATAGATACTGATCTAGGTTAAAGTCCTTTCTTTCCCTTCAATTACAGGCTTGTTCGCAAAGATCCTGTGTTCTCCTTCACCCAGCCTCTCTAGCACTGGGCTTATTCAATCACCTTTTCTCCTCGATCACTTTATTTATACCATCCAGTTGAACCCACATTTAATTAAGCTGCACTTGCTATGCAGTTAAACTGAGGCTTCTTTCTTTTAAAGTAGCAGCGTCCCTGGGTTTTACTGCAAATCCAAGTCAAATGAACAATAATAAGACAAAATAAACTCCCAATGAAGGCTGCCAAATTTTGCATCTCAGCAAAACGAGTGGAACACAATGATATAAAGTGCTTGTTACAGCTTGTGTACACATAGTATTTTTTATGCTGTATGATAACAGTATAAACATACTAATTTTGACATATAACCTTATACTTTTATATACTTATACTTAACCTGTAAACATTTGTGACTCTTTACTGAACACAAACGGGTGATGCTGATACAGGAATTTATATAGAAATTATTGGACAAATAAAACCCCCAACTCTTTAGGGACACTAGCATTTTTTTATGCCATGCAACATTTATGTATCCGTAGTTGCATTAGATTTTTCACCATGATCTTGTGATAACAATGGGAGAGCTGGACATCCCAAAATTAATTCTTAAGGGCATTCAGGTCTGGACTCTGTGGTTGCCAAAGCATGTATGAAAATGACATCTCATCCTCCCTGAACCATTATTTCACAAACTGAGGCTGATGAATCCAAGTGTTGTCCTCTTAGAGTATATCTGTGTCACCAGGGAGGAAAAAATCTACTTCTGTTCAGACCTGGTCATTCAGTATATTCAGGTTCAGCTGACCTCATTGACCTGCTGAATCAGATCATGACACTGCCCCCACAGACTTGTACTGCAGGCACTAGGCATGATGGGTAACCACCCCATCCTCCTCTCATCTCACTCTGATGCGTCCATCACTCTGGAACAGGGTCAGTCTGGACTCATCAGACTACATGACCTTTTCCATTGAAACACAGTCCAATCTTTATGCTTCTATCAAACTGATGGTTTATGAAATGAAAAGCTACTCACTGCATCAGTTAGATTTAGTAGTGTAACAGTGCACTCGTTTGTACCAAACCGTTTCAGTTCAGGGCCTTCAATACAATATGGAGGTGTGCCAAATGAATAAATGTAGCCTATGTGAAGAACGTAAACAGTCGCCTTAAGTTTCCACACAAACCTTGAATGCACACAGTATGAGCAGGGTGGATGCAAGCAGAACCCAGAACATTTGATATACTAGATGGCTGTCTAAGCGGTACACACACCATACACATGCTGAACATGAACCATGGCAGCTCAGAGCAGGGTCACAGATGCAAAGCCAGAGTTGGAAGACCCTCCATCTTCTTTAAGGTCTCCAATTTGGGAGCATTTCAGATTCTCTATCAGATATGTCAATGGAGAGAGAGACAAGTCAACATAACAAGAGGGGTGTGCCGGCATTGTTTCGTAAAGATTGGTTATATTAAAAAACATTTTTTAAATGAAATTGGTCTCCTTCACTGTACCAAAAACGTATTGAAAATGTATTGAACTGAAGACCCAAGTACCGAAAATGTGCCGAACAGAAATGTTTCTGTACCGTTAAACTCCTATAGTTAGGGTTAAAGAACTTGTTGGAGCTGAGACATATCTCTGTAGTAATTTTCCAACAGAAGGATCTAACTTTTAGTTTAGTTAAACCCAGAGGTGAGTAGAGTAGCTAAAAATTATACTCAAGTAAAAGTACTGTTATTTCAGAAAAATGTTACTCAAGTACAAGTAAAAAGTAGTCATCCAAATAATTACTTAAGTAACTGTAAAAAAGTACTTAAAGAAAAAATTACTCAAGTACTGAGTACTTTCTGAGTAACATCATATTTATTGTTGTTTTAAATTCAACAATTAATAAATGAAATGTTAAAATAAAATATATAAAACATATATGGGAACATTACAGCTCATTACAAATATACCTAGTAATAATCATTGTTGGTTGGATCAGGCATGATGGGTAACCACCCCATCCTCCTCTCATCTCACTCTGATGTGTCCATCACTCTGGAACAGGGTCAGTCTGGACTCATCAGACTACATGACCTTTTCCATTGAAACACAGTCCAATCTTTATGCTTCTATCAAACTGATGGTTTATGAAATGAAAATACTGTAATAATGCAGATACTGTGCTTGGTTTTCTGTTTACTTTTACCAGTTAGCCTAGATGTCTTTGAACATATCTTCCCCTTCTGTC
>JAPQRP010000016.1:17096351-17108109 GCA_037367295.1 Apogon hyalosoma | reverse complement strand
TCTGATTGGTGGTACGGAGTCAAATGTAGCTACGTTTGATTGGTGAAACACAGTCCTGTGAGTTTTTGGAGGAAGTCTTTGGAACAAAACAAAACAAATGGTTCGTGCATTAACAAATGACCAAAAATAAAAGTAATGAGCGGAATGTACACCATTGTAACAGAGCAGAAATAGCATTTCTTCTTCATAAATATACTCAAGTAAAAGTAAAAAGTATGTTGTATAAATAAGTACTCTTAAAAGTACAAGTTATGTAAAAAGTTACTTAAGTAAATGTAACGGAGTAAATGTAATGCATTACTACCCACCTCTGGTTAAACCCTGGTAGTGACTTTTCTTTGGCTGGGCAGATTATCTTTATAGCACATGATGTACAGATTGTTCCATTATCAACAGAGACAGTACAGCTGACTGCAAATCTCACACTTTTCTCTCACTCCCTCAAATTCAATTAGGGCTCTGTTGCTTCTCTGCCCAGCTCAAATAGATCCAGGGAAACTCCCCTTCATATGAGCTGCCAGTGTTTGTTTCTCCCCAGGCAGGAGATAAGGGAATGCGTCTGTTCGAGAAGAACACAGCAGCACTCCCATGGAAACGCCTCCTCGCGTCCTCTGTTCCCCGTGTACGCAGCACAATGGGGCCATACAACTCCCTTCTTTGCTGCCTTGGGCTACAGCTCCAATCAACACAATCCACACCCATTTCTTTCTTTCTTTCTTTCTTTCTTTCTTTCTTTCTTTCTTTCTTTCTTTCTTTCTTTCTTTCTTTCTTTGTGTTTTTCCTCCCTCTTTTTTTTTTTTTTTTTTTTATAAGAGGTCACTGTTCTGAAATAGAGCTTTTCCTCATTTAGTTAATATATGGAGGAGTACTGCCCTGTTTCTGTGGTGCGTGGGTTAGGTCTGCTGAAAAAGTCAAGACAACAGTATGTGCTTGTCCATGAACGTGTGCTAGAATGTTGTTTGCCTGTGTTCAAGAACAAGCTGCGTGTATGGGCTCAATCACCCATCCATATCAATCACATGTATGACATACAGTAACCTAAACTGTGAAATTTACAAATGTACAGTTGCTATCCTTCTCCGCTCTTTGTCTCATTGGTCTGCTTAGCTGAATGATTTGATGAGTGGGTGATGTGTTATGTTTGATTTTCTGTGACAGAATGAAAAAGAGAACAGGCTAGAGGGGAAGTAGCTGCTATTGATAACCGGCACCATGCAAAATGCATTAAAGAGAAATGATATCAATACAGAGTGTTTATTTGTTTAGATGTTTACTTTGCTGATTTGTAATACTTACAGTTGATGGCAAAGAAAAGGGAGGTGGTAGTTAGAGCTGCAATTTATGCATCCTTGAAGAACCTTAATTTTCATTTGCAGAGTGAATTGTTTATCTGAAAGGAAAAGAAATTTGCCTTTTAGTGGAATGGGTCATTCATAAAAATGCATTTCATCTAGACAGAGTTTTATTGAGCCATCTCTGCAATGAATTAAAAGCAGAATGTGAAGGGTATGTTCAATCGAGTTTGCATTTTGTAGTAATTTAACTTTTATTGGTATAGATGGAGACCAGAAGAGAATGAAATACCATTTAGAGGTAAAGTGATCTGAATGATGACAGAGTTTGACTGAGTTTTAACATGATAATAAAACATCAACGGCTGTTTCAATCATACACACCATCATAATAATCTCTGGTCTAAAACCCAACATATGGTGACTAAACAAAATCTGAATAAGCTGACAACGAACATTTTCAGCAGAATTTAATGATGTTTGTGACTTTTCTGTATGTGTTGCTGCTGGAAAGGGTCCAACTTCACTGCAGCATTTTTGTCACCTCCTCAGGCTGTATCCGCCCGCTCTTGAGGAATTTATCTTAAATAGGCTTATAGTATTATATCAAACCACCGACTACTTCCTACTTTTATGCAAAAATAGTGCATTTGAGGGTGTTTTGTACTCTCGAGCTTGGCTTCCCCAGCAGCACTTGCCAGCAGTCTACTGACAAATCCTGTTTCTTCTGCAAAGATTGTCAGAATCTATCTTAAAATCTAAGCTAAATCTAAACCATCCTGATCCTAACCTCAACCATCTTGATTCTAACCTGCTTTTTATTCTCATTTTTTTTACCCGTGGCCATCTCAAACATCTTCTGCAGGCTGGATAACAACAGGATCAATAAAGCAAGGTGTGAATGCAACCATAAACCATAAGAAAACAGAGTTGTTAACAAGAAACTGAGACATGTACACATAAAGCTGTTATTTTTCAAGTCTGTATCGACATTGAGACATTGATGTGGTCTGTGTGGAGTGGCTGTGTTCAGAGGGCCTGTCACATATTATAATGGCAACTGAAGTGACACAAAATCATCGAAATCAGCCACTGTTTTTCCTGTCACATAAACAACAGAGACAGCAGTTTATTGATTTTAGCACATGAGGTAATTCTGTTGCAACAGAACTTGCACTTATTTTTAGTTTTACTTTCCTAGCTCAACATTTGTAGTTTTTACTATACTGTTAATGTGCACAATTTATTCTTCTGGTGTTTTAGCTTGTTTTTATTTTCCCCCAAAGCAAAACTGAATTCAATGTCTTGACTGTGCATCGACTGCAGGAAAACCCATGGTTGTCATCAGTTCAGGAGGTAGTTTGTGGGCATCGGTGCGGCCATAGGTGGAGAGAAAGTCGAAACAACAGGGGTAGATTAGACAGAGGAGAACAAAATGAAACTTGACAGCAGCAATAGTGAAGTGAGCTGAGAAAGCTACAGTCTGAGCATCACTGGCAGGGAGACAGAAACCAGGCACAGTTCTCAGACTCTGGTGACATTCTCACATTACTGAGTCATCATCATCATCAGACGCTCACAGCATGTCCTGATTCAGAGAGAGCAGAGCAGAACAGTCAGTCAGAGAAGAATAGGCACATCAACATCAAGATACACACAGTAATCATACACTAATGCATATTTTACATACACTACATGAGTAGGTGGCTGCAGCACAGATGAAAACACATGTGGGAAAGAGGCTGAAAGTGATCATGTGAGAGATGAGGAGAAGGAGGGAGGGAGAGAGAATGACAAATGAATGGTTGAATGAAAGATTATAGGTAAATACCCAGTGATGTGTGGAGCATGATGGGCTCGTGTCAGATCCCCTGACATGCTGTATTTTCTCTGGGTTTTTGTACAAACAATTCATTTGAGCACCTGGTCCGGCCTAATCCTTTCCATTTTAATCAGGTTAGTGTTTCTGTCAATGGATGAGTCTGTACTGAGTGAAAGCGGATGTTTGCGTTCATCAGCGCATAGCATAGCAGGGTGTCATGTTGTGGAGAATTTGTTTACGTAGTTGTTTTTCATTACTTTATAAAGAGGAGTGATGGTTCTGCTAATTGTTCAGTATTTTGGAGCAAACACTTCCTTACTGTCGGTTAAATGACTAGATTAGTAACTCATAGGATAATCATACATTTAGCTGGCATGAATGTATGCAATTCACATGTGCCATCTTACCCGTGAAACTGTAAAAGAGTTCAAACAACAAGTTGTGGTGTTGCGGGAAACATAACTACTTTTTGGCTGAGTATTGTAAGTCTGCTAGTTACCTGGCAACCTCATCATGACAACAAAGATGCAGTATCTCTGGAAAACGTAGAAGTAGGAGCATTTTAAATGCTGCGAATGGTGCTATAGTTAATTATTTTGATAATTATGTTCATTATTTTATACATTTTTTTTCCCTTTATACATCAGTTGAATCATATTCCATATACATTGATAAATGATACAGGGCTGTTTTTACCCATAAAGACCCAGTGCTACTTTTGTGGCCCTTCTAAAATATGTTTTTTTTAAATCGGTATTTAATCTTTCTTACGTGTTTTATAACCATTTACTATAATATTTTCCTCTGTATTTTGTAGTTTTTAAGTATAATTCAGGTATTTGCCTATATTAAATTTACTGATCATGTAGATGTTTATAAAAGCTCAGAATAAATGCAAAGTTTATTATATCAAAAACAGGGAAAACTGAAGAAAAAGTGACTATTCCAACAAAATACATCACTGTAGATGACACACAGGAAGAAAACTCCAAGGCACTCTCTTTCAGCATTAAAATGTCTTTATTCTCATGGCATGGTCATATATAGACTGTACACTTGTACCCATAAACTAGGAGACCTTTCAAGTCTATATATGACCATGCCATGAGAATAAAGGCATTTTGATGCTTAAAGAAAGTGCCATGGAATTTTCTTCCTGTTTGTCATCTACTTTATGAATCCCTTTTTCCAAAGAGCAACTCAAACAAACTCTTTTTTTGGGTCCTAGAAGCCTTCCTTCCTGTGATTTTTTAAATTTTTTTTTGGAAAATAAATCATTGATTGAACATAAAACAAGTGTCTCCATCCACTGTCATTCTTCAAACTCCATGGGTTTTACTGGTGAATCAATGCTGCTGAAGATGACACTGTTTTCACGTTCACTACGGAGCCTCTGAACATCTAAATGGGTCATATCTGATGACCATGGAAAGATGACAAACTGTATTTTACCAATTATTCACATGTATTGATAGGATTAGTGGATTAACAGGTATTAAACATTTAAGATCAGTAGATGGTTTTGATTATTGGTGAAGGTTTGGGTCTTTATGGGTTAAAGTGGTCGTCTGCGTCATCATAGTGGGGTTGGTTTTTATTTTAAAGTTTACTGGTAACTTTCATGTATGACAAAGAAAAGCATCTGATCCTGACATTTGTTTGGACAGAGCCTGAATTTGCTAAATTTGACAAATATTTACAAACCTAAATGTGCTCATTCTTGAAATGTTCTCGTGACAGTTTTTTATTGTAGTATGATAATTATGTGACTCAAGACAGCATTACTGCATGTCTCTTTGCCGTCTCTATGGGAGTATAATGATGAGTTTCATTGAAAATAGCATCCACTTACCTGCTTTTCTTAATTTTAAAGAAAATTTTGTGTGTGATCATAAGTGCTTCTCCCTAAGAAACATTATCGAGGTCGGGTGGAAAATCCTCCAAAATAGCGTTTAGTTTATATTACACTAAACACCTCCATTCAAACTGATGCAAATGAGTTAGTGTTCTCCTCACAGCCTCATTATGAAGCCAAAGGGGCTGATTATTCACATCATTACTCCATCAGCACCTAGCAACCATTTCACAACTGAGGAGTCTTTCCTGGTATGACATGGGCCTTAAGTATGCAAAACCTACCTTCGGTGGGCCAGCTGAGTGTTCTCCGGCTGAATCTAAGTGTGTGGTATTCTCATTCCCACACCTACTTCGGTCTGACATAGTAATTTAATTGTGGACAGATTGGGGAGGGGCGAAGAGAGAGGTTATTGATGGGTACAGATAGAACATGGAAAAGGAACAAAGCAAGACAGAAGAGGAATGGAGGGGAGCTTGACCTTATGATGAGGGTCTTATCGGCACCTCTTTGTAATGGTTTTCCCCTGCTGTGTGTGTGTGTGTCTGTATATGGAGCAGATGGATGGCGGATGGCTTAGTGGGGGTTTTTCACCTGCTAAAGTTTCCCTCTTTGTCTAAAACCCTCTGGTCCATTTGTTTCGTTGTCCTCAGTCATCTGTCAAACGCAGTTGTGTCAGTCTTTGCTCTCCCTGTTACGCCATCCTTACCTCTGTCATTCATCATTTATTTTTTTCTTTTCGTGTTCCCCTCCGTTGTTTCTCCGTCTTTGAAATACCTGTATAACTTGCATAGTGTTCCAGTCTTGCCCTGCTCAGTCTGTTTTGTTGCAGCTTTGCTTTACAGAGGCATTGACAGCCCCTGACTGATTCTTTGTAAATTATTCATCTGCCACTATTCAAAAGCACTGAGGAGGAACTAGAATACCCCCCTTCATTGCTGCCATACCCATTGTGATGCTGCACTTTTCTGTAATCTCACACATGCTGTACACACAAGATGACTGTATCACAATCTGCATACAGTGTTCATTCAGAATGCAACAAAGACCTGGTTCAGGTGTATTTATATTAGGACATGGGATGGAAATCTCACTTTTCACTTACTTATATCAGCCCTGACTATTCTGAGACTGGAGGGAGAGATTTTGTATTGCAGTATGGTTTCATGCCAAAAGTACAAGAAAGATATTAATATAAGAGAGCTAAAAGAGAGATATGAAGGACTGCTGCCATGATGAAAAAGAATGGGAGGAAGCTTTATCCAGCCAAGGGCCCGCACAGTAGGATTAGGGCTACAGGGAGCAAGATATGAAGCGGACGAGGTGAAGAACTGGGCCGGCGATCGTACGACGGGTAACCACCATGATAAAAAATACAGAAAAGCAATTAAAAGCAATGAAAAAGAGCCAATGAGAAAATTGAGAGAAAGTGTCAGTATGGAGGTTGGAAGAAGATATCGGCACCAAAACACATGCATGCCCTCCAGGTAAAAACAAATGCACACATACAACGAAAACATTTTGGAAACAAATTAATAAAAATCAGAATGTAGTTGCATTATGTGTGCAGTGTTATGCTTTATCATGTTGTAGGACAGCATCATGATCTGTTTATAAGAAACTGTCTGTACAGTTTCTCCCGCCCCATTTTTATTGGACGCTATTTTTACATGCACCTGTGATCTTTCAGTTGGCAAATAAACAGGAAATCTTCTTTTTCAAGCTTCACCTTACACTGGTTTTCATTGCAGCTCCTGTGCATAATGTGCTGTGACTCCTGTATTTTCCATTTTTATGGCTCCAGATAGATTTAAAATACACATGAATTTGTCAAACAGATATCCTAAATGTCTCGCATTTAGAATGGAATGATTTGTTGAGTGTTAACAGCAAAATTTGGGGATATGAACCAAAGTATGAGCTTGTGTATGTGTGTGTTTGTGTGTGCGAGTAAGTGAAGAGTGAGGGGGATGAGGTCGACTTTCACAAACTGACTTATTGATTTCCCATTTGAAAGCAGGGTTGAGGTTTTGGAGAGATTGGAAGGTGGAGCTGTCAAAAAAAGGAAGACATGAGGCAGAGAGAAAAAAGACAAAAAAAAAAAAAAAAAGATGGGTGCGTTTTTCAGACAATAGAGTGAAACAGATGATATTGGAAAAGGTATGAGCTGGACACACATGTAGAGGGACAAAGGAGGGTGGGCTATGTTAGGCTCTACTGGGGCTATAACCTCTCTAACCCCTCCCCATTTGAGATTGATGCTTCACTCAAGGCACACAGATGCCACTAGCACAACTCTGGCATAGGAAATGATGGTGACTGATTGATAGGGGATGATGAGGGTCATATCCTGTGCAGAGGACAGCAGGACTGTTACTGACAAAATGACTTTACCTTTCTCCTTTTCTCTTTCATCTTTTCTTTTTCACATTCATCAGTCCTCTAATCATTTCCCAACCCACCTCGCCATCATCTCCTCCTTCCTGCATGCTGTGTCAGCTGTTACTCCGCTTCTCTTTCTCACTGCCTTCCTTGATTCCTCTGTCTCTCTGTATTTCGTTGCATGTGCCTCTCGCTCTCACAGCAGCATGAAAAGCAGCACAGTGCAACAGCGGGCAGAAAATAAACCGAAGGTGGAGCACACAACGCTTCTGCCTGTGAAACCTCAGTTCCATTTATGTTTGTTTGTTGACATGCGTGACCGCAATTTGGGCATGCATGTGCTGTGTAATTTACGCGTCTGTGTGTGTGTGTATAATTGTGCTTCTGTGTGTTCTTGGGGCTCAGTGTAATCACAGCTCTAATCTGTCTGCTAGGAGTCTGTGTGTGGGTGACATTAAAGTTCTCATTAGCACTGTAACTCAGCACCAGTGTCACTGTGAAGACACCAACAACACATCCACTGCAGTGGAGTCTACCCACCACGTCTGTGTGTGTGAGAGTCTGATAGGAAGTAAAGCTTCTTAAGTTAACAGCTCAAATTCCTGCACCCATTCCCTTTACTTTATTTCCTTGTTGATATCATCACTCACACAGGTAAAATGAAATAAAGCATTACTAGCTTAATGCTTAATAGAATGCAGTATTAAAAAGTTGAGGAATAATAAGTTATGTCGTGTGACTTCATAGATATGATGAATCATGTCTTGCGGCACCTCATTTTCATTAAATAACTTAACAGTTCTCTTTATAGACACAATCTATGATAAACTTACACTGAAATAAGGCAGAATGAGTGAGAAGAAGAGGTGGAATAAAGGAATAGTTGGGAAGAGGGAAGAGATGGGTTGCTATGGTAACAGGAAACAGGCTGGAAATGAGTGAAAGACGTGGTGTAGACCTTTTTTCTGAGTGGAAAGCACAGTGAAGTAGTAACTTTACAATACAAGCTCTGCCACTGCTAAAGTATTGTAAATGCAGACGTAAGCTGTGCTGTTATATGTCTTCTTTTTTTTTTCATCCTCCACATATCTGTATGCTTTCTTCATTCACATTCCTTGATCTTTGAATGCTGATCAAATAAGCATAGCTATAAGCCCCTCTGCACCAAGTTAGTCTGATTTATTTGCAGGATGGATATTAAGTAAAAGAACCAGAGCAAGTGAGAGAACTGGGTCAGGGGAGGATATGGGTGTCTGCAGTCAGGCCGGTTCTGTCTGATTTCACACTTCTTAGCTAATCAGCCTCTAACGCTTAGCATCCTGACTTGGTCTAGCATGCTAATGCAAAGGCAAGCTGCTCTGTTAGTTTTTCAGAAAGGAGAGGATAGTGCTAACATGCTAACACAGCTAATCACCTCAACTGTGCACACTAATTATATAATGTGAAAGATAGTGTTTTGCTTTGGGGCAAGTGAGCGTGCTCTTGCCATCTCCAATATCCAGGCAATGGCAGCAGTCCAGTACAGATGTCTATATATATGTTTTGATTGTAATATTCATAAAAAGCAGGCTTATTAAAAAGGCAGCATTCAAGTGGAAGCGAAAAAAAAAAAAAAAAAAGTGGGGAGAGAATGATAGCAGATCCATCAGACTTGTCTCGTGTGTCCTTGGTGACGCAGATCTGCAGTTTTTCTGCAGTAGGAACAACAGAGAGAGGGAGAGGACGTGAGACAGACACAGGAGAAAGAGAATACATTTCTAAGGTCATAGGCTGAAACAAACGCTGAAGCTCAGTGAATGGACGTTCAGCACCTGCAGTGCTGCTATAGTAGTGCATTCTTTCTCTTGGAAATGGGATCTGTGATTTGCATTATGCAGCACTGTAGCTGCAACGCCACCTCTGCTGCAAGGTACAAAGTTGACAAATATCAGCTTTAGATGCAGTAGCTGGGCTTGACTTGTTATAGATGTTCAAAAAGATAGATTTCCTTTTGGGCTTTTGGATGTGGCTGTGTGTATTTGTGTAGATGAGTGTGGATAAAAGCCTGAGGCTGGAGTTTTGGACTGAGGTTATGTATAAAATAATATCTAATACTGAAGATCCAAGTGTTTGGATCCTTCATTCTTAAATAAAACTCAAATATTAAAAACAAAAACAACTCAAAACAATTACTGTACTTTACAGTAAGCTTAACGAGATGAAATAGTAGTATTGTTCTTCTGTTGTGGAGGTAAATGAGGGAGCAAACAGGTGCACTTAGTCATGCAGCGTAAGCCTGATGACAAAAAGTGTTTTATTATAGTGCTTAGGGCTGAGTGGTGCTCCTGCTACATCAGCATAATGCCACATCATAACAGTGTTACCACTGCATATAGATCAAGTACTGATACTATATTGTTTTTTTTTTTCATTTACAATATCATTTATGCTAAAAAAATCACTTCATTGGAATGACTGGTGAGATTTTGGGCTTGAGGGATGAGTGATGCTGTTGGCTGGATGAAACTAGGGTTGAGAATGTGGGCTTGAATACAGGACTACCTAAGGAAAAACACAGGAGTATGTTGTAGTTTTGGATTACAAGACATTCAGTAGTAAATAAGGCACATAAAATTAGATTGGGCTGAAGCCTTATGTTTGTTGTTGAACCTTAGATGTTAAAGTTTTGCAGTATTACAGATAGAAATGTGGTCAGAAAGGGCACTACGTTCATGAACTGAACGCCTCTCTGCCTTGTTAAAATTTTAGCAGCTGTCTTTAAGCTGATACTTATACTATAAATGGACCACTGAAAACTTTTGCTTAATTAATAAAGGTTAATATATGCAGGATGGAACACTTAATCCTACAATACAAGGGCATTTGGCTGAACATTCACTTTTAGTATGTTTGATTTCAGTTTCGTCAATATTTAATGTTGAAAATGAAGTAAAATTGTAAATGGTCTTTCTGGGCCATAACAAATTCTTCTAGTGAATAAAGCATTTCTTCCTCCATTACTTATCTGGACTGAATATGAGCCAAAAGTCACCGTCTAGATTTTAACCAGTCTTTAAAAGATCTGACGATCAATGC
Organism: Apogon hyalosoma; assembly: GCA_037367295.1. Taxonomy (NCBI): domain Eukaryota; kingdom Metazoa; phylum Chordata; class Actinopteri; order Kurtiformes; family Apogonidae; genus Apogon; species Apogon hyalosoma. Next base: position 17,097,683 of record JAPQRP010000016.1, on the reverse strand, counting down.
TAGTTTTTCAGTTTTGTTCCAATTAAATCTTCACCATTTCAACTGTGACAGGGTCAGGCAGTTGCCCTAGAATCATATGAGGATTCTCAATATGTGTTAGATCAACCTATACAATATAGGTCATAGTCGATTCAGGGAAGCATGAAATTGGTCTCCAGGGATCCGTTAGTTTATCTTATTCTATGCATTAAAATGACATTTAAGTTTGGTGTATCTTCTTAGTGTTCAGGAATATAAGTCTGCTCCCTAAACATCAACACTTAATGCTTATGCTTGTTATAGCTTTTATTGTTTCCTCCCTAATTATTGCAGAAAAATCCATGAGTGAGCCTACTTTATCTTTACCTGTCCATGGTCTACTGAATGGGCCTAATTAACATATTTAATGAATGAAGCTTTTAATGTTCTGTCAAAAGGATAATTAAAAATTTCCTGCACACACTGCCTGTAACAACTCAATGAACCAACAAACCCACTTGTGTATTTTAAGGGCTCTTTTGTCAACCACTACAGTACCACTAATGTAAATGTGTTGAAACTGCAGCCATGAAATGTTTTTCTGTCATTTTACTCATTTCAGTTTCAAACAAAACACAATTAAAATATTATTTCATCCCAGTTTGTATTACTAAACTGCACAGCTGCAATGATTAGTCCATTAGGTTATTGATTGTTATTCACTAAATTAATTGACATCTATTTTTCTGATCGATTATCACTGAAAATAATTTTTTAAGGATAAAAAAATTAAACAAATCTCTGATTCCAGTTGCTTAAATGTGAGTATTTTCTTGTTTCCTTCCTCCTCTATGACAATAAACAGAATATCTTTGTAGTTTTGGACCAAAGAAGACAATTGAAAATGACAGCAGGCTCTTCTTTTCAGTCTAATCAAATTTACTGTTTAGTTTAGTTTATTTAGGAGGAACATGTGCAATATACATTGACCTCAAGAAAGAGAAAAGATGCACTGCGCCAGACTTAGCCAAAAAGATTCCATCTGCAGTCCCTTAACAGATAAACAACAACTGTGGTGTAGCTAAACACATTATAAGACTAAAAAACATACAACTTGTCAATTTAGCTTTAGGAAGAACAATACAATGCATACTAAATTTAATTACTGTACTTTTACATGCTGTATACACACCCTACATTAAAAGGACTGCAGTTCAAAAGTCAAATAAAGACAAAATGACATACAATAGCCCTCAGTTTAAGATTGAGTTGTAAGATTTAGGAGGCTCTACTTGCATTAATGGAATATAATGTGTTTTTATATATATATATATATATATATATATATATATGTGCAACAAAAGCACAGTGGTT
>JAPQRP010000016.1:17080942-17093464 GCA_037367295.1 Apogon hyalosoma | reverse complement strand
CTTTTAGGGTCCAAATACACAAATAAATGAACCAAAGACTAATAAAAGTGGGTTTAGAAAAATATGACCCCTTTAAGAAACCTTGGACAGTGGCATGATTTAATAATAAATAGTCTAAAAACCAGTAATGCAGAGGACAAGACTTTGACTGCCTTACTGAAAATAAAAATAAAAACCAAAACACTGTTCACTGCAAAGGACATTCCGCAGACAAAAAAAAAAAAAATCGCAAATGTAACTGAAAAAAAAAACCAAAACTGTTGCATTTTGCCGTTTCCAATCAAGACAATTATTTTAGGTGAAAAAGCCAAAACCTTTACTTTCCTGGGTCTTAGGAGGATTATATACGGAGGTCCCCACATACTGTCCTCCCACAGTTTGCATTAAAAACTTGCCAATCCATTACTATCCCACGTAACATTTTCTAGATCTGTCTTGGGAGCTATAATTTACTTACTGATATAAGAGAGGTTTATATTTCTTCCTACTCCTTTTCGACCATACGAAATTTAGACCTGCACGTACTTGAAGATAGATTCTGTTCATTTAAATGTTATTATTTTTGTCTTATTTTCCTTCATTTTGTTTTATTTTGTTTATTTGGGTGTTCAAAATAAATAAATAAATAAAAGTGTATGGTACATTATTACACAATAAATTACTGTAAATTAATGAAATTGTTTATGTTATTCATAGTAAATCAATCTCCTGAGCAACAGAGGTATAATAAACCCACATATAATGACAATGATATTCACTTCCCTATCGTTCTCAGTCTTTTATCATTAAAACATGCTAAATCCATCTTTTACTTAAACTTCGGCCACTGCTGTCGTGTAACATTTCCACCTCATCTTACTACTTCTGTATGTAATGCACAATATGCGAGGACAGGCCAGTAAGCAATGCATTCACCAGCTCTCTGTCTCCTTTTTTGGGACATGAGTTTATAATAGGGGACAAAGCTGAATATGTTGAATATTTTAGTGATGCTACCTCGCTGCTGGGAATGATAATTATTGAAATAATAGAGCGGTAAGGAAGAAAAGGAGTCTACGAGAGTTTTGTTGGCCACCGGGTGTCTTTGAGTATGTTCATCATCCTTTGTCCTTTGGAAACTTTTAAATAAAGTTGTTTAATGATTAATGTCTGTAGTGTTAAGTGCCACTTGGGTTGTATCTGTACTTGGTTTTGTTTCCTAAATGTTTTTTTTTTTTTTTTTTTAATGATTTCTCAGTGTGCAGTGGTTTTCTAAATGTGTTGTAAAGTCACTGCACATGTTTTATTCAGTTCATTTGACAGTGTTGCCTTAATCTGTGGTGCATCGAGCTTTCAGGGATGCATCACTTTTTAAAGAAAGAAAGAACTTTAATTTGAAACATTTATCTTTGAAGGCTTGTGCTGATAGAAAGCGGTTCATTTTGGTAAAAATTAATAAAATGAAGTTGAGTGAACTAAATAAAATTGAAATGAATTCATTCAATTCAATTTTATTTAGGTCACTCAACTTCATTTGTAATGCATTTATAGCGAGAACACCAGTGTCACCTGATCTAACCTCCATGTCCAGAAAGCTTAAATATTGTTGTCCCATCAGACTGAAGTGTTCAACACCACAAATTCAGCAAATGCTTCTAGAAGTGATGCTGATGTTAAATCTGCACTATTTCTGTATCTAACCCGCTGTACATACCTCTGTTTTTTAGTTTATACTGTGTGTATATAGATTTGTTTTGTTATCCTACTTTTCTTACATTTTTCTTACATTTTATAACAAGTGCCAGCAAAGAATTCCTTTTATGTGTTTACATACTTGGTGTTGATTCTGACGTGAACCCCAACAAACCCACACAAAAGGCCAGTTATTTGGAGGAATGCGCTTGGTGTTTTTCTTTTCCATGAATGAGAGATACAGTGCTGACCTTTAACTTAAACCTATGACATGTGATCTCTAAAGATGCCATTTTTATCTTTTCAGAAACTGAAGAAGTGGAAATTTTATAGAGATCAGTACCTTAAATTATGTGTTAAAAAGGCTTATTATTAATTTATTTTTTCCCCTCATTATTTGTAAATCTCAAACAAAGAAACTGTCAGTTAAGGTATGATACTACAAAATGTATTTAAGCATGTATAGGTGTGCTTTTCTGCTGCTGCTACTGTCTCACTTTGACACCAAATCTTCTATGATGAACAACTAAATATATGGTTTATCTTCATGAACAACATATATCACATACTGAGGGGTTAGGCAGCAAACTACCACAGATTACATAACAGTGACTGTGATTAGATTTAACCCCAAAACAACCTGGTTAGGGTTAGGAAAGAACTGTGCTGAGATGATAATCATCCTTATGCATATGCTAACAGATAAGACAAGGCAAGTTCATTTTTATAGCACTATTCATACACAGGGCAACTCAAAGTACTTTACAAAGGCATATGAAAAAAATCACAGAAGAATAAAAGACATTAAAAATCACAAAAAGGGGAAAAGACATTAAAATCATCAGAGATAAAATGTGATTTTAAAATGCATTCACAGAGTGAAATAAATACAGTAATTATATTAAAACCATACATTAAAATTAACATTAAAATTAAAATAGAGTAAAGCAAGACATTAAAATAAAAAGTGCATTCAAAAGACAAAATTGAAAAGAATTTACTCATAAGCACATGAAAAGAGGGAGGTTTTTAACCTGGATTTAAAATAGTTCACATTTGGGACTGATTTCAGGTCAGTTGGTAGCTTGTTCCAGTTGTATGTAAAAGCTGCTTCAAGTAACAATAAGTAAGAATATAATGATGTGAGGAGCTAGACGTGACTAAACATCAGGACGTAACAATAGGTCATAATTTGCAAACGCCTTAGGAACATGTTTTCAACAGGTCAGTCTGCAAAACACAGTCACAAGTGTAGATATTCTGTTTGCATGTGTTAATGTGCTTGCTCCTTTGTGCCTGTGGGTAAGTGCTCTCCATTGAGAATGTCATAGCAGGAGACAGCCAACTACTGTTCGGCCGCCTCACCTCCCCTCGCTGTGCACCCCCTGCTGGCTCAGCTGGTGTAGAAATCCACCTTAATATAGACCAGCTACCTGGGAGAGCAGCAAGGGGTCCCAGCCCTCTGGTTGGTTCCAGGTCTGTTATTGATAGGTACGGAGCTGAGCTGCCAATATCACAGCAGCGCATGGCTCGGGCAGCTGTTGTTTAAACAATGCTGTGTGTATTTGTCTGTATACTGTTGCAGTTTTACTTTGACATAGTGTATTTACATTTAAACATTTGATATTCAGTGGAATGCTCAGGTGAGGCTCGGGGTGATAGATTTCTGTTCCCAATCAGTCACCAGTTTCATCATTACTGTACATACGACAAAAGGAAACAAGAGACATCTAGATGGTAGACCGAGGATTTTTGAAGGTGAACAGCAAAAAGACAAGCAGTAGTTGATTAATCTGCCAATATCACTTTGGAAAAAAAAAAAATTAAATTAAATAAATGAGATGGAATAGTTTTGAGTTAGAAAGCAGATACCTGTCAAACTGAACATGTAAGTCAAAAAACCAACAAAATAAATACATTGAGAAATGTCTCTGATACCAAACATTAACCTTAAAGTGAAATCTGGCCATGAATGTTGCACGAAAGCGGTGTTTGAGAAAATATCAGTCTGTTGGATGTCCTGTGTCACTTTTTTAATTTGTAATTTTTTTTTTTTTTTTTTTTTAACTTTTCAGCTCTCGTCTTTTACTTATTCTACTTATTGTTTGGTAAATCAATATGATGTTCATTCATCATGTACTATATACACCTTATATTTCCATTCTAAGGAAGTTTGACCCCATCCCACCCAGCGCCTATGAAAGAACATAAAATATAGTGAAAAATGGCAATACAGAGGATGGGTAATAAGAAACTCAGAGGGAAAAGTGTAGAAGGAGGCAGGCAGAGTAGAAGGAGAATGAAGAGGTGGTTAATATTTCATTAGTTAATTAGAGACTGTGCTACATTTGAGCGAGTGTGTTGTAGCTCTAGGCTCCTGGGTGTCATTGTGGCCAGTACAGTCATCACTTACTGTACTAGCCCACTTCCGATGGCCCCCACTTCACAACAAATACTGCACTGGGGCCAGAACTGTTCCTTTGTGGCAACACATACCAGAGGAGCATGAATGTGAAGAGGTTTAGGGTTCTTTGGGGCCAAAGGTATGTCACGCACCCACGTAAACTTAGTGTTTAATTTAATAGCAAACAATATCAGTCTGTAAGTGCCAGTTCTCTGCCTCTCCTCTGCTACATTTGTGGATGGAAGTGTAAAACTTGGCTTTCATTCAAACTATATTCAAAGCTTAAATCATAAATTCACTTTAATATTATTCTGATGTTTCACATCATGAAATAAAGTCATAAGTAAACTGACGAATAGAGGGAATATATTGACATGAAATAGTCAGATTTGCAAAAAAACAAAACAACAACAATAACAAAAAAATTTAATTAAATTAACCCATAGAGACCCAAACAGCCAGCGGCGACACAAACCATCTACAGATATAAACTGTTTAATACCTGCTGATCCACTAATCCTATCATTACATGTAAATAATTGGTGCAAAATACAGTTTGTCATCTTTTCATGGTCACCAGATACGACCCATTTGGATGTTCAGAAATACCGTCATCTTCTACAACATTGATTCACCGGTAAAACCCATGGAGTTCAGTCAATGACAGTGGATGGAGACACTTGCTTTTGCATTCAGTTAGCAATATCTTTGTGAAAAATTAACTTTTTCTTAATTTTTCTCTGTTTTGATATAATTAACTTTGAATTTACTCTGAGTTTTTGTGAACATCTACATGACCTACTAATTAAATATAGGAAAATACATGATTTATATAAAAAAATGCAAAATACAGAGGATAATATTGTAAAAAAAAAATAAAAAAGTGATAAATCAGTTAAGAAAGGTACAGAGAAAAATTCATTTAGGAACTGCCACAACAGTAGCACTGGGTCTTTATGGGTTAAAGGTGTATGTGTTGTAAAGGTCAGACCTCAACTGTTATAGCATCAGTTATGTGTGACAGACTTTTATAATGGGATTCAGCTTACAGTTCACTGTTTGCAATATGGTCTAAATCTTTGTATTAGCAAAACCGATCTTCAACAGATTTCTATACATTAAAAACATCCTGTTTTCATGTAACATAATGGTGTTTTGATGTACCGGATTCTTAGTATTGGTGTGTTACTATCGGCACGAGAGACAAAAGATGTCACCATTTTCGATATTATCAATATTGAAGGTATTTTGATGTGCACAACAGCACAGATGTTTCTGTGGCTACTTTATTTCACAACCTTTTATTTATTATAACTCGAGTTTCCTCTGACCAGTAATATGAAAAGTCAATTTCATTTCAGCTGTACATTTGGATGGCTTTTCTGGTGCTTAATCAACTCGAAACTAGTTGGGCTCCCAGGATGTACTCTGCTAGAATAATTCTGTCATTGGGTGATTATTGCAGTTGGCATTCTTGTTGCTATTTGAAAGAAAAACAACCTCCACAACTAGACGCTGAAAATGGAGACACGTGCTTTTACGTGTCGTTTTCTTCAGTCATTTTAATACCACATTGTGCTTCCCCACATGCAAGTGTTCAACCAAAACAACTTCTCTCCCAACACTATTTTGCAAAGCCACTGTTGCTTCCACGCCGCTTAAGACAAGTGGGATTTGTTTAAAGAAATACAAACCAATCAAACGTCCCAGAATTTTTCACCTGCACTCCAGAATGAGAATGGATAGCGCCAGACCAATCTCCAGCTCTAGCATAGCACTAACAAAGTGTGAAGATTGGTCTGAAACTGAAAAACATCAGGTTTTTGTGAGTTTAGAGAGTTGTATCTGTGTCCTTCCAGTGTTTTGAGCATAATACAACAGACGTATTTGACAGTACGTATGCAGCAGACAGCTGGATGCCAAACACCCTACTGCAAGTGTTTGTACTCTGCAGCATGGTTAAGTTTCCAAAATAAAGAACATCCAGAGGCAAAAAGCTACACCATGGTTCAGGGAAATACAAATGTACCTGTCAATGCTGCATTTTTCTGCCTAGAAACTTGCCTAAAGGTAGGGAAAAGTGAGGACAAGGAGGTGAGGAGAATCAACGACAGAAAGGGCAGCATCAAGTATAGCAGCAGGAGGCTTTGCTTTCCTCAGAGAGAAACCATAGAAATGCCACAAGTCACCTCAGGGTTCTGCAAGACAGCACACACACACACACACACACACACACACACACGCACACACACACGCACACACACACACGCACACACACACAGACTCAAAGTGTGTGTTATAAGAGCAGTAGATGAAGACAGACAGTAAAGAATATTTAGGGAGAGATTTTCAGCTTTTGACACATGGCAGCTAGAAAAGAAACTTCTTTTTTACAGCTCAACATGTGCCTGTTCATAATTAAATCTATTTGCTATTTTTGGGATGGAGTTTAAGAAAGGTGAGACTTTGAGCTCTCCTTTCTATAAAACTGTGATGAGAGATTGTCACTCTGAGTCCCAAAAAAGTTACAGATATGTCAGTGATGAGTCACAGACTTCACAACCGAAACAGAAAGTGTGCATGTGATACAATAAATAGCTGTAGGTGTGAGCAGGTATACAGGGACAGGAAATCCTGACCCGTGGAAATGTGTACTGCAGGACAGACCTGTATGTAATAATGAGACAGTCATACACATGCGTGAAAACCTTCATCTTTCTGTGTGAGTCCCCTGTGCAATAATGTCTTGCAAGCCATGAATAACGTTTTCCATAGAGAGCAGTGCAGAGGAGACTGATGCACACGAGCTGTGATTGATGCTTTATTGAGCGAATCAACCCACAGGGAAACACAAAACCTTGTTCTTCAACTCTTCTCTTTGCTCTACAAGACTAAAGGACAAAACAAAGGAAGTTAGGGCCAAGGTCACTATGTTAATTCAACACGTAAAAAAAGATAAACCCAGTGTGCATTGTGTGTGTATACTCACTAATTAATGATAATAATATTAGGGCTGAAGATGCAAAAGGCTCTTATTGTAAAGCAACGAAACATTCACAGGTGTCATCATGTTGTTTTAATGGTGTAGCTCAAAGTAAAACATGCAGCTTTAAAAATACTTAGCCTTGTTGATGTAACATTTAGAGATAGACTGATAAATTTGCGCTGTTTTAATAATATATAATAATAATAAATGGCATTGAGATAAATAAGAGCTAAAAAAAACCCTCCTCAAATCTACCAGTATTAACATCCAGTCCACTGTTAGTTGTAATAACTTGAGCCACAGAAAACAGTGTGTTTTAGGTTGTTTGTGTGTGTACAGCAGGTTTATGTCGCACTAAATAAATCTCACATTTCTACTTGTAAATATGACAGTCTCTTTAAAAAAGATTACTGTATTGAAAAGCACTTTATATCAGTTTTTTCCTGAGTTTTGATGCCACTGCTTGAAATTTCTCCTCTCTTCTCTTTTCCTTCACATGAATTTGCGTCACAATTGTTTCCATGGAAATCATTCCACAAAAGAAAATATTATTAGTCATTTATTGTGGATATTAGACTTCATTTAAGATGACTTAATATGCATTACTGTTTGCACATTTTATATGCTAAAATGTACAAATTATTTTGTTAGCATTATAAGCATTTCACTGCAATTTTCGGATGAATCATTATTTATATTTCATTCACTTTCCGAGCCACATAATACTTTAGAGCTGGGCTGTCAGATTCATTTTAGTTCAGGGGCCACATTTAGCACAATATGATCTGAAGTGGGCCAGACCAGTAAAATAATAGCATAATAATATATTTTTAAAAAATGTCAACTCCAGACTTTTCACTATGTTTTCAAGTGAAAAAGTAAAATTACATCAAGAAAATGTCTACATTTACAAACTATCCTTTAAAACAATGTGGATAACATGAACAAACTAAAATCTGTTGAGAAAAAAATAGTGCAATTTGAACAAAATTTTGCATCAGTTTATCATTTACACATGTACATTACAACTAACTGTTCACAGTGGATCTACAAATACACAAACCATTTAGTAACAGGCAGAATATTGGTAAAATGACACTTTTTTGGTTTTTTTTGCAAAGAAATTTCATGTTCTTATTTGTTTAGGTTACTCACATTATTTGTGAAAGGATAGTGTGTAAATGTAAACATTTTATTGTAATTTTACTTTTCATTTTACACTAAAACAAAGAGACATATTTGGAGTTGTCAATATTTATAGGTTATCAAGATAGTATTTCACTGATCTGACCCATTTAAGAATGAATTGGGCTGAATTTGGCTCCTGACCTACAATGGGTGTCAATATCTTAAGTGAAATTTTCCCATTTCACAAATTCCTCCCATGGGCCAGATCCGACCTTTTTGGTGGGCTGGTTTTGGCTGTGGGCCGTATGTTTGACACCTGTGCTTTAGAGGGTTGTAGGGGTGGTGAAGCCTAACCTAGCTACTATCGGCGAAGGCGGGATACATACTGAACTGATACATACAAACATTCACTCTCACATTCACACCTACGGGCAATTTAGATGGACCAGTTCATCTATTAATGTGGATGTCTTTGGATGGTGGGAGGAAGCTGGTGTACTTGAAGAGAATAGACATGGGAAGAACATGCAAACTACACACAGAGAAACCCCATTGGGATCAGACCCAGGACCCTCTTGCTGTGAGGTGACAGTGCTAACCACTGCACCACCATGCTCTCTATTAATATTTAATGTTTCGTAATTACATTTTAGAAGAATTGAAGTGCTCAAGCTTGTCTGAATGATTGTGTAACTTTATATGCACTATACTATATATGTGTTTCAGTGTGTGTTGGACAGGCCTCAAGGTAATTTGTTGAGTTTTTAATGAGAATGTCCATGCTCTTGATGTTTGCCTTAAGCATTGCTCTAGTCTAAGTGAATTTATGGAACACTTTCTGTGAAGTTCCATTGCACCATGCAGCCAAACCACCACACTGTTACAGTATCTGTGGCAACATTCTTATTCACTTTCATTTTCCATGAGCCCCAGCCTCTTTTACAGTCCAAATGAATTTCCACTTAGATTAGGCTGGTAAGTTTGCAGTCTCTACCTGCAATGTTTCACTGAGTGAAATTTTTTTTCACATTGGAAAATTAGCATTCTACAATAGTTTTCACCCTCACATCAGGGTGTTGTTGCTGCTGTTTTTAGCTGCTTTCACTCCTACACTCCTGGTTCTAGCCAGCTATGACTCAGGACTACTAATTGTCTTCATGGCATGAAGGAGCCCTCAGGGGTATCAGAAAATAACCCTGAGTGATAACTCACGTTCCTACTTTTTTCTTTTTCAAGATGACTCCATTGCTTTTGGGTGTGTCATGTGATCTACTGTATGTATGTGTACTTCAGGATCCTGTGTGTGCAACGGAGTGAACAGATCATGTATTCTCAGTGATGACATACTGCATGAGTGCATTAATGAGTGGTTATGTGTGAGGCAGTGCATGCAGGATGTACAACTGGGATGGTTCCTGGAGCACACAGCAAAGACCTGGCAGCACTGTACTGAGAAAAGACTGTCCTGATTCAACCTTTTACTGTAGCTGCTGATCACCAGCTTCTATCACACATAGCTGGAGCAAAAGGCCAGGTCAGCTCATCCCTATAATCACTTCTGATTACTGATAATCCAGTTAAGAGAAAGAAAACTGCCTTTTTGCTTTGGCACTAAGGAGAAGATGGCATCAGTAGATGAGCCATCTTCTTACAGTACTGCGGAGGCAGCATAGAGAGAAGGACCTGCACCTTGTTATGTAAATGTGATGGAAATTTTTCACAAGAGTCTTATGTTAAAATAACCCCCTTAGTCTCCCTCTGTTTTTCTCGTTGCAAAAGTTGCAATAGTGATGCTCCTTAGTATTTTCTGTAACGCCTTTAACCAATGTGACAACGTAAAGTTGTTGTTTTTTTTTTCTCTTCCGAAATAGTCAAGATCATAATAGCTGCTTTTAAAACTTTGATTCATGTGAACTGCTTTCAGTGTCTATGGTGATTTTTTTGGCACATAAAGAGAAATTTGTTCTCAGTCTATCCCAGCTCAAGGGCAAAGAAAACGTACTCACTGGATGTGTCACTGGTTTATCACAGGGCTTTACTGAAGTTATTTATGTAACATTTTACTCATTTATTGTCAAAAAATGAAAATATTCACAAAAGTACAATTATGATTTGCTCATCTGCTGCATGCCAAAGATGACAGACAGAAATTCAAGAAGAATTTTAAGGTAAAGTAAAAAGTGCAACTTTTTCATGGTCAACCGTTAAAGCCAGAAGTATCAGTTTTACTACATAAAGTAATGCTGTCTCAGTCTTTCTTTTTGTCTTGTTTCTACAACCATTATTGAAAGCAGTCATTTGTTCAGCAGTGGCCCACATCACAGACAGACAGGAACTTCATGCATAAATCGTACACAGTGAACCTTTAATATTCAACTGAATTTTAGATTCTGTAATACTAAAACGGTGACAGTGATGAGAACATGTATCAGGGAGTGTGCACTAATAAGTGAGAAGTGGAGATGAATGCCTTTGCACTAATGATGGTCATTAATTAAGCCAAAGTCATGAAATAAGTTTGGAAATCTACTTACGCAGCTTGTTAGAGAAGTGAGAACATCCTTCTTCCTCTGTGTAATTATTTGACTGCTGTTCTCCTGCAGCGCCATTGTTACCTCTTTCTCGGTTGCCAAACAGTGCCTTACAGGTCTATTCATAAACGTCCTGTCATGTCTAAACAGAGCCGTTACAGAGCGGTTCACATAAAGGAGATGTGAACGGAGATGTAAATGCTCTGTAGTGTTAAATGGGGAAAAGTCATCAGAGTGTGACAGCGCTGTGTAGGCCCTCTGTTTAGTAGTCCAGTAACCATTTAAAAAGAAACTTACAAAACAAAGAGTGTTAAAAGCTGTATACAAAGTATAAATACTTAAAAAGAGCAGAGAGGGAAAAGAAAGCAGGAAGACAAACAAGGAGAAAGGACAAATAGGTGAAGAAAACAGCTTCAGTTAATCTGCAGTGTGGGAGATAAAGACAAAACACAGAGATGCACTGTAGGTGTATGAGGCAACACTGAATGAGGCATTAACACACAGATGTCATATGTACTGCCTGGTTTTAGGATTTAAAGTCAGTATTTAAAAGAGCAGTATGCAAAAAACCCAAGTTGGAATGTTGCAGGTATTGTGCCATTACATTTAACATTTTACATCTTCATCATCAATCCAAACATGCAAATATCTTGACTGAACTGACCAAATCATCAACATACATTTCACTTAGTGCGCATTCTTTCAGATGCATCTTCGACATGTGCAATAATGCGAGAAAGCAGGCATCCCTTGCTCTGTGTGGCATAATCCTGGCCATCAACTCCCACGCTCTCTGCATCTCCTCAGCATGGAGCATCCACTGTCTGTCAACACTCTAATGGGAGGCAAACCAAACAACGCAGAGGGAAAGGGATGAGAATATACACAAACTGAGCAGACATAAATATACACAAACTGTAGAGATAAATGGATAGAGAATCAGTGTTTTACAGACTGAAGCATTATGATTTATGGCATCAACTAATATCTCTAATGATTTGATGATGATTTTATAACTTTGCCGGTTGCGTGTAGTGTTTTGCACAAAAATACAACCTTTTACAACCCGAATGACGCTGAATCTGCCAATGAAAGAACCTGAATTTCATATGTTTTGTCAAAAAACCCACAACTCTCCCCCCACTCCACTGATAGTGGTATGAGCTTCTACCACCTCTTGTTTTATCTCTTCCACTGGGTTCTCTGAATTTCTTAATTTGTCAAAGCCTTTGCCCTGCATTTGTTTTAGGAAATCTTGATACATGATACTATATCCTTCACTGTAATAAATGATTCTGTGGTCATGTAGATTTTAATTAATTTATTAGGTAAAATATATTCAATATAATTGCATCTTTGATTTTTTGGTAATTATTTAATTAAATTTAAAATAAAAATGTTTGGAATAAAATCCACTTATTGTAGTTAAATAAAACATAAGCATTCTGTTTATTTAATTCCAAACACAGAGAATATTGAGTGAATTCGAATCAATGTAATCAGACAATTTTTAATTGAAAAGCGCTTCCTGCCAAAGTGCTTGTTTTTAGACAAAAGATCTTGAAAATCTTGTTTCAAGAGATCTTACCAAGATCATTTTCACTTCTTCCACTTGTTGGCAGATTTTTTTGCTTAATTTAAGATTGATTGATTGATTGATTGATTGATTGATTGATTGATTTTTTGCGTAATTCAAGCAAAAAAAAAAAAAAAAATCTCCCAATGGAACAAGTGAAAATGATCTTGGTAAGATTTCTTGAAATAAGATTTTCAAGATCTATTGTCTAAAAATAAGCTCTTAT
>JAPQRP010000016.1:17026970-17063206 GCA_037367295.1 Apogon hyalosoma | reverse complement strand
TTCTCTCTTTGTGCAGTAATCTACACCTGGCTTTACTGCCTCCGTCCATAATAATATACATTATATAGACTAAATGTTGTCTAAAATGAACAATTATTTGCAACATAGTATAACAAAATTATTACATGATCAAAAACAAATTAATTTTAGCAAAAAAATGTCTCTATTTTGAATGACTGGGGTCGCCTTAAATTTGTGATGTTAAAATGGGGTCACGAGACAAAAAAGGTTGGGAACCACTGATATAAGGTGTGTTTTGTCAGATTGTGATGTTTGTTTCTCTTCATTTCACCTCTTGTACCTTTGACACCATGGACTTAGTCTGAATCTAATGAACATCCAATAGCGACATGGACAGCAACAAGGACGCAGAGTGGAGGATGAAGGAAGATGAGTAATGTTATGTTAGATATTATTATTGTTATGGTATTGAATGATATATGAAAAAACAACAACATTTCTATCACAGCTATAATACAAGTCAAAGCATCATTCATTATTGAAGATCCGATTTACCAATGGTTAAAAGGTTTCTGGTTAAAAGTTGACTTACATAATCGAGTATATGACTTGCTGAGAACATTCAACAGCAACTATAGTGTCTGGTGTGAAGCTTTTTCTGATCTGCAAGTGTTTTTTTGTAATTTTCCTTTTTAAGCACCAGTACCAAATGTTTGTTGTCTTAGGTATGTAAATACACAATACATATAAGTCATTTATCTGATATTCTATGAATGATGTTTTAAATGTTTAGATTTACAGAAAATAGAAACTTCAGAACATCACTTGGACCTATCGCCTTAACAAACACAAGAACAGGAAAGAAGTTTGTAAACCACAGACTCTCATATAGACATACATTAAGTTGATCTTTTTTGTAAGAAAAAATTAACATGATATATTTGTGGTCAAAACACAGCATGTATTTTAGTCACAATTAATCACTTTTGACAATATAAATCCACTGTAAATAATACATAAACATATCTTTTTTTAATAGACTGATCTCTGTACACATCTATCCAGTTATTTATATTTATCTTAACTATTCCCAACCCATCGTTGTCATTGTCTCTAGTTGAATGTTTGTTTATATTAGGTCTGTGTTTAAGTGTTTGGGTTTATGTTGTAATTGTACGTCATGAGCAAAGAAAAACCGAAGCCAAATTCCTTGTATGTTTTCACATACTTGGCCAATAAAGCTGATTCTGATTTAGTCAAATGTGATACAATGAAATGTGTTTTTAGGCTACTGGAAATGTACACAAGACATGCGTGAGAGAAACACAAAAAGCTACATCGTAAGAATTCATGAAAAGCCAATTCTTAAACTCTATGTAGCATAATTAATGCTATTTGTAGTGCTATTTGTAAGAACGTATCGCTTCTGGTCACCATGTCCTGTTGTGACATCTGACCTTTCCCAGGAGGATGCACTCCAATCACAGGAAAACAGGAAGAACATTGCCTCTGACAGCAGGCGTTACGAGTGGCCTCATGGGAAATGTAGTGCTGGCAATCTAAAGTGGAGTATGAGTCACCATCTGTCCCCTTCACTCAGTCATTGCACGAGCAAGGCACATGAATGTTTTGGTGCTTGTTGTTTTAGTATAAATTGTGCTTTAGTGGTCATTTATGCTATTGCTACCGTACATTTTGAATCTATTACATTTCTGATGGTAAAAAAATTGTAAGTTGACCTTGTGTGACACAGCCAGAGTGTTTCTCTGTCTCTTAAATGCAGGATGTCACTCTGTGTGTGTGTGTGTGTGTGTGTGTGTGTGTGCGTGTGCGTGTGCGTGTGTGTGTGTGTGTGTGTGTGTGTGTGTGTGTGTGTAATTTCTGGAATGTCTGTGTCTGAAAAGTGCCGTCAGTACTGGTAGCTGTTGATGTACACACACAGAGTACACTACTGCATTACATATACACACACCATCACCTCAAGGCTAAGTGTGTCCTACTGTGTCTCCACTTGGCAGCATGTTTAGGTATTCCAGGCAACGCTCAGAGGGTATATTGACATTCCTGTCTCATTGCTTTCTCTATTGTGCATTCTATGAGAGCTAACTCCCGCCATCTCTCTCTCTCTCATTCTCTCTCTCATTCTACAGCACATCAGACTTATTATCCCCATTCACACTCAGCTTTCAAAAGACAAGACATACATCAAAACACATCAAGATACACCCAGACGCAAACAGTGATTACCCTTGACAATTTCTCAAAAGCGTACATTGAGAAGTACATTGATTATGTGGCCCTCTATGTGTGACCATTTTACGGATTTGTCAATATCTCATATAATGATGATGACGTTGGGTTTGCATGACTGTACTCAGCCTCAACACTTTTGTCCGATTCTTAGTTTTGTTTATGTCTTGGATGGGGATTAGGGACAATTTAGCCCTTGAACGTTGTCTTCAAACATCCCACAGTGTCAACATTACACATAAAAGCCCGGTGTGGATTGCCTGAGTATTTGCTGGATTATGTCAGAGCCAGTTTTGTCTGTAGGATTTTCCTTATGTTCAACACTACAATCTCTAATTCATTGAGACTTACAGTTCAAGACACATGTCTAGATAGTCTAACTTAACAACTTAACCATATCTGGACAAAAACAAATCAATAAAAGTGTCTGCAAATCTCCAAAGTATACACACAGAGAAGTACCTCCTTCAACACAAGCAGGATGTGAAAGCCCTCTAAACTTGACACAACAGTAAACAGTAGGCACTGCTGGTGTGGAGAGTTATTTGTTATTTTCCTCTTTTATTGGAGCTTCTTTCTGAGGCTACCCTCTGTAAAAGATGCAGTGATGACAAGTGTGTATAACAGAACAAACAAGCATCTCACATGGGAATTCATCCTACTTCTCCACGCTATTCGGTTTGATATTATGACTTTGGTCTGCCAGCTTACCGCCATGTCTTAATGTCTCCATCATCTAAATAAGGTCCCCTGACTCTCTGCTCAGCTAAATGTCATCAGCATGCTAATGCAGTAGCCACAAACCTCCCATAAGTGGCTTCTGCCTGTAAGCCTTCAAGGAAAAGGTTCCTGTCTTAATATGCTAAGTAAAGATGTGCTCCCCTGGCCTGTATCACTTATTAATACAGGAGCTCAAAGGTCCACTCTCTGGGGTTCTGATCAATGTGGAATCGCTTAATGTAGCTTAGTGCGTCTGTGTACTTAGCATGTATGTGAGCATGCTTTCCAAAGTAGTTAGAAATGCCTAATTATGTGGTTTCTATATATTTTCCTTTGGTAGCATATGAAACTGACAGATGGATGGATATGAAATCTACATTTTCTATACAATCGTTTTACACGTCTTTCACACATCAGCTCACTTCAGATATTGCTGAGCTGCAATGAAACTAAGAATAAGTAAGACTTGACCCACTTTCACAGACTAAATTTAATTTCATGCTGATAAGATTGGTCCATGATTTTTGCAGAACAAGCACAAAGGAACTATAACATACAAGGATATTACTTGTATTGCCTACATTTACACTGGCTAACCCAGCCACATCAGGTCCTCCAACCTCAACAGGCTCATGGGCTGTTTGTCCCTACCTGCTCATACAATCTATAGCACTATTTGATGAATAACCATCCCCACTGAAATGTCACAAAATGCCACAGATAACATTAAAATGTACCAAATCACTGTTGCATTTAGGTTGTGACTAGGGCTGCAACTAGTCATTATCTTGATTGTCGATTAAGCTGACTATTTTTTCGATTAACCACTCTGAAGATGTCTTCTTCCACATGCCAAATATAATTATTTTCATGTCACAGAGGAAGAAACTAGAACATATTCACATTTAAGAAGCAGCAATCAGAGGGTTTAGACTTCAGAACAATTACTCAAGCTGAATATCACTTATTAAAATTGCTGACTTTTATATTTTTAGTTCATTGTTCCAGTTCTAGTTGTCACAATGTGTGGTTTGGTAACATTTAGGTCAATAAACTAACTCTTTAAGTTTAGGGAAAATACATGGATTGAATGTGATCCAACGTCCTCCTGACACGTTTCACTTTATCTTTTTATTTATACATTGAACTGCATAAAGATTTAGGATTCACCTGCTAGATGCTGTAAACAACAGTGATTGTGGGTCTTAAGCAACTTGTTTCTCAAATGACCTTTGACGACATGTCCACCAGAAGGACAGTCTCACTGATCACATTCCTGCCGACAGCTTAAAATTATTTTTCTACTTTTTCTCCATTTATTCCTGCAGTTTCCACATAATTTACTCCTCAAAATGTCCTCTGCTATCTTGTGTGTTCCCATCAGAGCTCCATCTGCTTTTTAAAAATTCTATTGTATCCCTTGTGCTTGGGTTCAACTGGCTGTTTTTTTTTTTCTTTTTTTTTTTTTCTCTTTTTAATCCCTGGCCCTGTCTCTCAGCTTTCAAGGGAGAAGAAACTGGAGCAGAAGTAAACAGTAACACCTGGGGAAAAGTGCCATAATGCACTTTGAAAATCTGACATAACTGTAAAAAAGCTATAGTGAGGTTATATTTGGCGGATTTGACATTTGCTGTGAAATCACAAATCTTAAATCTTGACCATTCCCGTCTTCATTTTTCTGTCATGTGTGAAAAAAACACCTATTCGAGATTAAAATTAGATGGATTTCCAGTAAATGAGCAATGTCTGAAGGTGGTTTTACTTTACTTGGAACAAATAACAGAACTGTGTTTATTTGCTGATAGCTGAGATAACAACAACAGGGAGGGAGTGGATAAGAGGTGGAAATAAAGCTATATGACTTGAGATAAATAAACCCAAGGGTGTTTTTATCTGACACAGAGGTATCTACGGGGCCTGCTGACTTCCTCTGCCACAGAACCTAACTCAGGTGTAATGCCCAATCATTTTCCCAGCACACACTTCCACTGAAGCTCTTTAGAAATGTTAGCTACAGTAGCAGGTTATCGCTCCCTTGGTATGTATAAACAAACCAACCTCACAGACCAGCGTGATACAAGGAGGCTACAATACTTTCAGGTATGTGTATGTGAACTACGTCTTAGTAAACAATATGATGTGCATTGCATCAACAAAAAATAGTGGTCACTTCTGTCTCTTTCTAACAAAATCACTGATTTTTGGTATTTAATTTTTTCTAAGTATTTACTGATTGCATTAAATAAAAAGGGATGGTCTGCATAGTAAACAAACAGCGGCTTGAAAAAATGTCTGTGTTTTGATGACATGGCTCTCTATTGCCCTCATGCATTACTGTTTTAGCTCAATGCATAAACCTTAACCCTTAATCGGGAAAGTGACTATTTTTGGTCATTTTTGCATGCATTACAAGACAATGTCAGCAACAGTTATACTGAGGACAGTGAAGCAACAATCCCAGTTCTAATGTGGTCTACAGGGTCTGTAAGGTCCACCTCTGCATGAACAGTGAGTGTACCTGCTTTTTTAGGTACCATGAAGTAAAATGGTACTAATGTAAGGAATGATGTTCAAAGGGAGAATGTGGATATGGACAGGAGTCTGGATCAGCACTTATGTTATTGTGATGTTCTAAATTACATGTTTTTTTCATTTTACATGTGTTTTCCTTGTAAATTTTTACATTTACTTCTTGTATTTTTTTATTTATTATGATGATTTTCTACATAACAACAAATGTTGACAAATTTCACCAAAGTAATAAAGTCCTCCAATAACACACCAAGGTTGAAATTTTTAATTTCAGAGTATTTCTATGAGCACCTTATAAAGGGTTAATATATTTGTTTTAGAAATATTAAGAGCAGCCATGGTGTATTTGATAACCTATTTTTGCACATTTTAGAATTTTTTCTCATCTGTTGAAACAAGTAACTCCACCCCTGACCAAATAATCTCTTGTCGCTCTACTCCATCGTAAAACATAATTAACAAACAAACCAATCATCCAGTGTTGGTCAGTTTAACCATTGAAACAAGCAAACAACTTACGGCTAATTAGTTTCACACACACGCCTGTATTTGCCTTGTAGTGCTTGTCTTGAAGTTACACTTGGACTCCTGATCGTGGACTGTCTTTCACACAGTTGGGGTATTACAGTAGCTATGCATGCTAGCTCTGATCTAAACAGGTCCTGGTAGATCTGGTGGATCACTTCATTAGGTCCATATGTAACCTGTTTTTTGTGCTGGGAACCAACAAGCAGACCATTTTATTTCTCTACTTGGCATCTTGTCATGTGTGATTCTAATTTGCAGTTTCAATTCCCAACCATAATAACTAGGCATATTTTTAATTCTTTGTACTTACGTTAAATAAGAAATGTGTTTATACGCGTATAGTACCTTTACCCTTAGATCTGATATAAACAGACAGGAGAGCTGCACTTTTGTGAGATGAAAACAGTTTAATGAAAAATGTTTTTGTCGTACTTTGTGTCTTCTCCTGTCCTGAACCTCATGTGTCATTGTCTGATACTTCTACAAAGACTATGATTATGACTGCAATATCACATTGAAATTTCCTTGGCTGGTTTGAGCATATGCTTCTGTGTTCTGAGATAAACTTCTGCTTTAAACTAAAATCTGAAATCTGTCATAAAAATGGTGTAAATAAAGAAAATATTATGCCAACCCTGTAGGCACTGGTAGCAATCTGAAGCCTTTTCAGCAACAAATACTTCTCAATTAAAAAAAAAAAAAAATCAAACATAACACAGAGCTTAAATGACGCTGAGCATCTAATATCATATTTTTGACATATTATAAATGTATGGGAAGCAGCAGATGAACATGTTTTCAAGCATCCTTAATGTTTTTATGACCCACTGAGCGATGAACTTATCATGATACATTTTAAGTGTAAACCCGGTTGCTCGGGACATTCATTCTCCTCCTCTTTTAACTGATAACATTTCAGGAAATTTAGGAAAACACAGACAATGTATTTTAAATAAATACAAAGCAGTTTGCCTCAGGCCTTTGTGACAGAACAGATATGCACAGAAAAAAAAAAAAAAAAAAAAAAAAACCAGAAAAAAAAATGACATGTCCTCCTTCTCATGTGACTGATCCTTCTTCATTGGCTGTTTTGAGTTTAATATTTCATTGTATATATTACTGCAGTGAGCTCTGTGGAACTAAACTCCACATATTAAACCCCTGAAAAGTGACCCTGCTGAGCCAGAAACCCTGAGTCGTGCCACCATATCTCTGAGCGCCTTACCATGGCATTGGTTGGGATAGACAGTATTTGTATTATACTGGTAATTATCTGTACATCTCTCTAATCAGATATGACAAATCAGTTATGGAACACGCAGGCTGTATATTATTTCTGTACGGTGCAACACAGGGTTGATTTGAGGTTTTAGCACAAGTGTCACCTCAAATCTCCTGTCTGCAGTGCACCCTATTTTAAATGCAAACATCAAATGACATTTTCAAAAAGACTGCTCCTAGTGGGTCTTTTGGATATAAAGTCAAGCAAATTATATTTTTTATACACTTTAACTTCTGAACTGTAACAGTTCAACAGTATGCATATTTAAATAGTTAAAATGAGGTTTGGCACAGACGACACATGCCCGTAAGGTAGAAAGGGACCTACATTTTGTGTCATTTCTAAGCATCATCTCTCTTCAGATCACAGCCGCTGTCCACATAATAGACCCATTACTAAACAAGCAAAGAGCTCAATGCAGTGCAGGAGTCATTGTGTTCGCCCTAATGGCAACACAAATCCTTACACATCCTCTTCTGGCACTGATATGACTTTGTGCATATGAGTGTGTTTGGTCTATTCACGTGTGTGCATGTGCGCACGTGTATGTACACCCTTTTGTGCATAGTATGTGGGGGAGGAAGAGAAGGTGTCAAGCACACAGTGGTATCCAGGAAAAGATTGTTCTGTTCTTGTAGATGTGTGTGGGAGGACACTGGTGAGTGGGGTCATCTGGGACTGTGGATATTCAGGGAATTAAGGAATTACTTATTCTGTTTTCAATTTAAATGCAAATGCTGGGAATGTGAGATCCTGGACCAGTGTACAGACATCAATAGAAGAGAGAATAGTGCACTATGTTTGTGTGCATAGACATGTTTAGGGGTCTGAGTATAATCTATGATATGCTGTTGTCAGAAGACTCCAGGAAGGTCAGCACACTCTTTTTTCTATCAACAGCATCTATGACTGTCATATTTTACCTCTGCATTCATAATGTCACGGCACTGCTGTTATTAGCCAAGTCCATCCTCTGCAGCCGGTGGAGGACACAGCATATGTATGCTCTTTATAAATGTCTGCCCCGCTTTCATAAATTCCCAGGAGTTACTCTTCCAGACTGATTTACATAATGGAATAGAGCATACTCATTGGGGATTGTGACTTTGCAGAAATATGCTCCAAATTTTCAATTTCATAAAACACATTGTCGTGGCTCAGCAAGCTGTGTCTACACAGTCTGATACTACTGCGCTCTGCCACACATAATCAATCAGACTCGTGCCCATTCTTATTCGTAGGGTTATTCGTAATAGCGGATCACAGGAAAGGAATGAGCAAACATTCGAGAACATTAGGCAGACTGAAAATGATCTGAAATATGTAAGCACGTACACTCATAATGTGTGTGAGTAAGGAAAACAAGGCATAATAATAACCATGTTCAGAACAATAAATAAAAGAGTCACTGCACAATGGACATCTAACTGTAGGGAGGGTACCAGATCTACAGTGGATCATTCACAATGGGGGTTATTGTTATTTAGGATTATTTGGATTTTGCCCTCACTTGTAGAATGTCAGTAGTAGCTTTTCCATTTGAAAAAAGTGCAAAACTTTACTGATATTTACTAAATGTCGAAAAAAATAAAGTGTGTAATGTTGGTTTTTCCATTAAATCACAAACACGAGGATTTGTTTATTCATTATCGTGAGGTGACATGAGAAGCCATTCCATAAACATGGCAACAAATGTAAATATCGTGTTGATTTACAGATATATTCATTATTATTATATATTACCCCTCTATCCCAAACTACATTTAAAAAATTATTCGGTTTCCTGGTGTGTCCATTAATATCACACCATGTTTCTTTTAAAACCCTGCTTCTTCGCTTGTTGTAATGTCCGTCAACATCCGTTTTTTTATATACCATTTTCGCTACGCCCAAAAAAACACCTCTTGCCAGCGCAAAAACTTTTAATTGAAAAACTAGAGTTTTGGCAAAATTGTTATTTTTCCTTTCGGTAAATTTTTATGCAAAAGTTATATTCGCGCAATTTGAGGGCCAGTGAAAAAGTGACTACTGTTAATAAACTTTATATTTCCATTTTTACAGCCTTTTTGTGAAAAATGAATTAAATCTGGATTATTTTATGAATACAGTAGTTAGGTGGCAAGTGGTATGAACAAGAATCTGGGCCTGTTTGAATTATGATCCCACTTATGGCACAAATATGTACAACCCCAAAACAGAAAAAAATAAAAAGGAAATTATGTATATTATAAACAAAATGAAACTGACCAGACAAAACTTCTTATTCATGGTGTGTTGCATGAATGATGGATTTGTCCATTAGTCAAAATGCTAAGTATAGTCCACATGGTTTTTATTTTTATTTGGAATGAGGGTGGATGAATGCTTTACTTGTTAAGTAAAATTTTACATGCCACACTTGTGTGTGTTTGGGTTGAGAGCACCTGTAAATGGTTAACTCATGGTATCATTCCCGTATGGAAATTTGGTCTCTGTACTTTTGCCTTTAAGGATACAAGCATTATCTAATATAAGCATAAGCCATTATAAATTATTTTACAACTGAAGGTGATCAGGGACCAACTCCAGATCTTCATCACTATATTGGTCATGGGCACTGACTTGAGAATTATTAATCTACCTGTTTTTGATGGTGGGGAAATCCACAAGGTGCGGAGAGAGTAGGCATGATTTGAAGTTGCAACCTTCTAGCTCTGACGTAGAAATGCTAACCGTGGTATACTGGTTAACACATCGCAACTACCTAATCCACTTAATTATTTGACTTCAGAAAGTGACTATAATACCTGTCCCTACTTTCAATTCAATTCAAGTTTATTTATATAACACATTTAAAAACAACTTCTGTTACTCAAAGTGCTTTCCAGAAATGCATCAATAAAAATCAGTAATACGCAACAGCATATCAAATAGGTAAAACATAATACATTAGTATACAGACTAATACAGTATGTGAACCAATACATCCTGCCTTACTGGTTTTTGAATGCCGGGGGGAAGAGGTGGGTTTTCAGTCTAGACTTAAATAGTTCTACAGACTGAGAGGACCTAACAGACAGACTTCAATCGTGACTATACATCAGTCAGTATGATTGTTTGTTTGCAGTTTTTTTTAATGCTTCACTGCTTCCCCTTGGTAAACCCATATTTTATGTCACAACACTATGAACTGTGGGGAGTTTCCTTTGCAAGATTCTGCAGAAATGGAAGCTTATGTAAAGTAGCCATAAAAGGCCTCAAAATGTCACCACTTTCTGTTTAATATGCATTTTTGTCCCAACCTTTTCTGATCTGGTTGTATTCTGAAGAGGTTTTTATGAAAGAGCCTTAAGCTCCTCTGTTCGCTGCATGGACCAGACTAAGATATAGGCCATCAATTATTGAAGCAAGATATGAGTTATCTATTATTGCTGTGCACAGAAAAGAGCGTTGTACTTTCATCACAGCAGACAGTTGGTGAGAATGTTCCTCATTAAGCAAGCCCTGTATGAGTGGGTGACAGTAATTAGTGTTGAAGAGGACACATATACTTGATGAGGCTGAAGTGTAGTATTAGCCTTTGTTACATGAAGCATGTGTGTGTGTGTGTGACAGTGGAGCAGAGTGCACCAAGAGTTCCTGCATTCTTTCCTCCTCAAATGGAGCCAGCAAAGTGGAAAATCTGTGGATTATAAAGAGTCTGACCCAGGGATGATGCACACATGCACACACGCCGCTACAACATGCTCCACCTAAGCCATTTATTTAAAAACCTGCTCTGCTTTGCACCTGCGCTTTACTCACAACATAATGATCATGGATATTGCAGGTATTGCAGCGTTACTAAAACGGGAAACTGCTTTTGCCCCTAAGCTTCTCTCCTCCTTTCTGCTCTCATCTCATCTTCTCATATATCAACTCCCCTAAGCAGTGGTGAGCTGGGCCCTGAGGCCAGCTCCCCTCCAGTCGATGGCCATATTAGATGGTTCGTTTTGTCATCACAGCTCAACAGAATTACAGCCGTCTTCCTCAAAGAATAAATATTAGATGTGAACAAAGAAGCCTTGAGAGAACACACCTTAACATGCTTTCCTCTACTGCCATCACACATTAATGAAAGACAACCAATTAATCAAGTCAGTTTTGGCCATTTGCAGATAATCGCATTGGGTGATAATTTTCACGGTTTCATCTACCAATTGTTCATGAGACTAATAATCCAAAAATGAATGGAGACACATCTGCAGTGCAGGCAGCATAGACAGTGAACATACAGCAAGACTGTCAGTGTGGCTGCTTTGAACAAAGGTTTACATGTACAGTAAGTAGACTGCAGACCTAAGTAAGCAATGTTATAAGAGACTCTATGTGGTATTTCTACTATAAAATATGAAAAACTGACTAAAATTATCATTGTCATTGAATGCCTAGAAATAAGAGCTCCAAAGTTGTGCCAAAGATACCAATGTACTGAATTGTAGAAATATGCCCTGAATTTATTCATGCCCACGGTCAGGTAGATTTGTGTGACCACTAGAGGGAGTAGTGAGTCACTCTGTTGGTCTCCCATGATGATGAAAAGTAATGCCACACCTTTTAGTCAAAGCATCAGAAAATGACAAGATGGGATGAGTCCTGCTATGAAAAAAACTTTTAGTCAAAGAAAGTGACAAAGTGATACAATCTAGAACAGGGGTCACCCATCCTGGTCCTCGAGGGCTGGTATCCTGCATGTTTTAGATGTTTCCCTCTTCCAACACACCGGATTCAAATGATGAGCCTATCATCAAGCTCTGCAGAAGCCTGATAAGGACTGTCAGGTGTGCTGGAAGAGGGAAACATCGAAAACATGCAGGATACCAGTCCTGGAGGACCAGGACGGGTGAACCCTGATCTAGAAACACTGTTGTTGTTTTCACCGCTGGATACAGCTCTAAATGAAAAGAATGGAGTTTGATGCTGAAATCACAGCATTTCTTCTCTGAGTTTGATTCTGAGGATTATGAAGGTATAAAGTTATGGGCTGTTATTACCTTTGCTAAGTTCTCCATTTGTTGAGCCTTAGTTCAGACTAAACTGTGACAGTTCTGACCTTGTTTGGTTTCCATTTCTTCTGACCCGGTAGCAGACAGTTTCATTGCTTGTTGTCTCCATGTTTGTTGCTGCTGTGGCTGTGTGGAATTCCCATTCCTACAATGCACTTCGGCAACAAAATTTCTGAAAAGGTCCGAGTGATGTATCGTTTTGGTATGTAAACAAATGGACTGCTTGTGATGGAGTTATCTTTGAAGTTGTACACCGTGAGGGAAGTGATTTAGGTGCATAAAGACGGAAAGACTAATAGATTAGTGATAATTAGGCCATCACTCGGATTTTACAAATTAGTAGAAAGATTTGTGATGAAAGTCATACGCTGCTTTAATAAGTGTGACTTCAGCTTTTATCTAATTTGTCAGAAAATATATTAGGGCAACTAAAAGGGGAGTTTATTCTGGTTAAATTAGTTAGTTTTTTTTTTTTTTTACTTTAGTTGTCTTATTTGTTTGTTTTTCATAAACTTACAAGTTTATTCACAGAGTAAATCCCAGACTTTTTATTTTCTTGTAAATTTATGACAATCTTGAAAATTTAGATTTTTTTCTAATAATACCCCATCTTCTTTTTTCCTTTTTTTTTTACATAGTGTCCTTTATATACTATTGTGCAGCTCTTATTATTATTAAACTGTCTCAAAAAAAACAAAAAAAACAAAATGATATTATATAATTAGCATCAGCTAATGAAAAACCTATGAGCCCAGTGTATGACACTATATGCATTCAGTTACGTATTCTACTGTAAAGGGTGGTTTGAGTGGGTCCTTGAGTTGTAAAAAGCCAACAGGGAAGGGCACTTGACTGTATTCCCATACAGCCTGTTGTGATAGGATATATAACTTTAATTAATAGGCCTGGCATCGCTCAGCATAAACATATGGCCACAGTCAGATGGAATGTGAGCACCTCTGTTGTTCAAATCCATTTACTGGTAAAATGTATGTAATATTGTCTAGTTTCTTACTTTGTCATCTGTTGATGTTAGGAAGAAGTTAATTAACACTTACATACTTGTTTATTCCAACTCTTTAGACTAAATGAAATGCACATTTTAAATGCTTCTTTAGTATGTATCGTTCACCAAAGTCACTGTTGATGCCCCTCAAATTTTCTAATTTTACACCGAACACCTACACTAAACAGTGATATGGTTAATTTAGAAAACAATGTCTTTTATTGGATCTATGTCTAACAGCTGGAATTAGAGAAGCTAAATATACAGTTGAGTAACCTGGATACTGTTATACCTGTTGTACAGCTTTGTGCTGCACCTGAGCCCAAGACACAACAAACTCCAGACAGAAAACTGTTGTATATCCTGTCGTCATCACATTGGCTTTTAAACACCGGGTTTTCTTAAAATGATAAAAACAGCTTCTAGGACTTCCCATTCTTGCTCATTTACAGTAAGTGCACTGCAGACTGAGATCTACTTAAGCAAACAATGCACGACATAACAGCGTTAAATAAAGTATTAAAGTGTTAAATTAAGTATTTGTCTCATGACTCCCATACATGCTTGGATTTAGGAAATAACATTGTTTTAGTTGCAGTAAGAACACATTGTGGTTTGTTTTAAGTATGCATAAATACATTGTGAGTCATTTTTATTTTATTGCTGGAGATTTTTTGTATATTAGACAAATTCCTGGTTTGTTTCTCCAACACCAACCCCATGTTGTCAATGTCCGAATCAAGTCATAAAAATTAAAAATACTGATATCAAAACCATGTGATATTGTGAAGCTTTACATTTACATTTTATATTATTATTTTGTTGAAATCAGGCATAATTCCTTATGAGAAACGGGGCTGAACTTTTTTATTTTAAGCATCGCTCTTACCCTGCTTTCTCAGATTAGGAATTCCAAAACTGACAGACCAGGCACTAGTTTGTGTGTGGGATTTGTGTGCGAATCTTATTTTTCATGTAATATTTCTCTAAGATTATTTTCCAGGCTAAGGTGATCATAGATTGACAGATGTGCGTTAGTGGGCACATCTTTGAGAACCTTGAACGCTCACTTCGATCCCGCTGATATTCTCTAAGCTATCATTGTAATTCAGTATAAACTTGATGCTTTGATTGCAGTAGTGTGGGGGCTGCTCGGTTCTGCTTTCCTCTGCCTGCACTAACTCTCATTCTTGCTATGCTATAAGGCTAAAGCTTGTTCTGGGAGCAGCAATCAGATTAATAAGTAAACAAGCCAGTAATTGGCCTCAATGAAATATTCAAATGATACGGCTGTTTACTAAAAGGATACTCATGCTGGAATTTCAAGCATTAACCACCCATGATGATATGACATGTCATTACAAGCAGCAGCACCCCCACCCCCACCCCCACCTCCTCTCTTGACTTACCTCATCTCTTTTTTGCATGTGAATGCTCTGTAAGTCTGTCCTTGTAGCGTGCATATTTCCCCTCCAGTTGTGATTTATTTTACAATGATACGCTGCAGAATAGCATCTGATTTGCTAATGCTAATCAGATGCATACAGCGACGATGCTTTGCACTGTCATTACTACAGTTCCGCTGAAATACGCATCTACATATGGGCCACTGCAAGCATTATATTTCTACATTAAGCCTTTCATCTTGCACTGTATGTGCGTATGAGCACCCATATATGCTTGTGTGCCTCTGTGATCTTGTGTTCTGTCTAAGCACAGCATTGCAGAGCACAAGCTGCATACTAACCCAATCATTAAGACATAAATGAGAACATCAGAATCTATCTGCAGTCTCGCACACAGCAGTCCTGAGAGAGGCAGAGGGAGGGAGAGAAGTGGGGGGAGGGCTGACCAATTTATCTTCAGTCTCTCCTTCCTCCTCTTCTAATGTTTCCATCCCCATTTCTCTCTTGCTCTCCTACTTCCTTTCTTTCTCTGACAGTAAGAAGCACAGGGGCGGAATGTGGCCTGGTTGAATACATCAGACTCAGACTTTCTGCCTGTAGTTTTTAGTCTAATTGGGAGCAGCAAAGCGGCTACGTCTCAGGCTCGGCCCAGACGATGTGACCCCAACGGATTCTGACATTCCTTTCTAAATTTATCCTGCATTTCAAACATTGGCTGATCCTGGCCCACTTTCTCGTCCATATGTGTGATAAAAAGATAACACCAGAGAGAAAATGAAACGACTGAAAGTTGTATTAGATGGAGAGCTGTTTAAATATGGTATAAAAGCAAGATTGTATGCTAGTGCTGATGCTAGTAAGAGTTACCATGTAGTGTATGTGGCAATACTGAGGATACGTGAAAGAAGAGCACGGAAAGAAAAAAATAGATCAGTGATGGCTGAACTATTGAGGGGCTGTGATTTAGGTTAATAAGTTAATGAGACAGGGACTGTAACTTCTGCCCTCTGTGGCTCTGGATAAACCTTGTAGCTGTCTTATGTTGATCAGCAAAAGTTTAAAGCCCCAGGTTTCATGACTCAAACTCCCAGCAAAACTGGATTATATCCATAAACCAGGTTTTTTCACTGCAGCCACATTTTTCACTTTTTTGTGTGCATGTGCATAAGACAAATATAACAAAACACTAGTCTTGAGTTTGTTCCTTAATCTTCTTAAATGCATGACTAGCAAAAATGTTTTACCCCAGTTGATCCAAAAGTACCAAAGACATACTTTTCCTTCCATTAATTACAGTCATTCTTGTTCTTTGATCTCTTGGATAGTTTGGTTTAGTGGAAGCAGAAGCAGCTCTTCTGGAGATTCACCCTCTTATTGTCTTACTAATCCTAAAAAAATGCTCCCACAATCATTATAATTGATAATAATTATCTTAGAATGCATAGTCATCTCAATCCATACAACTGTGTTTCCATATGTTTCCAAACAATAAATATATATTCTAAAAATATTTAATATTTAACTAATACAATTAGTGCTGTAACAATGAATCAATTAAATTGATCCAAATCAATTTTTAAAAGAATTGGCAACGAATTTGCCAGTCAATTCGTTGGGTCTTGAGCATGTAACAGAGGAAAACACAGAGGAGCATGGCTGAGTCTTTGGATGCAAGGCAGCCCTGTTTGGCTGAAATGTGGTGTGCCGTTTATGTAACAAAGCTTGAACATCGAGAAAAAAATGACCAAAATCCCACGGGGCAGTACGTTTCAGGCAAACAGGGCTGCTGTGGCCACCAGGAACATAATGTAAGCCTATCTTAAGATAGTCTATGTGTTGTGATTACTTGCTTGCTAGCTAGCTAGTTAGACACTGTCATCATGATTATAACGTTTTCATCCATCTCCGTTTATCAGGCCACCCAGGGCTCCACTGGTCCCTGGGTGGCCTGATGATATAGGCTAGAAGTTGTGAAAATTTCGTGTAAGCTCCGGAGTAAAAGAGAGGCATAGAAGCCAAGAGTGGGATGTCCAAAGTTAAGTTTCATTTTCAGTTTCATGCCGGGCACTAATGGAATGCACCCCCACATATATATATTTACCCCCCCCCCTTTTTTTTTTCTTTTGTGTTTATCAGATGAATCTATTAGTTATGAAAATAATCTACAGATTAATCAGTTATTAAAATCATCCTGAGTTGCAGCCCTAAATATAATACATCTTAGGTGAACACAGCTCTATTTGATGTGGTTATTGAGGTTTTTGTACTGTCTCCTGCAGTGTAACAAAACAACTGGATTATAAGCAAACTGAGATGAGTCCCAGTCTAGCTTTGGCAACGTCAGCTAAGTTTATTGACACATTGATGAGTTGGTGACTTCCAAACCAGAAACTTGATGGATCATATTTTGATAATTAAGATGAAACTAGAGAGGAACAACACTTATTGTGAACATGAACCACATCAAATAACATTGAAATATTAAAACATTTGAAATCATTTTAGCAGCTTAATAAACATTAGCACATATGGGTGTGTTGATAGATTTCACAACCTGGAAATACTTGTTCAACACAATAAAAAACAGCTACTTGAGCAAATTAACCGGCTAGTGGACAGATCATACACTTCAGTACAAATTAATGCTAACAACAACTAATGCAGCTAAGTTAAGTCAGCTGTTATAATTATGCACTGATGAGCTTTATGACAGAATCCTCTGATGGTCATGTTAGTATAACACTAAGGAACATAACACGCTGCATACTTTTAATACCCCTCGGCCAAATATAGTGTAAGATTCTATTGAAAGTTACTGCCCTGTGATTTAGATTAGATTGTCTTTGTGGTAAACTTATTACATACATATTTATATTTGAAAGTACTTAGGTATTATAACTGCACAAGACCACTGGATATTGAAAAAGTAGGTCAAGGTCACTTTTTTTTCAGTAGGCTTCTGCTCTGTGCCAAGAAGCATCCACAGTATAAATCTGGTGCAGATATCTCAATGCATTCTTCAGATAATACGATTATGCCATTTAATAGACAGACAGGTGGACAGACAGATATATAGACAGATGACAAAACAATTACAATACCCCTTCGGCCAGAAGTTGGCCAAGAGGTAAAAACTATTGCAGGTATGCCTTTCAGGGAGAAAAAAATATGATAAAAGTATAATTCTATCGACTCGTCCAACTTGACAGCAGAGTAGACACAGTTATGCAGGTATTTTCTTTTTCTTTTTCTTTTCTTTTCTGTTTTTGGCTGTATGCATGTTCATGTCTGTTGTAAAACTGTCCACTATAACATGGGGCTAAATGGGATTTGGCTTGCTTCTAGAGCAAACCCCTAGTGGCCACTGATGTTACTGCAGTGTTTGAGACTTGCACATTGGCTTCACTTTTCAGCCCGGGGGTTTGCCATTTGCCCTGCCCCCTTAGATCCTTGACTCCCTGATGCCCATAGTTTCTATACACCCCTATACACCCCTGAAGAATTGATGAGATACTGGTCTAGAGGTGAGCCATGTCAAGTCCACATCACAAAGAATCTGACACACATACATCCTGATGAAAATGGAAAAGAAACAGCCTTGCCATCTCTGAAAGCTTAAAAAAATTCAGTCTCACTGGATGTCTGTGAGATGTTTTACTCTGTTCTGTGGAAAACTTCCTAACAGGAAATCATAGAATACTATAAGGATGCGACCCACTCAGGACAATAGAACGGTGGTTTCCCTGGTTGCCCATACCACTAAGTCTACTCTCTTCACTACAGTTGATGATAAGAAACAGCGAAACTGACCTTCTGTTCCTCCTACAACTATCTCACCTAGCTCAACCCATTCACATTTGTTTTTAGTGCTGTGCCTGGGCTGGAGAGAGGTCGTAAACCTAATGTGAAAAATGGGAAAGAGTCTTGTTTATATTTTTATGTAACATCTGCACAATCACAATACCTGCAAAAAAATATATAAGTTCATTTTCCTATTGATGCCCATGACCACAGCACTGATGAAGACCTGGAGTTGGTCCCCATAGCGCCTTTAATAGCCTAATGTGCTTTGCGATGCTAACTGCTAATGCTA
Source organism: Apogon hyalosoma (assembly GCA_037367295.1). NCBI lineage: Eukaryota > Metazoa > Chordata > Actinopteri > Kurtiformes > Apogonidae > Apogon > Apogon hyalosoma. The sequence continues at coordinate 17,044,404 of JAPQRP010000016.1, read as the reverse complement.
ATACTAGACATTGTGTGTGTATATTAGGATGGGTACAATGCAGAGACTGAATTTCCCTATAGGGATAATTAAACAAATTAACCTTTAAACTTGTCATTATCAGTCTGTACTTAGTATTTCAACTATTCTGTTGTTTTGAAGGAGTGAGAGGGACTTTGGAGGCCGAGGGGTCAGAGGTTGCTCAGGAAACAGTCGTTCAATGGCAGCCTTATTTCAACAAACCACTTCCTGTCAGTCAGACTGATCTTACAATCTTTGTTTCTCAATCAAGACTGTGACCTCTGTTCCCTGACCTTCATGACTGCAACAACCAACCCTGACTTTTTTTTTTGGATTATTTTAACCTGACTTTTTGTCTGTAATAGCAACACAGTTAACTGTATCATAATCATAATTGCTTTCAGTCTATGCACTTATATAAATGAAAAAGGTTGCAAGGTCTAGATTTTGCTGGCTTTAGGGTGATCTAATTGTGGAAATGGAAACAAACACAACCTCTGTTACATGGTGATATTTTGGATGTAGTGACACTAAGCAAAATGTGAATCACAGCATTTTTTTTTAATGTTTTATGTCAGTTTTAGTTTGTATGTTTGGCTTGACATTTCTGAATGACTAATCTGTGCATTTACAGACAGATACAAATTGTCCACAATAATAGCAATATGGCTTTTTCACCCAATTTTGCATCCCTGTTTTGTTTTACAGTTTTCATTGTGCTATGTATGTATGTGTATATGTATGTATATGTATATGTTGTACATAAAGTTGGAATACTTATATTTTCAGACACATTTTAAGATGTTCACCACCAGAACCAAAACCTGGTTAAAGACAAAACACAACTGTTCTCATCTGTAAATATTGTGTGGGAGAGAGAGTGAGTGAATGAATGAGTGAATGCCTCATAGCATATAAATGCAACATAGGATTATTGAATTGTATGGTATGATCGTTTTAAATTATGTATATTTTATATTGTATTGCAGTGTTGTGGAAGAGCCCAACTGGGGACTGGAGTTGAGAATTAGCACTAGCTATAAACTCTATATGCATCAAATCAGCTGCAAGCTTGTAACTATGTTTGACTGCATTGCCCCTGTCATATAAATAAATAAATAAATAAAGTAAATACATTTCTCTTTTTATCCCTCTTTATAAACATCAGTAATCACCTTGGACCTGGTGCAATGATTACATACATAGAGTCCCATTTGCCCTTCATCTATCAGGAATAAATAACATTGTCAAAATCATTTCATGAGAAGAGGTAAAACATTTTATTACAACTATATGAGCAGCAGTGCCTATATGGCAAACTCAACTTTAATTTTGTGATTTGTTAAAATCCTCTTGCTAAATGCTCTCTTCCTCTACATTTAATGAACAAAAAGGTTGAAGAGACATTTTATTTATGCCATTTTTCCTACTACTGATGACCATCACCTGTCTGCATGTTCACCATTCCTATGACATGACATTTCCAGCTGTATGGTATGCTGATTATGAGATGCATTGATGCATCACATTAATGGCTGGTAAGATGTAAGCTTGTTTGACACAGTTAAAATGACTTTGGCACAGATGAGGTGGTGGAAATTGCACACAGCATTGACTTTGCTGAGTTTTTGGCAAGTAAACTGCACTTAATCAACTTCAAACATCATGTTAAATAACTGTCAAAATGATAAATATAGTCATAAAATGGTTTGTTGAAATTTGAATTGAATTTGGAGTAAATGGTGAGTTACTCTTCGGTATTTACTTTAATTGCATTTGCTTTGATTCGAAACTCACTTCAGTTTTATTCAATTTGTTTAATTTTGTAGCTTCCTATTTGAGTCTATTTGATTTAATATTTTTTGGCATCTACTTTTGAGAACACGTTTAGTATAATTAATCTATTTAAGCTGTTCTTTCTCCCCAATACTTGATTATCGTAGGGCGCTGATAATACAGTTGAAATCTACATACTGAAAAAGAAAAGAAAATAGAATTAAAATATCAGTATAATATAATATAATCAATAGGCAAATGCTGTTACTGACAAGTCTCACTCATTAGGAAAGTGGCATCAGCAGATACATCCATAAAGCAGTCCAAAACAACAGCATTAGCAAAACCATAGAGTGTGTGTGTATGTGTATGTGTGAAGTTTGTTTACTGTCCTGAAACCACAGCTGCCCGGACCAGCCCAGACACAACCTCCATTATTAACTGTTCAACTGATAATTAAACAGTGGATTGTGCTGATTTTGCTGGTGTGAAGTAAGAAGATGTGCAAGTACAACACAGCATGTGTCAGTGTTTTTGTCCGAATGAATGACGTTTGAGACATCACTATTTGTTTTTGCATCAAGCACGTGTAATTATTTTGATAGCAGAATGACATTTAACTGAAGATAAATGCTCTCTGTTGACGGCACCTAGTACTAAATCTACTCATCTTATTCTTATTCATTCATTTTCAACACCACTATTTAGGGTTTTGTGTAGGTTTTTGCTATTTGAGTGAAGGTCATCAGGCTTGCGGAGATTTATTTCATTTGACAAAAAAACTGCACCTTAATTATTATAGGTAGAATTATTTTTTCTAAGTATATTTTCACATTCCACTTCACATATTTGGAAGAAAAAAAATAAAAGTATGCTCAGTTATGCAGTAAGTGTGATGTAAGCATGCATATTTCTGTGTGCTTTACAAAAAACAAGTGGTTCCAGGTGCAACAAACCCCACCCCTTGCACATATTGTAGCTTTTATTTAGCATGGATCCAGCTGATGTCATCATGTCTATGTGAATGGTGATGTCAGCATATCAATTGCCTCTATATGTGTGGCAAGTTTGAAGTACATGGAAACAAAATTGATGTTTTTATAGACATTTGAAATTTCACCCATTATAAGTAAATGGGAGGAAAAAAAGGATGTAAAAAATGTATTAAAAAAATTAATTTTGACCTACTTTTCCCAAAATGTAACCAAATCTATTCTGGGTCACTGGCACTGTATGAAACAAATTTGGTATGAATTCAACAGATAGTTTTGCTGCTAGAGTGTTAACAAACAAACAAAGAAACAAACTGAACCAAAAACAATACCCCTTGCCTCCTCTTCAGGGGGCGAGGAAATAACACTGGTTAAACAAGTGTTCTAAACTGTGATTTAGTTTGACCATAAAGTGACTGCAACATGTGAGGAAACATCAGCTGAACAGTGCTTTTTCTTGTAGCTTAGGTGCTGTGAAAAATACTGAGAGTCATAATTATAGGGAAGAACCTTCATATTGACAAATGTTGCTTATAATATAGACAATATCAAATGAACCATGACTGCCTTCGTAAAAATTTGATAGTAAGTGAAATGGTTGTTTTATGTTGCATCTATTGACGTGTTAACTTACAGTGGTTTCACAAACATGATGGGAAGATGACATGTGCTTATGCTGTCACATCAACGGAAGGATTATCTGAAAAACTGAAAGACAAACCTGTTTTTTTTTTTTTTAGCCTAGTATTTAGGATCAGTATTAGATTCAGTTTCTCATTTTATAGATGAGGTTCTGAAATTTATGGGTTTAATTTCTAAGCTTTCTGCACTCACAGGTGTGCAGAGTGGAGGTGGAGTCATCTGCTTTGTTTCCAGTGTTCATTTTCTACAAAAGATGAAGTCTGTAACATACCGCTGACACTGTTTCACGGGAAACACCTGCATTTTTCCAGGGCTCCTGTGCACATTAGTTTGGTTCTTTCCTTACCTTCATCTTTTCTCCTTTTCGTGGATCTCAACCATTACGCTAGTTTTCAATTACAAGATGTGGTGTGTTTTGTCCTGTGTTACCTTGAAGAAACCTTTGATTCCTCTCCCTAACCAAACATGTGAGATAAACTTAAGTGACACCGTTTGAAGTTTCCTCCCTCCTTTCTCCTTTCCAACTTTATCTCTCACACCTGTGCCAGATGACCATGGATGGAATTATTTCTTTTTTGAAGGTGTAAATAGCAAAACATCTAAAGGAAGCAATCAGAGGGAGGGTTTTTATGTGTTTGAAGCTGAATATTTATAATTTTATTTAATTAAGCAGATTTTCACATCTTTAAACTGGTCCCATCTAATCTATATGTCACTACACAATACATTATTTCACTGACAAACCAGGAGGATGAGGTATGGGATGGCAATTCCCTCTAAGAGTCTCTACAGAGACTGACATCTATCTGACCTGCTTGACCAGATCACCTATGGGAGAAAATCCCTCTGATAACAAGCCACTGACAGTTTTAGGTTATTAATACAATAAAGACCTGCTGACACTACAGTCTGTCCTTGTCTCCAACTCTTCCTCTTCTGTGCTTTCTTTCCACATGCGTCTGCCTGTGTGTGTGTGTGTGTGTGTTAAAAGAGACAGAAAGAGAGCAAGCTAGAGAAATAGCACAGCAAATCTAGAAAGGGAGCACTGTGTGTGTGTGCCTGAAGGTGAGTGTGTATATCTGTTATGTCTCTGCCGGCAACCTTGCACCAGCCCCCCCTTCCAGGCCATTTTTCATCCAACTGCTGCAGTACACACTGCAGAGGGAGACAAGGGGGAGGTGAGGGGATGAGGAGGGTTGAAGAGTGGCATGGATAGCAGCAAGAGAGATAGGACTGCTGCGAAGAGAAAGGGATTTTGCTGTGATATAGTACCGTGTGGTGACTGTGTTGCTCGGACTACTTACATTATTTAACAGGCTTGTATGACTGATAAGTCATAAATGGGATCCCAGAGAAACAGAGAGAGTTGATAACTGAGCTGCAGGTACATGCACATGGATAGCAGCATGTCCTGGTAGAACTAACAGCAGGCTGTATGACTGCAGTGGGTGTTGATTCATCACTCTCACTCACAGTAGGCCCATCTTCCTGATAATTATCTTTGTCAAATTAATTATCAGTGTAAGTGTCAGTATGACAGAGCCGATGAATTACATCCAGATAACCTTGATTAATCAGCAAAATTAGTTTGAGGGCAAATGTTTTGTGCATATGGATGTGCTGTCTGCTGAAAATGTCCCTTCTCTTCTTCATCTGTCACCATCCTCTCCTCCATATTTCTTCACCGTTGCACATCTGTCCAACACTGACCATTTATACCCCCCCCCCACACACACACTACCACCACCACCACCACTACCACCACCAGATATTGTACATCTGTCCAACACTGACCAAAAGAATTAATAAGCTATTCACAAGATTAAACAAAATGAATATTCCACAGACATTAATGTTTATGTGCTGCCGTGCATACACTAAAGTTTTCCACTGGTGGCAGACGTTCCACTGTGCCTCTCACTTTCAGTCCTTTGAACACCTTCATAAACAGGTTTTGATATTTGCACAACTCCAAAACTGTTGTTTTGATGCTCTGTAAGTTTAAGTAGTTTAAACAAGTAAGTGTACAAGTATGTGTTTCCCCTTCTAAGCAGAAATGCAGGCTTTTCTTTGGCGCCTGGCAACACACTGTGAGTCACAATCTGCGGCAAATCTTGCAAGTGAGACAGATATTGTTGATGTACTGTTTACATATCCATAGAATCCTCATAAAACTGGAATAATGTCAGCCTATACTTCATGTCTTAGTTAGGAAATGCTCCATTTGGAAAAAGCCCTAATTCAGAATACCCAAATGGAATGTGCTGTTTACAGCTGTCTAATTGATATTGAATATTGTCATATTGTGGATAATAGTGGAATATTCGTATGCATGTAAATGTGTCATTGTCTCTGCTCTTTGTATTCACACAGAGGTCTGTTTGTCCTTTTGCAGTGTCTTTTAGCTCTGAAAAAAACTGTCTGTACAAATATAGCAGTGGATGTAAACTGACCAGGACACAAAATGTATATTGTCTTTCTGTTTTTATTTTCCTACTTTTTAACAGTTTCCCACTCACTGTAATGAAATTGGCGTGTAGTGGACTTTAGTTCAAACCAGTTTCTTTTGGCATTGTATATTTCTGTGATTATTATGTCACTGAGGACCTTTAGTTTCCAGAAATGAGCAGGAGGTGGGATACTCCCAAGACAGTGCTCTTGTTAGAATCTCTGCTGACTTTTTTCTGCACTGAACCCATAAATACCCATAAACCCATAAATATATATTCCAAATATTCCAACACCAGTCGATGGGGGTGGGACCTTTCTGTGTGGAGTTTGCATGTTCTCCCTGTGTCTGCGTGGGTTCTCTCCGGGTTCCACCATCCAAAGGCATGCACTGATAGGTTAATTGGTTAATCTAAATTGCCCATAGATGTGAATGTGATTGTCTCTATATGTTCAGCCCTGTGATTAACTGGCGACATGTCCAGGGTGTACCCCGCCTTCGCCCATAAGTAGATAGGCTCCAGTGACCCCCATGACCCTAGTGAGGATAAAGTAGGCTCAGAAAATGAATGAATGAATGAGTGAATGAATGAATGCATGAATGAATGCATGAAGCCATAAATGTTCAAGTTTATTAAGTGCTTCGGGTATGTTAGGAAAAGAATTGGGTTAAATATGCCACAAAATATACTCTTTTTTTTTTTCTCTTAGTTATATTGCCGATATGTGCATTTATTCTTCTGTTCTTTTTTTTTATTATTATTATTTTTTATAACATTTATGCAGGCTTTCTGTAAAAGCCTAAACCAAATCCTTTAATCTAATCTTAATCTAAATGCTGACCAGGCTTTAATCTAGCCTGAAAAATCATTAGCCTATAAAGACCCAGTGCTATTGTTGTGATCATTCCCAAATGAATTTGTCTCTATATTTAACCTTTCTGAATTGATTTATCACGATTTATTGTAGTATTATCCTCTTATTTTGTGTTTTTCAGTATAAATCATATATTTTCCCCTATATTTAATTCACTCATCATGTAGATGCTCATAAAAGTTCAGAGTAAATTTAAAAGTTATTATATCAAAACAGACAAAACTGAAGAAAAAGTGACTTTTTCAGTAAAATATATCATTAACTGAACATAAACTCTATGGGTTTTACTGGCAAATCAAAGTTGTAGAAGATGACAGTGTTTTCACGGTAACTACGGAGCCTCTGAATGTCCAAATGGGTCATATCTGATGACCATGAAAAGATGACAAACTGCATTTTACACCGATTATTTTCATGTATTGATATAATTAGTGGATCAACAGGTATTAAATATGTTAGATGAGTAGATGGATTTGTTTGCCAGTGGCTGTTTGGGTCTTTATGGGAAAAACAGAACCCAGAAGTGATTAAAATGTCATGTTCAGTATTGGTGTTGATTTGTCTGATTTATTATACACTTAGCCTAAAAACATACTATAAAAGTCAAAATAGTCAGCAGCTTAAGGATAAGAAACAAACACTGATATCAATCCAAACAAGCTTGTTGAAACCTGGAGCAAACAGGGAGCTAAGTTAAAGAGGATGTCAAAAAGAAACTATACATTTTCTCTGTATTTCATGTTTATGTGTGATGGAAGTGTGGTGAAAAGTTTATTTAGTCATCCTTGCAGAATGAATAACATCCTTACAGAAATGCCATCGCTCAGAAAGGCTCAGAAAGCAAGTAAATCACCACCTTACACACTCTCAGAGGCCGTGAATGTCTCCTGCATGAAGGAAATGTATTCTTTTATTAATAATGTAGACGCTGCCATGACCGTATCTTTCATTCATTCATTTTTCATGTAATTCTGTACAGCTGCTATTTTGTGATTCAGTGCTCATAAAACTTCTTGTATTTTTTATCCTTTGAGCTGAGAATCACACTACATTGAAATATAGCCTGTCAAACTCTCTGCTGAACTTTGTACTGTCTATGGTGTGAGGTCAGGACTATTGGGTGTGTGTATATTCCTTCAAATGACCTTAGTTAGAATATGACTTGTTTTTTAGGCATGTTTTCAAGATTAGAGGCTCATTTTAATTGATATGTGGTAGTGTTTTGCTATGACTGATCAAATGTGTATGTTTAATGCAACTATGAACGTCCTGTAAATGTGCGCATCCACTGTAAGTAGCTGGTTGCTCATTATGGAGAAATCAGGCCCACACAGGCGATCAGATGCAACATGAATTAATGCTACTTAGGCCATTCCCCTAGAGTTTTATTTTTCATATCAGTTTCCGTTTGTTGTGGATTACCTCTGCAGGTAGCCTTACCTGTCCTGCTGTTTTACCGAAGATCCTCCAAAAAACAAAGCAAGTGCACAGCAGGATGTCCCAGTGATATGAGCTGGGATCCATGTCCTGTCTCCTGACTTCCTGAGGATAGATGAAAGTAGACTGATAAAGGCTAAATGAAATAATAATACAAACAAGTGGTGCCAGGCACAACAAACCCCACCCCTAGCATGTATTGTAGCTTATTTTAGCATCGATCCAGCTGATGTCATCGTGTCTATGTGTGTAGTGATGTCAGCATATCATTTGCCTCTATATATGTGGCAAGTTTGAAGTAAATTGAAACAAAATTGATATTTTTATAGACATTAGAAATTTCGCCCATTATAAGTAAATGGGAGAATTTTTTTCTTAAATTTATAAAAAAAAATAATTTTGACCTACTTCTCCCAAAATGTAACCACATCTATTCTGGGTCACTGTCAAACTATAAACCAAATTTGGTATGAATTTAACCAATAGTTTTGCTGCTACAGACATTTGAAATTTTGCCCATTATACGTGAACAGGGGGGAAAAATGGTTTAAGAAATTCATAAAAATGTTTAACTTTGACCTATGTTTCACAAAATGTAATGACATCTATTCTGGGTCACTGGCAATGTATAAATCAAATTTGGTATGAATTCAACCAATAGTTTTGCTGCTACAGACATTTAAATTTTCACCCATTATAAATAGATGGGGGGAAAAAAGAATTTAAAAATTCATAAAAAATTGTAACTTTGACCTGTATTCCAAAAAATGTAGTGACATCTATTCCTAGTCACTGACAATGTATAAACCAAATTTGGTATGAATGCAACCAATAGTTTTGCTGCTACAGACATTTGAAATTTCGCCCTTTGTAAGTAAATGGGGAAAAAATAAAAAAATAAATAAAAAAATAAATAAATAAATATTCATAAAAACATGAACTTTGATCTACGTTTCCCAAAATGTAATGAGATCTTTTCTGCATCACTGGCAATGTATTAACCCAGTTTGGTATGAATCCAACCAATAGTTTTGCTGCTAGAGTGTTAACAAACAAACAAACCAAACCAAAATCTATACTCCTTGCCTCCCCTTCGGCAGGCGGGGTAATAATATCATTTGTTTTCCTGTGAGCATTAGCTTGAAGGACATTACGAACTGAAAACCACTTGTTTCTGTAGTCTTTGGAGGTATGTTGTGTTACCAGATATTGCATGAATGTGTCACTGAGACAGAAACAGGTTCTCAAACAAACTTCATTTGGATATGACAGAAAAAACATGACATTTTAGTGTCGATCAGGCAGAATAACATAGATTTGTATTTGTGACTGCTTTGGAACATCTGTATCATGGTGCAGACAGTCACTGTGATCACAACCTAAGTGAATATGAGCAATACACTTACATCCACAATATTCCAGGAAATAAATCCAGGAGGATGTCGGGGAGGTTGAGAAAAACATTTTTATTCGTGGATGCAAAGAGTGATGAGTAGAGTGGGTTTTTTCTTTTGTGTGTGTGTGTACGGAGCAGTGTAGGCTGGATGAATGAATGCAGCCTTGGTTATAAAGCGTGGTAATTGGGGTGGGACAGACTGAAGCTCTAACTTCTGTGCCTGCCTGAACTACTGCAAAACTCAATAATGTTCAGAAGATATGTGGCTTGTGAAAAATGGGTCCAATATTTACTCCAGTGTAGGGATGGGCAACATTCATTCATTCATTCATTCATTCATTCATTCATTCATTTCCCAGAACTGCTTAATCCTTTGCCTGGTTGTGTGCATTTGTGTTTGTGTGTTGAAGCTGGGTTAACCCTGGACAGGTTGACAGTTCATTGCAAGGCTGGATGAACAATATCAGATTTTTTTTTTTAACCTTTATTTAACCAGGAAAAAAATCCCATTGAAAGAGAGCGCTGGCCAAGATAGGCACCAGCAAATACAGCACACAGTTACAAGACTGCGCAGTTAAAACACAAATAACAGACACATTTAACAATAAATATAACAAAAAACACTAGCTTAACCAACTTTCCATTGTAGGAAAGCTGTGAAAAATATCTCACTGCAGTGACTTTGGACTATAACTGTATGTTTTCCTCTAGTATCTTAAAGGGGTCATATTTTTCTAATAGTTATATAGTTAATAGTTCAACAAGTTTGAATTTGAACCCTTCAGGTGCTGCAAAGCTATCTTTATATTCATTTTGGCAAAAATTGAGTAGATTTCTACAGCCCGTTTTAATTCTTGCTTAATTTGTTATGTCCATAACTGGTTAATTCACGACATTTGCACATAGAAGGTCAAGACTTCTGATGAACATTTATCTGAGTGCGACATAATTGTTTGTCAGCAGCAGTGGTTGTAGTCCATACTGAAAATATGTCCAAACTTCGAGTCGGTTACCTAAAATGTTTACTTTTTGGCTGAATGGGACAGAGCAGCACAGCCAACACCCTGGAGGGGGTGGGGTGTGAAGTGGCTCATTTGCATTTAAAGGGCCAGCGCTCAAAATGACCGTTCTGGTGTCATTACTCAGAAATAGGGTTGAAGATGGACCTGTGGAGTTGAATTAATGAAGAATTCAGACCCAAGTGAAGCATTTACAGCTTATGTAGACCCACAGAGAAATGTCTTAAAATGCATAATTATATTTGAAAAAAGTAAAACATCACTCCTTTAAAGAAGCATAGGACAAAGGATAAACCCCAGAGACCAGATATGACAAGTGACTTCTGAGTGCACCATCTCCTCTGAACTGTCTCGGGGTCTACAATTATATGTAATCATCTTGGCCCAACGTGTCTGTTTATTTCCCGTCTGCCTTGTTGTTAAGATCATTAGTTACGTTACATTTTCTCTGTATAACTGCTCTTGACACAGTTTGTATGCTTGCCAGGTGTTGGCACTGCAGGCTACTCAGTACATTCATTTAACATATACACAAGGACATGCATATACGCCGAGCACAGTCAAATGTGTACATTATGTGGTTAACTTCTGTCAGGAAAATGATTATACATGCACTTTCCTTGCAGAGACCAGTGTTTTTTTTTTTTTGTTGTTGTTTTTTTTTTTTAATTTTATTTTGTGTTTGTTTGACTTCACGGTTGATTACGTTCATTGACTTACCGATGTGTTTAGTCATGCATGCTTGTTTGTTCGTGTATGTGAATGTGGATGTTATTTTAGAGATTATATTCAGTGTAACCTCTGTTATTTGACCCTTCCGCCAAATCTTGTAGTGGAACTCCCATGGGGCTTTGCTTCTGCTGCTGCTGCTAGTCTTAAGGTGATAGTTTACATTCTGGCTCCTTCTGAAGAACATCCTCTATTTGACCCTTTATAAGGAGCTTCACTTGACTGCACATTTAATCCAACACAGGAAGGAAGAAGGATACTGTGGTTTTATGGACAAAAACGAAAAAGCACAGTGTACAGTATTTCACTTTAGGTTTTATTTAGAGGATATTTGTAACAGAGGCAGTCTCAAGTGTCTGATAGTTTTTTGGGTTTTTTTTTTGGTCTCTCTATAGATTTTCTGAGCCTGCGTACTGTAAAACACAATGATTAGGATTCTGTTGCAGCAGGAAATACAACCCTTTTTCAGCCTAAGGAGACAAAGTATGGATCAAATTTTGTTTATTGTTAAATCAGAAAACCAGCTGTATTACGCAGTGTGTGTTGTGTGAAAATCCTCAGCAATGCAGTACTGCTCATCAGTAGAAAGTTTCCATTGTCCTCTGTTGTTCTACTCATAGTCTAGAGTCAGACACAGGCTAAAAGTAATACCAGCCTATTGCGCTTTACACTTCCATTATTTAAGCTGGATCATTTAAACGAACAAAGCAGAAAATAGGATAAAAGAAACTAGGGTGGCCTAAATGCTGCGGAGTAGTGAATGGGTGTCTATTTATTGACAAGACAGTTCATGAGACTCACTGCACTCGTGTGTCTGCCTGTAGTGCTGCTGTTACTGTAGTGCGTGTTGAAAACGAATGAGTCGCCGGCTGTAATGTTGCGCTACAAGCTCACTCAGTCTTTGTCAGCCGTTTTTTGCCACGACCACAAGTCCAGATAAAACATTAAAGACGAAGCACTGACAATGCAGGGCCATCTGGGGCCACTTAAAACCAATACCACAGGGTAGCGTTCAGCCCTCCATCAATTAAAACCTTATTAGCCTAATCGTAATGAAATAATCCAATTCAGGAGACAGCTGCACCTCAACTCTGAAGATGACCAACAGGAAACAAACTAAGGGAGAGCATGAATAGAAGTATCGGGTATTGAAGTGGTGTGATGTGTGTTATTCAATATAAAAACAATTTGCATAGTAAAAGTGTTGCTCCCATTACTCGCATCATCCACTGTGTGTAGCCAGAGGGGTCACCAGAACAGACTAAAGATTACCATCATAAACATAATGACTAATTATTTAGATTTAAGATCATGCACAACAGGCACTTGTGGCTTTGTGTCTTTACACATGTGAAAGCCCCCCCACCCCAAATTTTTTTATTAACTGAACTTCTTACATTTGTATTTTATTTTTTTAGCAAATGTTTCTATAATGATTTTATATCATGTGTCAGATTTATTCTTACGATTATATCATAGATCAGTAGTTCTCAACATTTCTGCTGTCAACACAAACGACAAAGACTTTTGTTTTGCTTCAGTAATGACAAAAGTGCTTTCTTTGTTGCACCAGAGTTAAGTCGTTCTACTTTTATTTATATATACATCAGGAAAAGATGGCAGGGACCTCAGTGGTGTGTACTGGATTTTTATCAATTCATTTATTTGTCATTAAAGGGTTAGCCATTTATTTTATACAAATAAAGTACTGTAGATCTTTTTTTTTTAGTTTGTTGTTTCTCTCGTTATTTTGTCATTAGAGTGTTTTCCTGTATTTCTCTTAGAAACATTTGCAGCCACCTCAAGGACCCCGTGGCAGCTCTCTGAAACCCTCTACTGGGCTGTGGCCCCTGTTGAGAATCACTGTCATAAAGCATACCTTCAAAATTCACAAACCCCTTTTCTGTGCTGTTGGTTTCTTCCAGTACTTCATGCCTGTACCCTCCTTATAAAACTGGAGCTACACCCAGTAAAGTCATACGTTTCACTCTGCACCTGCACTACAATTGAACGTGTCTGCTGAAGTGGTTTATAGAGCATCAACCCCTTTCTCACACATTTGGAAATGAAATGTTATTATGTGTTATATGCACATTTCAGAGAAGTAGGCATAATTTGCTTTGCAATATAGTTGGCGAGAACTAGCTAAAGTTAGTAGGTGTTGTGTTTATCTTTCTGGCAGCTTGTGCTGATTTGCAATACCCTAGGATCCTGTTTAATATTGGTTAAGCAGAGCCATGTGAACCGTATGGCAATGAGCTGATAGCATTCACCTGCAGTATTTCAGGTTGTAATTAGTAAAATACTGAATTCAGTTTAATGTCTGCAGGCCCTGTCCTCAGTCAAGTTCACAGTCAGGTTCATATCTTAACCCATAAAGATCCAGTGCTACTTTTGTGACAGTTGCCACATGACTTTTTTTTTTTTTTAACTTTTCTTCAGTGATTTATCACATTTATTCTAATATTATGCTCAGTTGTTAATATTATGCTCGTGCTAAAAATTTAATATTCTCTGTATTTAATTTATTGATTATGACTGATGTCCATAAAAGCTTAGATTAAAGTTGAGGGTTATTATATCAAAAATGGAGAAAATGGAGGAAAAAGAGACTTTTTCAGTAAAATCTATCATTAACTGAACATAAAAGAAGCATCTCCATCCACTGTCATTGATCCAACTCCATGGGTTTTACTGGTGAATCAATGTCATAAAAGATGGTGGTCTTTCTACGTTCACTACGGAGCCTCTGAACGTCCAAATGGGTCATATCTGATGACCATGAAAAGATGATAAACTGCATTTTACACCAATTATTTACATGTATTGATAGGATTAGTGGATCAAGAGTTATTTAACTTTTCAGATCAGTAAATGATTTTGGTCGCCAGTGGATGTTTGGGTCTTTACGGATTAAGATATATTTATAATGACATGTATTGTATTCCTCTTTCATATGTGCTTCTGTTTTTTCCCCTCTGATTTCTGCCCAGTGGAGCTCAAGACAAGTGCATGAGAGATAAAGTGTAATTTGGCTGAATAAATATGCGAGCCAGCTGGGTGACTGCTAATGCACTGAGTTTGTGATTGAAGAAAAGGTCGTACTTCACTCTACCACCAAGAGGAGAACACTACAAATTCAAAAAGTTACTTGAGAGAGAGAGTTATCTCTATGATGATGCTCATTTTTCTCCCTCTGTCCTTTTCTTCATCTCTGAGGTTTTGACAGTGAGGTGATGAATTACTAGTCATGGGGCTACAGCAGCCTGTTGAAGGAGTGGAGATCTCTCATGCAGTGGCAGCAGTGGACTTTACTAACAGGGTCCTAGAGCAAGGAGACATGATTTTATGACAAAGTCCCAAGAGGATCTACAAAATGTGTAGCACTTCTGTCAGATGTTCAGTGGACCAGCTCAGTTTGTTCCTGTAGTCTCAGTGTAAAGGTGTGCTAAAGTAATGCATATCTGTCTTTTGTTAGTTTCTGAACCAACCGTTGCTTTGCCTTCTTTACAGTTGACTCAAACCAAAGCAATTTTCTGTTATAAACGATGCCACTCATCATTCAGTTTTGGATTTTTCAATTTAGCAAATGGTTGAACAAACCTTGTCTTTTGCATTGTTTCCTGAGATTCTGCTGAGCTGGAGGATAATGTCTAATAAATACCCAAACGTGTCTTATTTTACACTCTTTGCCAACAATATTGTTAGAGAAATGTGAATGTGAGACATTGCTGAACAAGAGGAAACTCGTCGCTCCCAGTTTGTCTTTGTTTCCCCGTGCTGACAGCTACAAGATGCACATGTTGTCCGAACATCACAAACAGCAGCACGTGAAATGAAAAAATATGTTGAACAAGCAAAATGCAAAAGACAGTGTGTACTCTTTAACCTTAACAAACATAAACAGGCGCAAATACGCCCTAGTGCACAGTGTATGGTGTTTTAATAGTCATAGAATGTCAGCTGCATGTGTAGAAGATGTGACACACTAAGATCACATGACCAGATGTTGCCACTGTGACATTCACACTGTGATGGCAGATTAAAGAGAAGGTCAGTATGTGTGTATATTTGTGTGAGTGTGTATGTGTTGTCCTCAGGAGAAACCTTATCTTCCATTTCAAATCAAATTATTAGCACACGGTAATTTACAGTACCTTTTAATATGGGTTCCGTGTATGTCCGTATGTGCATCTGTTCAGTCATGCACATGAAGGTATCTCTGAGGAGCACCAGTTGACATAGGCTGGTGGTTAAATTAAATGTACAGAAATATTTATATACATACGTAGTGATATTCAGATACTTCAGTCCAGCAAATGTCAGCTGAATTATTACAATTTCATTTATCTTTGTGTACAACTTAGATGATAAGAAATATAATTTCAAGTGATTTTTTATCAAATGGTTTCTAAATCACTTGTATTGCTAATAGTTTTTTAATCATGTCAATCATAGCCTTTATATGACATGATTTTTTGCAAATAGACTATGTTAAATGCTGTGCAGGTACAAGGAAAAACAGTAGTCGCTTTTCCATTGACCCTCAAATTGCGTGAACATAACTTGCACATAAAAATGTATGTAATGGAAAACCAACAATTTTGCCAAAACTCTTGTTTTTCGATTAAAAGTTTTTGCGCTGGCAAGAGGTGGTTTTTCAGGCGTAGGTGTATCACGCAAAACTGCAATGGAAAGACCTTTTTCTGCAACTAGAGTCAGGTGAATAAAAAAAAAAAGCGGGTGGTGACGGACATTACAAGCGAAGAAGAAGAGTTTGAAAAGAAACAAATAATTTTTTTTTAAATTTAGCACAGGATAGAAGGGAAATATATAATAATAATGAATATATCTGTAAATCAACACGGTATTTACGTTCGTCACCATGTTTATGGAATGACTTCTCATGTCATCTCACGATAATAAATAAATAAATCATCTCATTTGTGATTTAATGGAAAAACCAACATTACGCACTTCTGTTTTTTCAACATTTAGTAAATATCAGTAAAAGTTTGGCACATATGTCCAATGGAAAAGCCACTGTGACAGTTTTGTGGGGTAAAAAAACAAGGTGACAGATTATATACTGAGACTTGAAACAGATAACCAAAGCAATTCCATTCTTATTTATGTTAATTATCACTGGCATTAGAGGCCATCAGAGGCATTGTATGTGCTATTTGCACGTAGTCACAGTAGTGCTTATAATAGCGGTGGTCAGCTCTCCAGTTTGGAGAGGGAGCCCAAAGCAGCAGCACATTTGAACCACTTAAGTGTATGTTGTATATGCAACTGAATACTTTCACCACTTTGTAGTCATTTTCAACCGAACACTCAAGTTACTTCTAAAACAGTAACTTTACCTTGCAGGACACAGGGGTTGCAGGTTTGTGTTTTTGTGTGTTTTTTGTATTTTAATACCACTGAGGCGCACTGAAGTGAACACAGATGGATATAATGGCTTCAGTTACCCATCTGGAAACTGTCTGAAAGCAGCATTTTTTAGACAGGCTTTTTCCCAAGTGGCTAAATAATTTTTGTTGTCACCCCTGTGCACAGCAGTATATTACTCAGTGTCTTTTTCAGTTTTCTTGTCTACATCTTCACACTGGGGGCATGCTAACAGCAATCTATTATGGACAACGGACTAAATAAAGTTGGACACAGTGACTGATGCCCAGAAGTGAAGCTAAAAATATTTCAACCTCCCCCTAGTGGCTGGCTACAGAACTGATGATAGATTCCACCTTACCCATGTTAGACAAAACATTTTTCCAAAACAAGAAAGGGTCTTTTTAGGTCGATTTACTGAAACTGATTCTTGTTCAGTTATGTTTCTGAACAAAATGTTTTTACCTACTCATAAAAACAGCACATTAACAGCAGTAATAATGTACAATGGATAAAAAATACATACTGTAATTATCATCAGCTGTGTTGTTTGTTGGGCTGTGGAGTCTTTTCACCTTTCAGGGTTCTATTGTTTATTTTGTTGCCTCATCACTGATTCTTACCCTCTCTGGTGCTTTATTATACAGTCACGGAAAAAATTATTAGACCATCAAAAGTCATCAGAAACAATGGTTATGCAATCAAGTACTAACTCCTGTGTGTAT
>JAPQRP010000016.1:17005957-17020262 GCA_037367295.1 Apogon hyalosoma | reverse complement strand
TATATATATATATATATATATAGTCTTATGAAGGTGTACTGACTCAATAGGTTTTTGTTGGCAAAACTGCATAAAACAAGTAAAAAATTCTTGACAGTTACTGTGTTGGCCATACCCATCCCCCACCAGTCTAACTTGTGTTGTTATAAATATTGCTTAAAATTCGTTGTGATGTTTAAGTAGGGTAGCACAAGATGAAAATTCTTAGTACAATTCAAATGATTTTAATAAGAGTAAGTCTCAATAAGTAAAACACATCTAAAAAGTGATCTTTCAAGATAAATATTCCAAATTCAAATCAGCTTTTCAAAGTCAGATATTCCTTTTTTTTGCAGGATGGATTAAAAACAATGACACTAATTATCAGAAAAATGCATGTCAGATCTAATAATCAGTTCCAATCTACTGTAAAGTCCAGCTTCACTGTAGGAGAAGATCTGATGGCCTTATACTTGACCTGGCATCTCGAGCAGCTGGTTGAAGGATGTGATTGACTATCTGAGGGATAAAGGAAGCATTACCTTCCAATCAAATGAACAAATAACATGTTTTTCCAACCTCTGACTCTTCCTTCACCTCATGTACACCAGTCTCTACAGCTCTATAACCTACTGTACAGTGCCAGGGGACCACAGCGCTTCCAGCAGCCACTGATCAAACACACAGCGGACTCTTGTGACTTTACAGTTCCAGGATGTTCTGTCCAATTACCTGAAAACCAGGACATCCACAACATAATAGCAGTTTTCTCCCAGTCATTGAAAACATGTGTCAGAGTAAGCACGGATCATCTGCTTATGAGTCTTTGTCAATGACTGCACTTCATATCGGTGAGACAGGAACCACACAAGTAGCCTTCAATAAAGGGTTAACCATATAAACACTAGATACCCGCCCTCACATGGGAGATGACTTCTCCGCAGTGTGAATGTGTGAGCAGATTCCTGGCCCCAGACCGTGTTTAATTCAATCACCCTTTATATCGTATCACATGTAGATACTGCCATCTAGTGGTCATGCTGTGTACTTACTATGCCGTGTGTAATGAACAATAGCAAACAGAATTTAAAGTGCAGTGTTTGGGTTGTCTTTTTCTGTACATGGATTGAACTATAATGAACCAAATTGGTATTGTTCAAGAACAGCATCAGATTGTTTCTTTTAAACACTTTCCACTGGATAACAGTGTAGTTTGCTCTATGATACACTGAGCAAAAATGATTAAATATACAGTCGTGGAAAAAATGATTAGACCATTCTTATTTTCTTCAATTTCTTGTTCGTTTTAATGCCTGGTACAACTGAAGGTACTTTTTTTTTTTTTTGGACAAATATAATGACACCAACAAAAATAGCTCATAAGAGTTTAATTTCAGAGTTGATATCTATCCATTTTCCATGTTTTCTAAATAATAACCAAAATCACTTCAGTTTTTACATCAATATCTATGTCATTGTACTGACAAAAACAGTGCTTTTATTCATTCCATGTTTTCTTTTCTGTCTGTTTTAGTCACATGATACACACAGGAGTTAGTACTTGATTGCATAACTATTGTTTTTAATGACTTTTGATGGTCTAATATTTTTTTTCTGCGACCGTATGAGTAAATAATAATTAGAAATTACAGTAGCTATTGCAGTTCTCCAAAGTGACTGTGTCCCAACAGCTGTTTGTTAGCATGTTGTTAATAGCTCTGTATGCTCAGTTGCTATAAATGCATTGTTGCATACCGTGGTTGCTCTTGTCACAGTTAAACTTTTAACAGTCAGACTGTGCTGAGTGAGCACAGACATCCTCAAAGTTCACTCCTCACATTAGCATTCACATGAGCTGTGACAAATGTCCTTCACTTAGGATGAAGAAGTGTCAGTCTGTGGCACTGAAAAATGTTATGCCCAGAGTGTTTATGCAGTTCACATGGCAATTATTTTATTTCTCTGTTCAGTGCATTTTTATTTTCTGATTTCAAATCCATGTCTCTTTAAGAAACACTAATTCATTTTAAAATTATTTTCATGTGTTCTTTGTGTTACAATGACTCTTGTGACCAGTTTGTTTAGCACATAGTGAGCATTACAAAAGAGACAGACTAACATCCACACTAACAGATATTTTTCTAAACAGATATTTTCTTCCTCCATTTTGTTAGAAAAAATCCAATTCTGTCTGCATGACCTTCATTTTAAAAAATGTCCAATGTCTGGCACAAATATTCTAACAAACCGTTGTTTCTGTTCAATTTAAAACTATGGACAAAGTGTATAATACAAGATGTAGCAGACGTAGAGGCTGTAATCTATCATGATGGTTAAGTCATAAACTTAGTTACCGTAAGTGTTGGTTCAAGTTGTCAAAGTCTATTCTGTATTTGCCCATAACATCGATCTGGTTCATCTCCCAAAGAGTATTCACACTGACTTCGATCTACTGCAGGTCATTCACATCAAATCACCTGGAACAACACAAAGGAACAACAGATATGTGTGAACTGGGGTGTGACACCATTGTTTTTTAATGTCTTTGCTCCACATGGATACACATAAACCTGAATTTTTAAAAATATCAGTTTTTGTGACATAACATGCTGTTTACATTGGACAAGAGAAAAAAAATCGCAAAAATATTCACATTTCTTTGCATGCTGCATTGCTCTAACTTTAATACAGTGGCTGAGAGGTCATCTTGATTTTTAAAAAGCACATAAAATAATGAAAGACAAGACCTACCGACTGATGTGCAGTGCTTTTCATTACTGATTAATAAGCAAACCCTCAGTCTGTAAAATGTTATGAATGAATGAAGTGAAAAGAACAACACAAAAGATAGCACTTTTTTTTTTTTTGATATGACTTGCTCACAGTCTGATGTGGTGATGTGATTTCTTCCATTTCTTCTTTTTGTCTTTTTGCAGTTGTTACACTACAGTATGACCAGAAATTTGCTTTGATTAATTAATTTTCAGCCTGAAAGTATTTTTGTTATGCTGTTTTGTGTCTATTGATTCTTAAAGCTGGCCTGGTTTGATATGAAACAATAGTCTTTTTCTATCCAAAACGCAGTGTTTTACATAAGATTCTACACACAGCATTGGAAAAAACAAAACAAAACAAAAAACGTGAGCTTAAAATGAACATGTGCCTCAAACTGTTATGTACAACCAACAGGGCTGCTGGAGGACTATCCATCAGGTGTGGACCCACATGCAGAGTGCTGTGACGTGCGGTGGGACTTGAAAGTGGACAACCGTTCCTGGGGGACCCTAAAAAGAACTCACCCGCCATGCCAGCACCGTACCTCCCTCAGCTCCTCGGCAGCCTGCAGACTGTGTAACAGCCGGCTCAAACTCTGCCTGCTGGTCCTCGTCCTCCTACACACTGTTGCCAGCCTCACTGCATCCCACAATACAACAGGACTGGGCCTCCCCACCATCACGCCTCTGGAGGAGAGCCCTGCCAATGAGGAGTGATAGAGCTGCCAGGAGGAGGTGAGGTTGTTGGGGTGGGGGATTCCCTCACCATGGCAACGGATGTGGAAAAATACAGCCACAGTTGTGCGAACGGCTGGAGCTGTGTGCCTGTGGACATTCTTCAACACTTTCTGGCAAATGGAAAATGTGGGAAGCTTTGAGACGAAAGACACACAAATCAATCAAAACAAATAAATAAGTAAACAAACAGACATGCTAAGGGATTCAACCCGTCCCTTAGGTAGACAAGGGGACAATGCCACAGCCTTTGTTGAGTGGAAAGGTCGGCTTCCTCATGGCTGAATTTCTCTCACTACGCTTTTTTACACTGTGTTCCAATTATTGGTTTCTGTTGCACTGGCTGACTATGGAATAACACAATCATATTCTCTTTTTAATGTTCATCCTTTGTGTTTGTTTCTGGGTCTCTCTTACAGGAAGATAATTTGTTCTCTAAATAAGATCATGTGTAGAAACTATTAGCTGCAAGTTTGTGTGTGTGTGAGGTGGTTTTACATTTAATTTGAGTGTGTGTGGGCGAGTGCGTGGTCGTATGCATGTCTTGAAACCTGTGTGGATGAGAGTGTGAGTGTGTATTGCAGACTTGTATCCTCAAAGTCTACCTAACAGGTTGTAGCGCTGATACTTTTACAGAGGCCTGCCTAGATGTCACTAAGCTCTGCCATGCTGTTTTTTTTGGCTACAGCCCCTTGAAATGTTAAAGGGGTCATATTTTGCTAAACTCACTTTTATTAGTCTTAGTTCATTTATTTGTGTATTTGGACCTTAATAGTTCATAAAGTTTGAATTTGAACCCTCCAGGTACTGCAAAACTATTTTTATATTAATTCCTGCAAAAATTGAGTGAATTTCTACAACTTGTTTTAATTCCAACTTAATTTGTTACGTTTTACAACTGGTTACATCATGACATTCACACATATAAAGTCAAAACTTCCAACTAACATTTCTCCGAGTACGACATAATTGTTTACCAGCAGCAGTGGTTGTAGTCCATACTGAAAATATGTCCAAACTTCAAGTCCATTACCTCAAATGTTTGGTTGTTGGTTGTATTAATGAACACAAGTAAGGACAGAGCAGCACAGCCAACAACCTGGAGGGGGTGGGGCCTGAAGTGGCCCATTTGCATTTAAAAGGCTAGCGCTCGAAACGACCTTTCTGGTGTCATTACTCAGAAATAAGGTTGAAGATGGACCTGTGGAGTTGAATTAATGAAGAATTCAGACCCAAGCATAGCATTTACAGTCTATGTAGACCACAGGGAAATGTTTGAAAAGGCATAATTCCATTTTAAAAAGCAAAATATCACTCCTTTAAAGGGCTCTTGATGTGGCTGGGGACTGATGCCTGTAATAAGACTGAAGGTAAAGGATACAAGTACAAACAATAAACTGTATGTCATGTGATTCACATTCACATGCACTTAGCACATTTCTAGGAATTTGAGAAAAAAATGCAGCAAAATTGTAATAAAAAGTAATCATTTAAATGGATAAAAGTCTGAGACATCACATGGTCTGATATATCTACCTCGATAATCACATATTGATCATTTACAAACAGGTTAAAAGAACATTATTTTAAGGTACTTCTCTGACATCCTACTTTTTGATCATTATATTGATCAAAAGGTAAAGAAAGTGCTCTCTGTTAGATGCCAAAAAACTTGCAGAAAGTTTTGTTTTAGCTTTTAATTGACTATTTTCTTGTTCTGCACATTTTTTCACAACAGCAGTTAACACAATAAAAACAAACAAACAAAAAAAGCCCAGGAACTAGCATATATTAAATGCAGGGTAGTAACACAATGAGTAAGGTTTTGTTTCCTGCTTTGGATAATTTATCATACATAACAAAATGAGATCATTTTTACAGCTTGACTTGATCAGAAATATTATTTCAGGCATTTTAATCCCTAATCAGAATCTGGTCATTTCCATTCATATTCCTTGGCAAAGCTAACTGACATCAGGAGTTTACCGGTGGATTGGTATTTAGTACTGTTGTTCCAGAAAACTTTTTTTTTTTTTTTTAAAGTTATTGTGATTAATATTTTAAGAAATTAAAGGTACAGTCCAGTCAACAATAATGTTGGGGGAAAAACAGTTTTCCCTCTTTTCTGTGGTTTATTATGAATAGTTTTGTTTGTTCATTCTAAAGCAAAACTGACGACTGTATCAGTGGTGTAATTTTAACCTCAGGCCTCTTTATTGACAGGAAACATGAACATGAGTGGATTGTACCTTTAGACGCTTTTCATTATTGGAAAACTGTATGCGGCTATGATGAAAACTAGGATCATAACACATCTACAGTAGTGTGAAGGAAAACCCCCAACCCACAAATAGGTACATTACATTAATGTCCCACACCCTGGCTGTACAATGCATTTAAATCGGCATTTTACTTCTCAGCAACACAAAATATTTGTTTTTGTTGACTCAAAATGTGTAATTAGTTTCATTAACTGCATGTGGAGGCTGTCTGCCAGCTAATGATGGTCTCTTTTGTTATGTTTTTGACCTGTAAGCGCCACATTTCCCCCCTAAATCAGCTCCTGTAGCATGCCCACTGTCCTGTGCTTCTTTCCTCGAAACATCTAACTAATGTCTCATTAAGTAAAGGGCTTATTAAGATACACAGTACACAAACATTACCATCATCAGTGTCAGACACACCAAAACACACAGACATCCAAATTGTTAGACTAAACACATCTCCTGTTTTCACTCATACACCTGCAGTACAGAGGCATTTCAATGGCTGTTACTGGAGAGCAAGAACAGAAACAAACACAGAGAGGAGCATGTCATTGTATATGTGTACTAATGGCATAACCTGATAATCGTCTAAGTCAGCTGAAACTTACATATATTTTATAAATGTTGACCAGCTTGCGAACAGAAAGGAATGGTTTGACCTTAAGGGCTGACTTTTTCGTAGTTTCTTTTTTTTTTCTCTTCTTCTTCTTCTTCTTCTTCACTGAACAAGGCTGGAAGATCAGGTAGTTACACGATAAATAAAATTGCTGAATGAATTTCTTTCCATTCTCAAGTATGTTGATGACTTAAATGAGATGTCCAATCCAATACCTGATGTCAACAATTTTATTACAGCTAATATGAGGATTTAAAACCCATTGTTATCCATGCCACATCTATATAACAAGTATATCTGCTTATTTTAAAACTTAGTGCTGTTGAAACCCTGCCCCACTCTAGACATAATCATCCCTACTTGCATGAAACAGCTCATTGTCATCTGGCACAGCACACCCATGCCCATCTTGGATGACCGCATTTAGTGATAGAAAAATGCTGCTATATTATTGGCAACCAGTAGATGGAGATATTTTTTATTTTTTTTGTATTCCTACTGCTGCTGAAGACCTGCTGCACAAGGACTGTCACAAGTAACACTCAAAGCAGAAAGGCTGAGCTCCAGAAGACAGAGTGATGGGCCTGTGGGTGAAAGCGTGCTCTTTTGTGTGTATGTATGCATAAATTTGTGTCTGTTGCTAATTGCTTTGTTTTCTCTGGAGAGCTTGTTAGTGACTGTGGGGCCTGAAGGACAGGTGTGACAAGCTTCCTTTGTTTTTAGACCCACAGGGACCTACAACATTAGTTGCCCTTTTACTCCTTTCAGCCCTAAAGCTGCATGGACTGTAGTATTACGCATTGTATCGTACAATGTGTAATTTCAGTGCCACAAGACCAAAACAGAGAAGGGTAGATTTATGTTTTTATTGCATATTCCCTTCTGTCTCAAATGAGGTAGAATAGGCCAAGATGTGGAAGAGGTGGGAAAATCACCTGAAAGTGGTGCCAAAGCATATCTTCTACTGAGTCAAATAACCCAGTCTAAATATGGTTACAAAGTGCTTTTCATAGTCCAATGTAATGGGTGACAGAAGAATAACAGGGTTTACCATTGTTGTAGAAATGTGCCATGTTAACAAAATATGAAACACACTTCACAGGCGTCATGTAACCCCTCACCAAAAGCACATGTAGAGGATCTCTAGGAGACATACATGTAATTTCATTCTCTGTTTGTGTCATGTCAGTGGCCACGCTCTGATGTAACAGCCATCACATAATTTCTATCAATGACCCTGCATTCCCAAGTCAAGCATAAAGCACGTCTGCTCCTCATGCAGTAATGCATCCTCACTAAGCATTAGTTGCATGGGTGCGAATGCTGTGTATATGTGTTGTCCGTCATATCCCTCCAGATGTTACCGCACCAAGTATGGACATATGTGTGCAAGATTTCTTCTGATCAATAATACAATAAGATTTGAGTGAAATATATCTCTAATTTGATTTTTTCGTTGGTAATGCAGGCATGCACTCAACAGTTGCTCTGCCGTGAGCAGTTTATTTCTTGTGTTTTGGAAATTTTTTACATCATTATACAGAGATGAGTTTGCATAGGGATCCTATAGATTCAGTCTAGATCCTCAATGATGGTCTGTAGCAGTCGTAGGGTATGGTCTGTCACATTCCATAATACACCAACCTACAAAACCTGATTTTGTGTTCTTACCCCTGCACATGTAGACTATGTACGCCTCTTGCCCTTATCCCCTGTGCACCCACCACCAAATGTTAACTCCACAAATATTACCCTCTTTCACCACTTCTCAGCCTCTCTCTGTTTTCACAATAGTTCTGTTCTCTATCCTGTGGATCTATGCAGAAGCCCATTCCTCTTTTGGTTGTAAATATGTTCCCTAGTATGCTGAACAATGTATGTCTTTGCGTCCAGGTTTCCTGTGTATTTTTGAGTTAATGTCATGATGTTACTTTCTTCTTCTTCTTCCTCTATTTTTTATTTTTAAATTTTATTTTTATTATTATTATTTTTTCTTCTTTTGAGCGTCTGAAATCCTTGATGTTAAAAGAGAATGTGGTGAGGTTTAACCAATAGACTTGTACTCAGCTTCACAACCTTGTTGTGAAAGGTTGTGATTCTGTGTGTGTGAAAGTGAAAGATTTATGACTATAGAAATGAAAAGGTTCAAAGGCATATAGAAGTATCATTGCGATTATGATTATTATGATTACTATTATACTACCAGTATATTGTAATATGATAGATGCTTTAGTTCAAGTAACTTCTTTAATTTTTTTACAAACTTTGATGAAATGATTTATAAAACAGTCTCACAAGTCATGATCTTTTCGAAAAGTTATGAAAACTACTGCTACAATGATTAAAATTGTGTTCTGATGAAAATAAATACAGATATATATATACTTTGTTTTTGGCTGTGTATTTATGTCTGACATTGTATGAAGTTTGACATCACAAAACAGTTAGGCACCAAACTCACCAGGAGAGGGAAAGTGCATTTCTCTTCTACAGTTGGTATAATTTTGATATGGAAGCACAAAACTGGGAGGAATAGGGGAATGGGACTGTTAAAAACAAATGTAACTAGTGCATAAACGTCTTTATAATAATTTTCCCATAAGACGGTTTACTCAGATGTGTGGTACTGGCAGCAGCAGATGGATCCCAAATGAGGAATCTGCCGGTTCTTCACAGTGACGCCATCTTCAACAAGGGTAGTGTATATTTCTTCTTTTTCTTCTTCCTTTATTTCTCTGTGGTGTTTTTTTTTTCTTTTTTTTTAACAGCACTGTTGTTATTGACTCTGCGGACACATTGTTAACCAGAAGAAGAAAATCAGAAATGAATCACTATCAGTAAAAAAAAAAAAAAAAATCTGTATTTGTCACAAACATTTTCTCAGCAACCAAATAATGATTAATTTAACAACAGATACTTCCCTCTTTCTGTAATATAGCCAAATAAATCTGTGATAAATAGTATATTGCATCATGTATTTGCAAACTTCAGTTCAATATCATAATATACCAATAAATGTCAAATATTTAATTTAAGAGGCATTTA
Source organism: Apogon hyalosoma (assembly GCA_037367295.1). Classification (NCBI taxonomy): domain Eukaryota; kingdom Metazoa; phylum Chordata; class Actinopteri; order Kurtiformes; family Apogonidae; genus Apogon; species Apogon hyalosoma. Next base: position 17,010,846 of record JAPQRP010000016.1, on the reverse strand, counting down.
AGCAAGAAATGTTGTATTTCCTCAGAAAACCTGAAGATGGCGATAAAAGTATTTTCAATTGAGTGTGAGATGGCATTACGCCAAGAGTTTAAAAATAGACTATGAAAAAAAGTGGAGACAGCCCAACCACAGAATCATGAATGAATGCTACACAAGCATTTACTTATTGGATTTTTTTTTTTTTTCGCTGAAGTCAGTGTAACTTCACATCAGGAACAGGATTATTTTATACATACATGATAAGTGTGAAGCATCTACATAATGAAATATGTCATATGCTGAGTATTAAGCCACAGGATGTCATATTGAGGATGCTCCAAACCATACATTATTAAACTGCTGACCAAACCTGCTGAGGCCACATAGGTCAAATGAATATACATTCAGCTTTAATATTTAATGCTATAAGGCATGCATTTACTCAGCTATTTATTGCAAATCAGCAGCACCACAAAAATGAACGACAACTTCCCTGACTTTGCATGAACATGTGTGAAATTAAAAAGTGAAGCTATAGCTGTTATCATTCACACCTTTTGTTGTATGCAAGGCAAATTAGGTTACTATGAGTTGTTTGGTGTTTATTTTTTTAGTGTAGGTACTATTACATCTGTGCCACAGTAACAGTGAATTAGAAAGCGGAAAAACAATACCAAAATGCATATTCTTGTTTGCCCTCCATTCTGTCTCCATCCACCTCGGATTAAAGCCCTCATTTCTATTTCAGCTTGTTGGGGGGATAAAGTGCTCAGCTGACTAATCCTCAACTAGCCCGCCAATAGTCAGCATCCAATACTCCACCTGTCATCCAGACCACAGAGTGTGCACTATTAAAGAAGGGTTTGGGTGTGTTATTTTGACCCCATCATACATCATTAATAAAGACTTTGGAATTCTGTGTGTTGGGGAAAAAAAAAAAAAAAAGTACAATTATATTTTACTTCATGACACCAAAATTGAGATATGAATATTTTATATGAAAAGGACTATATATTTCAGCCTGAAACTGCTATATATCAACCAATAAAGGTCACTGGTATGGAAGTACAGGTTCAGTGTATGGTATTTAGCAGCATCTGACCATGAAGCTGCAGACGGAGAACAACAGAATACACTCAAACCTCACCGTCGCCTACGATTGGTGCTGAAAATCCAAAAACAACAACAAGTCTCTGTCCTGGGTGTCTCCTCAGACAGCTTTACTCTGGTCAACACGAGGAAATATATAAACTAAACTATAAGCTATATATGTAAATCAAACGTTTTAAGACAATGTGTCTTTCTTTCTTTCTTTCTTTCTTTCTTTCTTTCTTTCTTTCTTTTTTTTCTTTTTTTCTTTCTTTCCCTTTAACCCATAAAGACCCAGTGTTACTTTTCTGGCTGTTCTCAACTGAATCTTTCTCTCTATTTAACCTTTTTTAAGGCAATTTATCACCACATTTTTTACAATATTATCCTCTGTATTTTGTGTTTCTTCAATAAAAATCAGGTATTTTCCACATTTTTAATTTACTGATTATGTAGATGTTCATAAAAGCTCAGATTAAAGGTAATTGTCATAATATCAGAAACCAAGAAAAATGAAGAAAATGCGATTTTTTTCCACAAAATTGAACGTTAACTGAACATAAACCAAGTGTGTCGATTCACTGTCATTGATCCAACTCCATGGGTTTTACTGGTGAATCAATGTTGTAGAAGATGACGTTGTTTCCACGTTCACTTCAGAGCCTCTGAATGTCCAAATGGGTCATATCTGATGACCATGAAAAGATGATAAACTGCATTTACACCAATTATTTACATGGATTGATAGGATTAATGGATCAGAAGTTATTAAACATTTTATGTTGGTAGATGATTCTGGTCACCAGTGGTTGGGTCTTTTTTGGGCAAAGTAACCCAAAACCATCTTTAAATCCTAAAATAATCCCCACTTCATTATTGAATGCCCCAACCAAGTTCCAATTTACTGTTCATGTTTCTACTATAAACTCACTATAAATAAGACACATGCTGATTTTATACAGCAAATGGTATTGCAATCAATTTATTGTGTCTTTATTTCTGTCTGAACAGCACATTTCCACTAAAAGATTTTACTCAAGGTGGATCTAAACCACATCTTAGTCCTTATAGAAAATGATTTAGATTATTTTTTTCTGAATAATAACCTGAAAAGTGTTTTTTAAAATGTCATCACATCATCATTTTATCTGATTACACACCAAATTTTGGCATGATTAGCATAATGATCATTGAGTTATGGATAAAAATGTCCTACAGATGTGAGGGAAAACAAAAATTAACTCCTTTCACAGTCTCAAGTGTTTTATTCTGATCATGTGACAAGAACAGATGTGATTACTGCATTTGCTTCTCTTTTCAGAGAGAGTAGTTTAACCATTTTGCTAAATTTGTCCTTTTTCTCCTCTTATTTTTGCAGCAGAGCATGTATTCTGTGAAGGCTCAGGATTTAACACGAGAAAGAAGCAACGTTAGATCACAGGAACGTAAGGAGTTGACCTGCTTCAGTGGAAATTCTAATTCAGCAGACAGCAGAGTCATCCATACCAAGACCTGATTATTAATCACATACTTTGGTTGATGTATATGAGCAAAACTGAGTCTCTGGTTCTAAATGCTGTTCACTAAAGCAAGAGGAGCAGCGTAGTAAATGTCAATCGCAGCCAGAGAAGCCCAATTATATGGTAATTGTGTCTTCGCCTTCCTAGTTACTGATGAGAAGGATCGACTGTGTAAGTCTCCCTGGACTTCACCAGCCAAGAAGGGGAGAACAACCACTGGTAGGTAAATGTAGTGACAAACTGAAAATATTAGCAGCTTGTTTAGCAGATTATAATAATATTTTTGCATGTATGACCTGTCAACTGTCAAAAAAATGAAATAAATGTGAGTTAGAAACACTGACGGATATGCATTTTGGTCTATTGAGATGAAGTATACAGCATTAAATCACCCTAGACTGCAAATTTTAATATAAAGCTGGAATTATGCAATAGCAACCACAACCAATGCAACATTTAACAGTATTTTGCAGCATAACACCACCATTTAGAAGTGGGAGAGCACAGGCTAAATGTGTCAGCAGTTGTAACCAATGGTGTTTCATTCAGAATTTCTTGTTTAATGTTAAAAATGGGTTTACACTTCTACTGTTCAGTATATGCAGGTTTGAAAATAAGACACAACATGGTATCAGGATGTGTTTTCTGCCTTTTCCCCAGTGGATCTTGGTGAAGTCATCCATTTTTCATTTCTGGAGCTTTTAATAAACAACTGCTGATCCCAGGTTTCTTATTAGTGACTCTCTCACCTCCTTCATATCCTCTTTTCATGAAGTAAAAATGACTGTCCTCCCCTGATTACACATTTCTCTCATTTTAGGTTATAAATGACTTTGTCTGAACCATATATTCAGGTGATGTTCATGATTATAGTTACTGATAATCCTATTAGTCATCCAGGGTAGCAGTTGAAGATTTGACTTTTTCAATGTTTTTATGGATAGTGTATTTTACTGCAGTCAGATTCATTTATTTCAAATATAATAAAATCAATGTTGAAGGGTTGATTTTCTGCAGAAATTATAAATGGTCTAATAAGATGTAGAGTAACAAATGTTTTCTTGTTTGTTTGGTTGTCATGAGACTGAGTACAGGGCGTGAATCATGTAACCTATGGTTGCTAGGCAGAAACACACTCTCCTACATGCAGCTGTTTCAGAGTCTGTATCTATACCTCACACCTCATGTGTTCCTGCTGCATTCATATCTCCTCTCAACATCTTTTTTTTCTAAATGCATGTGGGATAATTTCATTGGAAGATGTGTTTTATGTGGGTTTTCTATCTCTGATTATTTTGCAGATACATTTTTCAGTCATTTATCAGTACATTTATCAGTCCCTTTTTAATCTCTTTCTATTTCACTATCTGTCATTATCTCTAACTGTCTGATCCATAGATGAATGATGTTCATGTCAAGACACACAGGGAACGGTCTTTCCTTTACATATTAAATCAGACATAAGGAAACTTTGACATAAAAATGGCTGATAAAAACAAAGTCACATTTTTACAGGTGAAACAGGTGATGTGTGTGAGTCGATTATGTGTTCAATATATCTAAAATTATTATTATCATTATTATTACTATTTGAAAGAGCACTTTGCAAACAAATTGGTATAAAGACAAGAATACATTCTTTGTTGTCTATATGCAACAGCATTTTTAACCCTTTATTGGGCAAGTGACTACTTTGGTAATTTCCGCAAACATTAAATATGGGGTTAATCTCGTGCTTCAGTAAGGACAAGAAGCATGCTGGTTTTTATAACACTATACAGGAATCCAGAGAGATTTTATAGAAGTTGTAAATAGTGAATATGGGTAATTTTTGTCAGATTATGATCATACAACAGTTGTTCTATTTCATCCCTACTGACCACCAGAGGGCGGTGCTGAAAGCGCTGAATGATCCCTTCACACATGCGCAGTTTGAGTAGTAGTTCCAAAACAGTCACACCTGTGACCCCGGATGACGCTCCGGAGGTAATATAAACCCACGTCATCCGTGACTCTGTTCCTTTTTTTATTCTCGCGGGCGGTTCGCTCAGCATGGCATGAGCCATTGCTATCTTGGAAATCGTTTGCCGTCGCTGGAAGCCCGTTTTACCGTAACGGTTGGAGCAGCGAAGATTCGCCCTCCAGGGTCTGCGACAGGTTACTGTTCGTCGGAGAACGATGGAAGTCAGAGGTATTTACCCAGACTGGGCTCTGGTTGGTGAACGGTGGCGTGTGCACACCCTCTACCGACTCTTGGGTTTTAAGTCTGAGCGACTATGTGATTCTGCCGGTACAGTATTG
>JAPQRP010000016.1:16961714-16978907 GCA_037367295.1 Apogon hyalosoma | reverse complement strand
TATATATATTTAAGTAATAGTAAAGTTTTGCACAGATGTCCAATGGAAAAGCCACTACTGACAGTTGTGTCTTCATTTATAAAAAGTGTAAAGTTGAAAATTTTCTTCAACTTCACATTGATTTCTGAGCTCAGTGTCTGTTCATTCTTAATTAGCCAGGTCGTGCTACTGCCAGCCACAGTATTGAAAACTTACTCTCTAAATCGATACTCATCCATTACACAGAACTTAAGCTTCCAAATCATGTGATTGTTGCCTCAGTACTCAGTACTGTTATCCATTACAATTAAAATGTCTATGCCAGGAGACGGCAGTGCATTGCTAAAAAAGGTAATGCTCTGAAGCCTGAGCTAACGGTGCTCAGTCAGCACTTATCTGCTGGGTCATTCATCACTACGTGTGATGGAATAGGCTTCTTGCACTTTTTCTATGCTTTATTGTCCATTAAGGTCAAGTGGTGAAGTTAAAGTATACTGTATAGATTTATTTACATTTTATACACTGCTGTTTTTTAAGAGGCTGTACAAAATTATACACATAAGCAAACATCAAGTTTCCCTCTTATTTCCATTAAGACCACTCATTGCTGAAATACTAGGTAAGCATGAGAATGAATCGTTTGCAATGCCGGTGCACTTTACGTGCTCAAGTTTCAGCCGTGTATTATGCATTGCTTCAAATGCTGAGAGGAGATTGACTCTAATGAGGCCTGACTGCGTGAAATTGTTTTTGTTTCCTCCTCTGTTCCATTTTAGATTCAAGACAAGAAGTGAAGCACAGGATAGAAACTCACTTGAAGGGATCTCAAAAATGTCTGAAGACTGCAAAAGAACATTCAGTATCACTTGATACAGAGATTTTATTGGACATAAATAGCATTACATGAAAAAAAACAAAACAAAACAAAAAAAAACAAAAGCAAAGTGTTACCATCTGGATAGATACAGCGTTGTACATACACTTTTAAAACTGTTGTGTGCAAAAGAGAGAGAGAGACTGAAGCCTAGTCCATATCTACGCTAGTATTTTTTTTAAGAAACAAATTCCTTTTTCATTCTCAAAAAAAAAAAAAAAATCCCATTCACAGACATACTGTCTAAAACACAGTTGAAATGCAGTCAAGAGTGTGCCAAACCAACAGACTGCAATACAGCTAACCCAAAGTTCTGCTGACATATTGTGCTGTATGATGGAAAAGAAAAAAAGCAGATGATGCAATGTTTCATTCCAAAAATTCAGCCTTCCCTGTCCATGCAGTAACGCTGCAAACAGAGTTTCTAAAAACAGATTAGTGTGTGGATGAAAGGCTTGAACACATAGAAACAGTTAGGTTTAAAAAATACTTCTGTTCGTGTGGACCAGGCTTCAGAAATACAGAGATGTAAACACACAGGAATAGCCCATTAGAACAGCAAAAATCTCAAAGATCACAAATAGCAAATGGCACAAAATCTACCCATGTATTTCTGACTCTGTCTGAGACATACAGCTGTGTTTTTATCACTATGAAAAACTAAGCGTCTATATATCACTATGTGAACAGATTTATATTCCCATTACAAGTAAAAGTCTATACTAAAAGTGTTTACATTGGCATACATTCATTTACTCAGACTCAAACCATAACCACAACATGTCTAAAATTAAAGCTTACCCTAAATATGATGACTAATATTACATTTAGTCATATTTAGTCGTATTTATATAGTGTTTAGTCTCCACACTGGAGCTGAGTCCTTACAAGTGACTGCGTAGGTGAGCCCATCCTCACTCCTAAATTATCACATTCTGTGGCTTGGGATCCGAGAACAGATGCCAAGGGTTCATGCTGCTCTGTAGTGTCAACTGTTGACACGCAGAGTTCCAGATAGAAGTCAGTGCCAGTCCTTAGATACTGTAAATTGGCAACATGGGCCAGGTGACGTTAAGTAGAAAAACCTTAGTAGGAGGTGGTTATGGTGGAACAACTAAGTACTTTTTTTTTTCCTTCAACTGTTTTTTCCCAAATCCCAACCCTAAGCAAGTTGTACTTAATTTTGCCTAGACATCTTTCAAACTAGCCCGTGCATTGAAAATGACACTGTACCTTACACCGTGGTCAAATGTCAGTATGTCAAGAGTTGTAATGAGTAATGCATGCCCACATACACACATGTGCACAGCTACCGTGAATAATAATAATATCCAGACTATTCTTGTGCTCAGAGATAGTACATCGCCATAGTTTTTTTTTTTTTTCAGTCAAGAATAATCATCCCTTTACTTCAATCACAATAGCAATGAATCCACACTGTCATAATAGAGGTACATGTTGGTCCTGTTGGAGCAAGATCAGAAAACTTCACATTCCAAACCACAAGTGACAATTTAAGGCTTCAGAGAGAAGATAACATCCTGACAGTATCCACAAAATCTACACTGAACATTTTTCACGGTCAATTTTTTTTTTTTTTTCAAAGTTCTTGTTCCAAAGGACAATAGTCACAGTTCGCTGTTCTTCTTAAATTCACTGCTGACAGTTGACAATGTCACACCAACGCTGATCAAGACTGGTCATGGAAAAACAGTGCTGGAGAAAAAAACACCGTTCATTGCTGTCATTTCCAGCTCTGCTTTTGAATCTCAGACAGTTTTGATTCATGTCATGTTCTGTAACAGCCAGCCCGACCTCACTATGGAAAACAACATTGTAGGTCAATCGATGCAAGGGCTTGAAGTGACCCATAGTATAAGAAGAGAATGGCCGTTAGGGGTGAACATGGTGCAACGGTAAAGTTTGTGGCCTTATACACAGGAGAGACTGGGGTGTGTGTGCGCATCATTTATAACCATAACAATGTTGTTTTCTGTCCAAATCTATCCATAAGTGTGTTTTTGTTACTTTAACCATCTTTATTTTACCTGTTTGGCCCTTTGCTGAGCCTTACTAATTTTTATTTTGCGTAATTATAACCAAACTTCAGACCAAGGGGCAATGACTCAAAAATACAGGAAGTTGTGATACCACTGAAAGCCACTGGGGTGGCTCCCATACACTTACACTGAAGGTGACTTTTTTTTTTTTTTTTTGGGACTCATTCCAGTCTCATCATGTATTTGGACCCTCTGATATATGATCTGGTGGTCCGTTTATAAATGAGTCCTAAATGTCTGGTTGAATAGAAGCGTTGGTGTCTGTTGTGTTGGACTCGCCTGCTGAGTCAGACTTTCAGGGTTTGATTTGTTTAATAAAATGCATTTATATTTCCCTATTACACAGCTTGACTGATAGCTTCCACTATCATGACTGTAAATGCCTTTGTTTTGCAATGCTTGTTGCACCATTTACCATTTTCAACCCTCGGCCGAGGGGTATTGTAATCATCTTATCTGTCTGTCTGTCTATCTGTCCATTTAAAGACATAATTGCATTATCTGAATAATGCATTGAGATATCTGCACCAAATTTATACTGTGGATGCATCTTGGAATGGAGCAGAAGCCGACTGAAAATCAGTGACCTTGACCTACTTTTTCAAGGTGCAGTTCTAATATCTTAGTACTTCCACATATAAAAATGTACGTAATAAGTTTTACACAAAGACAACCTAATCTAAATTATAGGGCATTAACTTTCAACAGAATCTTACACTATATTTGGCTGAGGGGTATTAAAAGTACACAGTGTGTCATGTTACTGATTCAGTAAACTAGTGCGTAGCATTAGTTCACCTCTGACCCCTTAGGCTCCTGTAGTTCTACTTCTTATATCTAAATATGATCTCCTCTGGCACCAACAAGCCAACATGGTAATGGCCATTTTGCAAACTACTGGCTTAAAGATGGCAGTTCAGAAACCAATGGGTCCACTAATTACACACAACCTATGCCTTAGACCACAAAATGTGAAATACAAAACTTATGTAAGATTTTTTGATGTTATCAGCAAGGTTTTGTGTCCTAGCAAATATCATGCATGTAATGTATGTCTTGAGTGGGTGGAAATCAACCTATGTCGTCACTGAGCTGTAACAACATGCTGGTAAAAGCTTGACACATACACACAAAACACACAAACATGCGCACAGACTCACAGATATTGTACACCCACATTATACTTAAGGCAATGGTGGCCTGGCAACTGTGACAATTCGAGTACATCTAAATGTTCCCTCATTTGTTTTTCTAACCCTACATCCACGCTCACCCCGTATGAGCCCACAGCCTGAGCAAGCAGATAAGATACAGTACACACTATATCACAAAAACACAAGATATAACATTTTTATTTATAGAACATCACAAATCAAATATACAGGACTATTGTTTTACTTTAAACAGCTGATTTCAGTATATTTTAGATATTAAGTAAGATCTGACACAAATGACTGTGTTTCGCCACAGGAATAGAAAAGGATCATTTTTATACTTGTGTGTTCATGATGCCGGAGACCTGCTGTATACTGTCGCTGACAGTCACAGCAAGATGGCTGTGCTAATCCAAAATCCACCCCAGAGACAGAAAACATCAACACTAATGAAACAATACCCAGATGCTTAACTCTCTGACGACATGGTCTTTAATCTTCATCATTATCCTTCACAAAATTATGTCTACACTCCTCATGGATCATATTAAAATGATGGCTCAAATGACTGATACATGTTCATTATATTACAACAGCGACAACTATATTAAAACATTACTCACACTGAAATTTACTAGAACTGTCACTTCAGATCATGTTAAGGACTCAACAACAAAGATCGCAGTGACAGCTTTGAAAAGGTCGTCATTGTGTTTTTGCATGTTTTTTTTAAGGGATAATGAAATCTTTCTATAGGTTGAAATGAGCTCTTCATTTTAGGTGAACGAATAATTAAAAGGGCAAGTCTTGAATAAAGTTGGCAAATGCCCCAGAGCCCCAGAAGTCACTTCTGAATGGCAAAATATAGTATAATATCATTCAGTCCTGCATTTATCAGCCTATGCTATAGTCTAGTTCTGGAGCTCAGGTTAAATATTTTACAAAAAAGTAATAAATAAAGAAAATGTAAACATATTAGGTATAGTGATTGCATTGTACTTAGATGTATTATATCCTTGACAGGTTCAAGGTATTTCACTGATAAGCAATTATCACTCATGACAAACTGGAATTGTTACTAACATTCACAATGGTAAGAATTACATTACAGTTGGAACTAGTTTTATTTTTGGTAGGATACTGATGCCAGGAAATATATCCACATAATACTCCTAAGCACAAACGTCATGAATGCACCTGGCTCTGTCACCCGCATTTGCACCTCATATATCAACTTTGCTCACAATTATGACTTAACCCAAACTGTCAACCCACTGTCCCCTAGACAACCTCTGCAACACTTGTGGAGTCCTTATCATTCAGCACCAGCCCTCTCCCTGAGCACAACCACAAACATTCATCTATCACAGACACTTGCATCAAAATATATATGACCATTTGTGGTAACTATTGGCTACACTTTTATTGGAATGATGGGAGCTCTGCAGACTAGGCAGCTGTGAGTTTGAGGAGAAAATCTGATAATGTTCTTATGACCAACAGATAAGATATGGGCCTCACATAATGCGAAAGGTACAAGACTCTATAGGGAACACACAGCAGTAAAAATCAAAAACACAAGGAGGTTTTGATGGTGGAGAGACGAATCAATCAACATGACGAAGACCAGCTTTGTGAAGTTGTGGGGAAGTGGTGACAGTTAAACCAGCAGCAGAGCCATAAAAATAATAAGAATGAGTGAAGGCTTGTCACTTTATAAAGGTCACCTCTTTGTGTTGACTGAACATGATTGATTCCATATGTGAATGTGAAAGCAATCGCTGATATTGATCCTGTCAACAGCGCACATAATCAATCATAAAGACTTTTTAAAAACCTTTTTAAAATTCTTTTACAAGGTAAATTTGCATGGCACAACAACAACATTAAAATTTTACATGAGCACTTTATTGTGTGAATTGGACCAAGCTGGGAATACATCACCTGATATATCTTTACGAGCTCTTGGTGAATATGTAACACTGCCTTATATAAACTCAACACACACTGAGAAACATTAGTATTCATTTGCTGTTTCCTGCCAACTAAAAAAAAAACAAAACAATAATTTCAGGTTTCTCTCACCTGTATTTTCTTTTTGTTTTCACATATTTGTGTGTTTTAGATGCTCCACTATGTCAAACATGCTGCAACACATAGTTTGCATGAAGTCAACTTTACTGTAACTACACGTTGCAGCATGCAAAACTAAAGCTAGAAGCAAACTTGTGGGATTAGATGTGGACAATTTCAATGTATGCAAAGATATGATGGGAAGTGATCATTTTCTGTAGGTTTACAGTAATAACTGACATCCACTTATTTTAATATAATGGTATTGATTAGTGTGTATGCTCACCTTGCAACACACAAAGGGTGTGTGTAACTTTTCTGTGTCTTTAACTTGCCACTGTAACTGATATGACAATGCATCAGTAGTTGTCACTTTTTAACCATTTTTGAAAAAAGAATAAATACAATTAAAATTGCCTTTGTTTTAAATGGAAAATGTATTTGAACCATTAGTACATATGTGTATGGGTGGAATATTCTAATTAGAGGTAATAACCACCACCCACTGTGCTGTTGTAACCATACTTACACTGAGGCTTTGTACATATGACCAAGATTATCTACATGAACAGGGAAATGAACTAATTACTGGCATCTGCCTGTAATTAGTTGTCAGCAAGTGTAATAATAAGTAGTTGAAACTGGAGTCATGCTAGTGTGTAGACTCTGTATGTGTCTGTGTGTTTGTGCCAGCTGTATGAGGAGAAATGGGTTGGGGAGCAAGTCATAACGCCATCAGTGTCTGCAAGACAGCAGGGAAATCAGCCGCTTACGGCTCTCCAGAATGAAAAAAAGAAAAAGAAAAACACTTTCCAAGTGTCGCTCATAAACAACAGCAGTGCAGTATTTCTCAGTATGGGAAGTGCTTCTATAACAGACACATAAATACCGTTTACTGGTGAAGACAACGATTGATATTGAGAAACATCTGCCTTTTTCAGTTTTTCTGCTCATTCTAAACTGAATTCATGCATTCTGCCTTGGTTGGTTTAACAGTTTGTTTGGACTGTACATGACTAGGCACCTCTCGTCATCAGCACAAAGGAGAAGCTATGAATGTGTGCTCCATGATAGAGTCTCAACGCTGATATCAGATGGAAGTGTGTGGCTGTCACGATGCCTGGATATGAGTATCATAGACAGTGTAACAGGTACAGCAGATAGATTGATTTTGACTGATTCTGTTGACCTATAGGTGCGTCTACAACATTATCATTAAACTTGGACACAACGTATCTGTGGCTTGAACAGATAAAATTCTTGTCTTATTGTTGTTATCCTGCAATAACATGTCAAAATGATTTATATCTTATCTCATACAAATATATTAAACATTTTGGAAATACTGCACAGGCTGACGAATAAATGTATAAAAAATGCCTTCAAAAGCAGGCCATACATCTTTTAGTTGTGAGACTGACAGCATTGTGCTTTGGTGCACTCAATGAAATATGCTCATCTGTTCCGCCTGGCAGGGTAGAGGTCGTAACACAATTAGCGCAAGGTGAGTAGGGGAGCTGGAGTCAGGCACCCCAGACAGGGCCTGACAAACAGAGACCTCTCAAACCTGGCTGCCATTTTCTAGTCTGCAGCTGAGATCAACAGGGGCAGTGAATCACTAAACCCGTTCAGATATACTGCACTTGAGCCCTCCATTAGAACATACGGCTGGAGTGAGTTTCATTAAAAACACTCAATACTGTCCAGTGCTTACATAACAATATCATAATAGAACACAATCTACATTTGTTTAAGTGTTTTGGCCTGGACACCTTGATCATTTGGTACGTTACAAATATATATATATATTTATATACTTTTATTTCTAAATGTTGACACTACTGTGCATCCATATTTAACAGTGGGGACAACAGTTTTCTAGGATTATATCATTACTGAGAGCTAAAAGGCCAGAAATCTGGACAGACTAATACACCTTCCCTCTGCATTTCCCTCCTCAGTTTACAAAATACTAAATATAAAGCCCAATGACCTGACCAAGACTGTTTTATGCTTCTATGGAACACTTAAACCAAAATATCACTGTTCGTGGAGCTGCCGTGTTGCCTCTGTGATGAGTAGAGCAGTAGAGTTGTGCTTGACAGGATCTTGCCAGTAACTGGTAAATACAGCTGTTGAATTTTGACTGTACCATCAATAGACAATTTTGATGTTGGTAAACAGTGATGATGTATTTTGTGGGTGGGGCCTAACTGGTGGCAGAAAGTGACAGTTGTGGTATCAACAGTACATGGAAGCCGGTGTCAGGAACGTGAAAATCAGGAGAGAAACAGAGTAATGGAAGATCCAGAGGCCTTCTCTGATCATTTTAATGGTCTGTCAATTAGATTCCAAAGATAGGTGGACCATTAGTGGTGAGGTGGTTTCCTGATCCATACTCACTGTCGGCTCAGTGGGTCACAGAGCCAACAAAATGGACCAAGCTACAGTGGATTGTTTATATCTGGTTGAAAAACCCAGCGTTTACACTAAAGAAAAGCTCAAGGCATGCAAACTCCTCCATGCCTATAACTTTGTACTTTGTGGTCATGTCCAGGATATTGAATACCGAGTGTTGCACATTTTAAGGGTATGAATACTGTGGTAACTGGCACAATTCATGGGAGAAAAATCACATACGCAACCATCAATAATGTTGAGCCCTTGTCACTTATTAGTGAACTTCCTGTTTGTTCCTTCAGTTTAAGAGCACAAAGAACACAAAACAGGTGGGAATATAGAACACCAAGATTTGTCTGGTGGTTTTCGTGTGTTTAGGACCAATGGGCTGACTAGTCAGTGACAAGGACATAAAACGCAGTTTTACAAGATGTGGGTGATCATCGACAAGTTGACCAACTATAAACTGACAGCGAACTGCACTTGCATGGCTGGTTCAGTGTTCTTTAATGTGCAATAAAACAATGTAAATCACTGCCGATTCAGCCAGTTTCATCTTTAACGACGGTTTTCGGTAAAAGTGAAGATTACTTTTGTTTTTAGCATTTCGATTCTGACCATCTACAGCACAGCAAGACATTTTTCCTCCTCTTTTCCCTCTATTCTCTCTGATCTCTCTGTTTACCTCTGTTGATATACAGTGTTTTTCTGCCACCAAACTACGTATGCCACTGCACTGATGTAGACCGTGACACTGACTCTGAAATGGTCTATACTTCGCTGACATCACCTGTGATTTTGCATAATCTTATATTTCAGCCTGCACTTCTTGGCCAAGACAATATGTGAGTCTTGTTTCCATTCAGACCAAATAATCACAATATGCTGAATTTGGATGCAATTAAAATAATCCTGATGTTACTCTAACAATTATTTATCCCTGTATCCTGTTGAGTTTTTAAAGTGGGTTAAGGTTAGAGTTAAGGCTAGGGATAAAAGTGGAAAAGATCAGTTTCACTAATGTGCATCAGCATTAATAGACAACAGAGCTGTGATGGATAGTATTAGGACACAATGGACAGAATATTTCATCACAGTTTTTAATTTGTCATTTTAAGTGCTGGAGAAAGCGGTATTTATTAAATTAAAAACATAAGGTGGAATATAAGGTGTTGTGTAGATTAAGTTATTATATTATGTGTTTAAGATCTATGCACTTCTTTCTTGATGCCATTTAAGCAGAGTTTTATGGAGGATTTATTTCATCAGGAATTAATTTAGGTGCCGAGTAATACATCCTTCAGGCTTTCTGTCCAGATGTTTTCCACAAAGTGCTGCATACTTTGCAGTCAACTGCCCAGTTTACTGCCCTCAAGCTATTGGCCCCAACGCCAGAATTAAACATAATTCTACACACTGACGTCTGAATACAAACATACACTGTAGCAACACACAAAAAGCTCGAATACACAACTTTTGAGCAGCTGCACAGTTTACACAACACAACACAAGGCAACACTGCTGTCATTCTAAACTATTTTTACCACTGGTATATTTTCTGGGAATTTTACAGCAACGTAACACTTCACATAACACAACAATCAGTTCCCATTAAGTCTTTCAACTCATGATTATGATGCCTATAATAAATGAGGCCGCAGTAAATAAATATAATATACAGACAATGAGACAAACACAGTGTTAAGAAAGCAGGCACTTCATCCACAAGGCAATTGCATTATTGTCGTAAAAATAGATAAATATTAACAAATGGCAGCAAAATGTAAAAATGACATCGCAGCTATAGCTACAGTATGACTGCTAAAAGATCGAGGGCTACTATCACTCACATCCTGTTGTACAGAAACACACACCCTAACCTCACGGTAAACATTTAAGCGAGCATTTTGCCTCAGTACACTGTTACAAGACATAACTGTGAGATATTTTACTGTTTGTTTTTGTGTTTTTTTTTCAGTATAGATATGGAGGTACTTACAGTGTAGGACTAGATGATTTCTATACACGTAAATTATGGCTAAATAATGTTTCCAAGGTGAATCATCTATACTGCTACTGCATGTTTTCTACTCTACTGTCCCTATGAACAATGAGTTGGACACTGAAGGATGTGAGGTGCAGTGTTTGCCTAGTAACTATTTCTTCTGTATTGTATCTGCATCTGTTTGCTTCAGCAGGGTCCCATGGTGCTAACTGTAGTGTAACTAAACTTTGACATGGAGGCTCCCGTTGCCATGACATCCTCCTCGTTGTCCCGGAGCGAGCGGCGATGATGATGGCGGCAAGGCGAAGCACAGCATGAGAAAGTGGTGAGAAGAGCTTTACGAAAACGCGTGTTCATGAAGCAGTAAATAATTGGATTGATGCAGGCAGACGTGTAGCACAACAAGTGGATGAAAGCGATGGGTGCCCCTGAGAGGGCATGTATGGCGGACTTTTCATCAAAAGCCCGCCAAGTGTTGACACAGTAGATAGGCATCCAACAAAGGAAGAAAAAGACAACAATGACCACCAGCATGCGGATAACTCTCTTCTTTGCCTCCAGCTTGGCCTCAGATGTGTTGCTGCGTGGCCGTTCGGTCTTGAGCACCCTGCTTGAAGATGCCACGTTGGACATCTCCATCGACTGAGGTCGGTGGGTTACATTTACATAGCAACCGTCTCCGTCGTCACTGCCAGTGGACACGGTGGAGGTGAGTCCATTCTTCACATCTGAACGGAAAAACAGATGATACTGTCTCTTAACTGTTTTACTAACATGTAAAGAATGCAACTGCTGTCTCTAGGGGGAAAGATTAACAAGATTAGTAGAATTATGAGAATTATTATGACGACTACACTACACGTTATGAAGAAAATCTATCCGTGTCGCAGGTAGAAATCATGCCTCTGATGACGTAATGAATTAACACTTTATTCATTTTATGTATAGTGATGTATAATAAGAGTATGTCATTTCATTCTAATAAAAATGCATGGTGTTTCATTGAACAATATAAACAAAACAAATTCATTCATTTATTCATTCATTCAATCATTATCTAAGCCCATTTTATCCTCACTAGGGTCATGGGGGTCGCTGGAGCCTATCCCAGCTACTTATGGGTGAAAGCGGGGTACACCCTGGACATGTCACCAGTTCATCGCAGGGCTGACATATAGAGATAAACAAACACTCTCACATTCACACCTCTGGGCAATTTAGATTAACCGATTAACCTATCAGTGCATGTCTTTGGATGGTGGGAGGAAGGAAGGAAGGAGTACCCGGAGAGAACCTACGCAGACACGGGGAGAACATGCAAACTCCACACAGAAAGGTCCCACCGAACAAAACAAATTATCCAATGTAATGTTTTAATATACAGGTAACTCTACTTGGCAGATATATTTCTTTGCAAAAAAAAGATTAACATTGAAAAAACAAAACAAACATTTTAACTAGTGCTCAGATTAATCACAGAGTAGCTGTGGATTCATTTTGATAAATCATGATTAAATATTAATTGCATTTCATTTTGCATGAGCAAACAGACTCAAGAAAGAAGGGAATATATGTGCACTTGACATGTTTATTAAACACCTTCAACAGTTTCAACAAATCAACTGTTCCATCTTAGGGTTTTTTGTTTTTTTTCTCATATTTCCATCCTGAGGGCCAATGTGCTGTTTAGCGTCTTCCATCTTTATGGGTTGGTTTATGGCCTTTCAGAGTCATTCTGCACTGCAGATAGGAAAATTGTTAAAATTTTAAATCAGAATCATAATGATGGATTAATCTGCATTAACACTTTAATTTTGACAGCCCTAATTTTAACAATATGTGAGATCTCTGCTATCAGTATCTCTGGTCTGACTCCTGGTTTGGTGACTATTGTCGCTGTTGTCTCTGTCAAGTCTCACTTTATTCTGAAACATTTCTCAATTGTTTTAAACAAAATGCAGTGCCTTTTATCAAAAAAAAAAAAAAAAAAAAAAAGATTTTTCTTTCTTTTTTTTCTTTTTTTGCATTCAACTCCTGAGTACCAAAGTGATGGATGGATTGTCTCTCTCAAAGAGGCGGGGCTTTGGCTCTGAGTCACAAACATTTACATGACTGATGCCCTGATTGTGCATATATATATATAATTCAGTATCTGAAGCTGCTTTATCCTCACCAGGGTCATGGTTGTCACTGGAGCTTATCCCAGCTACTTATGGGTGAATATATACTTCTTTTACATGACAACTGGCTGGAATAAAGCTCTAAAAGTCACAAATAAGCTAAACTAAGATTTGTGAGGACACATGTTTCAAGAGTTAGTGAATTCTTTTAAGGGATATTTACTTACATTAATAGAAGGAAGATTGCCAAGAAAGACCAATAATAATAATCAATTTAATGCTTTAGAACTGTAAAATATTGATAAAATTTTAGCACAGCTTAATACAGTAATAGGATCCCTGAGGCAAGCAAATTCAGAAATGACATGGTCCAAAAGAGTGAATATATCCAATTTGCATTATTACATCATATATTTTCTTAGTGGTCATTTTCAAAAAAAAGTAAACTGTAAATAATTTGTTTCTGATTCCATCCCACCGTTTCCAAACAGATGGTGTTATCCGAGCCTACAGCTGCCATCCAATTCCATCCTCTAATGGAGCACCGGCAAATACACTCCATGCTACCTTTATCCCAGACACACTCAAATGCTCACAAAAGGCTGTGTTTCACAAATTCACACTCATACATTGTAGTGAAATCTCACATCCTTCACATAAGTCCTGTTAGAAAAAATGTAAATGCTAACATTTAGAGGGCCCTCAGTGGGTGATTGTAGAGGGTATAAAGACTGGACCTGTGCTTCCTAATCTTATGGTTGGAAATGAATGAAATGGATGACACGAGAATGTGTTTTTCTTGTTTAAAATAGAAAAAGAATATTCTGTGAAGGAGTTTGCAAATGTTGACCTCACCCAAGCCATGTGAAATGTAAAGGACAGGTAAGAGGTGTAACAAGACAGCGATAAAGGAAAAGACACAACAAGATGGAAAATGAAAAGATGTAGAGGAAAATGATACAAAAGAAGATGAAAACAACCAGACGCATCAAGATGAAAATAATGTAAAAGATGCAGCATGATGTAAT
This sequence comes from Apogon hyalosoma, assembly GCA_037367295.1. Lineage (NCBI taxonomy): Eukaryota > Metazoa > Chordata > Actinopteri > Kurtiformes > Apogonidae > Apogon > Apogon hyalosoma. The sequence goes on along the minus strand of JAPQRP010000016.1, from coordinate 16,965,214 downwards.
TTGACAAAACAACATAAGAATATAAGATAAGACAAATTTGATGTTAAAGATGGAACAACATGAAAACAACTTAAAAACACATTTAAAAAGAAAAAACAGATTTTCACACTATTTTGATGGTAGAAAAATCAGTAGAAATGTAGATCTGGAAATTCAGGATGCTTTTTTTTTTTTTTTTTTTTTTATAAATTTGGATCCCAAGAGAAAAAAACATGGTGAACCTCTGAACTAGATCATGCGGGCATATTGTGTCATTTATTCATTCTAGAGTGCCTCTTTAGATGAATGGTTGAAAAGTCTGTTGTTTGAATCCTTGTCAGTGAATCTATTCCCCTACATCTATCTCTATTCTTTCCTTCTGACCTTCAGAGCTTTGTGACAGTTCCTGCAGGTACTAACCTACCCACAGTCCTGCTTCTGTCCAGGTCCAGATTTCATTCATTCATTCATTCATTCTGCTCTGTGCTCTCTACACTTCTACTCCTTTGCCTCCGGATGTGAAAATAATTTCTTCCACCTCTTCAACGTCCTCCTGCATTGGCAAAAACATCCCTATTGGATAATTTAGAGGCTTTCAAATGTAACCTAATTGTGTTGTACTAAGCAAAACCAATCTGCCAGTGGGGTTAGCAAATTGTGCCTGCTTACATTTCTTAAAACTAGAATACATATAAGCTTCTGAAAAGCCATAACGGATCTGAAAATGAGAGAATAACTATGAACATTTAAGCTGAGTTGCGTTTTTACAAGCAAAGTTATTTAATATAGACTTAATATGCTTGAATAACTACCTCTGCTGGGATATTATGCAAGTTATTGTTTTAAATGGTTATATTTAGCTCAGTGTTACCTGGAATACTCTATTAAGACATTCTTAGATATATTAAATGACCTCTGGTGAAAAAGCATGTTTGGGGAAAAAATATTTGCAGTGCTCATTAGAATAATTGTGCTATTTGTGCGTATATGTTCATTCATTCCAACAGGCTCTTCTGGGAGATGTGTGATCTCAGGGACCATCTCTGTTATGCTTTCTCAAATTATTCTAAAGAATCAGTTGAACTTCTAAACTCATTCTGTCAAATAAATGGTAAATCAGACATACAGGTCCTGCCCAAATGATTTGAAATACAATAGAGATCAAAACAAGACATAGTATTTCATTATGTTTTATGCATTCAGAGGTCTCACCGGTAGAGTCTTTCTTGTTTCCCATCTCAAACTTGATGCCTCTATAAAGTTCCCTGGAGATTAGTCCATAGGCTACAATCATCACTACCCCAGGGATGGCAAATAGCACAAGCAGAAGCAGAATATACCTAAAGAAGTGACAGGAAAGAGGAAAAGAAAACATTCACACTCACAGAGACTCTACAGTACATACTATATGTATATATATGGGTGCTTCGATGAAATTGGGTTCATTCTGGTATCTGGCACTTTGTCAGCTTTTTAGACCCAATAAGTAAAGAGAAATGTAGACATATTTCCCCCCAGGATGTACCTAATAATGACCTGAAATAAATGCAAAAAAGTTACACTCTTGCTCTGAGCCATCCCAAAATTACAGAACTTTTAATAAAATATTGGGGCTAAAAATAGGACCAAAATTAGGACAGGAAAAGCTACCTAGGTGTCAGTGCATTTGATCCAGAAAACTTGGCTGTAAATGGTCTTATACACGGCTATATATAAAGACACTGTGTTAAATTTGACGACCCTAGTGGTTTTTCTAATCCAGACATGCAGGTTTTTCATGAATCAGCAGTCTCATTCCAGGTTTTGCATGTAACCCATCGTGTCCACTCGCGTTACATGCGGAACCTGCCCATTTAAACACAAATAAATCGCGAGCGATTTTACAACAGTGGTCGTTTTTGTGAAACACTCTGCCTTGCATAATTAGTTCGATTCTCAAAATATACCTGTGAGAGAATAGAGATATTTGAAAAATAGTAGCGTGTGATTTTTGTGTCCTTTTTACCGTGTTACATGCAAAGTCTTGTGTAAAAATAATATAAAAATGTGTTTTATCTGAAAAAGAGTTTCTCTTTTATCTCAGTAAGTATTTATTCTTAAAATAGACTGAAAGTGCTTCCAAACTTGCTTCTTAACATTAGTCTACATCTGGTTTGAATTTTTAGCCCCAATGTCCTGTTTTTAGGGACCAGTTTCATAGAAGCACCCGTATACAGTAAAACTAAATTCTCTTTATGAACAATTGCACATAAATACATATATACAGTGTTGACTGAAACTGGCCTAAGGCAAGTTTCATTCAGAGACTAAAATAAAAACACACCGAAACATCCATCTGTTCTCTGCAGATGCCCTAATGCTCCCAAGGAAATGTGAAAAAATAAGAGTTATTAAAACAGGCTCCAGATCAAAATATGTAAGTAAATGAGGTGTTTCAGTTTAATATGTCTTGTGTAAAGTACACACACAGCCCTCAGACACATAGTTCATAAAGTTCATGTAATACAAGAGCAGATGGAAAGCTCCAGGAGACAGGGAGGATAGATGATCTGAGAATAACTTTTATGTGAGTTTGCATTTTATTTTATATCTATGCCGGCTTCCATAAAAGTTTAAGAGATGACACTAAGTTGAAGAAAAGATAAACAACTCTGTTAAATTTAAAGGTAACAAAAGTGAAGAATCCCCCTATGTGCTACAAAGTCTAAATGAAAACTACACAATATGTTACAGCTGTAAACCCCTTCTATGGATAATACATACTGGAATATTTTTCTTTATATCAGAAAACACTTTTGCAACGACTAAACTCATTCAAATGAAACAGAAATATATGTGTGCATATAATTCACAAAACACCTGTGATGAATGAAATTCATAGAAAATTGAGTAGCTATTGCTATGAAAATCCACAGCAGTCATGCAGTTAGCACCATGTTGCACCCGAGTCACAGATGTAAATTAAGAGACAATCATAAATTTGGCACAGTCATACACTTTCTAAGAACACAGCGTCTAAATCATAAAAGACCAGAGCAAATTGGTACACACAGTTCAGATGGTTCAGTTCACACTTACAAGAAAGACTGTATTAATTACACAATTCATTCTATACTCCGTTTCTTTTTCTTAGCTGCTGTCTCTTTGTCCAAATCTAAAAGTTTGTTAGGCTTGAATGAAGCAAATTGCAGCTATTTAAAAAGAGAAAACATATTTTCTGATGAGATCAGGTTGTTTTATCACAGACACTTCATCTTATAAACCTGCGATCTGATGGTAACAGCTGCAGAAAACTCTGGATTATTGACTATGAGGTCCTGACTGATCTAGTGTTAATGAAGTTACTGTTTAACCCTTTGGCCGCCCCATTTTTTTTTTTTTTCTGATCGTCCTTCATTTTTGGCCTCCTTAATTCAAATAGTTATTGTATAAAACTATTAGGAAATAGAGGTATACTGTGAATTAGAATGTATAGTATATGCAGAAAAAAGTATATGTTGAGGATGATTTTGTTCATCTAA
>JAPQRP010000016.1:16948556-16960714 GCA_037367295.1 Apogon hyalosoma | reverse complement strand
TGCCATCTAGTGGTAAGGAGGATCATAGATATTTTGAGTCATATGAAGTATAACAGCGAAATCTAAAAGACAACATACTCCATCACTGCAATGCGACAAGGGCGGTGAAAGGGTTACATGCCATGTGCAAAAACATCACACAGCTTCTTTTTGAGTTCAGAGATGCCCTAACACACAACCAGCCTTACTTATTCTGCCTTCCTGCTGCAATGAATTACACCTGTTTAAATGAACAAGATTGCTGCTAATACCTCTGTCTGTTTTATGTTTGTGTGATGTTTTTATTGTTTTTGTGTTTTACTGTTTTCACTGTGTTTTATTGTTTGTTTACAGTGAACTCTAACAAATTGCCCTTCAAGGGACAAATAATAAAGTTGAAGTTGAAGTTCAAAACCAAGCAGAAAATAGGTACTTTTATTTCTGCAAAATCATGGATACAGTAAAATATTCAGATTATATTTGAAGAACACTGATCTAGATATTAATGGAACAGATTTCAGAACAACCTGAATCCCATTAAAAACTGAAGATTATTTTGATGGAAATGAATGGAATGTGTTATAAATGCAGGAAAATACATGGAAGTCAGTTTGTGACTGTGGAGAGCTCTGTGTGTATACATCTTTGCTCATTAGAGACATATTCTGAGATATTTCATTCTCTTTTTCCATTATGGACCAGTCTGTGTGCTAAACTAGAAATAGCCCCACTTATCAAATGCACAAGGGAAAACTGGATTCAGGTTCAAAATGTCATGGTATCAGTTGGCCAAAATCTTTTGTGGGTAAGTTCTTAAAACAGAACCGATTGCAGCTGCAAACTTGGCATAAGCAATCCATTGTTTGTAGATTTGGCCCAAAGGGTTCATGGACAAAGTTAGCCTAATGAGTTCACAGTCTGGAGGTCTCACTAATCTTCATGGATTGATTTTGTAGCCTTTTAATCCTTTTAATCCGTAAATAAGAAAGAGGACATTACAATGCAAAATTACATCAAATAATTCCTGCAAAATTTCCAACTTTGCAGGTGTATTTTGATAAAAAACTAAAAATTATTCACTTCAATATGTGTTCTCTGATAATGATAAGAAATTAGATTGTATTTAGTTGCTTCAGTATAATATTAAGGGAAATACATTTATGTTGCTTCCACAGTGGATGATTAAAAATGTATTAAAACTTACTTACCAGGTCTGCTCTGCTGTGGTGTGAGGCCAGTTGTGGCGACACAGGTGTGCAGTGGTGTTGTCAGGACGCCGATAAGACTCCAAGTGACTGACTACTGGATAGGGGGTCATAATGATGAAGGCCAGCAGCCATGTAGCAGCAATCACCCGATAGGCATGGGAACGGGTCTGCCACACCCGTGACTTCAGGGGGTTACAGATGGCACTATAGCGCTCAATTGCTATGGCAACAAGGCTAAATGTGGAAATACTCACTGAGATGCCTGTGGGGAAACAAAACAGATTAGTTAAAAGACAGGAGTAACCTGACATGCTGCTGTCAGTTCTCAGATATTTTTTATTTGGTGAATGAGAAGTTATTACCACCTTGGGTTGTGAATAGGATTTGGTCTAATAATAAGAAGTGACAAAAACATGTTTGATGATGTGAATATACATAATAATGATAATCAGAACAGCAAATAAAATGTTGTGTTCTCCTGAGAGGAGCTTGCAAATGAATGCAGTTTGAGGCGTGGAGGTCTTATCTGAGTCTTGCTCTGGAGGAAATCATGTTGGCCTGAACCACTGATGTGATCTGTCACGTCCATCCTAACAGGGCAAGACGGGAAATTACTCTTTACCTCTCTCATACATGTGCCTAACTAGAATACAAACTGTGTGTACCTTTGTGTGTGAGAGCCACCAGCGGATGATTGGTGCACTATGCTGGACAACCTACAAGAGGAGAGATCAAAAAACCACCCATAGTCTGTCCCTAAGGCTTTCATCCCAATAATGGCTCTTTTTCACCCACAGAACCTAGGCTTCACTTAACCCAGAATAAAGTCCTTCTATTCATTGCAAAATTACTTTTCTTTCAAAGGCACCAATTTCCTGACTCCTGTATTCATACATGTACTTTTTATTCTCTTTTTTGTTAACTTTTCTATTTTTTTCCATTTTGTGCACTCTACGTCTTCATTTTATTTCTCCTGAGAGGAAAGCCTAAAACTGTTTTACTGCATAAGTTTGGTCCAGAGTTTAACTGTTTAGTCCATTCCTGAAGTTCTCTTCACCTTTTTCCCTCTCCTTATTGTATAATGCAAATATTAGTGAGCAAATTTAGTAGCTGTTGGTTGGCACTGGGGTGCACAGATAAATAGATTTACATATTTACAGTAATTAGTTCCACTCACCTACAACATTAGCACAGTTTAGATGCTGTTGCATCTTGCACTAAAATAAATATGCTTCATGCATACTAGAGCTGCAAAATATATCAAAAAAATATTGTTACCATGATAATGGCGTGTGCAGTATTCATTTGTAAAGACATGCAGTAATTTATTTTCTTTCTTTTTTTTGTTTTCTTTAACTTTCTGTTTTACACTCCATGGGGTACCAGAGTGCTTTTCTCTACCAGTCAAACATGATAGTTTTTCTAGCAAAAAAAAAAGAAGTATTGCTACTGCTGCTGGTTGAACACAAGTTTACATGTTATTAATGTTGAAAAGAGGTGAATATTTTCAGAGCACAACTTTGGACAAAGCCTGAACAATTATATTTAAATATTTTATTCTTATGTACAGTATTTATCAAACCAGGCAAGCAATGGAATAGCATTTTGTTAAAGCTCTTACATGGCGATACGCCGGCACTTTTGTTATTATGAAATACATTCACATTTACACATTGTTACATGTGAATAAAATGACTAAATATTTGACTATGTTTGTGTCTGAAGGTCTATGGTCGCAGCATCACCAGGTTCTTGGACAGAATTGTGTAACTGATTGTAGTAGTACAGTGTTTTGTCTTAAATTATAAATAATTAAGTCAGCATACAAACAGTTGGCTCATTTTAACATCAAGGAAATTTTTTTCTTAATAGATGAAATTGGTATTTCTTTAGGTGAACAAGAAATATCGCAATATTATTGTTGTCGCAATGCTGACACCTATATCGCATATTGCAAGTTTTGCCAGTATAGTGCAGTAAACGCAGAGGGTCAGTTTCAGTGTGTGTTGCATGTCAAAAATATGCTCACAAACAGATCTAACCATCTGACCATGTGTACACTTTTTTATTACTTTAATTTTTATTGATATTTTCAACATTTATAAACAACAATTACAACAACACTGTTTGGAGTCTCATTATTTATAGTCCATCCTTTGCTTTTTCTGTTATTCCTTTTTTGGTTTGTTCTTGTCTAACCATGTGTACACTTTTACTGATGTGCAGGAGGAACATATTTATTCCACAAAAGCAAAGAAGATAAATGCTCCTGACTTTACCAGGAAACACGCTAAGTGAATATTAAAGGCACAAACACATCCTAATAATCCTTATTATCTTATCCTATGACTGGAGAATGAATGTGTGAATTGATTGCATCTCAGTGGTAATCTATGCCTTTTTAAACCTAGTGGAGGAGAGATTCCTGATTGCTACTTGTTTTCATGATTGTTGTACCTGCCGTTCGCTTGTAATATACATCAATAAACAAGCTGTTTCTGAGTGGAGTTTTGTAATAGCTACAAAGTCCCCCTGGTGCTAGTGCTTTGGTGTGGCTCCATTTTGATCGTCTATTTGATGCATCTCAATCTATCTCTCCAGGCTTTGGGGAATAACCCTTATAATCAGACTTACAACACATTTCAATTGCAGAAAAAAAAAAAAAAATGTTGTGTAGATTCAGAGGTTTGCAAAGTGACCAGGATAGCAATACTGGCTTTCAGTGTGAGGAAAAAAATCTTGATAAAAGGTTAAAAAAGAAAGAAAATAAAGAAAAAGGTATAAACATGCATGTGGATGATAATAGATCATTTTGAATTTTGGAAGGCCTGAATTGTCTCTGTTTATATCTGTGTGACATAATGTAAGATTGTGCATGTAAATACATTTTGTGTATGTCATGCCACCAACAAAAAAGAAACATCAGGATTCTTCACTACCTGGAGTGCACAGATTAAATGACAAATTAAAAACATGCTACTTAACGTCACTAGCCATGATAGCTTTTTAACTAACTAGAGAACTCTGGCTCCTTCTGTCTGTAGTCTGACAGCCAGGTTGTCTGCAGGAGTAAACAGTTATGGGAGGATATATCAAATTGTGAGATGCTGAGATTGGAAATTTCAGTCAGTTACATGAAAATGTCACCTTTAATGAAGCATTTTGTATGCAGGAAGCACAATAGCAGGTTAGAGAAGCAGAGTAGGTGATGAGGAAACAGGTGCATGTGCAGGGTTTGAGGTGGAAAAGTAATTATGAAATATAGCCTAGTTTATGAATTGTATTAAGTAGCATCAGGATTGATGTAGAGCACATATAACCTCTGGAAACCCAAAAAACTGAGTTTATTTAAAAAAAAAAATCAGCATCTTTAACAGAATAGGGTGATCTTATCTAACATTCTCATTATTTAAAACTGTCTTAAATCATATGTTTATGTCTAAAGTAGTTTGGTTGTGGTCCTAATAATACTAAAATAATACCTCCACCCTGGCTGGAAGTATGTGATTTACTACAACATTGTGGAATGTAATAGGTTGTTTTGTCTCAGATGTAGAAAATAATTTTTTTAGGACTGTATAATCAGTGTTGATGAGTCTTTTAACCCATAAAGACCCAAACATCCACCGCTGACCTAAACCATCCACTGATTCAAAATGTTTAATATCTGTTGATCCATTAATCCTATCAATACATGTAAATAATTGGTGTAAAATGCACTTTGTCATCTTTTCATTGTCATCAGATATGACCCATTTGGACACCGTCATCTTTTACAACACTGATTCACCAGTAAAACCCATGGAGTTGGATCAATGACAGTGGATGGACACTATGTTCAGTTAAAGATATATTTTGTTGAAAAAGTCACTTTTTCTCCAGTTTTTGCTGTTTCTGATATAATGTTTAAATTTAATCTGAGCTTTTATGAATATCTATATGATCAGTAAATTAAATATAGAAAAAATACCTGATTTTTACTGAAGGAATGCAAAATGAAGAGGATAATGTTGCAAAAAAATTGTGATAAATCACATTTTTTAAAAAAAAAAAAGGTAATATAGAGAAAAATTAATTTGTGAACTGCCATGAAAGTAGTACTGGGACTTTATAAGTTAAACAAGTTTTCATAAAGAAAATAATGAAATACAATCGATACAGACTATGAGTAAATGAGTGGTGCTAATGACAGGGTTGCAAATATTTATACTGTTTCTGCACAAATGCTACAACACTATTAACAAAAATGCCAATGGCAGTCCAAACTTCAAAATGCTTGTTTTGTATGAGAAAAGTGTAATATCAGTCTGGGTTTAATTTCCTCATGCAGATATTTTTGCTCGATCTTTCTAATCCATGTGGTTTCAAAGCTTTGATAAAATTCAGATGTGTAGATATGTAGACTGGATTCATGGCTGAGCTCATATTCAGTGAAGATAAATGTCATTTTACAGTAGGTTTCACTCACAGAGTTTACTCCATGAACCAAAGGTTACTGGATCGTCTCCTAAAAGTAGAAGATTATACCTATATATGTGCTATGTGGCAGTCACAGCCACTGCCACATAGAAATGTCCATTTTATCATGTCAGGAATATTGAGTATTTGTGTTAATTCCTTTAATAGACTTGGTTTGTTTGCTTAAAAATCAGAATGTGTGTGTATACTAGAAGATACCAGTTTTTAGAAAGGAAATGATAACGCATTATTTTACGACATTAAAATATACAGTATAATGTTTTGCTCTTCTATGCTTGAAAATTGAAATGAACATTAACAATTTTAAACAATTTATGAGCACCTGTATGTATTGGGGATAGAATCAACCCCAATGGCCTGGACAAACATCTACAAAAAAATCTATCATCCCCTCTGCAATAGCTGCTCTTAACAACACAAAATAGACCGTACTGCGTTTTTAGGGTTTTTAGTAATTTTATGTGTTGTACTGTGTTTTTGATGTGTGGGGGAGTTTTCAATGCCTGAGTGAGTTTTTTTAAACTTTGTTTTACGGCCGTGACAGAAGATGAATTTCTGATTTTACTTGGAACAGACAATCTGTCTGTCTGTCGGTCTGTCTGTCTGTCTGTCTGTCTATCTATCTATCTGACCGACCGACCGACCGACCGACCGAGATAGACAGATAGATAGATCTATCTAATGCCTCAAAAAATTAAAAAAAAAAAAAATATATTTTTTAAGCAGAAATGCCAAATCACCTCAGTAAAGTAGTACTACAATAAAAGAAAGAAGTACATACTAGAAATACATGATTCCCCATAAGGTTGGAATAAAATATTTTTCTTTTCTCATGAAATGATTGTGACAGTAGGATTTATTCTTGATATATAAAGGGTTCACCATAAATTATTGCATGTAGTCAAAGGTCTAGATTATTGATGTGTATAAATGGGAATAAAATAGAAATAGAAATGTGAAGATACAATGGATCAACCTTTTGCCAAATATGCAAATGTTTATCTTCTTTTACAGAAATTAAAGGTATATTGTACTGTAGTGTAACTTCTGAAAACTTCATGCATCTATCATGAATAGTCTAAGAAAAATAAGAAAAAGGCTTAAAGTTTATAGGATGTTTATTAAGACAAATAACGTCATTTTCAGAAAGATGGTCAGTCATGAGGCCTCTGTTGATTTCACATGGACTGACCCATCTGTCCGAGTGAACCCCATTTATCATTCATTTATTATCTGAACCCGCTTTATCGTCACCAGGGTTGTGGGGGTTGCTGGAGCCTTTCCCAGCTACTTATGGGCGTAGGCGGGGTTCACCCTGGACGAGTCGCCAGTTGAACCACATTTAACTAGAATGAATTATTAATCTGTCTGAAGTAATGTTTTGCATCTCCATATCTCCGTCTCCCTTCTGTTTTTCTCACCCATGAGGTAGGCCACTATTTTGCACATGGCAGCTCCAAAGATGAAGTCCTTCAAGATGCTGGGGATGAGGTTGAAGGGCATACAGAAGATGGTCATCATCAGGTCGCTGATGGCCAGTGACAGCAGGAAGGAGTTGGTCACGGTTCGCATGCGCTTGTTGACCGTCAGCACAACGATGATCAGCAGGTTTCCAAACACACTCAGGAAGAAGATAAGTGAGTAGAGGAGGATCCGCAGTGTGTGGTCCTCATCTGGTGGAGACAGAGGCCACAGCCATGTTACAGTCTTAACAATTTGGCAAAAAGAAAACCCAGTTGTGTCAATGTTATTGACCCCTTAACACCTCCAGTCATAAATTCAAGACATACCGTTTCCATCATGGAAACAGCTGCGATAGCATATATATTCACCCACTAACGATTCAGGCATATTCAACACACCCCTAGAAAGCTTTTTCAAGCACTTGTTTCTCGTTGGATCGGTCGGTGATGGACCTACATCCGTCTCATTGAAGCAGAAGCTCCCACTTATGACACTCATAAAAGGAGGCTATAAAAGTAGATCAGTTTTTGTATATAAGGTAAGTTATGCCAAAATAAAATGCTCACTACTACAGCATATATATATTAAAGTAGACTAAGTGTGACGAATATTTACCCTGCCCCCTGAAGGGGAGGCAAGGGGTATTGTTTTTAGTTCAGTTTGTTAACATTCTAGCAGCAAAATTATTAGTTGAATTCATACTAAACTGGCAGTGACCCAGAATAGATCTGATTATATTTTGGGAAAAGTTGGTCATAGTCCAAATTTTTTATGACTTTTTTAAATCTTTTTTTTCCCCCATTTACTTATAATGGGCAAAATTTCAAATGTTTGTAGCAGCAAAACTATTGGCTGAATTTATACCAAACTGAGTTTATAAATTGCCAGTGATGCAAAATAGATGTGATTACATTTTGGGAGAAGTAGGTCAAAGTAGAGATTTTTTTATGAATTTTCTGAATCTTTTTTTTCTCCATTTACTTACAATGAGCAAAATTTCAAATGTCTATTAAAACATCAATTTTGTTTCAATTTACTTCAAACTTGGCACATATATAGAAGCAATTGATATGATTACATCAGCTGGATTGATGCCAAAATAAGCTACAATATGTGCGAGGGGCGGGGTTTGTTGTGCCTGGAACCACTTGTTTTGAAGTTATTTGAATGTTTAGGTTTGTAACATAGCAGCAACATGCGACTATAATGAAACAGTGCTATACATAGATGGCCTTCATCACACACGCATTCTCTTTAGGACCTTTTTCCACAGCAGATATTTTGACTTACAAGAAAAAGAAAATACAGTGTAACTGGCTGCTTCCCATTATGATCTATCAGTTTCGATCTTTGGAGTTGTGTATGCTGGTTTACTGGAATGGCCTCATGGAGCAATAATTACCACTGTCAGTAACACCTGTGTTTATCTGCTTTTACCAGCCAAAAACTCTGCTGTGGAAAAGAAGTAGCATCATGTTGTCAGACTGATTTCATCACATGTAGAGACAAGACTCATACTGTATAACTGTAGTAATCACACATACACTGTATTCATTCCAAGAATCAAATAAACCTTTGTTTCTGGGAAGTGAGCCTTATTTTTTTCTAAAATATTTCCCATAATATCTGGGCACAGGTACAAGATCCTTAAAGAGAGGCCCATTTCACAGCAATTAAAAATATGAAGTTGATTTTAAATAACTGTGTTATTATTCTGTTGCTATGCTTGCTACGTAATATATTTAATAGTATGTGGCATCTTTCTTGTAGGGTTCATTTTGCTGTGAAAATGTATAGGCTGCAATAATTAAAAAGCAAATGCCTTTTTACTCTTTATCTGTAGCTAGTGTTTGCAATTACAGAACTGACAGCATGACAGAAAAAGGTTAATGTAAAAAAAATCTTATCAATAGTGTGAAGCCAATACCTGCAAAGTAATCATTGTCAGTCGCTGTATTGCTAACATTAATATATGACAAACTCAACACCGCTTCTTCCAAAATTACAGGCTGGTGATTGGATCCTTTATGTGCTCTCAGCCATTAACAGCTCCAGTGGATCACATCCTATAAAGTCCATGTTATCTGCTTTTGCTGTTATCGAACTCACCCTTTACTCAAGCGCATCCAGGGAGCCTACCATGTCGGGGATTAGAGGCACCCATGTCCACTGCATTTTTTACAGAATAAATGTATCCTTTGTGTTTAACTGAATCTTATTTTTGCTGAAGTGAAGGCAAACACTGAGGCCCATATTCTAAAGCGTTTCTTGCAGAACTTGTAAATTATTTTGGGTTATAAATGTCAACTATACCTTGTGCATAATGCCTATAATGGTGCACTCTACATTCTCTTTTCATTCAGTGCTTTCTCTTTCCAATCATACAACTTTCAGGCATTCCCCATTGATCTTTACCCTTTTCCATCTCAGAAGTCTTTTGAGGTTTGCCTTAATTGCTTTATTTCCACGTCCATTTCAGCTCCCAAAAAAGGCAGCAGCAAAGTCAGAAACAGAAATGGGATTCACATGAATAGTAGTTTAGGCCATCAACATTTTCTGTCAAGTACAGAGGATATAATTATAACATCATTAAAGGGTGACATTTTTAAGCCTGAGTCATACGTCAGTTACTACCTTCAGATATATTCTGAATATTTTTAACACAGAATGAAAGGAAAGAACATGAAAAACCACTGTCCAGATATTAAAACTGGTCATTTAAACAGACTATGTGACAGTATTGCACAGTAATGAAAAACAAGTTACTACTGACACATGGTGGTCTCTGTGAACACCAACCCACCATGTAGATATAATTAACTCAATTCTAAGGTAATGAAAATGCAATGGTCCTTATTGTCATGTAATTATGCACTAATAAAAACCTAATTAGGAATTCTAGATTGTTGTATAATATTTTCCTCATGTTGCAGAGCTTTTCTCCAGATCCTCCAATTTTTTATGCCATTAAAATACATTTTAGGTCAATTATTCCATCTTTGTCTTTGTCCAAGGTACCAGTTTAGATTAAAAGTTGATACCTGAGTGCCGTCTGAGACTGAACCTGTCTTTGGGACCATTAAGTGAACAAATGTATTTAAACTAGGGCTGTCAAAAGAAGGCATTAATGCAGATAAATCCATCATCATTTTTAATCTGATTAAAAATTAAGTCAACACAATTAACCAATCTGCAGTGCAGAATGACTCTGAACCTGGTAACACATTTGGGTCAGTTTGTCCAAGTAGAGTTACTGTTGCGCATGCATAAATGGGTAGTTGATCCAGTAGTGACAGGCAGCAGAACCAACCAATAAAGATGGAAGACACTAAACAGCACGCTGGTCCTCTGGATGGAAATATGAGTACAAAAAAAAAAAAAAAAAAAAAGACGGAATATTTTTTTAAAGTTGTTTTGTTGAAATTTTTGAAGGTGTTTAATAAAAATTTTAAGTGCATATATAATCCCTTCTTTCTTGAGTCTGTTTACTCATGCAAAATGAAACGCAATTAATATAGTTTAAAATTGAATATTTAATTGTGATTAATCGAAATTAATCAACAGCAACCCTGTGATTAATCTGATTAAAATTTGTAATCATTTGACAGCACTAATTTAAACGCAAAGTTTACTTGTCTTACATTTAACTTAAATTTCACAGATTATGGTATATGGATTTTGGCATTTACGTAGCGCTTTTCCTCTATATTGGTACATTTGTCCATTCACACACCAGTGGCACAGCCTGAGCGACTTGCAGTTCAGAGTCTTTTCTAAGGATAATTTGACTTGCAGACGGGAACAGGGAATTAAACCACCAGTCTTTCTCTTTGACAACAAATCACTCTACTATGACAGCAATATTATTTTTGCAACACATTTTTTATTTATTAAAGTAGAGAAAAACAAAATATAATACCCATATTAACTTGTGTGTGTCATGTTTATTGAAATCCTGAGTCTAATTCCTGTTGTCTTCAGTAATCCACCTGGGATGTGTTTATGGTTTACAGCCTTTAGCTGTAAAGCTTCAAATGTCTGGATACTGCAACACAAAGGCTGGCAGAAAGAGAAACACTAAAGACAGGATCCATTTTGGCAAAGTATGTGCTTCATATATTAAAAATGGAAGTTCTGAAACAATAAATCTAGAAAAAGTCAGTCAACGCACTTCACCGATTTGCTTGCACTGGCCCTGAACTAATGGCTTTTAAAGTATTACAACAAGCCACCAGAAAGCCAGGTAGGACTGTGAATACACATCTCTGTTTTGACATGTTAAGAATGTAGATCATTAAATCATTTCTGTCTCATTTGCACAGATAGTTATCCACATTTTTTATTTTTCCCGCCTAGCCTATGACTATTTTAATGCTCTTAATTTTCTGTTCAATGAATCCACCTGATGTAGAATTCTGCAGCTCAAATGTTAATAGGGCCCAGAAATGTAATACATTAATTCTGCACTAGCTAACTTATACTGCAGAGGAAGTCCATTCTGAGTTGCTGTAGAAACATGGTGGTGCCACATAATTGATTCTGTGAAAACTTGAACCATATTCTCTATATATACAAACAATTCATTTGAAGGAAATGAAAATGTAACAATTCATGCTTTCATGTGATTATAAACAAACGAAAACATAGTTATGAATATCACATTCCAATTTGTAAATAGAGCCTCCTTCATCCCTATAAATTGTACACACTGAACACATAAATCTTCTCTTAAAACCGTCTTTTACAAGAAAGCATACATGAATTCTTAAATATGTAATTGTTGGTTTTATCTTTTTTTATTTAATGGTTTTATCTGTGGTGTTTCCACAGTGAGGACCTTATAACATTGTTATACTGTAATGATAATAATAATAACAATAATTGCTACTATTATTATTATTGGGTGACACGGTGGTGCAGTGGAAAGCACTCGTGCCTCACAGCAAGAAGGTCCTGGGATCGATTCCAACACCAGTTGGTGGAACCTTTCTGTGTGCAGTTTGCATGTTCTCCCCATGTCTGCGTGGG
>JAPQRP010000016.1:16911459-16936918 GCA_037367295.1 Apogon hyalosoma | reverse complement strand
AATTTCACATGTCTGTAGCAGCAAAACTATTGGTTGAATTCATACCAAATTGACTTTATATATTGCCAGTGACCCAGAATGGATCTCATTACATTTTGGGAAAAGTAGGTCAAAGTTACAATTTTTTATGAATTTTTAAAATCTTCCCATTTACTTCTAATGGGCGAAATATGTGCCAGTGGTGGTGGTGGTGTGTGTGTGTGTGTGTACTTGTTCCTATATTTATTCCAATCACAGCATGTGCTCATCAAATAGCTGTGATGTACATAAACACGGACACGTATTGACATATTTGTGGCAAGGTCAACCTGGTTATCAGATGTGAGAACCTTGCCAGCAGATCCCCTGTTTAATATTAAATGGAAACAAATAAAAAGTTAAAGCTGCTGGATTCAGAATCTGAAAACACACTTCTTCATTCTGCAGCTCTCTCTCCTCTCGGTCCAGAAGCCTAAACATAAATATAGATGACCAAACAAACCATTACATCTTGAGCCGTGGAGTCAAGTATTAGAGTCACGTATGACTGAACCTCATCAGTGATCGATAATTACAGCAGTCACTCTCAGATTTAACCTCTTACCTGCCTGGAAAAAGAGATTAATAAATAGGTTTATACGTGATTTTTTTTTTTTAATTTTCTACAACCACAGAAATGGGTAGAATTCTTGTTTGCATTTAGATCAACTGAATTACGATATTACTGGTAGGTAATTATTTTCTGTATTTGTAGAAGCTACCATTACACTCTCGGTACTATGGCAGATTATTTAACAAAGCGGGTTTTGTTCCCTTTCATGAAGAGAGTGATAATTGACTTTTTCATTCTGTAATAATAGTAACATGTAATACAGCAACTATGCATTTCTGTTTTTTCTCTGTTTCTATTATACATGCATCCTGTGTCACTTTTTATCCCTTTTGGCCTGCATGTTGCAGCACCTATAGAAGAAAACCCAGCTCTGCTCCTGTAAAACTGATGTATGGGTAAATGTCAAAGCTAGTAGCTAATCCAGCATGGTAAATGTCATCTAAGCTCTGTCACTAAGCCTATACTGCACCCCAGAACAGTTGATGGAGGCGCTGAATGAAGGGGCTTCCTGATGACTGACAGAATACAAGACGTCATCCGCACAACCCTTGGTCTTAGCAGTCAGAACACAAAACAACCTGATGGTTGCTTGGCACAAAGTGCAGGCATGTATTAAACACCTCAGCTCTCAATGGGCGGAGTGAGATGAGAGGCTGTGAGTGATGGAGGGAGTGAAAAACAAACAGGAGAGGTGGGCCGCAGAGAGTTTACAGGGAAAATGAGAAGCACAGGCAGGTTTCTTTTTTTTTTTTTTTTTTGTCTAAATTCCTTTTGTTATGAACAGAGTACTGGCTGAAAAGGGATTAGTTGCGGTTGGTTCCTGGCAGTGACTGATAACCCTCCTTTGTTTTTGTCATCATCAGCTACAAATTAATGACCTCCTGCTGTTATACAGTGCAAATACCATTGTAGGTGCCATATTACCATCTTATTAATTCCACAAATACACTCATTCACCTGTTTCCATGTGTGGCGCCATTGTTTCAAACCACAGACAAACACAGTGGAAACAATGTGAAATCAGTGATGTGTTTTCTTTAATGGCAACCTGCCTTATATTGCTTTGAGATGTATTGCCTCCTGTGTGAGGTGTAAATTTGTGGTGAAAACCCGTGGCAGTATGTGAACAGTGAATCACTGTGAGGTGAAATTTCAACACCCCACAGAAGACATTTTCTACCATTAACCCATAAAGACCCAGTGTTAATTTTGTGGCAGTTCCAAAATATTTTTTTTCTCTATATTTAACTTTTCTTAAGTGATTTATCACAATTTATTAAGACATAATCCAGTGTTTTTTTGTGTTTTTTCAGTGAACATCATGTATTCTCCTATATTTAATTTACTGATCATGTAGATGTTCATAAAATCTCAGATTAAAGATCAGGGTTATTTTAACAAAAACAGAGAAAACTGAAGAAAAAGTGACTTTTCATCAAAATATATCATTAACTGGATATAAACCAAATGTGTCCATCCACTGTCACTGATCCAACTCCATGGGTTTTACTGGTGAATCAAGGTCGTAGAAGATGACTGTGTTTCCACATTCACTATGGAGCCTAACGTTCAAATGGGTCATATCTGATGACCATGAAAAGGTGAAAAACTGCATTTTACAACAATTAGTTGCATATATTGGTAGGAATATTGGTTCAGATGTCATTACCCATTTTAGATCAGCAGACGGTTTTTGTCGTTGGTGCCTGTTTGGGTCTTTATAGGTTAAACAAAAATATGATCTCCACTGGTTGGAGACCAAAATATTTAGCACTTTTGATAAACAACCCTTCCTCTCCTTGCCTTGTTTCATTAAGTAGAGTTTAAGAAAACCATAACATATCATTTGACATTTCTGGTGGGGAGAAAAATGATTGCAAAATAGGAATATCACAGTGACAAGTCAATCTGATCCATAAATACAGTGTGGCAGAGTGATGGACAGAGACAAGAGGCAGGACCACTGGAGATGGACTCATTTTATGAAGTGATAGACAGAGAAATGATTGTGACAGGAGGGTCAGAGATTCTCATTTTGTCTTTTTCAATACAGGGCGGGTGGACCTATTATTAGATAAAACAGGAATACAAAGGACAGCCCTGAAAAGTCTTAATGGAAAAAAGGTGAGAATCCTGAGTGGCACCATAAGTGTAAATGAAATATGACAGTATAAAAATAGATTTAGCTGCAATTTAGTATTAACATACTACACTGATGCGTTTTACATCTATCATGTATTAAAAGCAGTGGTGATCTGCAGTCTACCCATCACATAATTTCCAGTTTATATGTTTTGTTTTTCAATATAATGGTTAAAATCATAATTGGCTATTAAGGAAAATGACAAATTAAAATAACTGAAGAGAAACTGATTCCTTTTAAAACATTAAATCATTTCTGATTGTAACACACATATCGTCTATTAATACAAAGCTCAGAAAATGACAATACTAACAAGGACTGCAGATGAATGAAAATAGTATGCGTTAATTGGCAGAGCAGCAGATGGACACAGCAAGAGTTTTTAATCATCTGCGCGTAATTTGGTGAAGACGGTTCAGTTTTCTGTGGATTCTGGAGCCCATCTGTACTTTTCTGATTAACCTCTCGAGATAATAAGTGATGAGTTATTTCTGTGCCAGCTCACCTCTCTGCCTCGAGCGCGGTGGTGTGACGAATATGGATGCATTGTTGCAGGTGATGCCTGAAGTCTCCAAGGTCCCGTTACCGGTTCCGTTCTGTAGCGCATCAGCCTGCGCTCCGGCGCATTCCAGGGAGGAAAATGTCACATTGTGATCCATATTTTCGGTTTTATATTGTTTCTAACGTTATGATGTTAAATTGGATCTTATATAAATGTTCGTCTGATCCTCTACAGTGGTGAAATGTCTGGACTCTGGAGCCATCATACTTTGGACCGAAGCAAGTTATCGCTGCAACTTTAGAAAACGCAAATAAAAGTTCAGTTAAGTTCTTTTCTTTCTCTTTTTTAACGCGTCTTGTGGCTGTATCTCATTCTGCGTCCGTGTCGGTCAGCACCAAGACAGAGGAGGAAAGCGGCGCACTACTGCGCCTTGGCAAACGGAACCACATGGGGAGAGCGAGTGCGCACAGAACGGAGGGAGAGACTCATGTCATATAGGATGGGTGGTGTGTGGGTGTGTGTGAGAGGGGATGACCGCAGACAGAAAACTCTCAGCCATTGGTCAGTCTGTGGCCCATTATTTATCAAAAAAAAAACATTGAGTGAGCACAATTTCTGAACATATTATAACTTTTAATAGATTCATGTCCGTGAAGCAGTTAACACAGAAAAGACGCTCACTGCACATTCCTCCTGTAAACTGTGCGTCTGCTCCACTATAATAAACCATTCATTAGTTTACACGTTAATTAACTGCAACAGAGTGTAATTGAAAATTCCACTGACCTTCAGTGAAGCTGTGGGACGAGTAGTCTAATTATCATAATTTCTCCCAAGAAATTTGGACAGCAGACAATGTAGGTCAAATACTTAAGGCAAATTGTGGTTGCAAATGAACTTAGGTGTAGGTATTTCACTAGCCTACTTCTGCTTTAATGATTAGATGCTCCTTGACTGCTGCTCTGCACAGAAAGCCTGCCGTGAGGACACAAACGCACCGCCGCCCTCATGTGGTGTGTGAGTGCACTTCATCTGGTGTTAATGAAGCTTCTGTTAGAGATGGAGGTTCTGGTTTGAGCATTGACGTACTTCAAGTGTTTGATCTCATGCAAGAAGATGGAAATTGTGTGTGTGTGTTTTTTTTTTTTTTTTTTAAACTACTGGTTGAATTCTTGCCAAATTGGGTTTATTGATTGCCAGTGACCCAAAATAGATCTGATAACGTTTTGGGAACAGTAGATCAAAGTTCAATTTTTTTAGGAATTTTTAAAATCTTTTTTTTTCTTCTCCTCATTTACTTATAATGGGCGAAATTTAAAATGTCTGTAGCAGCAAAACTGTTGGTTGAATTCATACCAGACTGGGTTTATAGATTGTCAGTGACCCAGAATAGATGTTATTGCATTTTGGGAGAAGTAGGTCAAAGTTAAATTTTTTAAAATTAATTTTTAATCTTTTTTTTTTCTACCATTTACTCATAATGGGCAAAATTTCAAATGTCTATAAAAACATAAATTTTGTTTCAATTCACTTCAAACTTGGCACATATATAAAGGCAACTGAAATGCTGACATCAGCACATGCATAGATATGATGACATCAACTGGATCGATGCCAAAATAAGCTACAATACATGTGAGGGGTGGGGTTTGTTGTGCCTGGCACCACTTGTTTTATTTTGTTTAATTCTTTTTTTTTTTTTTTTTTTTTTTTTTTACAGTGGGGGAGGGTTGTATATTAAAAAATTTGCAGTATCTTGATTGTTTCTGTTTATTTCACATTGTAGATGTGGCTTCTATATTAATTTATTCCCACGCTGAATGAGGGAATGAATGATAAATAAGTGTAAGCAGGGGCAGGTCTACAGGGGCAATAAACTGATCAAAAGTGATTTAAAAAGTGTTTTATTCTTCTAATCCATCTTACAGTCATTTATTCTAATATTTTGCAGTGCAAAACCTTTACTTGTAGTGGAATACGTTTTATTTTGCTATTAATTTTACTTTGTAAGAACTGTGCAGTTTTGTTTTGTTGTTCCTCTTGTGTATTAAGAACACTTGAGTGTATTGATATTGACACAGGACAGGACATGACATAACAATAAGTGGTGAAAATACTTTCGTGGATCTTTGCATGAATCCATTTAGATGTAATGTGTATGTAGATTCTTACCATTTTATACCTACGGTCTGCAAATGAGTGTAAACTCTAAATACAGTTAAATTACTCAATATTAATAAGCAGTTAAACTCCATATAGCCTGATTTTTTGTGTCTGAACCAACAAGGCAAAAACAGTTACAATAATAAAATTCATTATAAAAAAATACAAATATCTGAATATCAACAGCATGTGATAACTGACATAATGTGCCTATTTTGGCCATCACCAAAAGCATCTTTTGACTTTTATTTTTATTTTTTTTAATTAAGATAGCCAGGATAGGCTCCAGCACCCCTGCCACCCACACAAATATTCAGTAGTTCAGAAAATGGATGGATGGAATTATGGAAGGAATTATCCATTATGTCATGTGGGTATAAAATATCTGGTCCAACTATCTCATGAGGTCAGGACATGTTCATCTGTACAACTTTCTGTATTGAACTGGAAATGAGCCAAAGCTCCATGTGTGATTTGCCATCTTTTCTGTAACACCTCTACCTTTGAAAAGGACGAAATGTCATTTGTGTTGAAGAGCAGAGACTCCAGTAACTCCTAAAAAGAGGTCATGATTTGCACCGGGGTTCTAATCTTTCTCAAGGTCTTCTTAGGTGTTTCACCCAGGTTATGTGCAGAGCCACTTAGCCCAGATAAACAAGTCATGTGAGAATGCTAATCAAGTTAAAGAGCCAGACCAGTGTCCCCCATTGAGAGCGGTAATCACAAACTGGCGTGATGTGTTGATTACTGATGCTGCACTGCTGATGAAGACAGGCCAGATAAACACTACTGGGGCGACGCTTGAGATCTCATACTTGTACATTCGTCAATATAATAAAGGTTGTAACTGTAAATACCACTGAGATTGTGATCCAAATCAAGTGAGCAGCTGGGACACGGTGGGTTTCATCATCATGCCCAGTCATCTCCACAGAAATGCATTTAACTGTGTTTTTGGCAAACATTAGGTGTTGGCTGAGGGTAATGGATAGTGAATGCATCGGTGCCAAGTCAAGCTGAAGAGGATTTCTGTCTCGTTCCATTCACTTCATCATCCCCTTTGGCCCCGGCTTCTGGATCCCCATGAATCGATTGTTCAAATATGGCTCCTGAGCCAGTAGTGAGTGTGTGTTATAATAAAGGAGCTTAGAAAGGGCAAACCATCAGCGGCCATTAATGCCTGGTCTGGAAGCCCACCTGTATCTGTGCGTACAGGCAGCAGGACTGACGCCCCAAGCAGGCACAGATTCTGTCATTTCCTGCTGTTGTTTTCAATTTGCAGCAAACACTCCGGCACCTTCTGTCTTCCACGTAAGCGCCGTGTGTACATAGACACTGTACCACAGGTGGAAAGTAATGGATGTAGTCAGGCATACATAAGGTATCCTGTGGAGGTTTTTCTGTACTGTAGTGTTTTTTTAATGAGAGGGTCCTCATCACAGGTTTACATATTCATCTGGAGCTCTGAGGGAGGAGATAAACATTTCTGCAAACTATAGTGGTCAGATTTTTCATCATTGCTTCTGGGTCTATTGATAATTATTAGAATTAGTTGACACTGATGTGCTGTAAAAAAATAAAAAATAAAAAAATAAGTGCATGATGAGACTGATTTTATTGATGCAGCTACTGCATATTTCAAAACAGCAACTTAAGCCTTTACTAGTGTTTTACAAGGAAATGCTTTAGCGATCAATGCCATGTATAATTTAAAGACTTTTGCAAACACACACAGTGCACCTTTCAAACTTCACTTATATTGTGAAGATTTTCACCTGATGCTGAATATGAGAAAAAATGAGTAACAATTAATCCTTTATAGAGCATACATACTATGAAATACTCTGAAATGCATAAATTTGTATTGTTATGTAGAAGATCAAGGTCAACAAAGTTACCATATTTGTTTCCTGTTTTTGCACGTGGCAAAAAAAAAAAAAAAAAAATCCAAGAAGTAGATATAAAATTTTTAGAACATTAGATCATCACTTTTAGAACATTAGACCAATATAAGTGCTGATCCAGACCCTTGTCCACATCTACATTCTCCCTTTGAACATCATTCCTAACATTAGTACCATTACTTCATGGTACCTAACAAAGCAGGTCCACTCACTGTTCATGCAGAGGTGGACCTTACAGACCCTGTAGACCACATTGGACCGGAGATTGTTCCCTCACTGTAACTGGTGCTGTCACTGTTTTGTAATGTATGCAGTACTTGTCCATCATGCACTGGTGTAAAGAAGAACACCTTCTTGCAGTTTATCAGCATGTCCTCATAAGCCTGCAAGTGAAAGCTCAAGGATATGAGAACTGACTAAATGAGCAAAAATGCTGACAATTCTATGAATTTACCCTATAAAAGAATTTGTGTCATATTTGCTACACCAGGTTCTGAGTCCTCTGTCTCATCAACAAGATCAATTTTTTTCTCTGGCCTTTTCGGAATTCCATGCAGCCGCAGCAGCAAGAAGCAAAGAAGCAGTTTCTATGTTTGTTGCTGCTGCAGCCATACTGCAGCTGTGTGCAATTCCGAATAGGCCCGAGTGATGGTCTGGTTTCAGTTTCAGTTTGGTATGTAAACAAACAGATGGCTTGTGATGGAGTACACTTTGAAGTTGTCCACTGTGAGGGAAGTGATTCAGGTGCGTTAGCACGAAAAGACTTATGGATTAGTGATAAGGAGGTAATCAGGTTTTACAGATGTGAAGAAAAATTAGTGATCAAAGTCATACGCTGCTTTAAAAACCTGTTGTAAATGACCCGATATGTGTTTTCTGCCCCCTGGTGGATTATCATCCCAATGCCCCCCTTTTTTTTTTTTTTTTTTGCCCTTTTCAATATGGCCGCTATCATTAAATCATCCAACACACATTTTGATGGAAAGTATTTGGCAATTCTCAAAACGTTACATTGAGAACATTTGTATTGTTATTTGTTTGAAAACTGAAAAAAATGTGAAAAGTAGTGATTTTTTTTCCCATTCAAGGGAAATAAGAAGGCTGTAAAAAGTGTAATGTGAAATATATATATATATATATATGAAATGTTCTATATTTTCAAAATGTTACTGGTAAAATTAATTTTTGCAACAAAAGCTAACGTTGTGAGCAAAAAGCTGCCAAAAATGCCTACTGTATTGAATGTGATACAAAAAAATATATCATAAACAAAATGATATGGTAACATTTCTTTGCTTGGATTATGTTAAAAGGGCTACAAAACATTTCAATTCCAAAAATTGTAATTTTGTGGCTAGTTTCTAACGGGTCAAGTTTTACACGGTTAAAGGCTTTACACCAGCGGTGGGTAGTTAATTTTCTTACAGGGCCACATGAGAAACTTTGACAGTTGTAAAGGGCCGGATCAATACACCTGCAGCTCTGCTCAATATATATCTCTATGAAAAGAGTAAATGAAACAATACAATGAAAATATGGTGCACAGAATACAACTATTTATTGAATATTCACAAAAACGTTTTTGAAAATATGCAAAACTAGCTCCACATTAACTTTACATGAAAAACAATAAATGCATCCATGCTTTATTTGTTTGCATATCTTAGGTCTTTTTCTTCTTTACCTCTGAATTTAGAGAAGAAATACTTAGAAGTCTATGTCTTGTTAAAAACTCAGCATTCTGAATCAAATTTTTTTTTTTTTGCATCTTCATGGGCTGAAACTGACCAACAAACCAAATCATCAGCTTTATGCTAAGTACGGAAAGTAAGTGCGAAAAAATTTTAATTTAGCAGATCCCTCAAAATAAAAGCAGCGTTGTTGTATTGGTTGCATCTAATATAATGATACATACGTGCATTGACTTTTAATTTGCCAGTGACCTCATGTGGGCCATTCAGAGTTGGCTATCGGGCCGCATGTGACCCGCAGGCCGTACAATGCCCAGGTCTGCTTCACACTGTTGAAAAAATGTTGATTAAAACAATCATAATAATGTAGAGATTCATCAAACGGAGATTCTATACATAGCCACTGCTGCATCTGGAAGCAGGAAGAGGGTTCTAGTTTGGAGCTTTGTTTGGCTTTAGCTGAGTTTTTCTCACCTCTGTCCTATCCTGGGGGTGGCAGAGTCTTCATGATTCTTTTATTACCAAAAGACTCTCTCACAGAGACAACAGCAACAATAATGTTAGACAGCTAGACCTCAGCTTAACGTGAACCACACGAACCCTGCAGACATCTGTATGAAAAACAATCAGCTGAGGTAGAGCTTTACTTGGGTTAGGGTTGTTTTTTTGTTGTTTTTTTTCCCAGTACTGTGTGGTTTGAAAGTTTAATCTGAAATAAATAAAAGGTAAAATATTAACTTTTGATACCTTGGAATTAAAGTTTGCAAATTTTGGACTCATTAAACATTAAACTATATGAGCCTTTATTGCTCCATCCCCCGAAGGGGAGGCGAGGGTATTTTTTGTTTGTTTGTTTTTTTTTTTGTCTGTTCGTGTGTTTGTTTGTCAGCAATTTTACACAATAACTACTGGACCAATTTCCATTAAATTTTCAGGAAAGGTGTGAGGTGGTCCAGAATAGATCCCATAAAATTTTGGTGAATGTAGGTCAAAGGTCAAGGTCACCAAAAATGTGTTTTCGAAATGATAAGAGATAGGACAAATCAGGTTAAACGTTTGTGAGGGGCGGGGTTTTTTTTGTGCCTGGCACCACTTGTTTTTCTTTGGTCTAACTATTACTTTTCATTATAGCTCTATGTTACAGCCAAGACTAGACCTTTATGCACTACTTGTACAGTTATATATCTGACTGAGAGGTTTATAAAAAAAAAGAACAACAAAAAAACAGAAAAGTAGTAAGTATAGAAACCTGTAACATGAGCAGGACATAGTTATCATTTTCCCTGGCCACAGTTGTGATTGTGCTGTATGTGTTGTAATGACACCTGACATTACTGACCTTCGACCATCAAACAGATGACTAATTTATGCTTCCATATTTTTGTGAAGACTGTGTTGTCCCAAGATGTATGCGACTAAAGAAACTGTTAAATAACTCAACGTTTAGGCTCACCTTTGGTCTGTCAAAGTCCCCACGTGGAGAGGGAGGGGTGAAGGAAATGGCAGGAGGAGGAGGCGGGAGTTTGGAGATACAGCAGATAACAGTGCATGGGTGTCAGGTGAGCTCCTCCTTTGACCTGGGACACTGAGCAGTGACGAGCTGGTGAGTTCAATTTCAAAACATTTAACTACATATAGTTTTAACCGACCACATATAACATGATTACACAACATACCATGATATCAAATTTAAGATATCGTAAATAATATAGATATGTAAATAACAGTGGCGGCAATGAGCAAGCTTTACAGAGTCTATTAAAAGTAACCATCACTACTAAATATGATGAGATTTTTAAAATGTGTTTACAATGTCATATTCACATTTCCTACTTACTGGTAGGTCTGTCTTTACACATTTATTTAGTCCAGACAAGTTGCATTTTAACTACAGGCCTTCAGGAGGAGGTGAAAATTCCTCAAAATACAAAACACATCAGGCTGAATGGCAGAGAAAAAGGCAAACAATGCTAAAATATGCAGTGAGTATGACGATATTTCATCATAAATGTTCATTAGTAATCACGAGATACACAAGGTCTGATTGTACGGCGTAGTCCTGTGCAGGTACAGGTGGCAGCTGAGATGAAAAACACTCAAAGTGACTGCACACTGACTTGAAATTACAGATCTCTTGTGTGGATCTTAATCAAATTTTCAGCAGAATGTTTTGATCAGTCTTTTAATTTGTCGTGGCTCTTGTACATCACACTGATATCCACACCAAAACACTTAATTTATGGCCCTCCTTCTATGGAAGTAATGGTCTTTTAAGCAGATTACAGTTTCATTTACGTAGTCTTTATTCTTCGCTGCGCTTTCAAAGTCCAGACTGTCCTTAAAGGAGGTGTTGCCTCCTTCAGCTGAGCCTGTGTTTAACCATTAACTGCACTGAACGACTGATGGAAGATTAACTTTTATCAGAACAATCAGCACATCAACACCTTCTTAAAGTTAAGGGTAATCTGTTACTAGCAATGGCCTGAGTCAAATAAAAAAGAAAAAGAAAATATATGATTCTATGCAGGTTATTAAACACATTTAATACAAACAGGCCAGAGTGTGTTAAAAGAACGAAAACAGCAACAAGAATAAGGATAGAGAATGTTATATATATTTTATCAGACAAACAAATCGAAGAAAAGAGGAGTAGCTTAAGACAAAGAAAAAAAACAAAACATGAAAAACACCACCCATCAAATAAAAAAGGTGGTTCATAAAAAATTAAAACAATACAGGCAGCACCAAGAAATGTACAGTGAAAACCAAATGTTATAAATTCATAAAAGGACAGGGAGATTAGTTAATAATAATAATAATAATAATAATAATAATATTGATAATAATAATAATAATAATAATAATAATAATAATAATAATAATAATAATAATAATAATAATGCAGTGAGCCAGAGGGGGAAAAATTATTAATTGATGAACAGGGCTAAAAATCATGATAAAACATGTTGAAAACAGGAACAATCTAAGTTCAGCGTCAATAAATAGATCAAAGTAATTGCACAAACAGTGCTTAAAATGTAAAACCTAGGTTATAACAGACCATTACTAGTCTTTCTGTCTGTGTTAGGACATGGCTGGATACAAGCCGAGGGTGATCTCTTTAACTAAGAGGTCGGGCCAGACGTTTGGCTTCTTCTTGAGGGTGGAGCATGGTGAAGAAGGTCACCTGATCCGCTGCCTGGAAATGGGAAGTCCAGCAGAATTGGCTGGCATGAAAGATGGAGACCGCATCCTTCGGGTTAATGGAACATTTGTTGATGAGCTGTCCCATTCAGAGGTAAGCAGAGTGTGGAAATACTGGAGTGCATTCATTAAATCAATAACAACTCCTAGACTAATGGCATTTACCTTGAGGAGCATTTTTCTTAGAGCCATTCTGCTGTGTGTGTCCCTGGGGCAGGTGGTGGACCTGGTGAGAAACAGTGGGGCATCCGTTACTTTCCATATCCTGGATGAAACGTCTTACAAGCAAGCGAAAGCACAGGGGGTGAAGCTCTGTGACCCTCACAGTACAGCAGTGGCTAATGGTGTGTCAAAACAGGCTCCAAAACCCAAACTCTGCTATCTGGTCCGATCCAGCTCAGGCTACGGGTTCTCCCTCCGCTCAGTTAAAGGTGAGCCGAGTCATTTAAAGGGCTCATATTTTGTTAAACTCACTTTTATTAGTCTTTGGTTCATTTATTTGCGTATTTGGACCCTAATAGTTCATACAGTTTGAATTTGAACCCTCCAGGTGCTGCAAAGCTATCCCTAAATTAATTTTAGCAAAAATCGAGTAGATTTCTATAACTCGTTTGAATTCCTTCTTAATTTGTTACGTCTATAACTAGTTAGGTCACAAGATTTGCACATATAAGGTCAAGACTTCAGATGAACATTTCTCTGAGTACGACATAATTGTCAATTTGAGCCAATTTCCTGAAATGCTGCAGTTGTTGGTTGTATTAACAAACACAAATGGTTGAATGGGACAGAGCAGCACAGGCAACAGCCTGGAGGGAGAGGGGCGTGAAGTGGCTCATTTGCATTTAAAGGGCCAGCGCTCAAAACAACCTTTCTGGTGTCATTACTTAGAAATAGGGTTGAAGATGGACCTGTGGAGTTGAATTAATGAAGAATTCAGAGCCAATAATAGCATTTACAGTTTATGTAGACCACAGGGAAATGTTTGAAAATGCATAATTCCATTGAAAAAAACAAAAAAAAGCTAAATATCACTCCTTTAAGACAACAAGGAAGAAAAAGCAAAATATCACTCAAAAAGGAAGACTACTAAAAGCATCACATGTGTCTTACAAATGCACTTACCGTACTCTCTTCATTTATCTGTCTGAACTGGATGATAATGTGAAACAGAACTGTCTTTGTGATCGCTAATATTTCAGGACCTCTTTGTATTTTACAAGATTTATAAATACAAATGGCTTAGAATTGAGTTATTAATTCAGTTGCTGCCACACTGATCTACAAATAAAATGCCTCCAGAATAAAAGTAGCAACAATTTATCAGGTTTGAGTCACTAACAAAGAAAAAAGGCTGTGGTTCAGTTGGTAGAGCGGGTCGTCCAATGACTGAAGGGTCAGCAGTTCGAGTCCTGGCTCCGACTATCCACATGTTAAAGTGTCCTTGGGCAAGACACTGAACTCTAAATTGCTAGGTTATAGGTCTTGTAGGTCTGGCAGCACCTTGCATGGCAGCTACCACCCACTGGTGTGTGAGAGTGTGTGTGAATGGGTGAATGTGAGGCTTTGTAAAGCGCTTTGAGCACCATGAAAGGGGAAAAGCACTATAGAAGTGCAGTCCATTTACCATTTACCTAAAATGCTGGTTGGCTGAGTTAGCTGTTAGTCTTGGGGCAACATGTTAATAGATGATGGGTTTTGCTCAAAAGGAATGTTTGTCTCAGAGCAATAGAACTACTTCAAAACACTGTCTGCGCATTAGAAAACATGGACTTTTCAGGTTCTTCCCAGTGGAATATTTATTAGTATATTGTATAAATCAGAGGTGTCCAAATCCAGTCCTCGAGGGCCAGTATCCAGCAGGTTTTAGATATTTTCCTCTTCCATCATACCTGGGAGCCGTTACATCATTATCAGGCTTCTGCAGAGTTTGACGATGAGCTGATCATGAATTAAACCTGGTGTTGGAAGAGGGAAATATCTAAAACAAGCAGGATACCAGCCCTCGAGGACCGGGTTTGGACACCCCTGGTATAAATGTACATAAACCAATATATACTGTTAGTGTAGTAACACTTTATCATATACATTGAAATCATCAGCTAACCAGCACTTTTATCATTTATTTTCTAATTCATCATATTAAAGTACATACGATTTATTACATTTAATCTCTGAGACAGAATATTTCTAAAAAAAAAAAAGTTGTAGACAAGTGTTCCTGCTGCTGTTTCTCTCTTAAATAAGCCTTTGTGCACGTTTTTAACCTTTTACTGGAATCTTTCAGTTATTTATTTCTATTTCTTACATTTTTTAACAAGTCTTTGTGCACTTTTTAACTTTTTACTGAAATTTACCATTTGTTTCTATTTATTAGAGTTTGACATTTTCTTGCCAGGTTAACGCTGCTGTTTGTTTGTTGTTGTTGTTTTTTTTTTTAAAAAGAGTCGTCGTGAACTTGTTAACCTTTTACCTTTTACTGAAGTCTTCAAGGGACTATGGTTTGACACTCTTTGTCCTGGTATTTTAATTTATTTGATAGTTTAAGGTTATCTGAGTCCAGATCAGTGAGTACTTACACATATGTATTTGTTATTGTCCTGTTTTATTTTGTCTTAATGTTATATAATGCAGATGCCCTCCCCTGTTACTGCAGAAAAAATCTACCTACAGGTATAAATAAAATTACCTTGAAACCCACCTTAACCTTGACCTAACCTTTCCTGTACAGCCTTAGCTCTCCTTGGTTACTGAGCTTCAACACTTACCTCTGTCAGCTTTTTTATAAGCTTTTACAATTTAACCACCATTTGAATATCTCAGTACTTAAAAGGTTTCAAATGCCTTATTGCTGTAAGAAATAAAAGTAGTCACACATACATAGTTGAACTCACTGAAAGGGACAAGATGAAGTCAGTTTTTCCACTATAGTATGTGTACCCCCTACCCTACTTGGAAGAAGCCCAGGGGGTACTTAAAATTTTTTTGGTGTAAAATACGTTAAATAAGTCATCATGTACCAAATTCAAAATAAATACTGAGAATTAATTCTGAAATATAAAACACAAAAAATACATTCATATAATAGTTTTATTGTCAATCATCTTGTTTAAGCTTTGGTAACATTTTAAGAGCACTTCTATTTTATATTATTCAAAATGAGGTTATTTGTGTAGCTTAGTAATTATTTTTTGTTAATAAAAGGTTCATTTATGGAAGTTTTTCCTCACCACTTTCTCCAGTCACAAGTGTTTGCTCCTGGAGGATTCTGTTTAGTTCTGTAAATTGGTTTGAGAGTCTGGTTTCAACCAGCTCTATATGGAAAGTGCCATGAGACAGCTTTGGTTATGATTTGGCACTATAGAAATAAAATTTGATTGATTTATTAATTAATGACCAATTTATTTATTTTTCTTGTCAATGAAAGAGGCTTTTCAGTTTACATTTTGCACACAAAATTTACTTTAAAAAATGTGTTATTTTATATATATTGCTATTAAATAAATGTTGTTTGTTTACAAAGTTTTGAAAATATAAACAGACACCTATGGCATAGGAACAAATTTTGCCTAATTGTTTTTCAATAAAAAATGTTGAAGCGAGAGTTGGGGGTATTTGGCTAAAAAAGTAAATTTCATGGGGTACTCCCTTGTAAGAAGTTTGAGAACCACTGCACTAGCCACACATGAGTTCCCTTGATGAGTCCTGTTCTGAATACTTCACATCTTCTGTTTCATCTTCTCCAGGCGAGGTGGGTTTGTACATGACAGAGGTGATACCGGGAGGTGTGGCCGACAGAGCAGGCGTCAGGATCAACGACCGCCTCCTGGAGATCAACGGGGAGAACTTGGAGAGCTCCACACACGATCAGGCCGTGGACATGATCAAGTCAGCAGGCAGCAGCGTCATGGTCCTCCTGGTTGATGCAGAAACAGAAAAGTACTACCAGAACAAGCACATTAAAGTAGGAGCGTGGTGTGCCACAACCAAGTACCTCCCTCACAAACCGAGAATCATTGAAATGACCAAAGGACCTGATGGATATGGCTTTCTGCTCAAAGAGGGAACCAAACAAACAGGTAGCCCCACAGTCAATATCTGAATAAGTCATTTCTATTTGTTCTCCTATCTGACAAACAAACCAAACAAAACAAATCCTCACAAACAACAACAAAAACCATTCATCAATCACAATTACAAAACAAAAACAACATACATGTAATACAGGACTGAGTTCAATTAACAGTACCTTCTAAAAAAAAGTCGTTTTTAGCATACTTTATGAATGATCAGATATATTTTACAGCTATATATCAATATAATATCAGTGAATTAAACATTAACAGATACCGAGCATTGTTTTGCAAATAAATACTCTTTCAATAATTCTTTAAATCTATATTTGTTATTTTCTTGAATGACTCGTCCCGGCAGAGCATTCCATATCGCCATGGCTCTATACATCACAGTACTTTTCATTTTATTTGTTTTCACTTTAGGTAACGTAAATCTCCCTTCTGTAGCATGCCTTGTGTTATATAGATATTCAGCAGAACTGAAGGACAGATGGTCATGTAATACCCTTCGCAGTTTGTCATTGATGTTTTCCTAATAAAAACAAGTAATGAGGCAATAAAATCTGTTCTTTACCTTTAACTAAAAAAAGACAGTTATGCATTTTATCAACATTTGTTCTATATGGACAACTAAGTAAACATCGTACTGTCTTATTTTGAACAATTTGCAATTTCTTTATATATGCTGTTGTCGTGCATGACCAGACCTCTGAGCAATAATCTAAATGTGATTAAACCAGACTTTTAATGACAGCACCCTTTACATTTAAAGGTAAAAGATCAGAGCATCTCCTAATAGCCGAAAGACTTCTGCCCATTTTATTTATTACTTTGTTAATGTGTTTAGACCATGTTAAGTTACTATCAAATATTATTCCCTGAAGTTTGGTTTCCTGCACTTGTTCTACAGCCTCATTATTTATGGATAGTTTCAGTTTCGGCTCATTCATTAACATATTTTTTGCCCCAAACGCAAAGTATTTGTTTTGGAGATGTTAAGAACTAATTTGTTGTTGGTTATCCATTCCACTACTGTTTGAAGTTCTTGATTTAAAACACTTCTAATTTCAGTCATTGTGGGTTTTGTTATATATATTGTGGAATCATGAGCATACATTCAAATGTTCGCGTCCTTTAGGGTCAATGGCAGGTCTGGTAAAAACTGAGTATAGTAATGGACCAAGACTACTTCCCTGTGGGACTCCACATCCAGTTGAGGGGAAAATAGCATTGCAGCAATAGCATATGGTTATGCAGACTCAGGCATTAATAGGTGACAATATGCTACCAGTATGTATAGTAATACTGCATCTACTTAAAGCAAACATGTGCACTTTAATGCAAAGTGTTGCCATCTTTTCTTTCTGATCTTTTCTCATTGAATGGATGCAGGACACTTCATCACAGAGGTTGACAGAGGCAGTCCGGCAGATAAAGCAGGTCTGATGGTCAAGGACAGAGTGGTGGCTGTGGACGGCCATAATGTGGACAACTGTGGCCATTACCAGGTGGTGGACAGGATCAAACAGAGCTGCAACAAATGCATGCTCCTAGTGGTGGACAAAGACACAGAAGAAATGTTCACACAGGTGAGACAGACTGACATTACAAGTTTTAGCACCTTAGTACTGTTCTAAAGCACAAATAGGAGGTACTTGTATTTACTTGAGGATCTACATTTGCACCCTTAAAGATCTGGAACTATTTTAGTGACATCTTCCGGATCATTTTTTCCCCATATTTAACCTTTAGTGATTAATCAGTTACTTATTTATAACATTATCCTCCGAATGTTGCAACTTTCAGTGAAAACCAAGTATTTACTCATATTTAATTTACTGATCATGTTGATATTTATAAAAGCTCAGAGTGCATTCAAAGGTTATTAAATCAAATCAAAGAAAACTGAAGCAAAAGTAATGTTTTTCAGCTAAATTTATCATTAAATGAACACAAAAACAAGTGTCTACAGCCACTGTCATTTATCAAATTGCATTGATTTTTGATGGAATCAGTTGCAGAAAAGTATGGTGTTTTCATGTTCACTACAGAATTTCTGACTGTCCAAAAAAAAAGAACTGAATTAATTAAATGTAGTTGATAATTCATTAAAAATGTATTAATGGGATGTTCAAACATTATCAAACATTTTAGGTCTGTAGATGTTTTCGTCCGGTGGCTGTTCAGATCTTTATGCAGATTTATACTTCTATTTCCCAGAGGCAAATGTACTTTAAATTCCTTTACATTCATTTTCTAATTTCAGTTACTAGTTACTTTTCAGATTATACTCAGAGGAGAATATGAATGAACAGTCTTACACAGTACAGAACAGAGCAGTCTGATTATGAACCTAACATTCTGCCACTACACTGATGCCTCATTTTGAACCCTTGAAGACACACAGCTCCCAAATTATTATTTTTTGCCGTTCTCAAGTGATTTATCACCATTTATTACAATATTATCCTCTACATTTTGCATTTTTCTGTGAAAATCATGTATTGTCCTCTATTCAATTTACTGATCATGTAGATGTTCATCAAAGCTCAGAGCAAATTCAAAGATTATATAAAAATAGAAAAAATATGGAAAAAGTGACTTTATCAATAAAATATATAATTAACTGACAGTAAGAGTCTCCATCCACTGTCACTGATCCAACTCCATGGGTTTTTCTGGTGAATCAATAGCTACTTCTACACAGAGATCCCAGAAAAAAGGTGAGATGGTGATCCCACCTTTTTTCCACCACTGATCGATTTCAACAGCCAAGCCAAAGGAGTAACAGAGGTGAGACAGGCTGGAGTGTTAGACAGCGGACCTGCATTCTGGAATCAAAGGGGCGGTGACGCAGCGCTCATTTCTAAACCCACCCCCAGCACAGGAGAGACAGCGGGCACATGTGGAGGCACTGGCATGGATTCTGCAGCCAGCCGGTTTTGTGTCCCGGGTGAAAATGGCACGTAGCCGCAGAATCATGCCAGTTCCTCCACATGTGCCCGCTGCCTCTCCTGCGCCAGGGGTCACCATCATCAAAACGTCACACCTTGGTTGTGAAATGAGAGGTGTTCCTTTTACATAGTGTTCCAGAATCATGATCCCACCTTTGTCACAGCTCTGTTACTACCTCCAGAGGTGTTACAAAGCCGCGATGAAGGTGGGACCACATGATCCCACCATTCCGTTTACACAGACGTCGTTCCGGAATAAAGTCGAAATATTCCCGCAACAGAAGTGCTGCGTAAAAGGGGCTAATGTTGCAGAAGATGACAGTGTTTCCACTTTCACTATGGACCCTCTGAATGTCTATATCTGATGACCATGAAAAGACGACAAACTGCATTTTACCTGAATTATTTAGATGTGTTGATGGGATAAGTAGCTCAACAATTATTAAAACTTTTAGATCAGTAGATACCTTTGGTCAGCAGTGGATGTTTGGGTCTTTACAGGTTAATAATTACTGATATCAGTGATGGAATATTACTTCAGGATACTCAGTCTACAATGTGTCCCACACAGGCAAATGTGTCTCCGATGATTTTCTGGGAGGAGACAAAGGATTCCCTCTTACCACCAAGCTATACAGAAGCTGTCAATGCACCCACTGTTGTTCGGCCGCCAACGCCCCCCCAGGAGCCGAAGGAAGAGCTCAAGCCCAAACTGTGTAAAATGGAGAGGTCTTCAGCTGGATTTGGCTTCCACCTAAATGGCATCCAAGGAGTGTGTGGACAGTACATTAAAGAGGTAAGACTGACAACATTCTCTATGTTATCTTTACAGTCTGCCATCAGACTGGTTACATCTTGGAAACATTTCATCTCAGGTGGTGAAGGGTGGTGTAGCTGACAGGGCAGGGCTGGAAGATGACGACATCGTAGTGGAAGTGAACGGCGTAAATGTGGAGAACAGCAACCACGATGAGGTGGTGGCATTGATTCGTGCCAGCGGCAGCTCTCTGGAGATGCTGGTGGCTTCGAAGAGCGTCTACGACCAGCTGAAGGCTAAAGGAGTGAACATCACACGCCATCTGCTCGGGGAAACGTCCTATGCTCAGGTCCACGCCGCTGCCACTCCAGAGGACAA
Source organism: Apogon hyalosoma (assembly GCA_037367295.1). NCBI lineage: Eukaryota > Metazoa > Chordata > Actinopteri > Kurtiformes > Apogonidae > Apogon > Apogon hyalosoma. Next base: position 16,916,554 of record JAPQRP010000016.1, on the reverse strand, counting down.
CAGACAAGAAGAGGCCAGGCATGAACCCCCGACTGAACCACAAAGAGATAGGGTGAGTGAAGTTTGTAACAATATGGCCGCATTATTCCCTTATTATCCTCTCCAGCAGATCCTGCATAGAAGAGTCAATGATCACATTAATTATAGGTTTGAGACTTGTATTTTCTGTCTTCTTTTAGACCCCGTCTGTGTCATCATCTTCATCTCAGGATAGCGTTGATGAGAGACTCTGAGAAGACACTAACAGGACCTGTTTTCTGATTTAGCCTCCGTCAATCTGATGTTGATCCATGTTGTTTATTAAATCACCTCTACGCACCTCACACATCCAGTTGATATCAATGACGAAATGAAAGACATTAATATTTACCTTTAAATTATAGCAGATCAACTGTGCAAACGGACTGCAAACAAATCCTTATATTTTTGTCTTTCTTTGATGAACAACACACATACATGTTGATGAGCCTGTGCAATGACTTTCCCATATAAGAGATTATCAGTGATGCCAAAATTAAGAATTTACACATCTAAGGATATTAATAAAGTCACCAGTGAATATTGTGGATTTTTACTCAGTGCAAACACTTTTTCCTGCTTCTACAAATAAAATGAGCACCGTGTTATATGAATGGAAAGAAATCAACACAAACTGACTGAATTATATTGTCTTTATGGGTTTTTGATTGTTCTTCCAATTACATGGCACACTTGACAAAGACAGACGATGATGATGGTGAGTGACATATTCATATAGTCCTGTTCATTTAGTAAAGCGGGGATGTGCCGTGAACTGTACAGCTCCAGTGTTTTCAAACAAACTAAATAAAAAAACTCATTTTGGCCCAAGATTCGCAGATTCAAGAGCACTGAGAACAAAGTGTTTCCATGTAAAATTTAATTATTTTCTTCAAGAGTTGTTCCCTCCAATATTATCCCATCACTTGTATCCAACATTATCCTGGACTCGGGAAGTTTAGAGCTTTCCCAGTGTGTCCAGAAAATTATGTGCTTAGAAAAAAAAAAAAAAAAGATTCAGATGTCAAAAGTTCCAAATTAAAAGTCACCCTAAGAGTCAGCAGTCACATCCTAGGCGGGACGCTGGTCAGAGGGTCATGTGCTTCTCTGGTGCCTGTTTATGGGCAAGATAAAGGAAGAGGATGCTGGACAGGGCGCTGACCAGGAAGATGACGTCAAACCAGCGGTGATAGAAATTGAACTGCAGCTCTCCCAACACCTCCGTCACTATAGAGCGATACTCCAGTGGCATGCTCATGCGCATCAGTAACACCGAAGATACAAAGTACATCCCCTGAAAGAGTAAAACAGAGAGGGAATTACTGTTTCATCTGTTGTGTGTATGTCGCACTGCATTAAAAAGGACGCACACTCACCATGATCTGAGCAAGCACAAGCACAATCACATTGGAAGACTTGCTGCTTGATATTGCATAGAAGAACTGTAATGAAATAGAACAAATATAACAAACAGTTTTGGTACTACTGACATAACACTTAACACCAGCTAAAGAATTTACACATTTGGGTGCTTCTATGAAACTGGGTTCATTTTGGTACCTGCCATTTTGTCAGCTTTTTAGACCCAATAATAAAAGAGACATTTAGACATATTTCCCCCCAGGATGTACCTAATGATGACCTCAGATAAATGCAAAAAAAGTATACCATGTTACATGCGGATTTTTGTATAAAAAAAAAATATTTAAAAAATTTTAAATGTGTTTTATCTCAAAAATAGTTTCTCTTTTATCTCAGTAAAAATGTATTTTTAAAATAGACCCAAAGTGCTTCCAAACTTGCTTCATATCATTAGTCTATAGCTGGTTTGAATTTTTAGCCCCAATGTCCTGTTTTTAGGATCAGTTTCATAGAAGCACCCATTTATCATCGGCAATATGCTTTGATAATGTGATCATTTTACCTTTGTGAGGGTGATGAGCAGGCCTCGTATGGACGTTACAATTATTATTCCCACCAAGATGAAGGAGATGTGCTGCGACCAAAACTTTACCTGTGACACAACAAATGAATAAGTAAAGAAATGGAAAAGGAAAACAGAATAGGGTTATTATCTATTCATTTATACAGTCGTGGAAAAAAATATTAGACCACCATAAGTCATCAAAAACAATGGTTATGCAATCAAGTACTAACTCCCGTGTGTATCATGTGACTAACACGGACAGAAAAGAAAACGTGGAATGCCTAAAAGCACTGTTTTTGTCAGAACAACGCCATAGATACTGATGTAAGAACAGAAGTGATTTTGGTTATTATCAAGAAAACATGGAAAATGGATAGATATCAGCTCTGAAATTAAACTACTATGAGCTATTTTTGTTCTCATCATTATATTTCTCCAAACAAATGTACCTTTAGTTGCACCAGGCATTAAAATGAACTAGAAATTGAAGAAAACAAGGGTGGTCTAATAATTATATTATTATATATTATTATATATTAATACATATATTGAGCAAAAATATAAACACACCATGTACAATATTTGTGTAACACAAGACGTGCAGCCCAAAACGAGCTCATGATGTCTTATAATTGTAAAACGTGGTTAATTCTCTTGATTTGTAAACAAATTTTGTGTCTATGTCTGTGAGTGAGCACTTGCTCAGTGATCCAGTGATTCCACCCCCAACACACCTGTGGCATGTCCAGATGCTGCTCAAACAGCATTAACAGTATTCAGACACTCCTTATACTGGGGACGATAAAAGGACACCTCAAAATGTCACATTTACTCAGATGTCACCATGCCACAGGTATCGTAAATCACGTTGGAATGGTTCCAGATAACATCCCATAGCTCCGTGGAGCCCTCAAAGAGGAGTGGAATAACATTCCACGGGCCACAATTGACAATATTGTCAACTCGATGAGAAGATGATGTGTTGCTCTACAGGAAGCCAATAGTGGACACACAAAATATCAAGTTGTGCTTTCTTTCAGCTGGCCCCCACCGAGTCCACATGAATATCAATATAATATAATATCAATATAATACTGAATGCCAGATGCCGCCATCGTGTTCTAACGGACAGTAATCTGTACCACACTGATTGTCTGTGATTTAATATATTGTGCAACACCTAATGCTATTAAAATGTAAAGTGTCACATGGTGCTTTTATATTTTTGCTCAGTGTATATGTAATTCAAGGCAGTAAGTGTCTAGATGGGGAAAAAAAAGATATGCTCAGGTTCACTGTAGATCAAGACAGAGAGATAATGATTTACAGTCATGGTATATGACATGTGACTACTTCTGTAGATATGTATGTGAGCGTGTGTGTAAGAGCTTACGTCAAACTGGATGCCTAGGTAGTTCACTGTAATTTCAATGCCCCTCGTCACCGGATCAGTCTTTCCAACTCGGTCAAACACAATGTTTATAGTGGCCTAAAACAGGAAGAGTATGAGATTTGGAAAATAAATTTCATAGACCTCGGACACAAGATTTTTGACTGCTTAACTGAACAATGACTATAACACACCCATTAATGTACATAAGTGTGATTAAAAAGACACATTGACAGGATAGAGATGTAAATACTCACCATGAATATTTTCCAAACACAATAGATGGAGAAGAAGTATCCGAGAAAGTTGAAGTATTTCCCCTGGAATGTCTTTGAATACTCAATTCGCTCCTATAGATAAGGAAAGGTGGTGGTCAACAGGATATCATTTGGAAACCATATCCTTTATGGTACAGATAAAAAGGGAGTGCACATAGTCTAACAGTGCCACAATTACTGCAATGTCTGCAGTTTGAGTCCAGGCCAGAGGAGCTCTAGGAAAACCTCAGCAGAAGCATCAGTGGTGGATTTAAGTTTAATTTTAGGACTGTTTCCACATTCCAATTATGGTAGATTTAAACACACAGTATGTCATTTGTGCAGTTAGGATAATGTCCAAAAATAGAGTAAAAGTAGTGTTGTTTTCTCCACTATTACTGATGAAATGTAGAAATCATGTCATGAGATAAAGTGTTTTTATTTTTTCCATATTTTGCTCAGTGATACATATTCATATTATCTCATTTCCTTCTCATGAAATAGTCGCAAGTAACGTTTGCTAGCATAACGCTGATAGAGAACCTAACACATTTACCCTGTATTTACTATGTCGTATGTAGTGGGATATGACACGTAACCAAACAGTTCACAGTGAATAAAACTGGATTTCTCTAATTTTAAACATCAAAACATTTGATATAAGACACAAGTCAACATAATATATATCATTGCTCTATTTGTTTTAAGATATTGCAGTGTGGACCTGCTACACATCATAGCTGTCTGTAAGTGACGTATGCTGTGTGTTAGTGTAGATGTGTCACCTTGGTCGCTTGCAGGTCTACAGTCTCCAGAAAGAGTTGTCGACTCAGCTCCTCTAGAGCGTCGACTTCTTGCTGGATCAGAGAGAGGTCTGAAGAGAACAGGTTAAGGCTCATCTTTACTAACACGAGTACTAGTTTCAGGGTTCCTACTCTTTTCCTGAAATTATTTTCCAGGACTTTTCCAGGACATGTTCAGCTGCTAGAGAAAAGTTATCACATCATACACTAATCCATTCCTGTGTCCCCCTCATTCTTTGGAAGTGTTCTTTTCTACAGTTGTAACTGGCATTTACCCAGACTGTTTCTATGTTTATTACTCAGACATATGATGTGCAGTCTATGGCTATGATTTATCTATGGAAAATAATTATGACAAATGTATCCTAGAATAATGCAAACACACCCACAGATTACTGGAGTTAGTGTTCAACTGGGCAATTCCCAACTCAGCTTTCTCTTCTCTCTTACTTTCTCTCCTGCACTTCCTCTAAAAATATTTGTATATTTTCAATAAATCACTGAAAACAATTTCCTTTGTTTCATCTCAGTTTAGGCACACAAGGTCACAACACAGGGGGAGGATAAATAACACTATGTAACACAATTTTTGTTCCTGGCTTCTAAGTGTTATATTTCAATTGCTTATGTCTAAAATATGTGAAAAAATGACTTCATTAAGCACAAACTTTGCTTTCATGACAACAGCACGAAGAAAACT
>JAPQRP010000016.1:16890032-16911359 GCA_037367295.1 Apogon hyalosoma | reverse complement strand
CACAGAAGCAAAGTTTTTCTGGAATAACAGTGATTTCCTTTCTGTTCTAGACCTAACAGGTTAGGAAAACACACTTTCAACCCAGGAACAGAACAAAAGTGAAAATTTGTTACATAGTGTAATTTTCCAGGATAACTTAACCATTTCCAGGACATCTGAGCTTTTTTCTCATTTTCCATGACTGGAAAATTGGTCAATCGTTTTCCAGGTTTTCCAGGATGAGTGAGAACCCTGAGTTTAATATCTGTATTATTCAATGTTAGTGTCCAAGGATACTTTCGCTGCCTGTTTGTGTGGAGGTCACACTCTTTATCATGCCCCAGAATCCCGTCTGTTTGTTCTGGTCTTCCCCACGCTGGTACATCTGCCTCCGTGTCATAGCAATTCTGCATTTAGTAAAGATACATTACACAAGGCTGCGAAACAGTTTTAAAACAGATTTAATGGGAAGACGATTACTTACCGTTTTTTCTTGCTGACAATCATGTCCATTGTTTGGAGTAGTCGCCTTTCCAGAGCAAGTATGTCACTGTCTGTTACATTTCTATGAACACATCAGCAGCTTGTGTTTGAGTATTGTGTAAACATAGACGATACAAGGGCATTACAACAACTGATACATAATTGGATTCTTATTAATGTGTGGTCCGGTTGTGTCAGAGTCAGAGAAAACCAACACCTGGACTTACCTGAGAAAATACGACATGTATGTGTAGGGACAGTTGACAGCACCAAACCCCGACAGCAACGCCATGAGCGTCACACCTATTACACCAACACGACTGATTAACTGCTCAATGGACAAGATTCCTAATGACAAGACATCAAAGAAATGAGAAGTTATTACCCACCCATCTTAACACGATTATGTGAACCAAGAGCAATTATTTTGCAATTATTCATATTATAAGTGAAAGGAGATAACTGTCTCCATTCACCTGTATAAAAGCACCTATATAGATCAAACTGACAGGAATGTCTCATTTCCATCATAATTTCCACATCCTTTTATTCTCGTTGAGGTTTAACATTTAACATCTCTTAAAGATGTGATTTCCATGAACCTGGTTAATCTCAAAGCACATCATCAATGTCATTGTCACTGTATATTTCAGTAACAGATTTTATATATTTAAGTTATTTATGTCAAATCTGCCCTGCACAATTTCTGTTTACAAAGCCTAAAATATTAAATACAAGGGTTTTTTTTTTTTAGGTGTTCCTGTGCTCTTCTTCATTGGGTGTGGTGTCTTTGTTAATAAACTGTAATCTATCCAAAAGATGGTTAAATCATTTAATTCAATTATTTAAACCTTGACTTCTATCAACATTACAAATGATTCAGGATTTTAAATCAATTGTTTTCTGGCTACATGAACTAAAGATTTAGGGGTGCACCAATAGATCAGTATCAACCAATATTTGCAGATAATAGTCATCAATATCTGAATCAGCATATAAAATGGCTTTTCACTGATAGCAGATGCAGATATTCATCTGTCATGTTATATTATTAAGCTTAAGGTTTACTCATTAATTTCTATTTTATAATCTGTTTTCATTCAAAGATGTGATAGGAAGGACTGAAAGACTTAACAATATCAGCCATCAGTCAAAATGTCATTTTAAGTATCAGTATCAGGCAATAATTTTGCAATGGGTGCATTCCTGCACAAAACATGAGTGAAAAATGCTCTCTTTATAAAACTATGACCATATTCGACTTCAGACACATTCACAATAAGATATTACAAGGAGAAGCAAGCAGGTTGTGATTTAAATTTCTGTTGAACAAAAATTTCCCTTTTGTGATTCAATCATTTTTTGCAACTTTCAGAAATCTGTATTATGTAGACAGCCAAATGTGCTGAGATTTCAAAGTACAAGGCAGGAAGATTTTTTTGCCAAGTGAAGAAAACGATTCACTCACCATGTTTTGGACTGAGGATTGGAAATGGGTCCCCCAACTTCCAGAAGAAATACATGAAGGTGAACCACACCATACAGGCAAAAAGAAGCCTTTGTCTGTGCACTACAGATACACAGTTTTTGTGACAAAATGAAAATCAGCATCTGTGTCATTTATTCAACAGTGTTTGTTCAGTGGTTAAATGTAGTTGAACTTACACAGACGTATGTTGCTGACAACAAAGTACCCAATGTAGAAAGGCACCACAAAGATGAGAACCAGCAGTATCACATACAAGTTCAGCTTCCAGTGAAAATACCTGGAACTGTAGCACAAGGTAAAGGTCCTGAGTCTTCATTTGGAAGTAATTTGGAATAAAACACTCTTATATTCTACAAAAATGTACTTACCTACTACTTAAGGCACCCAGAATCTCAAAAATGATGAGCTCAAACATGGTACATGAAAAAGCAAAGGTGACAGAGAAAACCACTTGGACAACATACTGCCGCACCTGTCAACAAGTACCAAACACAACCAAGGGAAATGAACCATTATCGAACCCAACAGCTCCACTGGATGGTGTTTTACTGACAACAAATTAATGCCTACACAACTAAAATAACAATAAATAATAAATATACCATACCTCATAGTCTTTGAAAAGCTGCCGCATGAAAAATAACCAGCCAAATCCAAAGAACAGCACCTGTATAAGATTAAGGAGAAATTATGTGAAAAAGCGTTCGAATAATATCACAGTCACACACTTTAAAACTTTGCTGAGATAACTTACTCACCTCAGAGTACATTTGTCTATTACTCTAACAAAATTGTAAACATGAGTAGTTAGTCCTTGATTATAAATTAAAGAAACATCAATGGATGGAATTGCTCACAAATACAACTTTTTTCTACAGCACCAAATATGAAATAAACTGCTATCAAATATTCAAAGTAAAATGAAAAAATAAAATATGTAAGTCCTAATCATCATTAGACTCTTTGTCTTATCCTGTGAAAGATCAGCTAAGGTCTTTCTTAGATTTAATGCACTGTATATCTACTGACAATCCATTTAAAAGTTAAAAACTGGCTCTCTAAAATGTCTGGGTGATATGATTAGTTTGAAAATTGATTTTTAGCCCTGAGTAAAAGCTAAAGAAAGGATTTAAAGTTTAATTTATGCTCTGAACATTTCAGTAATCTAGAGGTAGAACATTCACAACTGAATTCAGAACGCTGCAGCTCGAGTTCTGACCAGAACTAAGAGATCAGAGCATATGACTCCAGTTCTAAAGTCTTTACACTGGCTCCAGTCAGCTACAGAATAGATTTTAAAGTTCTGCTACTGGTCTACAAGTCACTGAATGGTTTAGGTCCAGAATACATGAATGACATGTTAATAGAATACAAACCCAGTAGGGCTCTGAGGTCAGCTGACTCAGGTCAACTAGTCCAGTCCAGTTCAAACTAAACCTCGTGAAGCAGCTTTTAGCTGTTCTGCTGCACAAAACTGGAACAAGCTACCAACTGACCTGAAATCATACCCAAATGTGAACATTTTTAAGTCCAGGTTAAAAACCTTCCTCTTTTCATGCACTTTTGAGTAAACTCTTTTCAATCTTGTCTTTTAAATGTATTTTTTTATCTTAATGTCTTGCTTTACTCTATTTTAATTTTAATGTTAATTTAATGTATGGTTTAAATATAATTAATGTATTTATTTCACTCTGGGAATGCATTTTAAAAATCACATTTTATCTCAAATTATTTTAATGTTTTTTACCCTTTTAGTGATAATTAATGTCTTTTATTCTTCTGTGATTGTTTTTATGCCTTTGTAAAGCACTTTGAGTTACCCTGTGTATGAATAGTGCTATACAAATGAATTTGCCTTGCCTTTCATAATTAAATGTTTGTTCAATGCCATAAAATAACAATTAACACCGCAAGACACTGAGAAATGGTGTGTTTATCTGACAGTGTAAATAAAATAATCCCTAAAAGGAAACACCAGCTATTACTCATGATAAAGCACTAGTAGTATGTGATAAACTGATACAGTGAGAATCATAGCTGCTGATCTCCAAGGAAAATGATCAATACAAAAAAAAAAAAAAAAGCATTCTGTGACAAATGGTATTAGCCCTACTACCATAAACTTTAAGGACTTCAACAGAGCAGCAATGACAGCTGAATTATCCACAATTAGATTAATCATCAGCTATTTTTAATGATTCAAAAATTTTGTACGTTTTTAGGAATACAAGATTCTATTGTCTGGTAAAAATTATTTAATTCCAGTATTATCTGATTCTTTCCTGCTCTGTTAGAATGAACTGCATAAGTTTGACGTGTGGATCAATTTAGACATTTGAGGATGTCACTTTGGACTTTGTAAAACACTGATTGACATTTTCTGACATGTAGACGAAACAATTGAGTGATTAATCTAGAAAATAATCGACAATGAATATAACTGTTAATTGCGGATTTATAATACTGGGATTAGTCTGTTTTAGAATAAAGTCATATTTCAGTTTAAATACATAGGTTTGAGAGGGTTTTAGACAAAACAATGACATATTTGCCTCAGTTTTGTGCATATATTTGCACAGTAAATAGTGGATTTAAAACACATGATGCCGTACATAGAAAAGGAGGTTTTCTTACTAATATTACCCACTTTTTCGTTAGACTTCAGCTGAAGTTAGATTAAAAGTTCTGCGGGCCTACATCAGTACTCAAAGATTGTCTCACAATCAGCTAAAAAGTATTGAATAACAGTATACCATTAACTCACGCACGCTTTTATTATACTTGTCCAAAATAATAAATAAACGTGAACCAACCTGTGAGGTGAACATAATGACTGAATCCACCAGAAACGACATGTTTTCTGTTTACCAGCTCTTTGCTTCGTTGCAAGCTCAAAACACGGGAGTAGAAGAGTATCAGGCAGAGTCAGTTCATTGCCATAAAAAAATTAATGCGATTTTAACGTAAAACGTCTGTTAGGTGCCTAATAAACTCATTTTAGAGGCGTTTGTAGTTCAACTGTCAGATTACACGATAGTCCGGATAGGTACGTCATTAAAATGAGTCCGACAAACACACTTCCGTCGTATAAAGGTGACGTATCTGGGAAAATAAAATAAAATAAATAAAAAATATAATATTACTAACATTTGGGATTGTTTTAAAGCAGAGCTCACGATAAAATAAACATTTACAGGTATACTTTTTTTTTACATAATTGTAAAATACAAACAATATAAATCAACGAACGTCGTATGTGTTGGCATATAAATGTAATGATCATATTGACCAGCAGGGGTCGACACAAGCGCATTCAAAATGCTACAGCATTCTCAGTGTGAGAACCTTCATTAGCAGATATGCATCTGCACCTGCCCCACACAGCAATGGCTCAAAGTGACGCTAGAGGGCGCTGTTTCCACTGCCGGAGCTGCGTCTGAGGAGGACTTCGAGAACAGCTGACTGAAGTTTGGAGCCGCAGCCTGCTGGTCCTCATTGTGCTGGTGGTGCAGAGAATAGAAAACACTCGGATGGGTAAAAATAGTTTGGAGTGATGTTTGAAGATACGGCTGGATCATGAGGATGGGCGAGATGCTGCTGAACTAGAATATTTACTGACTTTAACTTGTTGGACTAGGACAGCAACAAGAGGTGAGTAACCCCCTCTGATCTGTGATCTGTTTGGATGGAATGCCATCAGTGGAATGGGAGTTTCCTAGTTTGACCCAATTTATGAAAAATATGCCCTAATTTTACATATGTTGTTTAGCTAAATGCACTATATTAGGTTTTTAGGCTATTTTCTGTTTATCTTTTTTTCTTTTTTTTTTTTTTTAGTTATATTCATTGTAAGGTTTGTGATATGGCAGAAATATTCAGTTTGAAGAGCTATGACAACTTTAATGTCTGTTGGCTTCTTATCTGCAGATCTTAGTACATTATAACTGCATAATCTCCATATCTGTGCATCGTAGTAGTTTTTTGTTTGTCTGCATGTTTCAGTGCAGGTTAAGAAGTTTCAATTGCACCCAAAGAGAGAAATAGTTTCCCTTAATAAGGATTACAATGATGTGATGTTCCTTTTGAGCCACTGTTGGCTCCCTGGTAGCTTAAATGTTGAGGAATTTAAGCTGTGATTTGGGTTACGATGACTGAAATCTGTCCACATCTCAGTGCCACTCCTTCTTCTCCCTGTTAAATGAGCAATGATGAAGATGATGATCCAGGCCTGCTGTAGGAAAGGTCTGCAAGTGTGTTTTCTCCTACTGATGGTGGGAAGATTGCAGGGTGAGTGCGTCATCTCAGACAAATCAGACCAGACTGGATTTACAGAGTATCCAGCATGTCATCAACATATTTGACAAATGTTTCAGGTAAGGTCACAGCCCCAGCACGTCTGGAAGCTCCGGTGAACAAGCCCTTCACTCTGACCTGCATTGTTTCAAGGGAACGAGGCGAGTCTGTGCGGCAGGTGCGGTGGATAGATGTCCAGAACCAGACCCTGCTGAGCTACCAGCCTGGAAACAAGGACAGTGTGAGTGGACAGCAGCATGTGGAGCTCGGCCCCTCCCCGAGGGACACCTCTGCTGTCGTCATACACAGGGTGGGCTTCCGTGACGAAGGCTGCTACACCTGCATCTTTGACATGCATCCGTCTGGGTCACAGCAAGGACAGACGTGTCTAACTGTTACCTGTGAGCAAGGCTTTCTTTACTTTCTCTGATTTTATTAATGATCATAAATAAGGAAAATCTGCGACAAAAAAATGTGTGTATGTGACTTTCTCATTGAAGCCTTCATTAAATCTGCACAAATTACCACTACACCTCTGAAATACATTTATATTAGGGAAAAAAAAAACCTGGTAATGGATGCTTCAGTGAGCCAAAAAAAAAAAAAAAAAAACACAAAATGTGAATCTGTATAAAGGAATTGAGCAGAAGGCATGGACAACAAAAGGGCACAAAGGTCTGTTGCAAATAAATTTAATCAGTAATGTTCCAAAAGTGAGAGTGCAAAAGTACAGCCAGAAACTACTCTGACCAAAAACTAAGTCATTTAGAAATCCAATCCATCTTTATTTGTAAAGCACTTTTAAACAACTGTAGTGGACAAAAGTGCTGTACAGAAGAATAAATAAAAACTAAATAAAAGAATAAAATATAAGAATAGATTAAAAGACATAGAACCACTGTACAAAAAAGAAAACAGTGCTGTACAGAAGAATAAATAAAAAACAAAATAAAAGAATAAAATACAAGAGTAGATTGAAAAAACATAAAAAGCTATACAATTAAAACCAACAAAAAATAAGAACAATAAACCAATACCAAATAAAACAGTAGAATAACAGTAATACATTCAAACATCTCACATGGTTTCAAAAGCCAAGGAGAAAAGATGGGTTTTAAAAAGGGATTTTAAAACCGACAGAGAGGACACCTGTCTGATATGGAGAGGCAGATGGTTCCTTAGTTTAGGAGCTGCTGCAGCAAAGGCACACTCACCCCTGAACTTATGCTTAGTTTTTGGATACGCTCAGGAGCAGTTGATCAGCTGACCTAGAGAGAGCGAGGAGGTGTATAAAGCTGCAGCAGCTCGGAGAGGTAGGGCGGGGCCAGGCCATTTAGGATAGAAATGGCCAAAGGGGTATTGTAATCAATTTGTCGTCTGTCTATCTTTTCAATGATATAATCACATTATCTGAAGAATGCATTGACATATCTGCACCAAATCTATACTGTGGGTGCATCTTGGCATGGAGCAGAAGCCGATTGAAAATAGGTGACCTTGACCTACGGTTTCAAGGTCAAACAGCCTTGTATAATATCTGAGTAATTTTAAATATAAATATGTATGTAATAACTTTTACACAAAGACAATCTAATCTAAATTATAGGACAGTAACTTTCAACAGAATCTTACACTATATTTGGCCGAGGGGGATTAAAAGTGCACGTTATGTTATTACCATCGCCACCATGTTTCAACCATGTCTTTATCAGTGCCATACATTAATTTAAGGTTTCCAGCAGACAATTAAAGGTTCAGAGTGTAAAATCTTGGCAAATACAGGGATCTACTTAAAGCTGAATATTACTTTATTATATTAAAACCATAAGGAAGAGCACTATCACTTAGATGTTAAGTATGTGTTGGCCTAGTTGAGCCATTTCCGTCTTATTAGAAAAGTTACTGAATTGATTTAAGAAAACAAACATGTTGTCCACATGAACACAGTAATGCTGATGATGGGATGAATGATGAAAATATGCTTTTGATTCCGTAACAGATGAAAGAAAGTGATCCTGCCTCATAAATTAGGTAGGAGAAATGTCCAAAGGGAAAAACTGAGAGGCTCATATATCCAGAATGAGCCGTTTGATCACAGTACCTAAAATGTAAAATAGGGTAACTGTAATTTATCAGTACTCTGAAACAGAGGTATTACATTAACAGATCAGAGGAGTGTCATAACTCCATGATTTCTCCCTTTGTTTCTGGTTCATTTCAGTCTTTGTTGGTTTTTCATGACTTAATGATTTTGGATGGTTGCCCCTCGCACCCACCCTTTAAACAAAACCATTCTCAAATAGACTCCAGGGACAATAAGTCCTCCCAACAAACCTGTGTATCAACCTACTGTGGGGATTTACCGCTAAGTTATGTGCGTGCACAGCCTTCTTAACCCCGATCCAACCTCTGAACACAAGTTGATGAGACTGTAGAGATGCAGCCAGTCATGTTAATAAAAAGCTGTGGAGCAGTGGGAGCAGAAAGGCTCATTGCTTTAACCAGAAACAGATGTTACAGATTCCAGTGACTGGTTTCTGTTTGGTGGTCTCATATTTCTCCATATTAACTCTCGTGTTTTTTCTCCCCGTCTGTCTCCATGTTCTTTCCCTTATCTTTTTTTCCGTCATCCATCCTCTTTTTGTTGTGTTGTCGTGCTTCTCTTGCTCCTAGCACAAGTTACTGTTGACCGAAATAAGACAGCAGTGAGTGGGAAAAAAGCCTCCCTCTCATGCTCCTACGGTTTGCCTGAAAAGGTGCAGCAGGTTGTTTGGAAGCATACGTCAGCAGAGGGACTCTCCAGTGAGGTGGCGTCATTCGCCAAGCGGAGCGACCCCATGATCGAGCCGCCGTACCAGGGAAGGGTGTGGCTCAGCACCTCCCTGTCCGACAGCCAGCTCACCATCCAGCCTGTGGCGATCAAGGATGAGGGCTGCTACACCTGTCTGTACCACACACATCCTGACGGGCCAAAGGGCTCCACGGTCTGCCTCTCCACGTACGGTAAATGTCTTTTATGGAAAACTCAAACTCCAGCCACTGTACATATTTTTATACAGCAGCTCTACACTGCATCTAGATGCAGAGTACAGTCATGGCCACTGTCAATTTGCTGCCTATGTTTTTCTTTTGCATACACTGATGAACAATTATTAGTATGATTAGTAGGTTTCAAAGACTTTTATTGAGAATTAAATCACATTTAACCCTTAAAGACCCAAACATCCACCAGCAACCAAAACCATCTACTGATCTAAAATGTATAACACCTGTTAATGCACTAATCCTATCAATCCATGTAAATAATTGGTGTAAAATCCTTTCATGGTCATCAGATATGAGCCATTTGGACGTTCAGAGGTTCTGTAGTGAACATGGAAACACTTTCATCTTCTACAACACTGATTCACTGGTAAAACCCATGGAGTTGGATCAATAACAGCAGTCATAGACACTTGTTTTAGGTTCAGTAAATAATATATTTTACTGAAAAAGTCACTTTTTTGTTACACTAACCCTCAAGTTTAATTTGAGTTTTTATGAACTTCTACAGTCGCAGAAAAAATTATTAGACCACCCTTGTTTTCTTCAATTTCTTGTACATTTTAATGCCTGGTACAACTAAACGTACATCTGTTTGGAGAAATATAATGATAACAACAAAAATAGCTCATAGTAGTTTAATTTCAGAGCTGATATCTATCCATTTTCCATGTTTTCTTGATAATAACCAAAATTACTTCAGTTCTTCCATCAAAATCTATGGCACTGTACTGACAAAAACAGTGCCTTTATTCATTCCATGTTTTCTTTTCTGCCTGTTTTAGTCACATGATACACACAGGCGTTAGTACTGGATTGCATGACCATTGTTTTTGATGGTCTAATAATTTTTTCCATGACTGTGTATGATCAGTAAATTAATATTGCAAAATACCTGATTTTCACTGAAAAAATGCAAAATACACAGGATTATTTCATAATAAATTACAAATCACTTAAGAAATGTTAAATACAGGAAAAAAAATAATTTTGGAACTACCACAAAAGTAGCACTGGGTCTTTATGGGTTAAGCAAAAAAAATCCATTGGTGTCATTATAAAGGGATTAAGTCTCCTGTCAGTGCCCTTCATTGCGATACTGATGAAGACCTGGAGTTGGTCCCTAAGGGCCTTCAATGGCAGCTCACTGCTCCTAATGTACTGTACACGGTGCTAATGCTAATGAAAAGGTTAGTGCTAAGTGGTGTGTTTGTATTAGAATGAGTAAAAGCCAGAGACTGAATTTCCCTATTCAGATAATGACTTGAGTTAGCCTTGGCCTTAACTGTAATAAAAACATAATACATTTGGTCTTTGTACCGTGCAGCATTACTTCCACATATTTTTCTCCTTTAACTGTTTACTTAAATTTAATGGATTTCATGGTTGGTTGTCAGTTGTTGAAACTAATGAATTTCCCTTTCAAGTCCAAAGCACCTTATGAAGAAAAGCTCAAATTAGGAACTTTTACAAGCATTGGCATCTCACATCAAGGATCAGACTTGTGAAATAGGTGTTAATTTGCTTTCATAATGGTTGTAATAGGTTTAAAATTAATTGTGTGAAGCTAGCAACAAGGTATTAGAAATATTTTATTAGATAAGATAGTCTTCTCAGTTTGGTTCAGTGTCAAATAATGTAGATACAGATGATGTTTTAGTTGGTTTATTCCAGCATGTGTTGGACAAGAGGAAACAATTACATATTTTTGCTACTAGACGACACGTCAGGGAATTAGAAAGGTGTTAAAAAGTCTTAGTTTAGAGACCATTTATTTTATTTTAATTTTTTTTACTTAATTTATTTTGAATATCCAAAAACAAAAAAACCAAAAAAACTAAGAAAAAAATAATGAATATTTGTACCAGATTTCAAGGTAATTTATCAAACTGACACAGTTCTCCCTAAAGGGTTGAAGGCAAATATAAAAGATAAACATATTCATTACAGAGAGATAGTTTTGATTTGTTCATACAGTTGTGATTGTTTTGTTGCTCTGTTTGATGATAGCATCACTTTTAACTTCAGCCTTTTACAAAGTGAGAAACTGAATGTTTAGAAGTGATTTTATCTTACAGGGAGCTGTCAGTAGAAGATAGGAGAACAGCTCTTGTGGGGAAAAAGGTCTTTGCTGCCTTGACCTTAGCAGAGCTTTGTGTCAGTAGGAAAGACTGGTACCTTTCCTGGGATTTAGACCGGAATGTTGATCTTTTCTTCCTGATTTCTGCGGCTGATGTTTTCATGATATGGCAGCGAGGCTAAACTCTCGGCCGATTTGTTCACACACCAACACAGAACAGTGTGTCCATGTGAAGAATGGAGCGTTTGAAAGAATGATGGAGGCAGGGAGCGAGGTCCTGATGCATGACTGTGTCAGTGTTTCCAGAACACAGTGATTCCCTCTGTGCTTTGTCTTGCTCTCTTTTTGCTCATTTGCTTTTTCAGTTTTCGCAGCGAACAGATGTGCTTTTGTTTGAAATTGAACTGTACAGTACAGTAGGTGTTTCTGGTAATGAAGCACAATTAACATTAAAGTCTTTTTTCTTACTTTTACATCAGTCTTCCACCCCCGTCCCACTCTGAATGATGCCCCCTTCTTCACTCCCACTCGGCTCTATACTGTTTATGGAAAGTATGAACGGACATGAACATTTAGTTTTATAACAAAAATCCATTAAATCCTCGACATTTGGAAAGTTGTCATATGTTTTCACTTGGCTTTTGGAAAGACAGATAAAATCAATCTGTGATGAGGTTTTTTTTATTATTATTATTCTTTAAAGTGACAGTAATGAAATAAAACCAATTACATACAATATAAATATATTTTAGTCTTATATTTTTTGTTCATTAAAAACATTCTTTATTATCGTGCCTCATATTTTATATTACAGTAAGAGTAAAGATCAAATTTAATGTGATGAAATTTGTGGTAAATTGTGAAAACGTATATGTCTAAATTCCTAAAACCCTTCTTAATGCTGTTTGGATTTTTATCAGGATTTTTCCTGTTGTGGTTTTTCCCACCCAAAACATTTGCTACAGTCCCAGCTGACTGTGGGTAAATTTCACTCTACCTAAAACTCTGAGAAGATGCAGAAGTTACAAGGGCCAAAATATCTGTGGCGAAATGCTTCCCTGCCAACAAAAATGTTCTCAGTTCCAGTGTATCACATTCCTCCTTCAGCCCCGAGAACAGAGAATTGAAAACAGGCGGATATTTACTTATGGATCTTAAGTGTGCAGGAATTCACATACCTTGGCTGATCCAAAGGCTTGGATCCCAGGTAGCATCTCAACAATCTAACAAAGACACTTGTGTGATTTAAAACCGAACACAGATCTGAACTTTGTGGAGTTGGCCGACTTTTAGTGTAATATGTTGCAAATGTCATCTATCCCAAAACGTGCCTTTCATATTTGACCGTGTTTTATTATCATTTGACACCATTTACAGATATTTTAAGGTTACAGATATGATAAACAGCCCAAGAGAATAGAAGAAGAAGAAGACAGAACTGGTCTGTCTCTGGAAAATGACAAAAAAAAAAAAGTAATTTGTCCTGCATGTTTTTAAATAAGATCATCTCATAAATTGTCTTAATAAGATACTTCAGTGCTGATCATTTAAGCTAAAACAATGATTTTCATAATATGACAGCAGATGAATATGTTTTCTTTGTTTTCAGTGTGAGACCATTTACACAATTTCCCAGTTTAAGAGTATTAAGTATATGTTACAGTGCATTATTGTGTTTTTAATCAGCAATTTGCTAGAATCGTCCTATTTTTTGGTTCTATTTGGCTATTTTAACTTTACAAAATCTTACTTTGCAAAATTCCCCATAAGTATATATTTTTTTTCCAATTTGAATATTTTTTTAAATATTCAGCATTTTCCAATAAGGCTGTTACTGTATGAGTGTGTATGAGTCATTTCATTGTGATGCTAATGTTGTTTCTGTATCTGTTTATTTTTCCCAGTGCTGCCCAAACCTCAGGTGAGTTACAAGACAACGGCTCCAGGTGTGATCGAAGCCAACTGCACCTCGGTGTCGCGCCCGCCGGCCGAGATCGTGTGGAACGTGGAGAGGGACAACCGCACCATGGGCCCCCCTTTGACCACACAGCTCCCACAGGATGATGGGACGACTCTGGTGATCAGTACGCTGACGGTCCGCTCAGGGCTGCTGAAAGACGTGTCTGTCAAGTGCTTGGTGCATCATAAAGGCCTTGAGTCACCAATTGCTGTATCCATGAACACAAAAAGTGAGTTTGTGTCAGGGATTCTGCTTTCACTACCGCCTCCTCAAAAGTTTTGATACTCAAACAGACAAACTGGGTATGCACTTGAAAAAAATCTAAACCTTACGAAGTGTATTTTTCTTATTTCTAGTCAAAATATCTCATCACGCATAAAATAAGACAATCATCTAAAGAGTAACTTTTCAGTGAGAAATAAAAAAATATTTTTAGGCAGATTTTTTTTGCCTGAATTAAGCAAAAAAAAAAAAAACAACCTTGAATTAAGCAGAAAAATCTACCAATGGAACAAGTGAAAATTATCTTGGTAAGATTTCTTGATATAAGATTTTCCAGATCTATAGTCTAAAAATAAGTTCTTATATCTCACTGAAAAGTTACTCTTTAGGTGATTATGTCTTATTTTAAGCGTGATGAGATATTTTGACTAGAAATGAGAAAAGTACACTTTGTAAGATTTAGATTTTTCCCAGTGTGTATTCAAAAGTGCTTATCTTCTGTTATAATACACTAAAACCCACCAGTGGATTTATCTGTTTTCATGAAACTTGGTAGGTTTAGTGTATGATTGAATGTCTGAAACCCTGTATGATGTTCCTGTCCTCTTCCTTCAGTCTTTTCATTCTGTTAAATGACATGAAAGTAGAGTTTTGACCACTATGTTTGAGCTCAACCTTGAGTGTTAGGAAATCTGGCTCTGCTTGACAAATATGTGAGTCTTTTCTCAGCGTGCAGGGGTTTAAGTTAAACATATGTTAACATAAATTATTTTGTGTTTCTTCTTCTTATTATTATTATTCATTCTTATTCTTTTTCTATGGGTTCATACAGTCGAGTCGTAGCCAAAAGTACAAGTTTCTGCTTTTTGCATGAAAAAATTGTGAGTGAAAACAGCATTTTTCAACATTTTTTCAACATTTTATTCTTTTTAGTTTTTTTCCCCAGACAGCTTTCCAGACAACTTGTAATTGTTCTTAAGTGAACTGCAGAAACACATGGAAATTGTATTATTCCAAAAATATAAAATAGAAAAAAAAAATCAAAAAAGTAGAAATATAAAAATGTGTTCATGTGTGATTTGTGTGACAGTTGTAATAGCTGTAGTTTGCTGTTGAACTTCCCTTTACCTTAGTAACTTGAGTCAAGAGTTGAGAAATTACAGTAATCAGGCAGCACGGCTATAAATGAAATCTCAAGCCAAATCAGTCACGGTCCACAAAGACTGGACACAGTGTCCTTCATGGACAGGCCTGACGCTCCAAATAAACAGTACACACATTTTAATTCTGCATTTATTCAGATCATCAGCATCAGATATTTTACCCAGAATAAGGGGCTACTAAAAACACTCACCCCCTCTTATTTCTCCTGCAGTCGGAACAGCTCTCACCATCCTCATCTCCGTCACCACAGTAGCAGCTCTGTTGGTCATGTCACTCTGCTTCTGTCTCTGGAAGTGTTTCTTACGAAAAGAAGGTGAGTGTTTTGTGTCGGTTATATTTTTCATTTGATTTAAATTGAAGTCACATTTCTTAGACTGATCTTATTGGCCATTTGACCAAAAACGTTGTTTTAAATACATATATAACACTCTTGTAGACGTAAAGCTTTAGCTCCAGGCTTGTCGAGTTTTTATTTTATTTTTTTTCCAACATTGAGCACCTGTGATATGTAGAAACACTCATATAATCACATCTTTTTTTATTTAGACAATAATAGAGTAGCTGGTAAATATATTCTCTAAAGCTGGTTTGAACAGTAATGAAAATTATGAAATTATTGGACTTAAACTCAACTCTAATCGGATTCTAATGTCTTGTATCTTATGTAAACATGGAACTTTAAATTTTGTCTAATTTTCACTGCTTTTTTCACTATGTACTGAAGAAGTAGCATGTTGCAGTTTTTAAAAGGAATGTTTTTTTTTTGTACTGTTGTACATGATAATATTCAGGTAATCTCCACACAAGAACATACTCTAAACATTTTTAAATTCATGTGCAGTTACATTTTCTTTCTCTGTCTGAAATAAATCACCAGCAAGTATTTTATTTAGAGACATAAATTAGATGGTAGCGCTGTGACCTGTTGACCTGCAGCACTAAGATTTCATTAAAAGCAGCGTAACTGACTGAAACAAGGCCAAATCTATGTCACTGTTTTGGATGCAGTGCAGTTTTATGTGCAGTAATAGGTAAAGATGAGTCAATTTTTTAATGTTCTGTCTTATGTGCATTCCTTTTCAGCTGATTAATTTTGCTGATGAGACAAATGCATAAAAAAGAGGAGGCGGTGATTCACAGAGCCTACCTCGTGAACTGTTCATCACCATCGCCATCATCCTCATCATCATCACCGTGGTTCAGATGGGAGGTGAAAACTTGTGACGCACCTCATTAGGATGTTCAAAACAATCCTATTTCTGAGCACCAACAGTACAGCGACATTCAACTTTGCTCTCCTGCTCCTGCCTCAGACTGTTATATAATCCACAGGCTGTCGTCACAGGAAGTTTATGTAAAAAATATTCCGTGGATAATTCTTCTGTTTCTGGTTCTATAATTGATTGAGTCAGTGGTCATGCATTCCACATCAGAAAGCAGAGTCACTCTATGGCAAATTAAAATACAGCGTTTTTACCTTTACAGTATATTTCCTGTCCTTTCATTTTACTTTTTATATGCATCGGCCCTAAATAACACATCTAACTCTCTCCACCCTGGAGGTTATGTGTTCGTGTTTGTTTAGGATTATGTAAAAACTACTGTGCAGGATTTCATGCATCTTGTTAAAAGTTGAGGTCATAAGCCAAAGGATGGACCATTAAACTGAACTGGCCCCATATGTACAGCTCTGGAAAAAATTAACAGACCACTGCAGTTTCCTCTGAAATCAGCATGTCTGCATGTATGACAGCCATTCCATTCCTGTGTTTGTTGAATTCCAACACAAGCACACCTTATTCTACTGAAAAAACACCTGATCCATGTCTTATTTAAGAAGCAGAAGTATAAACACCACTACTGTGATCGTCACTATCTTCTTACAATATGCAAAAAACAGTGCTGTTAGTACTGCAAAAGTAACTGGAATCTAAAAATAACTACTGAAAACTACTGGACTTCTGCTCTGACAATGTTCCCAAACTCTGAGGACTGGTTCTTCTATCAGGTCAGTGCTCCTAAAGGTGTGGATGACAGACGACCAGATGAAGACCCTGTCATGGACCAGCCCAATCTCCAGACCTGAACCCACTTTGAAAACTTCCGGAGGAAGATGGATGGACACAAGCCATCAAACATCGCTGAGCTTCTTGAATTTCTATTCCAGGAGCTGCATAAAGTCATCCGACAGCAACGGAGGAGAGCCAAGACACGTGAAAGCTGTCGTTGAAAATCAGGGATATTCCACCAAATACTGATGTGTGAACTTTTACCAAGTTACAACATTAATACTGTGTTGTTTAGAAATGAATATGAACTGGTTTTCATTGCATTATTTGAGGTCTGAAAACACCTGCATCTTTTAGTTATTTTGACCATGTGTTGTGTTCTGCAAATGCATGCTTTAAATAACAATATTTTTACTTGGAATTTGGGAGAAATGTTGTCGGTAGTTTAGAAAATAAAACAAAAATGTTCATTTTCCTCAAACACAAACCTACAAATGGTCAAATCAGAGAAAGTGATAAGTTTGCAGTGGTCTCTTATTTTTTTGCCAGAGCTGTATGTTCTCCCACAATGCCCCTCTCTCTGTGAACATCTTCTTGTACTTCAGCAAAAGGGTATATGTGAAAGAATGTCACCTTCTGTATAATATCAACAAAAAGGGCTGCATGCTTACAATGTGTTTGTGTTAAAATCCATTGCAGACTTTTCTATATGTGTGTATGTGAGTGTGCATGTCCAAGAAAGGTTCAAATCTGCAGTTCGAGAGCTTGAATCAATTCCCTTTGCAAGCAAACCTTTTTGGTGCCCCTGAAAGGAATGCGTGTCTGTTTGCCTGTCCACACTCACTCAAGGCGTTGTTCATGTGAGTGATCTAAGGTTAAGTTGTGGCGACGGCAGATGGCTTAGTTGTTTCAGAACTCTGATGCTGAATATTTGACACAAGAGCACTGACTCTGCTCCTGTAAATATCTTTGAACAAACCTCTGAGGGCCTGTCTGCTCACTTTGATGTTGCTCTGGGTTGGAGTGGCTACCTTATGCCTTAAATGAAATACAGTTACGCCTCTGGCATTTATTATGCTTGCATGTGTATAAGGATACTTTTTTTTTCCCACTGATGCCGATATAATCTTCTATATGAAAGCATACGGTGTAAATTTGTCAGTTATTATAATACTTTCAGGTTATCAGATGTAAAGCTCTGTGGTGGTATTACTCAGTATTAATATGATTTAGGTTTGTATTCCCCAAACAACACTGCTCATGAGCGCACGTATGAAAACGTTTATTTAATAAACACAAATGTAACTGCCCTGTAAAGAGCAATGTAGTCCAGCTGAAAAGAAAATAAAGGACGGATAGATGTGAAGTTGATGTGATAAATGCACAGAATAATAAAAACTGTTGAAAATAAATGTTTTCTTAAAAAAAAATCTTTATTTGTCTTACCACGAGTGCTCTTCAGCTTTGTACCTTTTGCATCGGATTTTAAGATACATGACATTCCTGTCTGCTTTGTCAAACCTGGCTGCCAGATGGTTCTTTATTTTGGAGTGTTTTTCATCTTAAGCCAGAAGGGTTAGGGTGAAGCTAAAAGAGCATAAACAACTGGTGCAAAATCAGCCATCACCAGAGCTGTTCAGATGTATTCATAAGGGGAGTGCTCACACACATTTGTTTCTATTGCTGTGTGCTTGTATATTTAACCCTGTGGTATAATTAAATAGAAGATAACAGTTATTAATATCAGTTTCCTTCAAGTATTTGTAGCTCAAACAAGGCATTAATTATCCGTAAAGTAATAACAGATTATCAGGGTCTTTAAACTTAATGAATTCCCATAAAAATGTTAAGAAAAATCTCTTTAAACTTAAGTACTGCTCATACATGATATATAGTAAGTCCAGATTTGTTCTGATTGATTCTGTTTTAAATGTATTTATTTATTTTATCAGTGTATTTAATAGGGACCATGCATATTTCTGAACATTGTTGTATAAAAAATACACCCATGTAAATATGTCAGAATTAGTAAAAATAACTACTTTTCATCTGCAGTCCCTCGGCAGGTGACAGAACAAGACGTAAAATAGCAGCTTAAACTTGTCTAAAATGTAAACCAGGAGAGTCCACGTGTGAGAAATTGAGTGTGAGTGAGCAGGGGAATATGTTTTGAGATTTTGGATTACTGTAAGAGTGAACATTCAACCCCTAAAAACACTCATATTCAACTAAACTGTATCAGATTATGTTAGTGTGTTATTACCTCTCAGACTATTTGTTAATTACATTTGAATTGCATTCCCTGTAAAACGAAACATACCTCTCAAGTTTAAGAATATTTTTTTCCCCATAAATCACAAATGATCGATTCTCCCCCGGGAAATATTCCTAAAAGTTATTTATAGCAGATTTTGGAGCGGGACCACAAGCTGTCAGCGCTCATGTGAATCTCGTCAGTCTCTGCACACAAGTGACATCAGGCTTCATATAATCGTGCCTGTTGAAGCTGCCTTCGCACAAACCTCCGCAGTTTCAGTTCCTTTTACAGTCTGAACTGAGGCTTTGTCCACCCCAACAGAAAAAAATTTACCCAATCACTGTATGTGTGTGTGTGTGTGTGTGTGTATTAGAAAGAGAAAGACATGTTTCACAGGCCATGTTTTAGTAAACGTGGAGTGGTTTCACACATCCGTCATGAGTGTCACAATGGAAATGTACAGCTTTGGTTCACCTCAGTGGTCCTACAACACTTTCCTCTGGGTGCTTTCTTTTTTTGCCTTTTTTTTTCCCACACATTCATCTTGTGCAGTCTTCAGACACACTCTGCTCACTTCTCAAAGCCAGATTAATAAACCCAACTGCATTTGAGAGATTAGTAGAAAGAGACACAAGGCAAAATTCCTTATTATTCTTTTTTCCTCCACTTTTTTGGACTTGTTTTTGTTAACATTAATCATAATTTTTCTAAAAGGATATGTCCACATTCTTTAAACTTAGTAATTACTGTTTTTCCACAGTATGTTGATGGAAAAATGTACATTCAGCTCAGTTCAGCCAAAGTTAATGTAATGCTTCACCAGTGGGAACTGGTCAAATTAATGTTATCTATTTTATACATGATTCTTTCTTTGTGTTTCCCTGATGATCTCACGTAAGATGCAAAAGAAAGAAAAAAGAAGTTTTATATGATAGTGTCTTCCTTTAGAAAGCATTATCTGAACTTTACAATCCTTTTGTTCTTTTTACTAATGAAAATGCGAACAACTCCTTCACCAACAGAGATGATGGGTCAACTGTCAGCGGTAAAATCTAAACCATTTGTGGTTCAGCTAAGGCGATGCATCCACCACTGCATATTATGTCAGAGGCAGAAAGCCTCCGATCTCTTCTTTAACTTCCTGTATGTTCAACCTAAAGCACGCTGACGGGTTCTGCCAGGGGCTGCATTTCCTGAGGGGGCAGTGGAACACAAAAACAGACTATATGTGTCAATAAACTGTGTGAAAATAATCACCACACTGACAAAATATGGCCACTGGTCACATAAAACATGATGGAAACAGTGACACATGATATTATCCAGTAGATTTAAAGTTTTTAAATATTCATCAAAATGTATTTTTATCAAATACATATTAGATTTAATATCATGTTATTATTTTTTTAACCAAATTAAATCTGCAGGTACTTGTAATTAAGGGGAAAAGGCTCCTGTGCAGTTCTCTCTTTTCTGAGCAAATCAAAAGATTAAAATACAGATGAACTGAGGCTGTTTTATGCTGATGTGGACAATGTAGAAGATACTTTTTATAAAAGACACAAGCTGAGAAGTGGAGAAATCTGACTGAATCTTAACAGTGATCAGTTATTACAGAAGGTAACCACATATTTAACCACTGATAGCTCTGAAAAACACCAATGACTGGCCAAAAAAGGAGGTAGAAGTTCCTGTCAGATCACTGGGGTTACAATAAAGTTAATTAAGAAAATTTCCACCGAATGACACTAAAGATATAAAACCTTACAGCATTAATTTCACAGAAACTTGTTAAATACTTGTCAAAACTTTCACAACCATCCAGGATCTACAGTAAATTTTATAAATATGTATTATTAAAGCTCTAGAAAAATAAATGGTTTGATTTATTTAAAGCATTTTAATAGAAATTTATGTCTATCCAATAATAAATACAATAACTATTTCACAATAAATGACTTTATGGAAAAAACACACTTGATATATTTTTTTACAGTGACAACTTTTTAATTGTAGAATTTCCATCAAGCTTTATTTACTTCTCAATACTATTAAAAAATTAAAGAGCATCAAAATCAGGGAACCTTTGGAATCACGTAAAGTCAGGTAACAAAATCAGTGACCATAAAACGATTGTTTTTTTTGTTTTGTCTCTTTCATTATTAACCCATAAAGACCCAAACATCCACTGCTGACCAAAAGCAGCGACTGACATAAAATGTTTAACAACTTCTGATCCATTAATCCTATCCATCCATTTAAATAACTGGTTTAAAATACAGTTTGTCATCTTTTCATGGTCATCAGATATGACCCATTTGGACGTTCAGAGGCTCCGTAGTTGCCGTG
>JAPQRP010000016.1:16849089-16860990 GCA_037367295.1 Apogon hyalosoma | reverse complement strand
TATCTGATGACCATGAAAAGATGACAAACTGCATTTTACACCAATTATTTACATGTATTGATAGGATTAGTGGATCACCAGGTATTAAACATTGCAGATCAGTAGATACTTTGGTTACCAATTGCTGTTTTGGTCTTTATGGGTTAAACTACAAATTAATGAATCCCTTTAAGCTTTAGGTATTTTGTATGTTTTTGTTAATTGTATCAAATACGTTTTATAATATAATGCAATTAATTATTTCACTTATAAAATAAAACAAATAAAAAATAAAATAAAAATAAAACCCAATAGAATAAAACTAATAACTGCATAATGTATGACGTTAAATCCTCCAGTCCGGTAGGCGGCGACTTGCATCTGCTTTGTTTTTGAATCCGCCAGTATCAGCAGTGAAGAAGAGGGGTTGGTGTGATGACGCCATCAGTCCGCGACTTGCGGAGGGAACGTGGGGAGAGAAAAGAGCAAACAACCCAGAGGACCCTCCACGTGAGTCCGTGTTAGCATGGCGTTAGTTCAGGAACCGGAGGTCCAGTTCGCCCAGAAACTGGCCTCCAACGAGAAGCCGATCCGGACCAAAGCTTTGAAGAGACTGAGGAAATATATAAATGTCAGGTCACAGAAGACGACAGGTGAGCTAGCCTGCTGTTAGCCGGCTACTTCAGGGTAGAGCTAACGTCGTGTACAGTGAATAACGCTTTAAATGGTGTGACAAAGAGCTATAGGTGTTAAATGTTTTATTTTTCAGCCCTAAACGTGTGTACGCCAGACCTGTCCTGGTAATAAACGTGTGTAAAGTTGTGTTAGCCTGCAAGTAGGGCAACACATGACCCACTATGTAGCAACATATAAGCATACAACACGGTTTTCCACTACAACAGTCACTAAAATAATATTGCTGATCATCAGCAGATAACTTCCTAATATTAATCTCGTAATGGGACCTTTCTGTGTGGAAAGATGATTATAAGAAAAAAAAAACCTAAAGTCTACGAGAACTCTGTCTGTGTATATAAGTTTAATTGGTTGAGTGATGTATTTTGAATATTATTAATTTTGTTGTATTTTATCACATGTCTCCTATTCAGGTGGGTTCACAAGCGATGAGCTGCTCAAACTGTGGAAGGGTCTGTTCTACTGCCTGTGGATGCAGGACAAACCACTGCTGCAGGTGGGTGCTTTTCAGGCCGCTACAAGTGCTGATTCTGATAAATCCCATTTATTATTGTTATTATAATGTCACCAGTTGCAACAAACTCAAATCAAAACATGAGGGAAAGATTTACACGTGTTGGCTGTTAATTTCTCATAGTTTGTGTGATTCCATATGAAAAAGAATCCATATGCCTCAGACATAACAGAGGACAAAACTACCAAAGCCACGATAAGAGCCCTTAACACAGGGATCACCAATCCTGGTCCTCAAGGGCTGGTATCCTGCATGTGTTAGATGTATCCCTCTTCTAACACACTTGATTCAAATGACAAGCCTATCATCAAGCTCAGCAGAAGCCTGATTACAGCTGTCAGGTGTACTAGAAGAGGGAAACATCTAAAACATACAGGATACTGACTTTCAAGGACCAGGGTTGGTGACCCCTGCCTTAATGTATACATGTATGACCCAACCTAGTTGCTGAGAGCATTTAAATGGAGCGATAACCTAATTTAAAAAATCTTGCGGTTTTATTCACATCTGTTTTCATTCTAGGGAAATGACAGCACTGATAGGCCCCTACATAAAGCATACTATTACAGTAATATATTATGGTTTTATCCATATGTGTAAGGGCATAACACTGGAAACTTTACAGAATATAACCCATTAAAGCTTCATTCTGTGCATTTAAAACATTAATTTGCAAATAAAGATGTAAACTGAAATCCACAGTGCAAAGGGATGTTTGGTGTACAAAATTAAGCAGTGATTTACCAGTTGATGGTATTTTCATTTAAAAAAAAAAAAAAAAAATGTCCCAAATGTGGCACCAGGTAAAAACATAAAATCCAGTATAAATTAGAATAAGATCATCACTTTTGCCAACATAGAAATAAGACAGAATAGAGCACAGAATAATGCTCTTCACACTGCAGCAGCTTGGAACTGGCTGCTGGTTCACATTTTATCATTTAAGGCTAGAAATGGAAAAATGTGTCTAGGAAGTACAAAATGATCCTGTGAATGACAAGCACAGAGAGCAGGAGGCTTTTAATGGGATTATGGTCATATTCAGCTGCTGCTCTGTTTTCTAATTCTCATTTCTTCAGGAGGAGCTTTCAAACCAGATCTCCGGCCTGCTCCACAGCTTCCACAATATTGACGGACGTGAGTTGTCCTCTTTGATTTGATAATATAAATTTTAACAAGAACAAGTGAATTACTCGCCATATTTCTTGCAGAGCTGTTATATCTGGAGACCTTCCTGCAGACCTTCAAAAGAGAGTGGACAGGTATTGACCGGCTGCGCATGGACAAGTTTTACCAGGTTAGTGTAAGGGGGAGCTTTGGCTTAAAGTCCAGCAATTTTCTGTACTTATCATCAAATCCTATTGGCAGACTAACTCCAGTGATCAGGGTTCCCACAGGGTCTTAAAAGTCTTGAATTTACAAATCTGCATTTAATACTTTAAAAAAGTCTTTAAAAGGTATTAAATTTGATGCGGTAGGTCTTAAGTTATGTTGTCATCAGCTTGTTAGCTGTGTTTAAATGTGTCTGTTAAATATCCAAACTGCAAAGAAAGTAACGTTAGTCCACTCAGTTCCACCCGTTGCAATCCGTTAAGTTATATTGAAATTAGTAACCAATTATTACTAACTTTGCAGCCCCCAGTGAGAATTGACTCTGAACGGTGGGAATCATGGCATTGGAGTAAATGATACATTTTCCTCAATTTGAGGAGTCACAAATTTTTGCCAGTATGGCCTTGATATGGGCATTCATTTCTGTTCTAAGGTCTTAAAAAGCCTTAAAATTAATGAATACATCCTAGAGTCCTGTCTCATCTAATTTGGCTTATTCTTCAGTACGAGGCTCCACTGCTGTCTGAAAACAATTAAAAATATATCACCAAGCTTTGCTGTTACATTGAGTGACACGTTTCTTTAGTAAAAATCATAAAAGAATCAGTGACTAATAAGAAAAGTATGTAAAGCATGTAATGGATTGTAAATCACTTCCATACTGGTCTTAAGCCTTAGATCCTCCTCATGCATTTATGTACATTTCTTTTTTTTCCCCATTTGGTGATTGTTTTGACTGTTTCAGCTTTTGACATTAAATTTGGCAAGAAATGTTGTTTTAGTCATATTTTTTTAATCCAGATAGTTTTTTTACTCTTACATGTGTTTTATATCCTGTTGATGCATTTTGTGTCATCTGGTTGCCTTGTACAGTAAAATAAATAATGAAATTAAATGTACATGCACAAACAAACTGTTATAAAATCATTATTCATCAATATTTCTTTTTTTTAATTTCATAAATCTCTTAAACAACTTCAGCCCTACTCAAAACTACCAAACAACCAAAATGTCAGCTTAAATATTTGAATAATTAATTATTTAATACAAAAACAAATTAATATATATTCATATTCCATATAATAATTAGTAGGGGATGGAGCATTGGCATCAAAATTATGACCACTGTTATCACATTATCTGTTGGTATTTCATTTATTAAATTGTGGTTCCCTGTAACTTATTTTTGTTCATTTTGATTGACAGCTGGTTCGATTCATGTTCAGGCAAACCTTCGAGATTCTGAAGAGGAGCGATTGGGACAGCAGGTGATACGCCAGATCTCCTCACTCTGTCTCATTGTATCTGTCTGAATATGTTGTGAATAACCACCAGCTGTGTTTCCTCAGTTTCATCAGCAGGTTTCTGGAGCTCCTGACAGCTCAGCTTCTGCACAGCAGCAGCGCAGCACCCATGGGTCTGCAGTTTCACGTCCTGGACCTTTACATGACTGAACTGGCAGTTGTGGGTTCAGCCGAGGTACACAATGCTTTGTCTTTGTGTGTTATTGAAATATGCTGCCATGGTAGATCCCATTGTTGCAACAGACACACTAAAGCTTTAACGCTTTGCACTGTACAAGGGTCATAGTAAAGTATTCAGACCTCCCTCCAACACACACAGAACCTAAAAAGGATCTATTCATTCATTCATTGATCTATTTATGCATTTATTCACAAAGGTCTCATTGACATACAAGGTCTCTTCTTCCAGGGAGGCCTGTTCCATGGAAGGAAAAGTGCACTGATTTATTGCTCAGAAGTGTAAAGTTATTTTACAAAAACATAAAATCTGTCCAGAAGACCATATCTTAGTGTTTTAATCACAATTATGATCCAGAGTTGAACTGTGATTTTTTTTTTTTTTTTTCTGTGAAGAAAAGACCTGTAGAATACAGATCAAACAGCTGATGGCTTTTTTAAATTAAAACACAGTATTTCATTAAAGACAGCATTATTTCAACCATGGATCATTCTGATCGGGTTATCGGTGAATGAAATGAGTTGGAATAGCAACAATGCAATGAATGACCACAACAAAAATGACAAGTTAATAATAAACTCACAGTAAAACTAACAGAAGAGTTATTCTTTCGAATGCAGACTTGATGATAAATGACATCCCAGCATGCACTTTTCAAATTCTGACACCGTTTGCTTCACTCATTTGTTGACACTTTGCATAAAGGGAGGAAAGGACATGCTCTTGACATGTCATTCACATCAGCTTTCTGAACAGCATTAAATGTCTTTGGCTGAGTGAACATTTGTGTCCTTTTCCCTAGATTTGGAACCTTGGTCACATGTACTTGGCTGCTTAAATGTCTCACCCTGTTTTGGTTTTGTAAACAGGCCTTCATCCCTCCAACTACTGCTCTTCAGCTGTATAAAATATGATATACATTTACAACTGAGAAAGAGACGTGGAGCTATTAGTCCAGCCTAGGGATGCAGTGATATGAACATTTTATATCACAGTTATTGTGACCAAAATTATCACATTTATCATTATTATCATGGTATTGTTGAAATGTGTTCAGAAAGGACTTATACACACACTGAAATCATTTAACCAAGTTTTATTTTGGAAAAAATAAATAAAATAACACACACAATGTACTTTCTGTTGGCAGAAACATTAAAATATTAACATGTAAATGACAAACATACAAATGTGCTTCAAAGATGGCACCTTGTGGCTAGAAGAGGAAACTGCACTTTGTGCAAATTGTACTTTTCTTTACATTTAGTGCTCAAGACGATCTAGTCTTACAGATTTAAAAACTAGTACAGAAAGAACACTTTCACTGTTTCATGTACCTTATCTAGAAATCAAATGTGCATATAAAAGCAACAGTACCATTTTAAACAAAGTAATGTGTCAGAAACATTATCCATATTAAACCTTTTAGTGTGTGTGTTTGTGGGGGTCTCCCTTGTGGTGTCCTTGCGTGTGCCTTCCGCCATGTTTTAATAGGCCAAACATTGCAAACTGTGCATGTATGCCTAGAGTGCTGCAGCTTCTCTAGGAAATGAGCAGTATCACTGAGTTTTTCAAAGCGCGGTAATTGAACACAGTTTTAATTAGAATTTGAAACGGTAAACCGAACTATCAGGAATTTTACCGCTGTTTATCATTATATTGGTAATCTTTATATCGTTAGTCCAGCCAGTAGAATAATGCATACAGCTTTATTGATTACTTGATGTAGCACTGGTTCACATTATTAAATATTTGGAAACAGCAGCAGGATGACAGAAAATTATTAATAAAATATGCAGTGTCTGTGGTTCACTGAAATGAGGATATACCACCAAGTAAGATCATCAGATTACTGACCCAACTTTGAGTTGAAATCACTGAGGTATGACCAACGTCTGCTGTTCCACATGTCTTCTTGCCACCTACAGTAACCTTTTCGTCCTTTTCTTTGCAGCTCACAGCAGCTCAGAACCTAACGTTCATTGAACCGTTCTGCAAAACAGCTGCCAGAACCAAAGAGTAAGTCTTCATGAATGCAAAAAACAAGATGCCTTTAGTGAAATAACAAACTATATAGTGATGCAATACTGGCAGATAGTAGAAAATACTGGTTGAGAAAAGCAGAGCAGGAAATATTAAACTGACGTCTGAAGAAAACTGAAGTTATCCACCTGTGATTCAAACCTCTGCTGAGTCTGTGGAATCCACCACAGCCTAAAGCTTCTTCTTTGGCATTAACCATCGTGTTGCTGTCTGTCTGTTCAGCCAAATTCTTTTCAGAGCTCTCTGCAACAGTATCTTCAGCACCATCATCGATCAGGCTCCGTTCGCCATAGAGGATCTGATGAAGGAGATGAAAGGAGCCCAGGCATCAGACAGCGACTCTGGCCAGGCTTCTGAAGGCGATGAAGACGAGCAGCCACAGCAGAAAACCCAGAGCAAAACGAACAGAAAGACAGACACGGGGAGGCTCGTTAACGGTACATCTCCACAGAAATGCACTTTTTATTTCTCTATTATTTTAGAGCTTCATCCTTTTAGTTGCAGTCTTAAGACATTGTCGAAATATTTATCACACATTTCATTCCATAGTTTGGCCCCTTTCTGCTCTCTGCTGTCTTTTTATTAATATTCTTATTAGTCAAGAGTATTTCATCCTGTGCGTTCAGTGAGTATTTGGACAGTGACACAGCTGTCATCCCTTGGGTTTGTTCACCTCCACAGCGGGTTTAAAGTACATACTGTCAGCTCCAGTTTAAGAGACAGTGTTGTCATTTGGTAGTTTTGTGTGAATCACTAGTGAAAGAAGTATTTGGGTCCTTTACGTAACTAAAACAACTCATCCAACAATGTTAAAAGACTCCTAAGTTCTGAAAAAAAGAATCTTCCTGAAGTAAAAGTAGCAGCAGAAAAGAAGTGAAGGCGTTCAGTAAAAGTCCTGGTTTGGTTTCCTCTGATGGATGTTATTCTTTGAGGTGTCATTGTTAGATTGTTGTTAGTGTGGTGGTATGTTACTGTTGGAGCCAGATGAACTCCAAAACCATCAGATTGAACAGTGATATTTCTGCAGGGCTACAGACAACCTCTGACATCTCACAGTCATTCCATAATTACTACACTTACCATGAGGATGCAAATGCAGATCCCTAATATGCAAACAAAAGGTGTTGAGCTTCGTAATCACATATTTTAAGCTTTTTTAGTTAGCCTGGGTGTCTGGTTCATTTCCAAACAATTGTTACTTAATTTATTTACTTGTTTATAAATCTGGAACACTTTTTTTTTTTTTTATCTCCATTAGTTTTAAATTATTCTATTTAGTGGCATTTTACAGTATTTCTCTTAAAGGGTAACAACCCTAACAGCAACTGGCGACCGAAACCATCTACTGATCTTAGATTAGCAATTCTTTTTTTCCCAGCAAAGTTAGTAAGGATGAGTGTTTTACCTTGCAGACATGTTTCGACTGTCTGTAGCCTTCCTCAGAGTGTCATCTAACGTGTGATCATGTGTCTTTTTATCAGCAAGGTAAAATGCTCATCCTTACTTTGTCGGGAAAAAAAGAATTGCTAATCTAATATAAATGACAAAATGAACGTAATCCGTCATCTACCCATCTAGTTAAAACCTGTTGATCCACTAATCCATCAATATGTGTAAATCATTGATGTAAAATACAGTTTGTCATCTTTTCGTGGTCATCAGATATGACCCATTTGGATGCTCAAAGGCTCCATAGTTACCGTGGAAACACAGTCATCTTCTACAACAATGATTCACCAGTAAAACCCATGGAGTTGGATCAATGACATTGGATGGAGACACTGGGTTTATGTTCAGTTAATGGTATATTTGACTGAAAAAGTAACTTTTCTTCAGTTTTCTCTGTTTCTGATTTAATAACCCTCAACTTTAATCAACATCTACATGATCTGTAAATTAAATACGGGAAAATACCTGATTCACTGAAAACATGCAAAATACAGAAGATAATATTATAAGAAATGGTGATAAATCACTTCAGAAAGGTTAAATTGTGGGAAACATTCATTTGCAAACTCCCACAAAAGTAGTACTGGGTTTTTATGAGTTAAAGAAGCATTTATGGATGGATATATGATTTTGTATGAATGTCATACTTTTGTGGTCACTCTGCTGTTTTTTCCACACAGAATGAAGGTGAATCAAGTTTTATGAATGGAGATAGCAGATAAATCACATAAAGGAAGAAAGGAAAAAGTGCTGATACACAAATCTAAAAATGCACTTTGTTACTAAAAAATATGAGAGGTTCAGATCAGAAAAAAAAACTCTTTTTGGTGGAACCAAAAAACCCAGACATCTGAAATGCAAGCAGACGGTTTACTGCTTTGTATAAAATGTCAGAAGAAAAGGTTGGAAACCACTTGTGTGTTGAATTTTAAAAGCTTCTTATATTATGTGTCAAGCCTTCAACTGAAAAGGTCTCAGGAAGTGCAGTAAAAAGTAGAAAACTCTCCTCTGAGATGTAGTTGTATTGAAGTATAAAGGTACAGAAGATGGAAATACTCAGACCAAGTACATGTACCTCAATTTTCTATTTAAACTCATTGTACTTGGTTACTTTACACCATGAACCTTCCATGGCCGCCAAAATTCAGGAAACTGCACACACTGTGAATATTCTGAATTCATCTTTAGTTTTACCAGGTTTGTTTATAGATCAGCAAACTATGTTCTGTTTTTGTTGATTTTTTTTTTTTTTTTTTTTTTTTCACAGCAATTATAAGTCAGTGATGTTGAGTTAATTTTATCCAGTGCAAACTTCATATTTGCTGACCCAAATGTAACTATTTTTTCAGGTATCTGGGGAATGAATATAGACATCAGCTAACAGAGGCAGTTACCTCGTAAATAGTTTTTAGTGATTAGTTCGTGGTGTTTATTGTTGATTTGTTCTCAGGCAAAAAATCCCTCGTTGAAGATGAGGAGGAGGATGATGATGATGAAGAGGATGAGCTTCATCACTTGAATGACACAGACGCAGAAATGCAATGTGACGAAGATGTGGGACCAGTGCTACAGGTGAAAACCTATGACAGTTTTTGGTGAAATGCTTTCTGTTTTGTTTTTATGTTAAACATGTTTTACTTTTTACATGAGAGAATTGGAACATGTAACCTATAAATGTGTCAGTGAACTTGAATGAGTGCTGGTTTTTGGACCATGTTGCCTGTTAGCAGACCCATCCAACATAGTATGAAATCAGTGAACAGTGGATTCCTCCTGAATCGATAGAAGCTCTTTCACCTCATCTGTCAGCATTACCCTCAAAAATGTGCAAAATATAAATTGCTCAATAGAAAACTGGTAATGGACACACCGAAATGTCACAAAAACTCTCAAAAATCACCAAGAAGTTTTTATACTATCATGAAGTGGTTTTTGAAACGTTTCGATATAGAAGTATGGCGCAAAAGTGTAATGGAAACAGATTTTTCACATTTTCACTCATCTGTGCACGGTGGTTTTCCTCACGCCAAACATCTCACCTATGACCCTGTACTCAGAACAGGTGGTTCTAGTTTTTTATCAGGCAATAAACACTCGCTTTAGTGTAGGAACTGCTTCCCGAGGGCATGACAAGTCTGGTGCAACCAGAGGTTCAGTAACATCACACAGTTCATTAAATGTTGCCCAGGTCTTTTGAAAAATCTGGATCCACAACTTGTAGGTGAATTCCTGATGTACAGTTCTCTCCCAGTAAATCCATTCTGCATGGACACTGCCATAAATAAAGATTTTGCCTTGGGACAATTATACGTGCAGTAGCAGTAGAACTATACAGTATTTTATGAGAATTACAACATGTCAAAAGACCGGACTTTCAATAGAATCACACATCAGAAGCCAAACACTCTTCAATGGAAACACCTTTGTCGAAATCGTAGAAATATGGCTTTCATTTTGCGGAAAACTAATGGAAACACAGCTGGTGTTGCATCTTGCATTATACAAAGAAATAGATTTTATGATGGATATTTTGTCACCTATTACCAGATTTAATTTGACATTTATGGATAATTTCACATGTAGTCATTTGGGTGTATAGATTTCACTTTGACAGTGATATGTATTGATGATGCATTTTCACATTTAATGTTTTTTGTGTGTTTTTGTAGTTTGACTATGGAGCTTTGGCTGATAAACTGTTGGCGTTATCAAGTCGTAGCAACACACCAAGCCACAACAGAAAGAGGCTCTACAAAATTATCAAAGTGTGAGTATTTTCAGATTTTCTATGAACAGGATGGGCTCAATTGAATTGTCTCCTTCAACGATGGGCCCTCTGTACCAGATTAGTTCCGGTTCTTTACACAGTTCCATTCAGGATTCTCAAAGCCTCAGTTTGATGTAGTAAACCAGCCCTCATTTCTGCAGGTTTTGAGTGAAACCATTCAAGTTTTTTCAGTCTTTTTTCAGGTGATGCTTAAGTCTGCTTTTTTCCCCCCTTTGTGCTCAAGTGAAACAAGCCTGCCAGTCTGTCCTGTTTTATAGCTTTTCTTTAAACTCAGTAGACACTAAGTCTCCAGCAGTTATCACACATTCTGTTTCCAACACTTTTGTAGACCACTACATCGGGTGCTTTTCCATAAAAAAGCATTTAATATGCATCTACTGGAAGTGGTTTTTGCCATTTTTCATCTCCGAATAATGATGCTTAGAGGAAATGGAAACTTCATTTTTAAATGGATATGGCAAAAATTTCACTTGCATCGATCAGCTGTCTGATGAGCTGTTTGCAGTGTCTAGGTCTGGTTCAACAGGTCATGATGAGATCAAAGTATTCATCTGAATCATTCTTAAAATGGACATCGCAGTCATTTTACAACAAAAACAACAACAGAACTCTGCTTTTTCTGCAGTTTATGATAGCCATGTATAATGTAGCCAGTAGCCTCTCTTGCTGGCAGTGCAATGGAACCTCCAAACCAGTTCATGGAAATGCACTTAATTCACATTTCGTTTTGCTTTTCAAAAGTTGACATCAAATTCACTAAACATTTTATGTAAATACATCCACTGTTGTTGGCATCTTCTCTTTCCAACCTATAGAATATATCTTAGAATGAAAGCTCCAGGTTATAAAGTCAAAGTTTAGAGCCTATGAAAGATACTAAAGAAAAAAGTTGCACATTTTACTACCATCATATACAGGGCTATGCATTTTCTTTGTTTCTTTTTTTTTTACTTATTTCAAAAATGCTTTGTTTTACCTTTTTATTAGTGTTAGTTTCAGTCTTTTTATAATAAGTCTGTCAGATGTGAGATTCACGAAGGTCAGAAAAGGTATTGTATAAATAAAAATGTATCATTAAAAAAATCTCAATGTTTTGCCTTCATGATGCCACTCCCATAAAAAATAAAAATTAATTTTGTTTTGATCCATAATAGTTGTTTTTTGTATTGTATAAAAGGAACACTTCATTTAAATGTTTTTTTCTTGCCAAGGTACATGTTGGTAGTAATGACTACCTGCCTACAAAGCAACAGGCTCCTTGTGCTGCTGAATCTGT
The DNA here is from genome assembly GCA_037367295.1 of Apogon hyalosoma. Classification (NCBI taxonomy): domain Eukaryota; kingdom Metazoa; phylum Chordata; class Actinopteri; order Kurtiformes; family Apogonidae; genus Apogon; species Apogon hyalosoma. The sequence goes on along the minus strand of JAPQRP010000016.1, from coordinate 16,849,431 downwards.
AGCTGTGTTGATATGTAATTAACCTTGTGCTGATTTAAATGACTATTGACAGAATAGGGCTGTGAAGAGTCTTTACATCATGTTTAAAGTGTTTATGCAGAAGTAGGGGTGTCCCAATCCGATATTGATATCGGTCCGATATCAGCCAAAAAACAAGTATTGGATTTTATTGGACTGCATCTAAAATCTCCGACATACACGCGCCGATAAACAGTCCATTTTCCGCTCATGCACGAGGACAAGAGGCTCTTAAGCAAAGCGTCAGTTATCATTGAGGAGCACAGGAGCAGGCTGACAGCAGAACATGCCCAAATGCTTATCTTCTTAAAAAAAATCTCCACA
>JAPQRP010000016.1:16828360-16841792 GCA_037367295.1 Apogon hyalosoma | reverse complement strand
CATCTGAGTGTGAAGATTCGTGTCCTTGGTGTGCAGGGCTGCCCTTGTTCTGAGGCTACATCCAGACGACAACACTCATGGTATTTTTCTTTTGCGGATTCTAAAAGTTTTGCATCCATAGGCATATAGTTTCAAGAAATACTACTTAACACATTGTGCAGAAATATGGGGAAATGCAGGGAAAACTATTATAGATACATTAGTAAAATTACAAAAAAAAGAGCTACTAAATAAACCATTAATAAAGTAAGATATTTTGAAGCAGCTAATAATTTATTCATTAAACTTAAAACCTTTAAATTGCAGGATATTGTATATATTAAAATATGAGAGATTTATAAAGTAAAAATAATATTGTTCCCAGTGATACTGAGCACTTGTTGGCCATCTGCGGTCCACCTCATGCCGTTTAAATGAGGAAGTGGGTCCAAACTTTTGACTGGTAGTGCATAAACCAAAATAAACAATTCATTCATTCAAATATCTGCGTCCAGGTGGAAACAGGAAAACTGGGTTAAAACGGTGTAATGTGTATGCCACGCCTATATGTGATGCTGTACACAAACACAGACAGAGCTGCAGGATACACTAAAATCACAGAAGAATGCAGTGAACATGCGCATTAGGTCACGTCCGGGGTTTTCTTCTGCTGGTCACGTGGTACTATGGTGTCATTGTTTCCAAAAAGTGGTGTTTTGCGTATCCGTACGGCAGCGCCAGGGCAGTGTTAGATATTTCCACTCTGGGACCCGTTCTCCAAAAATACCGTTTCAGGGCGCCGACAACACTGGTGTCATGTGGTCGAAAGGCCTAAACAACATTAAACTTTGGCAGATGACATTTCATTGTCATGTGTATGAGACTGAACTGCCATCTGTGACCTTGTATGAGGATTTTGTCTTTTTTTCTTTTACAGAAGTGTCTGACTCCCACATCTGGCTCCAAGAAGGTGACCTTCGGCCTCAAGAATAATAAAACAGCTGGTAAGAACGTGGATGCACAGACAGGCGATAAATGAAAGGAAACCAGACGAAACGTTTTCTAGCACACAAACCCCAAAATGGTCTTTATCAAATACATCTTACAGTAATGAAATTATACATGATGGTTAGTAGTTTGACATATGATTACTGTCCTCTTCGTTAAATGCCTGTAGTATTGTATAAGCCCAACAGTAGTTGATTTATAGACAGAGTACACTGAAAGAAGCAAAGTCAATTATTGGTAATAAACACTGTATTGGACAAATATAAAATCATTTCTATTTGCTTTTTCAGCTTCATAAACCAAAATTGCAAAGAACAGACCTGACGTAAATTAGTTAAAACCCTAAATACAACAGATACCAATAGATGAAAGTGAAGAACCTTGAGATGATGTGGTGTATTGAGGTGAATAGTTGAAAGAATTAAAAAATTTAAAAAATCCTCAGCCACCTTTCACACAGCTCTGTTGAACTGTTTTGATAGTTATCACAAATATACAACAAACACTGTGCTTAAGTCAAATAAATATAATCAGGCATTGATATTATGAGTGCAACATGCAAACCATGTACACCTGCAGGAAATATAATTTAATATAAAAGTACGGTGAGAATTGAATGCGTTACAGCCTACTTCTTACTTGGTTGAGATGAAAAGGACTCTCCTGAATCCTGCTGCTTCGTTGCATCATCGGGCTGTGGAACGCTCCACTACTGCATTATGAGTGGACTCCACACACTGGAGGAGGAGGATGTGATGGTAGGATGACTGATGGGAATATCAAGTGGAATATCAAGTGGCATCTCCAGTTGCCTTCTACCTCTTTAGAGTTGAAGGGACCTTATGGGATAGCCAGGGTTCATCCCTAAAGGCACAAATGAGTGCTGCTTTCAGTATTCATGATCCCAGTGTATGCGTTAACACTTGATTCTGACACGTTTTTTTTTTGCATATGCAGTGGTTATACATGAGGCGCCTGATTTCAACACAATTTATCACCTATGGGAGGTGAGACGGCGCTCGAAACACTAAAATCAGTGCTGGAGAAGCAACACCCTATTAGCACTCCATGTTGGTTCATCCTTTCATTTGTCACTCTGTCTGTAGTTTGGTTAAAACAAGAACACGTTTTCACTGTAAAGATGTGACGTAAATCACCTTATTTCTGTCTTCCAGAGTTTAAGAAAACCGATCGCAGCCTGCTGTTGAGTCCAGACGGTTCATCACGAGTACCCTTTGACCCGGAACAAAAGCCCAAGTGTGGGGTGTTGAAGTCTCCACCTACCCCAGCCGCCAAAAAGACTCTGACCGCCAAGAAGAAGAGCCTTAGCACTTCAAAGAGCACGCCCAAACGGCGGCCATCTGCTGCCGACTTCTTCTAACAGACTGATCCAGACCCAAGACCTTCTGAACTCTGACTCATTTACAACAGTGACAGATAAAAAAAATATTTTTCATGTTTATCTGTCATCACCGTAAAGTTTTTGCATTTTTCAGTGGGTTTTAATAAAGTGACTCATTCTGGTTTTTACAATTTTCTCTGGGTTTGTGTTCCCATAAACGGTTTACGTACACCATGTGTGTACAGTAGAGCACGAGTGGGTTTTACCGCAACAGTATTTTTATTGTGCAGTATTTGGACTAGTACTTCTACACATTTCTCTTGTGCAGTATTGGTACTTTTACTGCTACAGAGTATATTTGTAATGTAGTGTTCCTACTTGTACTGTATCTCTGCTGATCATTGGTGCTTGTATTAAACTAAAGCATTTTATAAGTGAGTTCAGCTCAGACATCCAGGGCATTTGCCAAACAGATCCTGCTTGTGCTCTGCGTTTTTAGGCACCAATGGAGAAATGATGAGGCAGTAATCCACTCACCAAAGGCACTACAGACTCCATTTATATTACGTTTTTGCCACTGAGACATTTCTTAGAAAAAAAATACATCGGCAGCATTTTGTGGATATAAGGTTTACGGCAGGTCTCCCATCAGCCAATGGACTGTAATCGTATTTTGGGACATACTCTCATACATCTGTTTAAAGTTATACTGAGGATATACGATAGAATTTTATAACTCACAGTAAACTAAAAGAAATGTTTACTCTAACATACCGTCACAATTTTCCTGCGTCATGGACTCCTCTGATCTCAGAGGGAAGCTGGTTGTATTGACTGCTGCTTGTTTAGATGAAAAAAAGTGTCCTTGAGCTGCTCTTCATTTTGGAGATCCAACCAGTCATTTGATGCTGTTGAATACATCTGAGGAAGTCGGGAGTTGTGTAATCCTTAGATATTCTTTTAGTGACCTGGAAGGGTCAACCTCAGGCTCTCAATGTGTAGATTTCAACAATCGTCTCCAAAACTACCAGTTAGATTCACTTCAGATGTTTTATGTAGCTGACTTGGGACACTGTCTACAAAGTTTGTTCACAGTTATGAGAAATTTAGATTTCTGAAGTATAAAAATTTGCCTTTACTTATAATGGGCCATATTTTGATGGCTTATAACATGGAAATGGTTAGAGATATCTGTGTAGTTTCTATTGAGCACTGATAGGAAGTTATACATGGACTTTGATTGAATTAGTTGAACTCTCCTTCAGTGAAAGTACCACCCACGTCTATTTTGAGATTGATCTCCTGCATCAAGACCACGGAGCTCTAACAGACGCAGAACCTGATAACCTCACACATTCAAGTTCTTATTGATTCTCAATAGAACATGCTGGTGAGCTACAGGGACATTGGTTCTATTTTATTATTATGGCTTATTATTACTACAGTATGTGTGGTACATTCCAAAAGATTTATTTACAATTTTGAGGTACGTGGGACTTCTTGGACATAAGTACAGCAAGCCACTTTAATTTCCAGTGTTTTCCACATCTGTTGATGTGTGACTACATGTATTTTTGGAAAAAGTGGTATAGATCATTTTTGTGATTTGATGTATGAAGACCTTATAAACAAGTGGTGCCAGGCACAACAAACCCCACCCCTCACACATATTGTGTCTTATTTTGGCATGGATCCAGCTGATGTCATCATGTCTATGCATGTGGAGATGTCAGCATATCAATTGCCTCTACATATGTGCCAAGTAAATTTAGGCCATTATAAATAAATGGGAAAAAAAAAAAAGATTTCAAGAATTCATAAAAAAAATTTTAACTTCGACCTACTTTTCCCAAAATGTAATCACATCTATTCTGGGTTACTGGTAATCTATAAACCCAGTTTGGTATGAATTCAACAAATAGTTTCTGCTGCTGTGTTAAAAGTGTTAACAAAGAAACAAACCGAACCAAAAATAATACCCCTTGCCTCCCCTTCAGGGGTGGGTAATTACTTTACTATGTTAAAACATGGGATTCACATAAATCCTTAAAACCATGCATTTCCCATAACCCTATAAAATGTACCTGGAATTCTGTGTTTCACAAGTTATCAGATATTTTCATCATGTAATATCATAAATATCACATGCAATGTCATTTCACTTACAAGTTCATACATTTATCAGGCAACCTCATAAATATAACATGCAATCCCATAAAAATGTATAATGTGTTCTCATAAATTTCACATTTAGTCTAACTACTATCACATGTAATCCCATCAGTCTGTCATGTTATCACATAAATATCACATATAACCCCACAAACAGTGTTCTTTATGTATTTTCTGCACAGAACAGAATTAGTGTAATTTCTTTCTACACAGTATTTATTTATTTATTTATTTATTTACTGCAGGATCTGAGATGGAAATAAGATAAAATAAAAATACGCAATCTTGCCTAAATCCATGCCATATGCATGAACACAGCCAAAATGATCGAAAAAGGAATGAAAAGTCCTTAAGGGTTAAAATCTACACAAATTTACATATATTAATTTGTTAAATTTAATAGTAAACAAGTGGTTCAAGGCACAACAAACCCCACCCCTCGCACATGTTGTATCTTATTTTGACATCAATCCAGCTGATGTCATCATGTTTATGCATGTGCTGAGGTCAGTCTAATCAATTGCCTCTATTTATGCGCCAAGTCTGAAGTAAATTGACATAAAATTGAAGTTTTTATAGACATGTGAAATGTCGCCCATTGTAAGTAAATGAGAGAAGAAAAAAGATGTAAAAAATGCATTCAAAATTTTAACTTTGACCTACTTTTCCCAACATGTAATCAGATGGGGTCACTGGCCATCAATGACCCCAATTTAGTATGAACTGAAGCAAGAGTTTAGCTGCTGACAAACAAACAAACAGAACCAAAAACAATACGCCTTATCTCCTCTACTGAATGTCATAATGATTGTATAAAATCAATAAGACACTTGTATTATATTATAAATGAACTTTTATTATATTATAATCTAAATATTAATATATTTACAGTCCAATGCAGCAGTGGACAGGGTGGACATAAGTATGAGGGAACTGGATTAGATGATGTAACATTTGTTTGGTATAAAAGGTTAGAATTTGACCAAAGGAAATGGATGTAAATGTGTTTTCCAGGCACACACTGACTATTATGGGCTGTTGTTTTGCGGGGCTGCTCTGTTCCACTGCTGCTGCTGCTCCTTCCTGTTAATTGGATGAATCCGAGCTGTTGGTGTTGATTTTCTAAGGTCATATTCGGGTCGATTCTCCGCTGGTTTGTTCGTGTGTTCAGATTCAGTACAGTCCGACTGGAAAACGACACTGAAACAAAGCGGAAACAAACACGCATCCTCATCATCCTCATCCTCATCATCTTTATTATCTTAAGATCGTGATATTATCATCTATAGACACCTCAGACGGATTTGGCTGTAGATTTCTTTTCTTTTTTTTTGTTCTTTTTTTCTTCTTTTTCTGAAGTGCCGTCTCCCTCTGGTCCACGGTCACAGACATCCACGCACCCACCGCAGCTCTGCCTGTGCTCTCGGATTGTAAATGGAAACGCGGACGCACGGTTGGATACGCGCAGTTTGGGACTGTTTTCATCCGGATATCTGTCTACTTTTATTTCATTTCCTCACTGATCATCACTTCCAGTGGGTTATGAAGACAAATACACCTGAGGTAAGTGTAGAAGTAGTGTCTTATTCCACAGTTTCCCTACTGTCTCATCTTTTGCCCTATTTATCCACATCCTAATTTTAATGTGTGCCTTTGAATAACTATTTAAGCCCATCTCAGACAGTTCTAGTCTCAATTACATCCTATACTATATCTTGAGACAGATCTGTCTAAAATCTGCATATTGAGTTAATATTATCCAGAATATTAACCCTGTCATGCATAGTGGTCAGCTATTCTACAGCTGTTCTCTTGTATGTTCATGGATTTTGTTGTTTTAGTTCCATATCAACCAACACAGTGGAGTAATGCATCGTCTCATACACTGCAATTCATGCCATTACTGTAACTTTGCTGTTCTAGATAAACCTGATCTGCAGTGACATGTTTGAGTGTGAATCAGTTGCTTGTTATTGTTATTGGACTATAATTAACAGGTTTGTATTTTTAAACAAAAATGTTGTTTTGTTTTTTTTTTCTTATTTATTTATTTGCACATTATAAACAGTAAGTGGAAAATTAAGAGAAAAGAAAAAAAAAGCAATTAGCATCATTGTGCAGGAGAGGATGGAAGCTAAAAAAAAGGCTTATGTGAATACCTCCCCGAAAATAAACAATACACAGGAAGAAAAAAGAAAAAATTAAAAATGCAATATAACTGAAATAATAATCTAAAGTAAAACAATAAAAATACAAATCCAATCACAAATCATCAAATACAAGTCATATCATATACGGCCTTACATTTTTCCATAAATTAGAGTCCTTTTCAGATGCTTTTTAAATATTGATAAAGAAGATGTTGACTGAAGTTCAGGTCGTAGATTATTCCAAAGATGTGGTCCACCATATTTTAGAAAATGCTGACTGACAGAAGTTTGACACACGGAAGGTAAAATTTGCTTGAATATCGTGTAGGATAATTGCGAATAACAGAAGGTAACATAAAGAAGTTCTGGAAAACTTTAGGAAGGATGTGAGTTAAGTGAACGTATTTGTACATGAAGAACCAGGTCTGGTAAACATTCACATCAAAAACTGAGAGAAGTTTGAATTTTTGGAAAAGCAGAGCAGATGAGTCCAAACCCTTAGAAAAGCTGATCATTCTTAAAGATTTCTTTTGAATTGGGAAAATCTTGTTGAGATAAGTGGGACAGGTTGCTACCAAACAGTATTGCAATAAATAATGTAAGGATAAATTAGCAATAATAAAACATCAAGAAACAGGAATGATTTATCAATGACCCTGCTCAAAATGCCAACTGACTTCATGTTATTTTGTACAGACCAGATAAATGTGATATTTCCAACTCAATTTTTCATCTGCAATGACACCTAAGAATTTAATATGTGAAACCTGAGTTATTTCAAAGTTATCTGTGTATATTTTGTTGGTTTCATTGTTATATTTCTTATTTTTGTTACAAAATAGAATAAAATTAGATTTTTGGATATTGAGAGAGATTTTATTAATCTGAAACCATCTAGAAACAGACGATAGTTCTTCATTTGCTTCTCTAATCAGCATATTAAAATTTTCATGTGATAAAACCAAACGTGTCGTCAGCAAATAAGAGAGGCAGTACACTTTTACATACATAGGAAGATCAGTCATGTAATTAAAAATGCATATTATCTCCATAAAGTGAGTAATAACTTGTATTAGAGTATGTTAAAATGTGACACAAATTTAAAAAAATATTTCAGAGTTTTCACACAATACATCTGGAAATGCATGTTTCTTTGCTTCAAAAATTAAACGCATGGTGTCCAGCTGAGTGGACATTTTTGCAAATCTATAAAAAATAGGGTCATAAAAAATGTTTTAAAAAATCAATCACATTATTTTTTTCATGCCTAAAGAGGAATAAAAACACTCAGGAAAAAAATCTTATTTAAGGTTGTCATAATTCATGCATGAAAGGGTTAAATACTCTCTTAACACCAGGATGCTCATAAAGTGATGTCTGGAGCCACGTAGTAACAGGACTGAAAACCTTTTAATTCAATGCTGCTCATTTATAATAAGAATGCAATGACAAACAGAAGTTTCCACATGTTTTATTCCTGCAGGTTGATTTTGTGATTCTTGTCTCATTTCCCAAAACAGGAGCAGCTGAAACATGTTCTCAGAGCCTGTGTTTTTCCTCGTTGCTCTTTTCTGCGTCTATGTGGCATTTCCAGCTGTTTCCTGTGAGTATCAGACCTTCCATCAGTATGTAAGCTGTAATGGGCTACCTCTACCGTGAAGTGTGGTGATGGAGCACTTTTTACTCTTTCTGTCTATTCCAGAGTCCACTGATGAACTGCAGTTTATCTTCCATTAAATCTAATTCAAAGATTCCGTGTGTAAGATTTGAGGGTTCTAATTACAGTCATTTTCATAGATGTATAACAACAAAAAATGAGAATCGTAGTGGGTTTTTTTTGCCATGTGTCTAAAAAGGGAGTGGGCTGTCATCCACTGAGTCTTCAGTAGCTCTGAACTGACATCCTAATCCACTTTTTCCTCGTTATAACAGGTTTTATCCAATTTTAAGGTGCATTACTATGTTTAAAAGTGGACCACCGTTAATATCTCCTAAATGGGGCTTTTTACAGCTAATGTCACAGAGTGCACTCAACTTTACTGCTATAAGTCACTGAATACACGAACCAGTCCTTTAAAACATCATATAAATAAATCTAATATAGTCTACCATTGCAAACAGTCACATTAATAGAGCTGCAATATGAGCTGCAATATATAGAATATTATATGTATTTATATTATATATGTATATGTGTTTTGGTTTTTTGTTTGTTTTTTAGTTTTTATTAAAATGAGAGTGCTGATACTGGTATGATAATTTGTAAATGGGTATTATTATATTGGTGTATATCGGAATGAGGATGTGTTATATTGTTTTATTATTATTATTATTATTATTATTATATTGATATTCATATAAAATAATAATTGCTATATGTGGATCATAAGGAATAGAGATTGGGGGTAGGAATATATAAGTTTTTACTTCTTTCTACTCCTTTTCAAGCATGTTTAATTTCATCCATCCATCCATCCATCCATCCATTTATTTATTTATTCGTTCGTTCATTCATTCATTCATTTATTTATTCATTTATTTATTTGGGCAACATGGATAGCACTCGTGCCTCACAGCAAGAAGGTCAGGGGTTCAATTCCAACACCGGTCGATGGGGGTGGGACCTTTCTGTGTGGAGTTTGCATGTTCTCCCTGTGTCTGCGTGGGTTCTCTCCAGGTACTCAGGCTTCCTCCCACCATCCAAACACATGCACTGACAGGTTAATCTAAACTGCCCATAGGTGTGAATGTGAGAGTGATTGTCTCTATATGTCAGCCCTGAGATGAACTGGTGACATGTCCAGGGTGTACCCCTCCTTCACCCATAAATAGCTGGGATAGGCTCCAGCGACCCCCGTGACCCTAGAGAGGATAAAACGGGCTCAGAAAATGAATTAATTATTTATTTGTATTTTTTCTTTTGTTTACTTAGCATCCTTTTATGTATCATTACTGATATTTTGTCGGTTTATTTTGTTTCGATTTCACTGTCTACGTGTTCAAAATAAAGATTTCAATTTCAAAATTTCAACTAAAACAATAAGGAATTCAGCATCACCTGGAGTCTCATCTGCAGCCCCTGTGTCTCCAGTCTGAGCTGTGAGGAGCATTCATATCTATTTTTAGACTGTTTATGGTGGTACAACAAGATAACAGGAAAAAACAAAATGTCTTGTGAAGGCGAAAGTGAGACCTCAGTTGATATGAGATGGATGAAACCAGCAGTAAAACACCAGATTAAAGGAGGTGATAACACTAAATAGCTGATACTTTAGTCCATAACAAATGGGTTTTTGCTGAAAATTTGTTTGCACATTTCTGTGGTTTTCCCAATTGTATTTCATACATAGACTGACAAATGCATATGTATGGCTATTACAACTTTGACGAAACTGCCAACCTAATGGTGGCTTTGCTGCAATCCATGTCCAGTGTCCAGGAAAAAAGACAAACACAGTAATGGATCTGATTTGTATGACGTTCACATCACAGAAACTCCTCACTATCCTGACAGTTGAGTAGTTTGTCAGAGCTGCTCCACACATTGTGCTTCACTTCATTATCTTTATCGTTTTTGTGCTTCATACAAACGTCAACAATGCGGTGAGAAGTCAATAAGCATTACTGTCGATTTTTATTGATTTGTGGTGCAAAAGCTAAGAAAATCTTTGCTTCTACACAGTGAAATATTTGTATTCTGTTTGAAAGTACTCATGATATGAACGATGGATTAAAAAGATATACAAAAAATACCCTTTAAGAGCTTAACTAGCCCCTATGGTTACTGCAGTGTGACCACAAGAACTATGACAAGGTTCCTGTTCCAGAAAAAGTCAACTGACAGTTCGCTTTCACCTTACGTTTATTGACTAAAACATTTTTTTTCCAACAGTCAGCTCAATTTTTGTTGGAGTTGATAAGTTACAATATCAAGTCCCTCAAATTAGTATCCTGTTATACATATTTGATCAGTTTTCCTGCTTTATCACGTCACTAAATTATGTTCAGCAAAAGTTCAAGCATCCATCCTCACACTTCCCCAGCTCTGCCCTTTTGTTCAAATGTGATCACTTCTGCCTCCAAAATACCGAGATGACGACCGAAGCACACCATCCATCCTCTGTCTATCTGTGTCTATGGCCAAACATTCATATATGAAGATCTTGAGGCTCAGTTTCCATGTCATTTTCTCATGACTCTGCCAACTCCTTCAGTATCTGATTGAAAAGTCTTTTCACTTAAATTTTCCCTAAATTGCTGACTTTCATCATGTCAGTTTTTCCTAGTGGTGTTTACTCCCTGTATTTTTTGTTGTTTGTCTTTATCCAGGGCTGACAAAACAGCAAAACATTTGCTTTTGTCAAGCATCACATTTTATAGGTAATAACGCCTTTCTGCTGACACTGATTTAGGGTTTCACTAAACCTGATGGAAGTTATTATTTTTACTATTATTTTTGGTTTTTCCATGGTGGTTGGGGGTTATTGGTTGTGACTGAAAATTACAGACCTTGTGTTGGTATTTGCAGCAGCCACAAACTTGAAAATTGAGTTTTCTCTGAAAACATAAACATTTGTTTTTTAAAGAAGAAAACAGGGGGTGTAAAGTAAAGCCTTAATAGGAACTGAAGGTGATATTTTTCAGTGTCAAAAATATGTTGAAATAGGTTCAAAATGTTATCCCAGGGTGTCTGAGGAGTCAGAAAAACATCTATAGATTAACTCCGCATAGTGTTAAAAACACTCTTGGTTTTAAAAGACCATGAAATAGCCTATACAGGTTGGACTCTGCACTGCAGTGGATGGTTTCCATCACATTGTATTGCAAATTTCAACTAAATTTTCAGAAACTCAGAAGAAAGGAAATGTGAAAACATTAGGTTTGTATGTGCTGCCACCATACAGTCTATGGCCCAATCACAATTCACCCCTTGGCCCTCCCCCTTACCCCTCCCCCTTGGCCCTTGCATTCAGCTCTACCCCTTAAAACATAGTTGCAAGGGGTAAGGGTTGAAATATTCCCTTATGAAATGGGACAACCCTTTCAGACCTGTTACGTCATCAGCAGTCATCGATGCCGCTATTAACAGATGTGGCAACTTTGTTTCTGAAAATATTCCCCATGCCGTCAGCAGCTGTAACCGTCTCTGTTGCATGGGCTTTGGGCATCTTTTTGCAGCTATCAACCACAAACCGCAGAAATGCGGTGTATAATACACCGAAACGGCATTAAATATGGATGCATATGCACTAAAGAGTCCTGCTGTAATGATGAACCCATGATACTGAGGCTTCAGCTCATTCTTCCTTCTTGCATGTGAAAATCACCCTCTGTGTGAACAAACTAATCACAGTATCACCCATCGTGCTCAATAACAGCTCAGTCTCCTTTTGTGGAGCATCTCATTAAGCATGAGTTTCACATTTAAATAAAGGCATTTATCACAATATAACATGGTCGATCAAATGATTAAGTTGTTTATGAAGAAAATACCTTCATTTGTGTGTTTTGCTGTTTTGCTGTGTTTACCTCCATCTTGCCGATGATTCAAACAGAATTATGGGAGATTTCTCATCCCCTCTGTGTGTAGTGTGGTCCCGAAAAATCTCTGTTTCGAGGGCCAAACAGCCCTCCCCTTTAGCCCTTCCCCTCCGGCTCATCAAGAATCGGGACACCCCTACTCCTTCACGTGAACGCGCAGAATGGAGGGGTAGGGCTAAGGGGGAGGGGCCAAGGTGTAAATTGGGATTGGGCCTATGTCTCACCCACAGACAGCAAGAGGCATGTGACTGTATTCATTTAGAGCCTTCCTTTGTAGTTGTATAAAGGTGTGGGTCTATTTATTTATGCTTTAGAAAATATCCACATTGTGTTTCTCTATTTGTGTTTTTCAGAGCCTTTCTCTATTAAGTTTACCTGTTCACTCCGTGCCATGTGGATTTCCTCCAGTTTCCCCCGCCATTAAAAACAGGTACACATAGCCTAGGTTAATTCTCCTGTCAGTGCCCTGATGAACATCTGGAGTTGGTGCCCAAGCTCACTGCTCCTAATATCTTCTCAAGCTAATGCACTCTGTGCGTGTGTGTGTGTGTGTGTGTGTGTGTGGGTGTGTGCGTGTGTGTGCGTGTGTGTGCGTGTGTATGTGTGTATTATGGGTCAAATGCAGAGAATGAATTTCCCTACAGGGTTAATAACCTTTTAACATTTTTGTAGCACATCTGCCTCACAGCTCGAAGGTTCTATTCTAGGGTCTTTCTGTGTAGAGTTTGCCTGTTTCAGTTTCAGTGCCACTAAAACATGTATATGTAGGGTCATTCTCCTTACAGGTACCTTAGCTCTTGACCAGGGTACGTTCCATGGCAGCTCACTGCTCCTAATGGGCTAAGTGATAATCCTAATCAGTGATGTTAATGGTAGCTGCTGTGTATTCGGGGTAAAATGCAGAGATAGAATTTTCCTATGGGATAATTGCATTAGTTAACCTTTAATCTTTAAAGGCGTCGTGCAGTGGCCATAAAAGTTGTGTTATTCTGCACCAGAATGCTTTCAAGATTCTAAATAAATTGTCAGTCGATTTTTCAAAAGTCTCCCACGGTTGTAATCGGTCTTTCTTTGGTCATGCCCAGTACTTGAAATTTCTCGCGTCCGGAGCGCCGCCTGTCGGCTGAAGGCACATTGCGTGACATCATACTAGTAACCATTGCGTGCAGTAGCAATGGCGGACACAACAGAAAATATGAGCAATACTGAGGAAATTAGCTTTGAGTTTACCGATACAGAA
>JAPQRP010000016.1:16803470-16822018 GCA_037367295.1 Apogon hyalosoma | reverse complement strand
TGTTTTTAACTAGCCTGACCATAAGCTTTTTCAAAGAGGAACGTTTTCAGTCTAATCTTAAATGTACAGACTGTGTCAGCCTCTTTAATATTAGCTGGAAGTTGATTCCATAAGACAGGAGCTTGGTAACTAAAGGATCTAGCTCCTACTGTACTTTTACAGACCCTGGGTACTACTAGTACTAGTGAAACAAAGGAATCCTAACTTAAAACAATAACTACTGATTACTAAAAAGATTAAACTAAAGACCTCAACTGTCTAGATTAAAATAATATTTTGCAACACTATTTTCTGACTTTGTAAAATAACAATTATAGAAATGAACAGAGTTGCATTCAGTGCAGATGTCTGACAGTGACTCTAGGTCCTCAGTGGACTTGTCATATAAGTGAAGTGGCCCAATTAAACAAAAATAAAGCCCGTCAAGGTGCTCGTTATCCTGCATCACCTGGTCAGAAATGTATTCCTCCATATTAATAAGTTCTCTGTACATCATCCCAGACTTACTACTGTGCATCATATCTCCGTGGTGACAGCTGAGATCTTAGATGTGGTTAAATCCTCTGGAAAGAATAGGAAGGGAATTTTTTTTATCTGTCATTGTCAAAGGTCAAGAGTGAGTCAAGCTTCATTATGTTTGCGACAGGTAGACTCACTGAGTTTTCAATGTCAGTTTTGATGTCTTTCATCATTCATCAGACGTAAGAGACAGAAAGGAGGAGAGGACCCGCCTTTTCCTCTAATTACAATCACATTTATGTGCATCTTTTTACATTCCCTCAGTGTTTTACGGCGTCTGTTTTCAACTCATCAGGTTGTAATTATCATTATCCTATTATGAATTTGTTGATGATTGCTCCCTTAAAATGATTGTGACTGACTGTTTGAGTCGTCTTATTTCTGTTCATCTAATGCTACTGTAGTCTTCTTATTTTATTTTTAACACCCTGTTTCATTAGTAGTAGTAATGAAACAGGATACAGAAGAAAGTAAAGTAAAAGAAGTAGCAAACTGGATATTTCTCTGACTTGAGTGAAGAGATAATTGGGCCTCAGTGATGGGGTCTATTTTCACAACAAGGCTCTGAAGGTTTCAGGGTTGAGCATAAGTGGTGCTTTTAGTCCTGTCTTTGATGGTTCTTGTGAGGTTTGGGTGGGGTTTTTTTGTTTGTTTGTTTTTTGTTTTTGTTTTTTTTTTATCCACAATGCACTGTTGTATGTGAAGTCTTACTAAAACACCAGTGTATTTAGTTTGTTCGTGGAGCATCACATCCTCAAACTGCATGTTGTTTGACTCTGCTGTTGGGCAGCGTTACTGGTCTGTGATTTACAAGAACAAAATAGCTTTGCAAAATGTTTTCGCCTTCCATCATCAACCCCTGCAGAGTACTTTGTTCACATTACAGCTACAACGGGTTGCTAGTACAACCTGATGTCTTCCATGACACGCCCCATTTCGACCATCCCAGTGAGTTCAATATATGAGACTGCATTAAAACCAGATAGGGGAATACCACCACCTCCACAGCTCTTTAACCCCTGACGTATCTGTGGTGAGCATTCAGTATGTATGATTTGTTGTAAATATTCCTAAAAATTCAACAATTTGCTCAATAGGAAAAATTTCAAAATGTGCTGATTGAATAGACCTTGTTCTTTCCATAGATGTCTGAGCATGTTCAGTGCTCCTGTGGAACGGGGGGCAAAACACAATTTGCTATTAAAAAAAAGTAGACAGTTTTGGCTTTTTTTTATTTATTTATTTTTTATTTTTCTTACATCATTTTCCTTGTCATTTTTTGTTTTCACTGTTGTTTGTAGTATTGTTATGATTTTCCTTTATTTATTTGTTTATTTATTCATTTATTTTTTTTATTTTTTTTTTATTATTTTTTTTTTTTTACTGTTTTTACCAAGTTTTGACCGTGTAACTCCTTTCTGGAGTTCAACCAGTTGCCAAAAAGCAGCTGGACTGATTTAGAAAAAAAGAGCCCCACATCCTAAATCTCTTATTGATATACATTCTGAGTGCCTTATTTAGTAAAAACCTAAAAATTTCAATTCCTGTCTTTGTCTTTTTCTGTTATTCCACCTGTTTTGACCCTAAAACACACAGTAAAACAAAACCACTGAAGAAAAGGAACACAAACACATACTAACAGCAGCTTTTATGACACTGAAACAGATGCAAATTCACTGCAGAAATAACATCTCTGGGGTTAGAGGGTTAAAACAACACCAATAATTCAAACTATACAGAAATTTAAAACCAAAGCTAAAATCTAAGGAAAATTTCAGAAAAATGTAATAAATCTCATAATTGTTCAGCTTCATATTGGATTAACTGTTCATTCTTTCATACATCTTCTGAACCACTTTATCCTTCAGAGGGTCACAGGGGTGCTGGAGCTGATCCCAGCTATGTATGTGAAGGCGGGGTTCACCCTGGACGTGTCACTAGTTCATCACAGGCTGACATATAGAGACAAACAAACAATCACTCTCACATTCACACCTATGGGCAATTTAGATTAACCCGTAAAAACCCAAACAGCCACTGTCGACCAAAAGCATCTACTGATCTAAACTGTTTAATACCTGTTGATCCACTAATCCTATCAATACGTGTAAATAATTGGTGTAAAATACAGTTTGTCATCTTTGTCATCAGATATGACCCATTTGGATTTTCAGAGGCTCCATAGTTACCATGGAAACACCAGCATCTTCTACAACACTGATTCACCAGTAAAACTCATGGAGTTGGATCAATGACAGTGAATGGAGACACTAGGTTTATGTTCAGTTAATTATGTATTTTGCAGAAAAAAAATTTTTTTCTTCAGTTTTTCCTTAACTTTAATCTGAGCTTTAATGAACATTACCGTGATCAGTGAATTGAATATAAGAAAATACTGGATTTTTACTCAAAAATGCAAAATACAGATCATAATATTAGAGTAAATGGTGATAAATCATTTAGGAAAGGTTCAAAATAGAGAAAAATTAATTTGGGAACAGACAAAAGCAGCACTGGGTCTTTATGGATTAATGATAGATTTTGCTGTAGAAGTAACTTTTTCTTCATTTTTCTCTGTTTTGATCTAATAACCTATGCATTTACTCTGAGTTTTAATGAACATCTGAATTAAGTATAGGATACTGAATATAGGAAAATACATGATTTACAGTGAAAACTGAAAAATATATGGGATAACATTATGAGAAATAGTGATAAATCACTTAAGAAAGTTTAAATACAGTGAAGAGCTCTTTCATTCAATTCTAACTCCGTACAGAAAGCACAGAAATTACAGTCCTCTTGTTTTCCCTATACCTGCCAATCTCTCTTACATCATTGTTCAGACTAAATAAACCCCTTTCATTGGCCTATAGTTCTGACTGAATAATACCCATTGGTCTTGTATAATTAACTGTGCTGTTTGTATCCTCAAGAAGAAATCATGATTACATGATGAGCTAATGGCGTCAGAGCTACCTCTCCTGTAAGAGTCTACTTTCTACATATAATACTATTCTAATTGTCCTACAGCTGTGTGTGGGAGGGGGAATACATACATGTCTGATTGCATGGCTTTGTGTGCATTTACTTGTCACAGGCTATGTGAAGCTGTGATTATTACTTTGTGTGGGATGGAGCTGTAGCTTTGCCTGCCAGTCATAGTATGCATCATTGAACACAGCACGAAGCAATCAGAGAGATTTACAGCTGAAAGATCTTCCCAGAATTAGACCAAATGACTGAATCCCAAGTTGTGCCGACATCTAATATAGACCAGTAGCATGAACTGAAAAAAGTGACTGTAGCTGTAAAATCTGGTATTACTGTGCATGGGTAATTTATTCTGTCAGTTAGAAAATATTAAAACTACTTTGTAAAAAGTCGAAATGCTGTATGTGTGAAGTTGTCTGGTGCTAGATAGTTACATAGTAACTGTTCAGCGTATTGTAAAAGTGGTCTTACAAGAAAGAAGAAACAGCTCTGGACACTAGAAAATATACCTTGTAACAGGAGGTTATGGCCACAGAGTTTTTTTCAGACAGGCAGAGGATTATTCTTATTCTTATTATTATTCATTATTATTATTATATTAACAGATGTAATTACTGATCCACCTCAGATTTCCACACATTTAACTCTAATAATCTTCTCCCCAGCTCAACACGAACTTAGAAAATGAAACCGTTTGGTGTTTTTTTTTTTTTTTGTTTTTTTTTTTTATTGGGGTTTTTCAAATATAAGTACATTTCAAACAAGGTACAATGAAATGCATAACTATAAGTTCCCGAAAGCGGAAATGGAAGATAAGTGAATAAATAAATACACACATAACATATGCATCAAACCAAACAAAACAAGACACAACAAAGTATCAACAGGAGAGAGAGAGAAAAAAAAAAACCCCACAGATGATGTCATTTGCTCTTTGTTTTTTTATTTATTTTTTGTTTTGTTTTTTCATCTAGTTATGATGGTTTATTTTTAATATAATAGTCAATGAATGGTTGCCATGTTGAATAGAATATACCTACTTTGTCCTTTACTGATTATTGTATTTTTTCTACCTGCAAGTGCCCCATAAGCTGGAGGCTTTTTATGTTTCCAACTGAGCAATAAAGATGGATATTTTCAAGTTGTTGCATTTTTCCCCTAATTTTAGTAGCTGCAGCTGTAACTCCAAAAAAAGTAGAAAATAGTGTTAGTTTAGCTATGCATGATTAATATCAATAACTAAACTTTCTTCTATGTAAGGCGTAATAAAAATGCATCCTCCGGAGACTCAGCAATGCATTTTTGTCCTCTGTAGGGGACAAGAGTTTCACAGCTTTATTAAAAAAAAATGCCTCCATATTTGAAAAAATGATAACCAGAATAATATCCAGCAGTTGTTATTGGTGGTGTCTTGCTGATCTGTCTTTTATTACCATTCTCTTAGAGGATGATGCTTTTTGAGATCTGAGTAGCAGTGCTGTCAATACTTATTATCAGAGCATATCTGTCTTAGTAATTGAAAATAAATATATGGCTAAATTTGCATGAGGAAACACCAGAAACGTACAATAGAACAAAAAGGTATGATTTTATTAGAATGTCAAGATGAGATACAGGCTGATAGCTCTTATTTTTGAAGTCTTGTAACCACCTCACTCCAAACAATCACTTGTAACGTCATATAGCTGGCATTACTCAGTAGTACAACAGTCGTCCAACAGGGACAGGCCATTTTACCTCAGTGCTGGGAACTTTCAAACCTACGCTTTGTTTTTCCAGAATAATTTAGAGGCTCTAACAAGTTCACATTTTCTAACAGATATAAATAATTAGGAATTGCTTCAACCAGTCGCAGCCAAAATATGTTGCAGGCCTGTTCTTGTCTTGATTCAGCTACAATAATATTGTTAAAATATACATATTTCCAAATGAATCAACACAAATGCATGTGCATTAGGTATTGAACATGAGCAGAAACTTTATTACAACATATACCAGGTATATAAATCCATAAAATCCTGTTAAGTTATGCATCGTATAAACTGAATGAATCTTTTAAGGTGCGTACTTTAAAAGACACAAAAATGGAATAAGGCTACGTTCAGACTGCAGGCAAATGTTGCCCAAATCCGATTTTTTCACCCATATGTGACCTGTATCCAATCTGTTAAAGACAGTTTGAACATTACAAATCAGATTTTTTCAAATCCGACCCAGGCCACTTTCATATGTGGTCCTAAATCCAATACATATCTGATATTTTGTCATGCGACTTCAGTTTGAACGGCCAGGTCGCATTTATCCGACCTTTACGTCATTGACATGCGATAAACGTCACAATTCTGCGTCACAGGAGGAAGAGCAGTGGGAAAAACATATTTACTTCCGTAAAAACACAGTGCGTGTTTATGTCAGGACCTGTTTTGCACATGCTGGTCACTTCAGGGTCACATTCAGTTCATACTCAAAACTGATAGAAGTCACATTTAATGTGTAATATGAATAAGCACACAAAAAAATCAGATTTCACCAAAAAATCTGAAATGTGCATTAAAACCTGCTTTCTGAACATATGTGTGGCCTTAACAGGGATAATAAATATTAAATAAGAAAAGTTGATCTACAGGAGAATAAATATTTAATAATATAGGAATACAGACTTCCCCCAAAAGGCATTAAATTGTCACTTAATAGGCTGGATTGTATGTTTTCCTGTATACAAATAGGACATTTCCATCATATTTTGATGCAGAAAAAACACAAACTGATAGTCACGTCCTGCTGTGACACTGCCTCGGAAAACATGGCAGAGGTATTTTCAAGAAGAAGCAGTTCTAGATGCATTAAGTCTTCTGTGTAATGGGAGGATGTTGTCGGTTGTATTTTCAGAGCCGTCCTCCTGTGAAGAATGTTTTTGTGAAGACAGATTGCAACTTTTTGTTTGGGAGAAGTCTGGAAAATAGTTCAGGGTTCATTTTACGGTTCTTTTGGCTTCCTTCAAACAGCCATTAATCACAGTTTGGTGTCCAGCAGTTGTTCAGTTGATGGATGAATGAGTCCAAAGTGTGTTTATATGACCTCCAAATAGTATATACCTTAACCACCCCAAAGTAAACAAGGAAAATAAAGCTTTTTCAGCTCTTAGTGTTTTGAACCTGCATGCACACCTGGTACAAATGATGGGGTAGTGGTGGAATATACCAAAGAATTAATAAAGTGGAAACTGGTTATAGTAAACAAATCGGTGCAGACAGATATAGATACATAATTTAGCACTTTTTTCCCCAGGAGTTTAGTGCGGCCTTGTAATATCAACCCAGCAAACAAGCAAGTTTTCACTTACAGATGTCCTCTCACTTTTAGTCAGTGGCAGCTGGTGCTAAACCACACTTTTTTCAGTATAAGGAGAAATTGTTACTTGTAGAATTCAAACTCAACCATCTAATCAGTTGACCTGGACTTAACTAATGTCTAATTTCACCAAATATCCAAGTTTCTAAAGTTCTTACCAGGGCTGGAGGAGACTGAAGAGGTGTGTAAAGCTGAACAGGACTAACCTTTGTTACCTGTGACACTTAAAGTAGATGACTTGTCTACATTTGGTTTATTTTGGTATTCTGAAAGTGAAATCATCCAGTCGCAGAAGGGGAAGAAAATAGATTTGCTTCAGGGTGCAAAAAAATGTGCCTCATGGTCAATCTTTATAATCCATAAACGACAGCTTGGTCTCATCTCATCTGTTCTACAAAAGTTTTGTAAAACAGATGAGAATGGTTGTCTTTAAAAACAGTCTCCCTTCAGTGCTGTTTAGTGTTTGTAACTGTGTGTTCTTAAAGTGTACCTGTACTGGTCATGCTTACATTAATTGTTTGTTGTGTATTACGTATAAGCAAGAGAGGTGCAAAGAATCACTATAAATGCACCACACTAGACCTTTTTCTTGAGTGAATCACGTGCAGGGGCAGAATGGGAGCAGCCATTGTTGGAAGTGATGCACCCATGCTGATTCTGGATGGTCAGTGCAAGTAGACAAGCAGCAGTCAGTGAGCGAGATTGAGTGGAAAGGATGTGTTTGTGCTTGTTGTTTTTGCAGCTGTAAGCTTTGAAATCCACCGTTGTCCTGGAGACGTGACCCAGCACTGGCTGATAATGTGTCATCTTAGACTGGTGTCTGTTGCACGGGGTCAGTGACCAGTATATCACAGTCCAGGAAATCGGACAAAACAACGCATCTGGGTCACTACCAGTGCTGGACCAGCCCATGAAGGAGGCACTGACTATGCCTGACTCACAGAGCAGTGACCTAGTACTCACATGTACTTGACAACAGGCTAGAACATAAGTTAGCTGATAGAATCGTTGGTATTATATGTGATGTTTTGAAACAATTAGGAATGAAAATTTACTACAAGTACCCTTTAAGGTCTTTTGTTGCTCATGTTTTGTCTGTTTCATTTTATTACCTTGTTACTTGGGTCCAAAATAAGAAAAGTTCTCCTATTTCCACTTTACTTAACTGCAGATGGGGTGCATGGGATGTTACAGATGGGACAGAATAACTGCTTGAATGTTGTAATGTCCTCCATTTTCATTTGAGTAGTTGTGACATAGATTGTTTAGCTTTGCTCTTTTTTTTTTCTGTGCAGAAAGTTGACTTTCTGTGATGCTGTGTTGGATATTGTGCCCTGCTTTAATTCTGACCAAAATACTGTTTTTATGAAAGTGTGACTGGGGTTATGGTTGGGAGAACCAGCAGTTCCAGCTGCATTAGGTTTGCTGTCTGTGTAACTGGGCATTGTTGTGAGTTGTATTTTTCAGACTGTCCTCCAGCAAGCAGCCCACATGTAGCACTCAATAATGAAAGGATTTCTTGAATCATTTAAGACATTTTTAAATACATTTCTTAACATTTTATTTTACGATGGATTTTCAAAAACTGTGAACAACACTTTTTTTTGATTGAGAAAAAAGATTTGTTACAGCCCACATGGACACAGAAAACACAAACAACCATGGAAATACTCTTTATTCCACTGTGACAGAGTGGGAAAAAAAAGTCCACATCTGACATTGGGCTGTTATTGATGTGAATGGAAGGTCTGAAATTTGACTAAAAAGTCAGAAATATGAAGCTCATCAAATCTCTACATACACTGATCGGGTATTTAGCATGTTTTTTTTATATTTTAGTGGGGGTTTTGTGTCTTTTTGTATGTATTTTAGTATATTTTAGTGTATGTTAATGTACACTCTATTCTTTAATTGATGTTCTGACTGTTATTGTAGAAGAATAGAATAGAATAGAATAGAATAGAATAGAATAGAATAGAATAGAATAGAATAGAATAGAATAGAATGCCTTTATTATCATTATACATATGTGCAACAAAATTAAGAGATAACTCTTGTGGTGCGTAGTGCAAAACAGTTTAAAAGAAAAGTGTGAATTTATATACAGAATTAAAAAAAAAAGATGATTGTCATTATCAACATATTTACATGTTAAACCTTTCATTTGTCTTACAGCAACATATTTTAAGTCTCTCCACATTAGGATACTAAATATGAATTTATTGATATACAGTATCTGGTTTGTTTCTCACTGGACATTTGGTCTACTGATATTTTCATCTACCTGACAATTACATCTGATCCAGGATAAAAAGTTGCATATACCACCTAATGTAAAGTCAAGTAAAGTATGTGCATCAGTACCATGTAAAGAGCAGAGGATTCTGTATTTTGATCTTAAAGTGACAGGAACAACAAAGGAAGTGCGGTGTCGTCAAAGTAGGTGAAGGACTGAGGTCGAGGTGGTTTGTTGCACTTGAAGAACTACGACTGCTTTTTGTTTCCTGACAGTTCCGAAACCATGTGTTTATTTATTGCTGTAACCATGACCAAGACCACAGTGATGAAGATTTTCCTACTCCTATCTGAACCTTATTATTACACTGTCATTTTCCAGATTCTTGTAGCTCCCCGTGGTATTATTAGTCTGATGTAGTTGATTGGTGACCTTTCAATGCAATTAAAGCCATTTGTTGTTGTTTGGGGGGATGCAGAGAAATTGATGCAGCAAAATTAGTCTTGAATATTAGGTTTGTAATATCCTGAAGGGCTTTCTCCAATGATTTTTTTTTTTTCTTTTTACATTTCTTTTCCTGCTACCGCATACAGTATTAACCCTATCTTACAGTGCTCTTGTGCAGGAGGCAGAAGAGGTGAATGTGCATCTAATGTCACTGAGAGTAGAGGCTGGTTCATTAAAATGTCTCTGCATGTCCATATTAAATTTTTAAACATGATTACATGTGCACTTCCTGCTTCTATAAACCCATAAAAATTTTTAAATAGCATTGATTGGTCTCTATGCCTGTATCTATCTTCAGATCCTGCAGCATGTTTGTGAAATTGATTTTCACTTCTGCCAGCTTCTCTGGATACACCTCATTTATTTGTGGTAATCAAGAATTTATCAATGAGTACCGTCCTGCAAAAGGTTATATATTGTCTGGTCATGTTTATTCTGTATGAACATTCATTGATAAGTGTAAAAAGAAGAAATTATTTCCACAGCAGATCAGTAAGATTTATTCTTTTTATAAGTGAAAATCTAACAACTCTTTCATTTTATTTCAATATAATATGGTTGTGATAATATGATTAGTTTTTACAAATCATCATAGTGTTATATTTCACAAATAACATATTAACTTCTACAGCACAATTATGATTTAGGTGTTTTCCTGGTTTCCACCTCAGACGGGGGGGCCACCAGCATTGATTGCAGACCCTAGTAGTTTAATGACTTAAATTGAGACAGTTATGATTTTGAAGGAAATACATTTAATCAGATTAAAGTGGGATTTCCATCCAAATGTATGACAAATTCTGTCTTAATTTTCAGTAAACCAGCCAAAGAAAAAGTGAATTTATTCATATTTCAATCTACTACTGTCATACATGTTAGGGCAGTGTTGTGCAGGTCGCTTTACAGATTATTAGTCACCCAATAGTAAGTGATAAGTGAGGTTAAAATCATAATATGTGGTATGTAATGTTCTATTTTATAAATTTTTTCATCTTTTTTTTAGTATTTTGTAACTGCTTTAAACTGAGCAATAAATAATAATACAAATTTGTTTAATCCAACGTCACACTACTGGTCAGGGAGTAATTTTACGATTTCAAAAGCAAAATATTCTCTATTAAAAAACTCTTCATTTTGTTTATTATTCGGCCACTTTTCATTTTAATGCCTTGAAAGTTAACCAAGGGGAAAGTACCTCAGCTCCAAAATGAAGCCTGTGTGGGAGTATTATCGAGTTGTAAAACCACTGATAGCTCTTGGGGGTGGCTCCAAAAACCCTGCCTCCCATAGACTAACACTGATTTTTTTTTTTTTTTTTTATACACAAGTCTTTCTGATGTCATCCTTTTTTTTGGAACCAATAAGTGTTCTGATCATGTGGCTAATATGATCTCAGGTCCAATATAAGATGTGACATCTTCTGTCGAGTTTTGATTGTAGGTATGAATGACAACTCACTCACGTACAGAGACTGACTTTCAGAGTTTCTTTTTACTCAATAAAACATTTTTCATCCGGACAGGTGTGGCAACCCATACACTCCTCTTTTGAAAAGATGACACCACATCCCCACCTCTCCCTTAACCTACATATTCATTGATATCCGCTGCTATCTTCTTCTTCTTGTGTTAGTTTACTTTGCATGTCTTTTATGCACATGCTTCATGTTTTCTTCCCTGTTTTTGTGTATAACTATGGCAGCAATACAGCACCACGTACAGGCCTGGAATATATACAACAGTATTAGCTGAGGTTTTGTATGGACACATACAGGGTTATTCAAAAAGAATGAACCGATTTCATTACGCAGTATTTTAATAAGGAAAAGCAATAGAAATCTCCAGCCAAGTCACAAGTATTCTACTCACAATCAACTTTTATTTCTCATCTTACAAGTGTTCAATGTGTCCACCACCTGCAGCACGGACAACATCAACGCCATAAGAGAATGCCTCCTAGACGTGTATCAGCATATCACCATCCACTGAGTTGATCGCTGTTGTTATTCGATGTTTAAAGTCATCGAGGTTTGCCATTCAAAACTTAGAAAACTCTTCTTTCAAATGGTCACTGACTCACTCCATGACAATGTTTGAGAACTGAAGCAATGCGTCATGAAATTGGTTCATTCTTTTTGAATAACCCTGTATAATTCTTGAGACAATAACCCATTTAAGGAAAACATATTTAAAATGGAAAGGAAATAAATCGCTTCTGTCGCCAAATATTAAAAGTAATGATAGTTTCAAAACTACAGGTCTGACACGTACAGAGGTCTTTCATACAAGTTTTATTCATTTTCTCAATCTTTATAATAGCTAGATGGATTTTTTTAGCACTGTGAAATACAAACTGGAGGTAAACGTTGGACTTGTGTCTATTAACTCATGTTCCTCTGTGTTTCCTAAAGGGAACCATGTCAGACAGTGCAACAGCCCGTTACAGTGATGTGTTTTTAATTGTTTTCAGACAACAGACAAATATGATAAATCAGGTAACCAGTACACGGACAACACTGTTGGTTTAAAGCAGCGTATGACTTTCAACTTTGAAGCTCACTCTGTCACAAGCAGCCCATTTGTTTACATACAAAGCTAATAAGTCACTTGGGCCTTTTTGGAAATTTTGTCACAAAGCGTTTTGTGGGAATGAGAATTCCATGCAGCCACAGCAGCAACAAACACGGAGACAACAAGCAATGAAACTGTGTCCGCTATCGGGTCAGAAGAAATGGAAGGCATCACCGTAAGTCAATTGTCATCTTATAATACGGGATGTGAAAAACAATATTCAAACATCAGTATCGTGGCATTTCCGAGGCATATAAGAATACCTCTCTGTAAGTGTAATTAATCTCTGAGTGAACTTGGCAGCCTCTCTAAAACTTTTTAATTCCTTTTAAACATGCTGCTGTTGCCAGCCTCTGGTAATTGGCGAGGACATGTCAGTTTAACTGCTGGATTCACCTGAAGTCTGCAGAGACTGCTGCATTTGAAGACTTTCATTAAAATAATTGGTGGAGAAGCAGATAGGAAGGAGGGATGGAAGGTTGTTTTCAGTGGATGGTGTTGCAGAGCCATTGATCTGAAGATGGCAGGAATAATTATCAGTTATTCTTAGAATTCCCATATATTTTTACTATCTTCCAGCACTGCCCTGTCATCCTGTTTTCCGAAAACGTCTTGAACTACTACTGTCATTTTTGTTTATTTACTGCAGAAAGAAGGCTAAGAACTCACCATTTTACAGCTACATTCACACAAACAGCTAGTTAACACAAAGTAGTGACTAATAAAATAACAATAGACCAATGTAATGAGTGGAGTTCAGGGTTTATGCCTGAGGCATCATGGGAACGCAGAGAAAATACACCTAATGATGTCTTCTCACCTTGGTGTAAAGTACATTTCCTGTTGCACTTAATTTAATACCCATGATGTTCTTATCCTGTTATTTCTACACTCTATTTCAAGAGCAAATATTCTATTATTCATTCAGTTTGAAGATATATTTTTGAGCTACACCTACACAACACAAAACAAATTCTAAAATCTGTCCATGAATTATGGATTTTACAGTATCATATTTGCTCCATTTCAGATGGAGCAGTGGTGTTACTGCTCAAAAGTGAATCTTTCGCTGGTGAGAATATCTGAAACATAAACCCAAAGGGGAATTCTCACCAGGGTGTGAGCATTAAATATCCTGCAGGCTGTTTTGAATCAGTGTATGCATAACAAGTAAATTTTACATTTTATCATATCGCTCTCCTATCTGCAGCAGAAAAAAAAACACTAATCCATAAAAACATTTCTGCAGGTCAAAAGTTTATAATCACCATTAAAGATATCCAAAATAACATTCAACCAGAAATTATACATGTGCACTTTAGCTGCTCTAGTCAGAATTAAATTTAGAGGTTGAGCGTGTAATATTTAGAGAAATCTAGTGGTGAAAACAAGATGTTTGATAGAGTCCAATGGCCTATTTATTTCATCCACTCTGGGCTTTCTAGTTAAAGGGATGGTGGATGCACCCACTACAAAAATGGAATAACAGGAGGAAAAAAAAGGTCATTTTGAGCTATTACTGCATATATCCAACAAACTCTGTGGAAGACAACCCACTCACCCTGTGAATAGATATGTCTCATTAAAAAAAAAAACAAAAAAAAAACAGTGATTATTTTTGTGTGATACTATACCAACGATAAAATTATTGTGAATATTACATCCTTTGCAACCCTCACAATGACTAAGCAGTTGAGAAAATGGATGGACGGACAGACGGAAAAATAATAATCCTTGTCAATCACCACTTCGGACTCTCTGCCAGTGTGTGGTGTTGTATTTTCCTGCCCAATCCTGATCTTTGTTGTTGTGTTTGGTTTGTTTCTCGGGGGTTTGGACATATGGTAGTGAGTTTGTACCACCACATAATAACAGCATCATGCACCGTGTGGGAGAAACACTACAAAAACAAAACTACTTTTCTCAATTCAGTATCCGTAGAAGGATAGTCATTCAGTCTGAAAGACAAAACTGTGGGCAAAATAAGCCCATACACCTCTACCTGTTTTATACAGAATGACCCTGTTTAGATGCACACCAATACTCTGATCATTACCTGACTTGTGGAGTTATCAGATTATTTAAGTGACCATGCAAACAGAATAATCTGATATGCTTTATCAGATAACAGCAGGAATCTGATTATGAGAAATCGGATTAACACACTTTGATTTTCCCCCAATACTCCAATGTCTTCCTGCATGTATACAGGTTAATCTGGCTTATGTCATTCTTTGACATCTGCACATGTGTAAACCCAATTAAAATCGAAGAGAATGGAAGTTACATAATCAAACGTGAGCAGAAGACAACAGGAAATTTAAGTCTAGCATCACTATGTACATACGTACCCCGAAAGAAATCCGATAATGGACTGGAGCTTGTAAACTAGGGTTTACTGATTATTGCATTTCTTTAGTACATGTAAATGCATTAGATCTGATTAGTACAATTATGGTCATGTAAACAGGCTCAGTAGGACAGGTGGAGAAATATGGGATGTTTTTCCTTCTAGAACATACCCATACTCTTTTCTGAATGTATAGTCGAGTTTATTCAGTATGAAAGCAATCACACAGCAACATTTTATTTTCCTCACCACTGGTGTTCACTCTCCATTCAGTTTATTGCTCATTCAACCACTGCAGTTTTTCAGTCGAGAGGAGTTTCAACAGCTTTGTTAACAAAAATGAAAAATCTCACACGCATTGATTGCCTTTACGTGTTTCTGTGTATCTCTTGTACTTCATACAAAGACTATATATATGATTG
This sequence comes from Apogon hyalosoma, assembly GCA_037367295.1. NCBI lineage: Eukaryota > Metazoa > Chordata > Actinopteri > Kurtiformes > Apogonidae > Apogon > Apogon hyalosoma. The sequence continues at coordinate 16,807,069 of JAPQRP010000016.1, read as the reverse complement.
GTTGAGGCACTTCACAGTCTTGTTTTTGGAATGTATTAACCCTAATTATAATGGAGTTGTCTGAGCAATGTTTTTAACCACCTATTTGCTCCTCGGCGGCCCATGGCTCCTAGTCTGCAGTGTGTGGTGTGTTCCTGCTAGAGCTGAAACGATTAATCATTGCATGTTAGTTACATCTTATAGTTATTACAAAGTTTCACATATTGCTTGTAGATGTCATTTGATTTGTTTGTTGTTTTTTTACACATGCTTTTATAATGTTGTTATTTCTATATAGATATTTTTTTATATTCCCCTTTACTTTTATACTTTTTGTGGTTGATGTTTCAGCTGACTCTGGAATAAAGGAGTTAAAGTTAAAGTTGTTGTTTTTTTGGTTTTTTTTTTGCCATTTTCAGATGTTTTTTTTTTTTTCACATTTTGCATTTTTTTCACCTATTCAAATAATTATTTAACTGAATCAAATCAAAGAAAAAATTTATAGATGAATTGATTAGAAAAATAACTGATAGCTGCAGCTCTCATTCCTGCATGTTCAACTAGTGGTGGATTAAAAGCAGAGGGTCAGTCTGAGTGTGTGTTGCATGTGTGTATGTACAATATATACTGACAGATAATTTTCTTCTTCTTCTTACTGTCCCATTTTCTCAGCTGAAATTTATTTTGTAGCAATAAACAAGCACCTTAAATCCTTATGCCAGTGGTATTCAAATGCGGTCCTCGAGGGCCAGTATCCTGCATGTTTTAGATGTTTCCCTCTTCCAGCACACCTGGTTCAATTAATGATCAGCTCATCATCATGCTCTGCAGAAGCCTGATAATGATGCAGTGGCTTCCAGGTGTGATGGAAGAGGGAAATATCTAAAACATGCAAGATACCGGCCCTGAAAGATTGAAGTTGCCCACCCCTGCTCTGGATACTTGGATGTACAATTGACATATTTTTATTAAGAAAATCAAAAGTAGAAAAAAAATACAACTATTTGCATGCTGTATTCCTAAATATTTTAATAGTATTTCAAAAATTATGAAATGGAATAATCCTGCTTATTTTTAAATAATTAGTTAATTTAAAAAAAAAAAAGAGGAAGAAGAATACACACCTGTATGTGCATTTTCAATACTTCAAAATTGTGTCAAGGAACATTCTCACTAATTCAATAGAACTTCACCAGTATGTGTATGATGTATTTCTGAAGGATTTGACCTTTTCTAAATTAATATATGAAGTCTAAACATACCAATTAAAAACAGAACAACTGTGTGCACATAAATCCAGCATCACCCCATCACTTCTACAGAGTCATCACACTGGAGTGAAACCGAGGCACCTGTTCAGGTCCGACTCCAGCTGCTGTCTGAGCGCATGCGCACATACTAAGCTGGACATCAGCAACAGCGGACAGAACCTCCGTCTTCTGTTTGTGGTCCCGGTCAAACCACTGACTCCACCACCGCGGTCAGAGCCTCTTTAGTTCTACCTCCATCAGTGAAGGGCTGTTTGTGCTGGTCCAGGATGCGAACCACTTTAATGATGCCTCTGTTGAACTGCTGGGTTTTTTGTGGATTTAGTGAACATGCACTGTTGTTTTTGGACTTAAGTTTTCAGCTCTTTTACCCTCTCTTTACAGAGGCTGATTTCCACCAGAGAATCTCATAAAAAGTTGCTGTGAACTTTGGTGAAATGCCGCTCCATGTTGCATCTTTTACTGATTTCCAGGCTCGTGCCACAGATCAGACACACACACTTGTCTTTTACATTTGTCAAACAGAAGTCTGTCCCATTGTTCATGAAAATAATATGTTTTTTGCCTCATATTAATGTGACTGATCTCCACCGACATTATTACAACCCACCTTGATCACCTGGCTCATCCTGCTACCCAGGCCAATGACAGACAGCAAACCAGCGCAAAAATTTGATTGACAGCTAGTTGACCGTTTCATCTCGGGACGGGGGGGGGGGGCATCTTGTGATTTTGATTGAGTGGAAATTTAGACCAGTTCTACAAAGTGACAAATCAACTTTGTGTTATGTCATTGGTCACTTTTCCATTGGACATATGCGCACAACTTTACCGAAAGTTTAAACTCCTTCCTACTCCTGAAGTTTATACTTCTTCCTGCCCCTTTTCGACCATACAAAATTCAGATTTGCACGTACTTGAAGATGGATTCTGTTCATTTAAATGTTATTCTGCTTTTGTTTTCCTTTCCTTTCCTTTGTTTTATTTTGTTTCTTTGCATGTTCAAAATAAATAAATAAAGATATTTAGTAAATGTTGAAAAAACAGAAGTGCGTATTGTTAGTTTTTTCATTAAATGATTAAATGCGATAATTTGTTTATTTATTATCGTGAGATGACACAAGAAGTCATTCCATTCCAACGTAAATATCGTGTTGATTTACAGATATATTCATTATTATTACATATTACCCCCTGTCCCGTAGTAAATTAAAAAATTATTCAGTTTCCTGGTGTGTCCACACATCCCACACCAAATGTCTTTTAAAACTTTTCTTCTTTGCTTGTAACATCCATTAACATCAGTTTGTTTTTTTTTTTTTTTTTTTAATTCATGTGACTCTAAAAGGCCTTTCCATTGAAATTTTGTGCTACGTCCAAAAAACCACCTCTTGCCAGCACAAAAAAACATTTTAATCAAAAAATGAGAGTTTGGGTGAAATTGTCATTTTTCCGTCGGGTAAATTTTAATGCACAAGTTATATTTGCACAATTTGAGGGTCAGTGGAAAAGCAAATATTGACCCTTTGGCGAGCTACTTGAAAGGGCCTTGTGAGCCACCAGTAGCTAGCGAGCGACCTGGTTTCGAGGCTTTTGAACTTATTTATTTAGTATTTGTGGGTAGAGGGGCCACTCGTTGAATAGCCCTGAATGTTTGGGATGATCTGGAGAAGACACAGTGGTCTGATCTTGGCAAAACATTAATGTAAATATTATGGACAGAAAAGATGTTGTAACGTTTATTATGAGATTACATAAGCATTAAAGGACGCCACAGTGAATGTGTCCTGCAATAAAAACTAAAAGCAGTCCAATGAAATATAGTATGTGGGCTGAACCAAAGGGCCACTCTGAATACATACCAGAGTTAATACACGCTGGTAGGTAGTTTTCCACTTACACTGAGGTAGTGATGTAAGCTTTAAAGTAGTTATATGAAGTATCGATGTTTACAGTGGTGAATACAGTGACTGTGCTTCCAGATTTGATCACTTTGTCACTTTCTTTGACTCTAAAAGTTCTTTCTTAGCAGTCCTCATCCCAGCTCATGACTTTCTGATGCCTTGCTCAAAGGCTCTATGGTGTTTGTTTTCATCACCGTGGGAGACCGGCAGAGCAACTCACTACTCCCTCTAGTGGTCACATACATCCTCTTACCACTGATATGAATGTATATAATGTATGCTTAGTCTAAACACTGATGAAAATATATGTTCATTCATTATAACAGTTGAAATACTACAGCTCTGTAAAAAAAAAATTAACAGATCACTGTAAAATTATCACTTTCTCTGATTTTACCATTTATAAGTATGTGTTTGAGTAAAATGAACATTTTTGTTTTATTCTCTA
>JAPQRP010000016.1:16746157-16767020 GCA_037367295.1 Apogon hyalosoma | reverse complement strand
ATCCAACTCCATGGGTTTTACTAGTGAATCAATGTTGTAGAAGATGACTGTGTTTCCATGGTAACTACAGAGCCTCTGAACACCCAAATGGGTCGTATCTGATGATTATGAAAAGACAAGACACCAATTATTTACATGTATTGATAGAATTAGTGGATTAACAGGTATTAAACAGTTTATATCTGTGGATGGTTTGTGTCACCAGTGGCTGTTTGGGTCTCTATGGGTTAATTCTACTTTACTCTTCTTTTGGAGATTTTGTTGTTGAGCTTTTTGGATGTCATCATCTGCTCTTGCTTTTCCCTTTTTTTTTTATTACTTTACTGTCCTTAGGGAAAACACTTCAACTCAGACAACACCTAAGCTGAGCGCTGCAGGTTTTATATTATTTCCTCTATACAGAGTGACTGATTCAGCAGACATTATTGCAGCCATTTTGCCATAGTCATTTTCTCAGATTGAGCAGCAGTTTTCAGAGATTTCTTATCAAGACAAACAGTATGGTATCACATTATGTATTCAAGATGACAAACGGTGACTTAAGCTTATAAGTGCATTTTTGTTGGAATCCTGCTGCTGAGAACAGAAAGCACATCAGGGAATTCAGCAGAGTGCCGGTAAGTTACAAATGAAATAGGAAAGTTTTTTTTTTCTTCCCTGCTGACTGTTCGTGTATTTCCTAACCTTTTTTCCCCAGGGGACTGCATCTTTGAAAGATGTCTAATTAATCAAACTCACAATGGGTTTCAGCTGTTAATTCTGAAAAGAGTTAATTTGTGTGTAAATAACTGTTCCAGCTGGGTGACACGGTGGTGCAGTGGATAGCACTCGCACCTCACCGCAAGAAGGTCCTGGGTTCGATTCCAACACCAGTCGACGGGGGTGGGACCTTTCTGTGTGGAGTCTGCATGTTCTCCCCGTGTCTGTGTGGGTTCTCTCCGGGTACTCCAGCTTCCTCCCACCACATCAGACATGCACTGATAGGTTAATTGGTTAATCTAAACTGACCATAGGTGTAAATGTGAGTGTGTTTGTTTGTTTCTATATGTCAGCCCTGCGATGAACTGGCAACATGTCGCCCTTAAGTGGCTGGGATAGGCTCCAGCGACCCCCGTGACCCTAGTGAGGATAAAGCGGGTTCAGAAAATGAATGAATAAATGTTCCAGCCCACTTTTACTTATTATACTATCATTTATAAATAAAGTTTGACACAGGTAGAGCAGTGCAATTGTGTTTATATAGCACCTTTTGAAACAGCCTTCCATAGATCTGTGCAGAATGGAGCTACAAAAAAATAGAACGCATTATGAATGTTCAAATCATATAGTATAATGTAGTGTTGTATACTATATTCTTAGGTTTGGAATAGCTGTATTTATGGATTTTTGCTAATTACTGTGTTGTATTACACTTGCTTCTTGATTGTTTACTAATGCTTTGTGTTCACTGTTAATGTTTCTTCTCTTCTATTTTGTTGGGGCTTTACATCTTAAGATAAACTAATCCTGTTGTTTAACTCCAACTCACTTACAGTTTAGCTGTTTTATGTTAATTAATAGCAGCATCACTGTAATGTAGAGCAATAGATGAAAATAAGTAAAACAAAAAATAGTTTTTAAGTGTTAACCAGTGACTTTTCTCTCATCAGTAAAACAATAGAATCTACAATGTAGCGTATACGAGCTTCTCATACTATGTTCAACGAAAAGGCAGAATAATGAAAATTCTGTCCTACTGTCAAAAACGTTTTTGTTTTTGTTTTTTTCTCTTTGAAAATGCAGCTTTATTTGCAGTTTCCAAATATAACACTTACACTCCTATCCAGCAGGTGGCGGTGTGAAGATTTAATGCAGGTTTGTGATCCGCAATTAAACACAACGAAGAAGAAGAAGCAGAAGAAGCTGCTAAATGGAAACAGAAACAAGCTATCAGCCGCTATTGACAAGGTGGGCAGTTTCACGGGGATTTACATTATATAAACAGTTCATCATTGGTGATTAAGTTCCGTAACTAAACAGTAAAACGAGAAGGTCTGTGGTTGGATTTGACGCTTGTTACGGCTGTAAAGTTAAAAAACGGCGAATGGACGTGCACCGTTATGTTAGCTAGCTAACCTCTCCTCCCGTGTTAGCTTCTACACAGCCAAGGAAAGAATGAAGTGTCGGTCATGGTCCTTTTAAGTCACTGTGCAACACCAGTAACAGCCACCATAGCTTACCTTTAATAAATAACAATGCTGCAAATGAATTAGCACTAGAAATATTGATTGGCTAATGTTACAGTTAGCTTAATGTTGCAATTGGCTAGCATTCGTAGGATGATTGGCTTTTGATTTGGTTTAACGTATTAATCCGTCAACAATGTGAACCTGGTAAAACTACGAGACACCCTTCCTTAACTGGGGATTCATATAATCCTTAGTGTATAACTATTTTTATTTTCCATATTTAAAACGATTTAGATGCAGTTGCGCAACATGCCATGGCTTTCCAATATCCGTGAATTAAGAGATAACTATCACTTTATTATGAGGTGCATATGAATTAATTTAGGCTACTTTGGACTATTGACATATTAATAAACTTAATGGATCCTGTTGCTTCACTCAGTGTTCAAAATTATGCAGTGGTGGAAGTACAAATTTTTGACTACAATGTGAAAAAATACTCCTCTATGGTTGCATGTATGTAAGAAAAAGTATAATCTCTTTCAATGTTTTATTGTTTTTAATTGATTTTACTCCTGCCTATTCTGATGTTTAAAGAAATGTGTAACCTCAATCATTAACATTAAACGTTAACCATTATAACTATACTGAATGTTCTACCTCTAGATGTGTTTGATAAAGTGTTTGACATGTTGTGACCATAATGACAGGCTTCATAAACCTTCATTCAGGACCATATAACCATATTTTCCATATTGCATGTTAAAAAAGTTTTGGAGGAAAGTAACTCATTGTTATTTAAGACGGTCCTTGTTAGTGTGTTAGTTATACTGTTTTTGGATTAATATTACTGCTGCATTAATGTGTATGTTGCATTTTACTGCTGGTTATGTTTATTTGTGAGCTTAATTTAACTATATTCTAAACTGTTGTGTAGCTAATCAACAGCACTGATCATATCCTGTAAGAGAATCGTGTTTGTAACATTGCTGTCCTGTTAGAACCACATATCTCTAAAAAGTCAATTTTTGATGAGCTTTAAGTTTTGTGACCATGAATTTTCCAATGAATCCCAGAGTCTTAAAAGTGTGTAGCTTCATAGGAGGAGGAAACATTTTTAATCAACCTGAAAGGGATATTTCATCCCTCAGCTTATCTCAGATATCTAAAATTAAGACATTCAGAGGGGGTTTTCACTGTGGTTCTCAATGGGCAGAACGCTTCATGTCTCTGAAAAACTAAAACTGTCACACAATACAAATGTATGAGAATTAAAAGTACAACATTTAACTTTGAGATACTGGGGAGTAGAACTACAAAGTAGCATAAATTAAAGTATAGGTTGCAATATTTATATTAAAATTACTATAATTCACTGCAATGATTCTCGCAACAGTGCATATATAAAGTTTTTTTTGACTAAGTTAATGTTAGTGAGATGTAATTACTACTGATTTGGTCACTGATAAATGTATGTATCCCCTGCAGGTGACTCAAAGAAAGCAACTGATCTCCTGGTGTGGACGGAGAAAGAACCAGACAGTCTGATTCACCTAAGAGAGATCAGAGAACAGGGTACAGATGGCTGGGTTTTTGGATAACTTCCGCTGGCCAGAGTGCGAATGCATTGACTGGGGGGAGCGGAGGAATGCAGTGGCTTCCATTGTCGCTGGAGTTCTGGTAAGAATAAAAACATGCACATAGCACTGGGAAATCTCTTGATCTAAAATCATGTTCTTTTGGAGATCTGAAAAGTAGACTAAAAACACTTATTCAGTTAATATGTTTTTAAATGGCCTGAGTACCCTTTTAATGACTGTATTTTACAGAGAACTTTTAATTATGCATTTTTTGCAGCATTATCGTTGTTAAAACTGAAAGTTTAAGTCCATAAATACTGATTCTGTAGCATCTGTCCACACTGAAAGGGTTTGTTGTCAACTGAAACCTGTAGAAATAATGGCTTATCAAATGATGACTTTAGGCAACAAAGACTTACAGTAACTCTGCAATCTGACATTTTTGGTGTGTTATAAAACTGTGGTGGGACAAACTAAGATGCTACATTGATAATTAATAGGAAACACTGCAGCGGTCACATATGTGTGGTAGGGCTGCATGATTAATTGATTTTAAATCGAAACAGGATTATTTAATTAAGACGATGTTTAAAAAATCAAATTTCATCTCTTTTGTGTCTCTGGGCCATGCGTCTCCAGGCAACTGTAGACTCCTCCTCCTAACTGTGAGAGCAGTCTCCACACACTAGTACAAAAATGCTATTTGCAAAGGAGAATGAGAAGTTTGTGGCTAAAAATAGCAAGAGCAAGTTGGTTCTGTGGAATTGATTTGGCCTCAAAGTTTCAGATGAAGACCAAACCATTCCTCGCTGCAAACTCTGCCTGAAGGTGGTATCTGTCAGAGACAGCAGCACAACCAACTTTTTTCAGCTCCTCAAACATCATCACACACCAGAGTGGGAGCAGTGCATTGCATTGCGATTTGCACACGAAAGTGACATGCCAACTTCTGTTGTCTTTTGTAGTTTTACCCAAAAATCGAAATCAAAAAACGAGTTTTTAGAAAGAAAAAAAATTGGGATTTTATTTTTGGTCAAAATCGTGCTGCCCTAATGTGTGGACAGGTAGGAAAATGTAGCTAAATGTTTACTTCATCAAGGAGCAGATGTGTTTCACTTTCTTCCAATTGTTGTCAAAATATTACAATTTTACTCCAAAGTAATGCAAGAAAACTAAGAGAAAACTTGTAAAAGTTTATAAGAGATGAGGAAACCTTCTGGTTGAGTCTGTCTCAAAAGGTCAACATGTGATCTTTTGGTCCAACGTTCATACAGATTTTATCCTTTGGAAATATTTGATTCAGTGTTATCTTACATTCAGAACAAACCTGTTGAAAACTGAATGAAGAGAGAATGCAGGGTCCATACTCCCCTTGTAATTTTTATTGTATTTTTTCCATTTTATGACTAAGTTGTTCTGAGAGTTACTCATGGTTTTGTCTTGTTGGTAATTTTTGCAAGAAAAGTTCTTCAAAAATGAATAAATGTGGAGTTGAAGATGATAAAATACTTAATAATGTGCTATGACTTTACAATTCTGTTCTCTGTGATTTTTTTATTTTTTTTTTTCATTGTTTTTTTTGTCAAAGCATTTAATTTCATTAGGTACCATGTTAGATTATCTTTTCTTTGGAGAGAAATTGAGATCATGATTTGATTAAATGTGGAGCCCTAATATACAATGACAGAGGAGGAAATAGGCTGAGAGAAACAAATATTTTCTCAGTGAAAATTGCAGTTGTCATTTTGACATGATGTGAAACTGTGTTCAGTGTTCAATCTTAAATTGGACCCAAGCTCATGAATTTGTCATTGACGCCAGAAGCTGAAGTCACCTATTCATTGCCTTTCTGTTGGAAAGTGAAAAGGTCTCTGAATCCCCGTGGCTTTCCACGCAATGTTTATCGGCTTTTTTGGTCCTAAAGACTCATCGGGGGTGCGCTGGAATATGTACGAGTGAGTGACATTTGAAAGGAGCTGAAAGGAAAGCACTGGATGTACTTGAAGAGTAAATCATCCATTAAGGTTCAATCCTGCCAGTTAGCTTTGTGAGTTCTTACTGTCAGTGTTAAAGGTCCATGAAAAACCAATGCTCAGTTTGACCCTACTTAACCTGAAATTATCCACCTGATCTATATATATTAAAAGATTTAGGCTAATAAAGCCTTAAATCCTTAGCTATTATGTTCAGGTACATCAGCTCACAATGAGACAGAAGCTCAAATAAATGGCACAAATTGGACGTAATTACTTGTGCTTCAGTAATTACAATGAACTTCATCTTTTTCTCCTTCATTGTTACGGCTGAATGAAATTTGTAGATTAATTTCACAAATCTTCTCCTTGCTCCAAATCCTTTTAGCTCTGCATCGCTCACTGATTTTTCAGTTCAATTTGTGTTTCTCGCCTCTGGTCAGATATTATTCATGGAGCAAAACAGTAATGATTAAAACATTAATAAGGTCGATCTGGTTTACAAAAAGTCATATTGGATTATTGGGATTTCATTTCCTTTGTTTGGTTATGTAGGAAAATGCACAAACTCTGAAGTACCAATGGAGTGACTTTCATTGTACATTTTTATACAGTACCACTCACAGAAACCAAAGTATTACCACACACCTTGTTGTTTTGATATTAGAACATTACTGCAGCTGTCAACAGTAGGAACAAGTTATATATGAGAACATATCCATGGTGTCTGCTAATCTTCACTTGCTGTGTCAGTTGATAGTTTACAGTTTTTTAAATAGATAACAGCCACAGTAAAACCACAAATCACTTCCATTTCCCATATTGAGCAACATTAGGCTGCAGGGGTAGAGGTGTCACATATTACCCTTGGTGTCAGTTTTCAGATTACATAAGATAAGACTTTATTTATTCCACTGTGGGGAAATTTCACAGTTATCAGCAGCAACATACAACAAGAAAGTGCAGAGAAAAAGACAGGTAGAAAAACCACAAGCGAGTGAGAAATGAAAATATAAAGAGAAAAATAAGAAATACGGTATTTATATATAAATAAAGAGTTAGAATTAGTAGACTTAAGATTACAGGGGCTACTCATTTTGGAGGTCAAAGTAGGGCTGGGTTAAATGGCAAAAAAAAAAAAAAAAAAAACTTGTGGGAAATAGTCACTGTTTTTCCATTTTTAATTAAATTTTACATTAAGTGAAGATAAGTAACAGAAACAGAATAAAAAAGGGAAGTAACATCGGTATTGGCATCAGCTCTGGGCAAAAATGTCACTTTATATACTTTTGCTTTCTGTATCTGCTAAGAATTTTGCAATCGGCTCATCCTTAGTTAATATCCTGTAATGAGTTCAATGCTGAGCTAGTTGTGCGGTGGTTCATTTTCATTTTGTACATTTCAGTATTGACCTTTTGTATATTTAGTCATGTGACATTAGCCTTTCAATTTTCATTACAATTTGTGGCCAAAAACTGATACTGCAATCACATTCAAAATACTGTAGTGTGATATCCCCTCCCCCCAGACTAGGGGTTGCCAGATCCAGCATGAGCGTCTACTACAAGCAGTTACCATGGCAAGCGATGAGTCCTACACTGTCATAAACACCGGGCCACGGTCTCTTCACCTGGGCCCAGGCCATGGGAGACCACAGGAGAGCGGGGCCGGGGAGCCGTCTCCATCTTTCAAAAGCATCTCCTATTCATGTCCTTGTTTTGTTTCTCACTTTGTCACAATGTATTAGGGAATAATAAGAGGCTTTTTAGGTTTAGTTACATCAGAGGTTTGTGATCAGAAATGTTCCAGCTGCAGCTCAGTGGGAACTGGCAACCTGGATGCCCAAACACTACTGACTTTGTGATTGGGAGATAGGTGATGGGCGGAGCATCAGACCAAAACACAAAATGACAAATTAAATATCTATGTATAATGCTGTATTTCTGTCTCCTTCCAGTTCTTCACAGGCTGGTGGATCATGATTGACGCAGCAGTGACGTACCCTTTACAGGAGCAGATGAACCATGCCTTCCACACATGTGGCGTCTTCTCCACCATAGCGTTCTTCATGTAAGTGCGCTCGATATGTTCACCTGTCTGTTGAAATCCATCAGGTGGATCAGGAAAATGTGAAGGACTTCATGGTTAATGCAGACATGTCTGAAGATGCAGTGTAGTCACTGGAGATTTACATTTCACATTTATGTATTTATGTAACAATACTCAAAATCGAATATTAACTGTGTGTCCCTTTAACTCTTTTAATGCACTTTTCAGAAAATAGTGATGATGGGGAAAATAAATTAACTTTAAATTGATACAAGAAGCAAACATTAGGTAGAAACTACAATGAAAGATAACCACACATGAAGAACTGCAGAAAAAATATTAAAGAAAGGCTTTGTCAAACAAAGGCAGGGTTTATAACATTATATGAGCGAGAAGCATCAGACATCCGCCAGCAGTTCAGAGGGTAAGGTTAAAGCCAGCTTCAATTTCTTGAACAAAATGGATGAAATTCTTTGTCAAAGCCCTTTGAATGCATCTGTCGGCTCCTCAATGAACAGCTCAAGTAGTGATATAATGTATTACATCTAGCAGAAAAAGGTTAAAAAAAAAAAAAAGAAAAAAACACTTTAGATTGACCTTGTCAGTGCAAGTTTATGTAATGTTAAGGTAAGGATGAGTCAGACACTGAAGTTCATTATTGCTTCAGTCTTTTAGTACTAATGTGCACCAACTACTTACATTCACAGAATAGTAATGGACTGAAGCATGCATAAATTTGTTTAATAATAAGTAATAAGTTTATGCCACTTTCTAATGGAAACCTGATGACTGTAGGTGGTAATAATTCATACATCAGTGCAGTGATATGTTATTAACATTCATATACAGTACGGCCATATGTGATGAATAATGTGTGAATAATGTGAATAATTTATTTTTAAGTCTCCTCGGGAAATGATTGTGATAATGTGATTTATTCTTGATAAATAAAGAGTAAATGGGTGTGTAATCATTGTGCAGGTTAAAGGTGATTACTGATATGTATAAATAGGAATAAAAAGAGGAACATGTCTGAAAACAAGATTATTCCAACTTTATGGGCAACCGTGTAGTTGAATGTGTCATCTCAGAGCACAGTATTATCTGCTTCTAACCAAGTCTCAGTCTTGGGTTGTTCAAAAGTTTTCATAAGCTTTTGAAGCTGCTACAGGGATTTGCTCCCATTCAGCCACAAAAGCAGTTGATAAGTCCTGGCTCTCAGTCTGCAGACAATTCATGCCAAAGGGGTTGGTTGGGGTTGTGGTCTGTTCTAGTGAAAAGGGACACTGGCAAGCTGAAACAGGACAGTATTTTTACCAAAGTGTTGAAATTGAAAGCACACAGTCATCAAAACATGCTGTAGTGTTCAGACTTTCCTCAAATAACTGACGGAACCAATCCAAAAAATCCCATCTGCTCACCAAAGATAGAGCAGATGAACAGGAGGCAGACCTGACCAATAAAATGCACTGTCATTGTTATATGAACATGGGTCACATACACGTTGTAAAAGACTGACTGAAATGCAGTAAATGCGAAAAATCCTTTTATTTTACACATGCCATGAATACATACTTGTCATGTGAACACTCGCCTAATAAAATGACCTGTCAGCTTTCCTCGAATTGGTATCAATTTAGTGACAAATGCAGGGTTAATTTATAGAATTTTTCCAAATCATATGGCCTTCACAGTACTCAGCTGAGTCAAGGTAACTTTATTTATACCCGTAGGTAGATTTTTTCTGCAATAACAGGAGAGGGCATCTGCATTATATAACATTAAGACAAAACACAGACACAGAGGACGATAACAAATACTCACAAGTACTTACAGAGGCTCACTGATCTGGACTCAGATAAAGATAAAATATCAAATAAATTATAAAATACCAGGACAAAGAGAATGTCAAACCATAGTCCCTAGAAGACTTCAGTAAAAGGTTAAGAAGTACACGACGACTTATTTAAAAACAAACAGCAGCATTAACCTGGCAAGAAAATATCAAACTATAATAGACACAAATGGTAAACTTCAGTAAAAAGTTAAAAAGTGCACAAAGACTTGTTTAAAAAACAAAATAAATAGAACCAAATAATGGTAGATTCCAATAAACTTTATCACATATTCAAGTTTTTCCTCATACTGTACAGACCTAACATTAGTGGACATATAGGCTACTTTTGGACACGTAACACACAGTATTAACGGCTGTTTCTGGGTTATCAGTGGCGGCTGGTGAAACTTTTTTTTGATGGGTTGCAGTATCCAAGTCAGTTTTCAGCTGCACTATAACCACATATCACCACTAGGACACATGTACATGCACCACTATTTTAAAATATTAATTTAAATTAGAATAAAAATACCCATTTAGACCAGGGGTGAGGGTAGTGCGGGTAGATGGCATGGCATTAAAAAAATAGAAAATCAGTGTAAGAGCTAAAATGTAACAGCGATGCCACTCGTGCTGGGATTCGATCCTCCGATTTCTTGCATCAAAGTCAGTTGTGTTAACCATCGAGCTATTTGGTTTTGATCCAATAGTATTATTTACAGACCTATTCACCGATTCCATTTCTGAGGAACGTCTTGATTCTTTTCAGGATGTGACATTTACTCCTGTGGGTGATGCTTGGGCACAGTTTTTGTGCCCCGAGGCTCTCCTATCTCTTACATTAGAGGGGTCTACTGCGCATGCGGCATTTGTAACAAGAGTCCATTATGGTGAAGGGAGAGCCTCGGGTGCAGATTTTTGTGACCCAAACAGGAAACACGTGACTTGACTGCGCACTGAACGACTACATTTTTAAACTTGAATGCAGATTCTACACGGTATTCACGGGCTGTATCATGTACAGCTCATTTATTAAATATTAATGTTTTTGTCAAATTATTTTATGTGATTCCTATTGTCTTCTTCTACATGTGAGACAGGTGGGGTGGCACCCTAGCGCCCTCTATGCATGAGCCACCACTGGTTGGTGTCCTGTTTTCAACAATGTTGAGGATAGAATAAACTTAACATTTCAGCTGAAGCAGGAATAATGTCTTTGGTCTCAGTAGAGTATAATAAAATGTAATGTGAAGAATAAAAATAGACATATAGAAAACTGTGGGGTTTTTTTGTGTCTCGTGTTTACTTCTTGTTATTTGTAGTATAAGCTGTAAGACTGGCCTCATGACTGTTTTTCTTCCCAGGATCAACGCTGTTTCCAACGGCCAGGTGAGAGGAGACACATATGGAGAGGGCTGCCTTGGACGGACAGGTGGGCATCTTTGAAAGCAGTAAAAAAAAAAAAAAAAAAAAAAAAAACTGAACTGTGGCAGGAGAAAGAACACCATTCACAAATATTCAACATGAGGAAATGATATATTTGTGAGAAACACTAGCGATGACTGGATGTGAAGGCTAGATTTTTGATTGGCTTCTTTTATTTTGACCTCTTAATGAGCCAGCTGATAACATCTGTTCCATGACCACCTCAGGAAATGAATGACTGTGAAACGCAAATGTGTCACTGTGGTCTTATCTAAATCATCAGCTTTAGAAGGAAACTGTCACTAAAAGCTCAAGGGTCCATAAAATGAGTTAACCAATAAGGACCGTGTTACTTTTGTGACAGATCCCAAATGAATTTTTCACTATATTTAACTTTCCTTAAGTGGTTTATCACCACTTATTGTAATATTATCTTCTGTATTTTGTGTTTTTTTCAGTGAAAATCAGGTATTATCCTGTATTTAATTTGCTGATCACATAGATGTTCATAAAAGCTCAGAGTAAAGTTGAGGAATATTATATCAGAAACTGAAAACTGAAGAAAAAGTGACTTTTTCAGCAAAATATATATCAATAACTGAACATAAATCAAGTGTCTCCATTCACTGTCACTGATCCAACTCCATGGGTTTTACTGGTGAATCAATGTTGTAGAAGATGACAGTGTCTCCATGTTCACTACGGAGGCTCTGAATGTCCAAATGGGTCATTATCTGATGACCATGAAAAGATGACGAACTGTATTTTACAACAGTTATATATATGTATTGATAGGATTAGTGGATCGACAGATATTTAACAGTTACATTAGTAGATGGTTTAATCAGACGATGGAGGTTTGGGTCTTTATGGTGAGTGGTGAGTTGACCACATCACACCAGTTCTGAGGTCTTTCCACTGGCTTCCTGCCTCTCAGTGAATAGACTTTAAAATACTTTTGTTAGTTTATAAAGCTCTGAATGGTTCGGGGCCCAAATCCATCAGTGACTTCCTTTTACTGTATGAACCATCCAGACTGCTCAGGTGCTCTGGCACAGGCACAGGGAGAAGCAACTTTTAGTTTTTATGCTCCACACATCTGGAACAAACTACCAGAAGACTGCAGATCTGCTAAAACTCTGTTCTTTTAAATCAAGGTTAAAGACTAATTTATTTACAGCTGCCTTTCATTAGAGGTTTTTTTTTTTTTTTGTTTTTCAGATCAATACGTGCACTGCAACTCACAATTTTAACTGTTTTGATTGATTTAAGATTAAATTCTTTATTTTAATCAAAACTGTTTTTTAGCTTTTCTTTGAACTGTCTCTTATTCTTGTTTAAATTTCTTTATTTTTCTTATGTGCACTTTCCTTTTGTTTAATGTTTTATTCTGCTATTGTCTATGATTTTAATGTAATTTTATGTTTCTATGCCTTTGTAAAGCACTTTGAATTGCCTTGTGTATGAATGGTGCTATATAAATATATTTGCCTTGCCTTTATGGGTTTAACATGAGCATGCTTATGTTGAACAGGAATCCTTACTAGTCGCTTACTGTGGAGCATTTACATAGCATTCACACTGAATAAGAGCTCTATTGTTTCACTTTAATTTTGAGTGGCCTCTAGTGTGAAAGATTATGGTGAGTGTATTTCAGCTGTCATGTGTGATGCAGTGAGCACTGTGTTAATCAGTGTGATTATCTTGTTTGCGTTGTGGCAGGTGCCCGTCTCTGGCTCTTTATCGGCTTCATGATGATGTTCGGCTCACTCATCGCCTCCATCTGGATCCTGTTTGGTGGCTACGTCGTGCCAAGTGAGTCAGCAGCTCCTTTTCCTCATGTCTGATTAATCTTTGTTTCTCTCCATAGTTTTCATCCTGTCTTCCAGGGTTTCCATTCTATTTTTAGTCCTCTGTCGAGTGATAGCTGGGGCAAGACACATGATGTATTTGTCGATCCAGTTTCTATATGAACATCTCAACAGAGTTTCTTTAGAATTGGAAGAAAGTTTGATTTGGACTGATTAGATTTTGGTCGCCAACATCAGATATGGCTGTAACTCAAAAAGTCATTTGCCTATTATGACAAAAATTCACACAAATGTAAATACAATATAGGCTAAAGTGGTGAAGTGATGGTATTTTACATCCAAAATATCAACTTCACTGTGACGTAACACTGTTCTAACATTTCTGTCCATCATTCAGCACCAAACTTCTCTGTATAAACAGTAAGTTCAGTTCAGTTCCACTTAAGTGATAATTCACATTTCCACAAAAAATACACATGCTACCTTGTATTGATTATTTGTTCTAATTCTTAGTCAAGTAACAACAAAAAAACATTACAGTACACTGCAGTCCTTCACAAACCTAGAGGAAAATGTGTCGCAGTTTGATTGCAACTACCCTGCATTTTAAGGCTCCCACACACTGCGATTTTCAGCCATTTCAGACAAAAGATAGCAATCGTGAGAGAATCGTGGCGATATCTTTGGTCTTGGCTTTAAATTGGTGGTCCTACGTCACACTGAAACAGGTTCAAGGACGGCTTTTGTCACGGTCTTCCGACCAAAGACGGCCTGCGATAAAATTCTGACACTGTCAGAAATTTGGGGTGATTCTCACAGTGTGACTGCTGCTGCGATCTACAGTACGTCCGCTAACTGACCAATAGAGATGCAGTATGAAATGACACACTGATCAGAACGACGTTGAAAGTGACAGACCATAACAGTAAATGCTAACGTTAAGTTCTAGCAGATGCTAACAATTGCTTATTTCAAGCTCTCTTTGCAGATTGGCATCCCAAGTTGGCCTCTCTTTCTGAGCCATGACCGCGTCCATATTCTCCTCCTCCTCCTTTTTTGACTTACTGTCCACACACATAAATGCCATAGGGCGAGTGTTGGTTATTTCTTTGTATTTTTGTTTTTGATGAATGGATTTCGCACACTGATAACGTTTAATTCTTGCATGTTCACGTCGACTTGCGTACGCCGTAGGCTGCGAATCAGCTTGCGTTTTCATCATATAATCTACACACAGGATCGTGTACTGTGCACACAGTAAACTTTGTATCGTACCCAGATTCATGTGGTACAGTGTGGCTTGCTGTGAACTTATAAGATTGTTAAAATCGCACAGTGTGTAGGAGCCTTTAGACGAGATGAGGAAAATTGTGATTCAGATCATTTTTCTTTTGGCCAGACTGCATGGCCTTACAGTTAATGCAGTTTATTTCCCTGTGGGGATGTTTATTTCACACAGGTGAGATTTCAGATAGCTACACTGATTATTGGTGCGATTCAGATTCACTCAGACTTTAGTTCGCTTGTCATCAGAGCCCTCATTCTGCCTCGTACCTGATGCATATCTGGAAACATCCACAGCCTTTGTACTCCCAGACATCCCTCATTTAAGCAGCATAAAAGACTTCACCATCCAAAACTGAAGGAATAATTGTAGTTACCACATTAGACCATCTTTCTCTCAGCGGGTTTCCTTTGAGGTGTGGACTTGATTTATTAAGAAATGACATATCATGTTGTCTGTTGGCCTTTATCTTATTGGACTGCCAGATTATATCTCATCCTCAGCCTTCACCTTCATATCATACGCAGCTGGAAAAATCCCATTTCCTAGCTTGGTTTTCAGGTATCAACATCCCTGTTGCTCTCGTTATCACAGTCGACTCTAGCTCAGCACCTAAGCCCCTCAAAAACCTTCAGAAACCTAGTTATAGTCAGTCATCTCTGCCTTCACACACTGAACTGCAACATAGTTTGTAAGAAAGCTTTTATTTTTTGTGGTTGAAAATGACAAATGCAACATCCATTCAACACTTGATTTAGCCTCTATCTGTCCCTCTTAATAAGAATCTGAAGAGATTATGTTAATAAAAAAAAAACGACTGAAAATTAACTGTGTGTCTTTTAGTAGTTCAGAGGTAGAAAAACACTTAATATATTTTAGTAATAACATTTTAACAATGTATAGTCAACAGAAATGCCTAATGGTTTTTCATTTGTGGATTATCAACTGAAAGTCAAATCACTTCTCTTTTCATTCCTGAAGTTCTGTTTCTGAAAATTTTGTACCAACATTTAGGCTATAAGAGACTGTATTAAGCTTTTATTCCAAACAGCAAGAATAAAAAAAAGTTGCTGCTGTGTCTTTTAGATTCACCAAGTTGAGAAGAAACTGTTCATTTCAGAAATAATTTTGTTGCTGATAGAAAATATGTTTGATTAAAAAAACCAAACAAACAGTGTGTTGTTTTTGTCAAAGTGAGAAGGAAATACAGGTCTTTTGTAAATGTTGTATCTACTGTTTCTGACCTGGGAAAGAATGACAAATTACAGGTACTTTTTGAACCAAATCGCTATTACTTTTTAATTTTATTCTATGAAAACATGGTCAGAAATTACTAATATAACAATATCATACTTTAATTCTATTTCCATAATACTTTGACTTATTTTTTCAGTCAGATAGTTACGGTTTATACAGTAGTCCATCATGTTATTGTTATCTTTTGCTGGGTAGTGAAGCACACTCACCCCCACAGTTAACATAAATTGTTGGTCACTGAAGGTAAAAAAATGAAGTGTAACTGGGTAAAGTGATAAGAAAATTCCTTGCACCCAATATCCTTGGTACTAGTTGCATCCAACACAACACAATGTTCAAATATACTTTTCTTCTACATTTTTTATTGTTACCTGTAATTTATGTTGATTTTCTTGTAAATTATTCCATCAACATCTGGCTTAAAAATGTCCTTTTGTAAAAATCAAGTCCCACCTCATCTCATTTTACTTCAGTCCCTTTTGCTTTGAATTGTAATGACAGCAATAGCCTATCCTCTGCGGTGGGGAAAAAACATGCATTTGTTATATATTGTGTTAAGAATCACTCCTAAGTCGTTGAACTCTGCCAAGTGTTGTGCCATTCTCCAAACCCTTTTTTCTTGTTACTTTTCAGAGAAAGACGTGGCGCCAGGGCTGGCTGTGTTCTTTCAGAACGCCTTCATCTTTTTTAGGTGAGTAGAACTTGAAAAAACACTGTATTCAAGTCTCAGAGTAAAGCACGTGTAAACAACATGTTTTCACTCCACATTATCTTCACCTTCTGGCATCGGAGCTCATCTTAGACCGTAAGTCGGGCACAGCGGGAAATGCTGGGCAGAAATTTCCTCGAATGGGTGTGTATTGTTTATGAGCTCCGCAAAGGTCCAGTCAACATGTTCAGGCACGTTGAGGTATTCTGGGAAAAGCAGAAAACCGGTGACGGAAGCAGTTATAGGTGACGCTGGTGTACAGTGTGACTCCAGACACGTGTATGAACAACAACATTCACACAGTGGCAGGTATCCAGGCGTATTTTTATGTATAGAAGAAAAGCAAAGTAGGAGGAAACTCATCCAGATTCAAGATGTTAAAGAAGTCCTTGCAAACAGATCTACTAGTTTTATCAACATCAAAGCTAGTGTCAGAATTTTACAGCCGCATATTCAGCTGAAACAGAATCGTTAGTGTGTTAGAGGAGAAATGTGACTGCATAATAATTTATTTAGGATTATTTTCGTATCTACTTTATTCAGTTAAAGGGGTCATATTTTGCTAAACCCACTTTTATTAGTCTTTGGTTCATTTATTTGTGTGTTTGGACCCTAATAGTTCATACAGTCTGAATTTGAACCCTCCAGGTGCTGCAAAGCTATCTTTATATTCATTTGGGCAAAAATCGAGTGGATTTCTACAACCTGTTTTAATTCCTTCTTAATTTGTTGTGTCTATAACTAGTTATGTCACGACATTTGCACATATAAGGTCAAGACTTCTGACGACCATTTATCCAGTACGATATAATTGTTTATCAGCCACAGTGGTTGTAGTCCATACTGAAAATATGTCCAAACTTAGAGCCGATTACCTAAAATGTTCAGTTGTTGGTTGAACAGGACAGAACAGCACAGCCAACAACCTTGAGGGGGCGGGGCCTGAAGTGGCTCATTTACATTTAAAGGGCCAGCGCTCAAAACGACCTTTCTGGTGTCATTACTCAAAAATAGGATTGAAGATGGACCTGTGGAGTTGAATTAATAAAGAATTCAGACCCAATTCAGAATGTTTTAAAATGCATAATTCCATTTAAAAAAAGCAAAATATCACTCCTTTAAATAAGATTACACATTTTATTTATATTTAAGTGTTTGATGTTTTTCATAAATTTATATCCAGTGGTATTTATCAGTCATCCTGTGAGTCTGTTTGTCTACAGGGATTATGCAAAAATTACTAAAGTGGTTTTGGAAGGGTATAATATAGACCAAAGACAAACCCCTCACATTTTAGAGAGCAGATCCGTAAACAAGAGAACACAACATACCATCCAAATAATTTAAAATATTGCTGTCAAAAATGTGGTTTGATATATAATAAAATAAATACAGAGAAATATCAAATTAAGAACTAAAGTGTGTTCTCTGGAGCCATGTATGTGATGTATAAAAATAAAGGTATAAGAAGTCTGTTTTTGACCTTTGAACGTCCTTTCAGCTCTTTGTTGTGTTGCACAGATTTGTGACAATGACGTGCTTTTTTTTTTTCTTCTTCCTTTGCAGCACTCTGATCTACAAGTTTGGCCGGACTGAAGATTTATGGGGTTAGAGGGTCTGGTCCTCTATCGTTCTCATACACACTTGTGTTTCTGTCTTTGTGAGGACATTTACTGACATACCTTTGCTCTGTCTATTCCAGCTTTAAGGTGTCTTCACACCTTTGTTGGTTGGTTCTGTTCTCAGTCAGTCCATGAGTTTGTAAACTTGGAGCGTTTTCCCCTTGGTTCAGTTTTAACTCGACTACATTAGTATTTAAAAACATTCTCTGCTCTCATTGGTCAGATGTGTCTGGGGCGGGAACAAAAAATTCAACACTGAGTTCAGGGTGAGTATAAATGTTGGGTCATCTGCTACTGTCACTACACAAAGCTGCTGTTTCCCATGACAACGTGATATCATGAATTGCGTTCAGATAACACACAAATTGGCGTGTTATCTGTACACATTATAAGCTTTCTGCGTGTATGTTCACGCCCCGTCAAATACGACGCGATTAGCGGTTACCGATATGTAAACCGGAGACCTTGGCGTAAATTGGCACACAATGAAATGGTGCTGAATAACACGCGAAAAGATGAAAATGCATACGTAAAGGACACCAAATGCGATAAGAATTGGCGAGACAACGCAATTTCATGAGCTCAGTCTACCTCCTTCCTGCTGAGGCTTGGATGGAAAGAAGTCAGATATCCAAAACAAACAATGAGACAAACCTGTTTAGTTACGAAATGTCACTTATTTCTTTAATTTCTAGGTAAATTAAGACTCAAACTAAAAACATGACTGAAATGAATCAAATCAGACACAGTGTTGAAAAGAATAAATCATCATGTCCATATGATGAAAAATACCTAAATGTGCTCACGACTCCGCCCTTTAACACCAAAACTAAAAAAAAAAAGTTTAGTTCTGGGTTGGGTTTTTTTTTGTGTGTGTGTTTGTTTGTTTTTTTAGCTAATATGCATTTTCCCCATTCTCAAAGCAGGTTTACAACATAGACAAACCTATTTATCACAACTCGAAGTTTTCTCTTGACATAATTACCAGTTACACTGACAGGTAAAGTGGTGGTGTTGTTGATGATGTCATTATAATGGAACCTGTCAGTGGGCGGATAGATTAGACAGTCAACATGTACACCTGGAGGTTTATGGGATAGAAACAGCAAAATGGGCAAGGGAAGGGATCTGAGCACATCATCTGACAAGCACCAGACTTTTCAATGTAATATCCGATTATAAGACGATACCAGGCATTTTTGATATCCCACATTAGTAAATCTATTGAAACTTGCTTCCCAGCTCTACAAATGAATGAAAGAGTTGACCATTTCCTATCACAAGAATCAAGACCAGGCACATTTTTCCTACTTATGCTTATTCAGAGCAGATTTTGTAGGCTGTAGCTTGTACCCGGGCACAATTTATATCATAAATTCATGAAACAACCGTTAACGTCGGTAAATGTCATGTCATTTCCTGATAGGCTGAAGGCTTTTGCACATTGGGACACGTCGTCCTCATACTCCCTTTAGCCTCCCGTGGTCTAGATGTTTCACTCAGCCTGATTATGGCCTCAATTATATTCAGATGAACTGTTCAGCCCCAGTTCACACCTGCCTCTGCACCAAGGGGAAAAATGAACCCAAGTCCAGGTCGTCCTCACAATAATAGCAACACGTACCCGCACACACACACACACAGTCTTTGAACAAGTTTTGTAAATAACAGTCTGAACACACACGCGCGCACTCACGTTTTATAACCTGCGTTGCTTTTTATATAGAAGCCCATCAGCGCTGCTTCCTACACCACACACACGGTGTCATATGATAGTGTTCTCATTTTCTCAGTGCTGGATCTGTGTTCACACATTTGTTCAGATTCATTTCCAAACTCTGTCCTTCTGTACAACACTTATAAGCAGTTGGGTTCTTGAAATGAGGGATTTTTAAAAATATTTTAATGAACTTCAGAGGTAGATAGATGTGTGTAATAGTATCTCCGATGTATGTTAATGTCACTTGTGCAGTAAAATCTGTCGAGGGTTAATGCAGTGTAATGTCACTGTAGTGGATCATAAATGGAAATGGATCATCAGGGATGTGCTTATTTATTAACTGGTAAACTTTTAAAGGGAACAAAGCCCTTTTGTGGCGTCTCCACTGAAGCTGCTCATTGCTGTATGCTCGTATTTTAAGGTTCAGTACATGCACTGGATTGTAATGTATTTTCGAGGGCTGACGGGTGTTTTCTTTGGTTCAGAAAAGGCTCAGTTTCCTGTTTTGTTCCTCAGGAGTGTTTTTAATAGTAGCTCAGTTTTGTTCCTTCCTGTTCTTGTTGAGCTTGTTTTTTTTTTGTTTTTTTTTTTACCAGAAAAAACGTCCTCCACAACGATGTAAATACTCTATTTGAGGTTTTTGTAGCCATTTCAACTCTTAAGTATTTAAGAAACCTTGTGGAGCTGTTAAAACAGATTGCAGTAGTATTAAACAGTATTAAAATAAAGGATTGGTCAACACTTGTACCCTACAGCATGGAGGAGGAACGAGAGGGCAAACAGCATGGGGGCACTTCTGTTCTCATCTGTTTTTAATTCTGACAGGGCTTAAAATGTGAACAATAAAGGAAATGTTTTTGTCAAACACTAACTGAAGCGTCCATTCTTTCAGTGCTATTTGCTTACAGTGAACTGCACCTGAATCTCAAAGGGAGAAAAAAAAAATCAAGATTAGGTACGTTTTTACATCTCAGTAACATCTTGTGAGCAGACCAATCATTTTTACTCGGAGCAGAATCTATAGGCTGTGGTTTGTACTCTGGATCAGTCTATCTTGGTTCACCCAATGAGTTAAACTCCACCTCCTCCAATTTTGATGAAATTTAGTGTATGGGTAATTCATAGCCAGAAAAGCTGAAATTTCAAATTTTAACCTTATTGGACCAACAGTTTTTGAGATATTGTGATTAAATTTTTTTCATGCAATTTAATTTTTTTTCACATCAGGAAACTAAATGTAGCATTTGTTTGTGCATTTGGGTACTTTTATGAGTTGGATGACCTTTTGATATATATTTTGACCTTGAAATTGACACCATTTTGAAAAATGTAGCCTTATGTGTCAACTACAACATCCATCCATCCATTTTCTGAGCCCGCTTTATCCTCACTAGGGTCACGGGGGTCGCTGGAGCCTATCCCAGCCA
>JAPQRP010000016.1:16698814-16730418 GCA_037367295.1 Apogon hyalosoma | reverse complement strand
CACAACAAACCCCGCCCCTCGCACATATTGTAGCTTATTTTGGCATCGATCCAGCTGATGTCATCATGTCTATGCATATGCTGATGTCAGCATATTAACTGCCTCTATATATGTGCCAAGTTTTAAGTAAATTGAAACAAAATGTATGTTTTATAGACATTTGAAATTTTGCCCATTATAAGTAAATAGGGGGAAAAAAATATTTAAAAAATGAATTAAAAATTACAACTTTGACCTACTTTTCCCAAAATCTAATCACTTCTATCCTGGATCACTGGCAATCTATAAACCCAATTTGGTATGAATTCCACCAATAGTTTTGCTGCTAAAATGTAAACAAACAAATAAACAAAGAAATTAATTTGTTCCTTGTGCCAGTATCAACATTTCCTGGAAATTTAATCAAAATCCATATATAACTTTTTGAGTTATCTTGTCTAACAGACAAACCCTGATGAAAACATAACCACCGCTGTTCCATGGCGGGGGTAAAACAGGACCAATGGCCCTGTATCTCACCAACATGTTCTATGAAGAATCAGTAACAACTTGAATGTGCTCAATAGTAACTTGATATCTCAAGCCATTTCCATGTTATAAACCATCACAATATGGCCCATCATAAGTAAAGGCACATTTTCAATATTTCAACAATTTGTCAAAAATTCCAAAATCAGAATTTCTCAAAACTGTGAACAAACTTGTAGACATCGTCCCAAGGAAGCGACATATAATTTTTTTAATGAATCTGATCAGTAGTTTCGCTGGACGCAGCCTTTGATGATTTTGTAGCTGTTGATGACCACAGAAGTACCACGGTTTGACTCAAAAGCATTCAAACCCTTTTTCACCCGCTCTGGCACATTGGAAAAGTGGTTTATGATGATAAATAATATTTACAAACATGTAATCATTTAAGTATCTTGACGTGGAGGTGAGTGTCCTCTTTTTTGAAAATCAATATATGGTCACCTTAAAGGAGAGTAAGATTAAAAGTAATGGTTAATAAAATTCCCCTTATGTATAGTGGCTGTTTTGCAAAAAAGCAGAAACCTCCTCAAGTGGAAGAAGAAAAGCAGAAGAATAAAGGCTATTTTTTTATTTTCCTCACTCCAGACATTTCTGTTTCACTTCCTCATTATGAAGTGCCGTAATTTCAGGTCAGTTTTTTTGCACTTTGAGAGTGTGTCAAGTATATAATGAACCTGTAATACAAAGAAGAAAAAACAAACAAATGAAAACAGTTGTTAATAGCTAGATTTGACTATATACACTGTGCACACAATTATTAGGCAAGTTGTATTCTTGCTCTCTCTCAATCCAAAATGTTCATAACACTCAAACCTGAATAGCTAAAAAAAAAAAGTGAAGTTTTATCTTTCTTAAGAGAAGTATTAGGCAACTAAATGAAAAATGTATATTTTCCCATTTCACTTGTTTACTTGAAATTTCGGGCAACCCCATTTGAATTCCAGGTGACCACACATGGGGTCCCGACCCCAAGGTTGAAAAACACTGGTTTAATACAAGGTGTTAACATTTTAGGCCATACTCTCTCCTATTATACAAATATATATCACCTGAGAATGACTTATTCCAAAAAAACATTTAATTTAAATAGTTTGGACTTGGAAAACTTGCATAAATATGGTGATACGGTCAAAATACTCCTTTGCCTTATAACTGTGCACATGGTGTATGTTTACTTCAAAGTTCCAGAATATACCACCGTGCTAATCCAGCAATAATGTTGAGGAGCTGCATCAAGATGCACTTGTCAACAGAGGGATTGAAAGAAATATTTGAATTTTTTATAGCTACAAAGAGTTAAGTGTGGAAATATGGAATGCTTTATGTATATGGGCACCTGCCTCTGGCAAAAATATTTATACCTTACAGAAACCATAAGCTATGGAAAAAAATACAAAATGTAAAAAATTGGTCTCCTTTATTATAGCTGACAGTTTATAGTACAGGATCCAAAATGAATTACAAACAATGCAAATAACAATAATGTGATAAATACCTTCATTTTTATTTCAAACAGTAGAATAGTGTTCTCTGGAAGACTCTGTAAATGTTGACTTGACAGTATAAAGAGTAGTTCAGAGGAGTTCAACATAATGCAAAACCAAAAGAAACGTAAAATTTACCCTCCAATTATGGAGGGGTAATTCACAATCCAGGTGCAGGGACAGGTACAGATGCAGGTACAAGTACTTCTCAAGGGGGATGTTTTTTTTTTTTTTTTAATCAACTCAAGAGAAACAAAGAAATCAAAACAAACATCACAGAAACAATCATCAGACTAAGATATTGTAGAAGCTGATGACAACAAATATGTAAAAGGCTTGGAAACAATCTGAGTCACCTCAGAAAACATGTAATGCAAGTGGATTCACGTAAAACATTTACTGTATTTTTTTTTTTGCACATAATACAGACTTACTATTGCACAACCTGTGACATGTTATTGTGATTATAATGTAATTCAAATGAACTGACATTTTCTGAAGGTAACATATGAATTGTATTTGAAAACCACTACGCCACTGGTCTTGAATGCACCCTACCCACAGGAATATTAAGATGACTTTATCATGCAGATCATGGTTCATCTGAAGTGTCATTGGAAACTAATTACAAACATAAGTGCCTATGAATTAGGTCTGATCACTATAGCACCGTATTTATTCAGGAGACTGGAATATTCTTTCTATTCAGTTTATATCGACACTATAAATTAGGAAAAAATTGTCTTTGGCTAAACTAAAAACTAAAAATAACCTAAACGTCATCCTCATATGTTGTAAAAATGCTTAGAATGTGAGCGACTGTCCAGGCTAATGAGGCTTAAAGACAATTCTAACGGTCCAGAGTTCCTGTCATGCATAAGTGAAGCACAGAAAGAAGTGTCTCTGAGATGAAGTGGCTGAACTTGTGTTGTTTTAATTTCTTGTCTTTCAGCGTCCTAATTTGAGTGCCACATTCATTGTTACGCAGAGGCCGACAACAGCAAATGAGAAAAAACCTGCATCTTATGTTACGAACAAATTGCTCTTGGAGATACAACAGCTTTCTGGTGGTAAAGGTTTTATCAGAACTAATAATGAAACATCTAAGTCATACATGTGTCATAAATAATGTGGTGTCAATTTTCCTGTTGTTTTTCATGGGGCTAAACTGTAGCTCAACAGAAGAACAAGAGGAAGGACAGTTTGTGCTTTTTGGTACTAAGTTGTGAAAAACAAAGCATATGTTACTGAACCATTTTCAGACTCTTTTTAGGTACAGAAGCAGAAATAAATCTCATCTTTAGCACCGCTACAGATATATTACTGTATTCTTTTTCTTTTATTGACATTTTATAAACACATAATCGGCAAAAAACAACAAAAAGCGAACAAACAAACCTTGCTTGGGTACACTACACGACAGTACATTCACATTATTTAGTCCTTCCACCATTATGGGTTTTATGATCAGTCCATTTATTCCATTTTTTGCTCATCTGTGCTTCTTGTAGTCACAGTTTGTGAGTTATTTTTTCCATTGTATATATTCCTTCGATAACTGTGATCCATTGGTCCTATGTTGGTGGTTCTGTCTTCCCCCAGATCCTTGTAATAGCTTCTTTTGCAAGCCACTAAAAGTACCTTAACCAAGTACATGTCATTTCCCGCTACATTTCCATCAGGCAAGTTGCACAAATACAGTCCATCACAGCACATTGGAATCTCATACCCCATTATTTGTTGTAGTACTCCACACACCATTTCCCAAAACAGCTATTTTATCACATTTCCAAAAGACGTGTGAGATCCACATCAAATTCTTCACACTCCCTCCAACATTTCTGCTGTCTGTTTAACTGCTTAGGTGTAATAAAGAAACACCAGATTTTTCCAGGAGAACTCCCTCCAGATCTGTGAACTGGTATACTACCGTAGTCTTATTCTTATCTTACATCTTATTTTCTTGCTTTTACTTACTATTATTATAATTTTAAGTTGTATTTTGTAATATGGTCTTTCCTGGAGCATGACTCTACTTCTAATCCTGTGTCTTGCCATGAATTCCATGTCTGTTTCTCATAAAATATCATTTTTGTGGTGCTTTCAAGTGAATAATTTAGCAAGTATTACTGCTGTGAATGAAATCATTATAATTCAGCTATTTTTGTGGTATCTTTTCCATAAATAAATAAAAGTGTTGTAATGTTATTCTGTTGCTGTTATTGTAGTTATTTCAATAGGTTTGTTCCAATGACAATAAAAACTTTTTTTTTCCCCTCTGCCACACGTGACAAAATAAGAGTAGTAAAGAAATATCTGCCTCTTGGCATCTGCACTATTAGGCAGAA
The DNA here is from genome assembly GCA_037367295.1 of Apogon hyalosoma. Classification (NCBI taxonomy): domain Eukaryota; kingdom Metazoa; phylum Chordata; class Actinopteri; order Kurtiformes; family Apogonidae; genus Apogon; species Apogon hyalosoma. Next base: position 16,726,055 of record JAPQRP010000016.1, on the reverse strand, counting down.
GAAGTTTGGTGACACGAGTTAATGTTTAATACAAACCTATTGCTACGTCTGATGAAACTGTTGGTCAGTTCGTAGGGTTCAGCATGTCACTACTTGTCACCCATTGTAATTCATATACAATGTGCATTACTCCAAATAACTGTTTTCAGCAACTTTTTCATGATCAAAAATTCTGCAGTTTCTAAACAAATTTGTTTTCCTCTCATCACACACCTCTGTCTTTATATTTAAACTTTTATTTTATGAAGTATCCAGAACATGCACGCTTTATTTTGAACTTACATTCACGTGTAAAAGTCATTTGATAATTCTTTGAAATTAAATCCATCATTGGGACTGAACTGGACACAGTTCAGCAGGTGGCTGGGGTGAGAATGCACAGGAAGCTGAACTCTATTTTAAGTAAAATGCATCTCACCCACTTCACCATCTTAAGGTGTTCAGCGAGAGCACCTTCAGCCACAGGCTGACCCTCCTCAGTCCAGGACTGAACACAGCAGGAGGTCCTTCCTGCCAGCTGCCATCAGACTGTTTAATATTACTGAGCAATAAAGTATTGTACATTGGGCATACTTACAGGTGTTTTTTTTTTCCCCTTTCTTTTACTTTACATATATATTTCATATATTTGTCTTTATTACCTCTAACCTTGTGTCTCTAATGTTGGTTGTCTGTTGGGATGGGTCAGTGTGTTTTTTGTTGCTACTGCTGTTGTAACCAAATAATTTCCTGCAAAGGGTCAATAAAGTATCTATATCCATAGACTCAAAGCAGTCCTACATTGTATTCTCAGTTCGCCATCTGTTGGACAAATGGAGTAACTGCAGGTGCACAGTGAAGGGGATTGAAACACCTGTACTTTCAGCATGTACAGTTTGACATTAATCTGGTTCTGAGAAAGATCATAAACTCTCTGAAATTGTCCATAAAATGTACTTAAACAAAATCAAGTGAGCTAAAACACTTCAAGATGCAAGTGTGGAAAATGACAACAATACACTAACTTTTGACATCGAACATCTTTTTATTTCAGTGATTGTCCATTAACATGAGTGCTGCAGATGCTTTGCGTACATTTCCTCACAATATGCTTATTTACTTCTACACACATCACAACAAACAGTGATAGGATGCTAAGGCATTAAGCAGATGGAAGTTTCTGATTAAGAAAAACAAACACGACTTTAAGGTTTGAGTTCAATCGGTTACGTGAACTGAGCATAAACACCACAAACACACACTGACACATTTATCTGATTGTTTTCCACTTTTCAGATTTATATTCAGATCCTGTTCAGGTTAAAAAGCAGCCTCTATCTGTTGAGATGAAGCAGATGGAAGCTGTTAAATATGCTATACATGGAGCTGAGATCATCTTTTTTCTATGCTGAATTCAATAAATGCAAGAATAATACGAAGTTTAGAACTATAAGATTGCAATGTAACGTGATACAATCAGGCAAGAAGCAAGATTTAAAGCAGATTAAAAAAAAAAAAAGAACCGCAAATGGCACTAAGATTCTATAAGAACCATAAATAAAGCATTAAGATGCTCTCAAACGTTCATTTTTGAATCGGAATGAACACACATCAGTGTTAAAAGTTTAGAAAAGTGGTTTAACTATAAACAGAAATTCTAAAGTACTCTTTAGGATGACAAAAAACAAAACAATGACACTCAAAATAAGAAGTCAACTGAAAAAATATCACTTCATGTGATGTAATTTGAGCACTTAATGGATTCAGACTGGTCTACATCCTGAAAAATCCCTCCTTCTTTAAGGTGGATTTATCCATTTCACTTTTTCCAATGGACAAAGACATTTTTAGACAATAGAATCATTTTAAAGGTTTACATCAGTAGGGCCATACATGGCAATGACCAGCACTGCCGTAGACAGACAAACAGTGCAGTTTAATATGTACATGACTATAATATTAGTCCAAATCCACATGTGTAAAAGGAGCACTGTTCCCAGTCAGGACACAGTGGTAGAAAATAAGCAGCTCTCTTCTCCTTCCCTGTTTTTCAATATTCAGATAAATATTTTAAGCTTGATGGCAAAGCAAATTGTCACGGGCCATTTATGCCCATGAAATAAGAAAAAATCCTGACAATATTCAGAACAAATGTACCCTGAAAAGCATGACTCAACTTTCCACAGTAAACACAAAAAGAATAGAAAAAAAAATTACTGTTTTAATTGTCAGTTACATTTTGCAGGTAGCAGCCCCTAAACATTCAGCATGTAGCATTTCTGCATTAAATCATGCCTCCTATGCATTTACATTTGGTACTTTTATGCCTCTGTAGGACTAGAGATGTAATGTTTTTGGATTTACTTCAATCTAATATTCATTTTAAACACATCAGTCCCTTGACCTTCCAGTAGGTTCATAATCACTAAGATTAACAATTGAAGCCCAATCGGAATTAAACACCTCAGTTTTCTGAGACAGTTCAGAGGGTTGGTCTAAACCTTAACAATCCACTCAAAAAGGAACATTTTGGCAGAGATGGAGGTAGAATCAGAAACCTTACTTTTTTTGTCTAAACAGCTATTTTCACAGTTGGCATTTTGACTTTTTATGATAAAAAGGAGAAAATGAAATTGCATCATTTCCGAGGTTTGGGTTTTAGTGCCAGTGCTAATGAAGTGTGAAGATATAGCAGTGGGAAAAAAAATGTTTTCAGACACCCTTAAAATTTTACACAATCTCAAATACCACCATGAAATATTTGTGAAAAAAATATTTTTTTGTGTTTCAAAAGATGTGGCTGTATCGGAGAGATGTAGACAAATGACTTGTTTTGTTTACCGTTAACAAGAAAAAAAAAGCTAAACTAAATTCCTGCCATTGTGACCTTAACAGAACAATTCATGTGGAAAAGGGAGCATGTGGGTTTCAAGACTGGCATAATACTTGAGTTCAATGGCTTAGTTAAGAGTGATTCTTAATGCAAAATATCACAAAAGCATGAGGTGTCCAAAAACTTTTTTCCACTGCTGTACATCTAGATACATAAGAGTAGAGGCGACACACTTCATTAGTAGAGAAACAGTGCGGTATGTAACTGAAAGCAGAAGGAAATCATTGCTCAGTGTCAGGATTATTCCAGCAGAGCACATCCCATAACTCTTTGGAAATAGCTTTCAGGAACAAGTTCACATTTAATGTGATTGTGAACATATGACCAAAAAAGTCTCCTTAAGGGTCTATTGTTGCTTAAATAAAGGCAGGATCATGATTTAAAAATTTATGAATAGTGATTAAATTACAAAATCAAATGCTTGAGAAGGGAAGTATTTACTGGCACATGGCAATAAATTATGCATTACTACAGGCAGAAGGTGGCGGTAATGCACCTAAAAGCTGTTTGGCAGCTGCTGATGGTGGAACTCCATAAAAACACTATAAAAATGAGGTGCAGTGCAAGGAAACATAACATACATCTGGGTATCTTCAAGCGTTTGAACTTTGAATAATGGCTGAATAATTACAGAATATTAAGTAGTCTTGAAATACAAAGCTGAATGATTGATGAACCTACAGGGGAAAAAAAATTTACATTTCTAGCATAAAGCATGATTCCATGTAATGCATCCATGTAAATATTTAAAACAGAACGAGTAATTAGGATGATTTTAACTGGGCTGAAGAAATACTGTCCCTTGAACCACAGCTTCTATTCGGTCATTTCCACAGAGAAAAAGCTTACAACATTTCCACAGCGTTAGCTCATTATAATCCTCTTCTGACTGAAAGAACTGCTTGTGCACATGATGGGAAAAAACAAACAAGTAGCATAATGTGCACTTAGAGTCTATTCTCTCTCACCTTTTATATGTGATTACAATGACTCTGAAGTTTCACAGACAAAGGCCTAAAGCTGCTGCTGAGTCTTACGGCAAAGACTTGGTCCCTCTTCATTTGGGTTCAGCATGAATCATCAGCAGGTCTGTTTGAGCCGTTTCCTCAGATGGCAAGTGTTTTTTAATTTAATGCAAGTTGGGCTTAGGTAGCGATCCACAGGTTTGTCTTGGATTTGATCCAAACTGTTGGCCCCCTGAGGATCCTGAAGGCCTGCTACTGACAACCAGTCCAGTGTGAGAGCTCCCATTTGCTATATTCTCTACATTTGCCTTCAGGTTATGTTCAATTAATGCTTTCTACGTCATCTTGTAGCTGCAGAGAAAAAGCTGCTCAGAGAAACTCCGCCCCTTTGGCTTATCTTTATGCCACACTTCTACACTGACCGCTGCAGCATGAATGCAGAGATAAGATGACAGCAGAGGGGAATGTACAGTATTTAAGTCAGCATTACCAGGAGTCCTGGCTGGCACCAACATAAAAGGTTCAGATGCGAGTGGAAAGTGTCACCTAAATATCAGGTGAGTCTGTTGTACACAACATGACACCTCCTCACCTCCTCTCACAGGAGGAGAGGCACACTGCACTTATTCCCCCATTCATTCTCTCTGTTCAGAAATCTGATCTGAAGCCTGCTGGGGGTCTTCCAGGACACGCTTTCACACAGACATGTCTACAATGCCTTCGTCTATGATCAGACGGCGACTCTCGAGACCTGGATCTGCATCATGCAGCTTCACTAGCTCCGTGTCACATGGGGTCCTCCAGGACTCCTCAGACTGGCAGCTGGAGATCTGCCTCAGGCCAGAGCTGCTCTTTGTGGAGTAAACTCCAGAGTCCTCGCTGCCGCCACTGCTCTGGCGACTGTGTCTGCCACTGAAAACAACAAAAGGCATCAATTAATTCATGAATTCATTCACTGTCAACATCTCAAAGGGTGTTTCAGAGCACTAAAAACTCAACTTAGTTCATATACATTGTTTCATCAATCATTATATGCGGGGGGCAACATAAACCAAGTGGCCCAGCGAGGTGTGAAGAGTAGAGTGACTAAATTACAGATTTATTAGAATTTTAACATTGTTAGAAATGGGTGATATAATAAAAGCACACAACTCAATAATTACATAACAGATCTAGCTGATTTACATATTTTAATGCAGAAATGCTGTATTCTGGACATTTAATTAATTTCTGAGGTTCATCAAACTTTATTTACGTCTGCTTCCTTGTTCCTCTGTCAGCTTGCTTCTTGAATGGCTACATTCCGTTCCACATCACAATTCACAGAGTCATGACTTGGGAGTTGTCTGTTTTCCCCACACATGAATATTTTTGGTTGTAAATATTGAACAAGTTTAATATTTATGATTGTCAGCCCCAACCCTTTTCGGAGCCGATTATCGGGACAAATTCACTCTTAACACACCTCAGACCACAGGATAACCTCATAGGATAATCTTATAAAATATAAGACTATCTGCTGTTTGCCATCCTTGGTCAGGAAAAAGGATAATCGGGACAAAAACATCCTGATTATCTTTAAGTGTGTAGCCCGCTTAACTTATATAAGCCTGCAACCAAAAAAAAACCCATTATCAATTAATTTGCCTTTCATTTAAGAGACGGAAAAAACAGAAATACCTGTCTTTGATTAAATTATTTTTTAGTGCCAACCAGCAATCTCAAATCCAAGGTATTAATGTTAACCTTTAGTCTGAAGTCTTGACATATAAGAAGCTTCAGGAGATATATGCCGATTTTCTTAAAAAATAAAAATATACAGTAGAATGATGATCAAACTATTTGGAGGTTTTTGTCCCGTTGCTGCTCTTCCCAGTTAAAATTAATGTGTGCTTCATGAACATGAAAGTTACACATCAAAGACCACGCACCTGGTGTCCAGCTCAAACCCTGAGTAGTTCACGAAGCGCTCCTCAGGTGGAGGACTGTGGATTTCCAGGAGAGCTGGCTCTGCACAGACTGTCACTCTATCACACACCAGCTCTGATTTAGAATCCGGAGTGAGGAGCTTAGGCATATCGGACTGAGGAGAATCACAAATGTACTACAGAGACAACAGAAGAAAAAAGGAGCACTTCAGTGGGACAGAAACTAACATTTTCAAACAATAAAAAAATGATTTGGTTGTGAACAGAAGTGTGGTTACTCAGCTGTTACACTTATAAGTTATAAAAATGAATGATTCAACTGTATATGATGAAATGAAAGGTGATAATAAAACTCCGGTAATTAAAAGCATATTATTCTGTAAGTATGGACATACATCATCAAGGTATGATGGCAGCTGGACAGATGGGTAAAATGTTGACTTAAAGATCTTGTAGCACCAAAAGGGTCCATATACAGCGAACAACACAATCAGGAAACCAATCACCAGAGAGAGCAGGAAGTACAAACAGATCTGCCACCATGGAGTAGCACCTAAAAAACACAAAGAAATACAGTCGCGGAGAAAAATGATTAGACCATCAGAAGTCATCAAAAACAACAGTTATGCAATCCAGTACTAACTCCTGCGTGTATCATGTGACTAAAACAGACAGAAAAGAAAACACGGAATGAATAAAAGCACTTCTTGTCAGTACAATGCATACAATACAATATTGATGTGAGAACTGTGGTGATTTTGGTTATCAAGAAAATCATGGAAAATGGATAGATATCAGCTCTGAAATTAAACTACTATGAGCTATTTTTGTTGGTATCATTATATTTGTCCAAACAAATGTACCTTTAGTTGTACTAGGCATTAAAATGAACAAGAAATTGAAGAAAACAAGGGTGGTCTAATAATTTTTTCCACAACTGTACATAACACTGAATCAGAGGTCATCCTCAAATAATGCCAGGTTCATGTAACAGTCTACACATTCACTGAATGGATTATTGGTTTGATTCACACATGTCATGATTTGTGTCAGCAATTTCTTCAAATGTCTTCTCTCACAAAACTATTCTAATTCTATATGTAACTTCCTTGGGACAATGTCAGTTTGTTCACAGTTTGGAGATATTTTGGCTTCTGGACAAATTTTTGAAATAGTTAAAATTTGCCTTTACTTATAAATGGACCATATTTTGATGGCTTATAACATGGAAATGATTAGAGATATCGCTATCGTTATTACTGAGCACTGATAGGAAGTCATATATGGACTTTCATTTGGGTCCTTTGACGTTGAGTGACCTTGAAGGGTCAAAACCAAGGTTACCAGTGTCTACATTTCAACAATCTTCTCCCAAACTACTGGTCAGATTCATTTAAACATTTTTGTAGCTTCCTTGGGACAATGTCTACAAAGTTGATTTCTGAAGTTTTGGAATATTAAAAATTTGCCTTTACTTATATCGGGACATATTTTGATGGCTTATACAATGGAAATGGTAAGAGATATCAATATATTTACTATTGAGCACTGATGGGGAAGTCATATATCGACTTTCATTTAATTTGTTGAGTTATCCTCAAGTGAAAGTACCACAGGTCCATGGGTCCTATTTTTTTCCCCTTTTGTTCATGCAGAAATAGAAATCTACAAAAATCATAAAACAGAGTTCAACAAAAATATCAAATAAGCACACGACCAAGCTTAAAGGTGATAACAAATACAGCCAGATCCCAATATTACCATCGATAACAGGGTCTTTGGGTCATGAAGAGTTAGAACCTGTGGACACTATACACAGCTGCTTTCACAACACAGAAATGTAAACATAAGTTATCATTCAACAGGAAATGTGGCAAAAGCTGGGATGTTTCCAGCAGGGACTGAAACAGAAAAAATGGACACAGCAGCATGTCTGAAATATAAAACCTTCTGCATGTGTTACCTTCAGTCTCCAGGCAGAGCGGCGAGGTAAAAGTACTGTGCTTGTTTTCAATGTCTGAGCGTGACTGGACCCTCACGCAGTACCACGTCCAAGGCTTCAGGTTGGGCAGAGCCACCACATTGGCATTGGTGTTCAGCGCCTGTGGCTGTAAGGCCTGGAGGACACAGCAGACACACCATTTGTTGTAAAACGCTACCACATTATTTCATTAATGAATCACAATGCTGCAGTTGAGAGTGGTGGTAACTTTCAATCGGAAATATCAATACTGTTAAGTGTTTAAGTCTAAAGTCTAAAGTGAACGGGTTTGTATTGTTTACATAAAAAAGCCAAGGTGATCCTGAGAATATGAAAGGCAACTCCAATTCCAAAACACTTGGAAAGCTGTGTAAAATGTAAATGAAAACTGATTAAACAATTACACACAGCTAATTCTATGTGTTGATCATCAAGTCATTTTCTACCAACAATATATTTAATACTCTATTACATCATGTTGTAGATGGTGTTTCTCAAAATGAACTGAATGTGTAAATGTCCATTAGAGCCACTCCATCTCTGAAGTGCATTAGCAAAACCACATGTCTGGTCTCATCTGTCCTCCATCTGCTGTAATTTAAATGACACTGAAACCCGGTAAGCTGCATTTTAGTTAACCACATGCAAACTCAAAAGAGGGTGAGGCTCCATTTTAACAGCCCCCCTGAGATCTGCATCCAAATCCTTGTTTTCTGTGCATTAGTCAGTAAAGTCCAGAAACTGTAGGACTGACAAACAGCTGAGGTTTAAAGCTCTGCAGTCTGATGTTTACAGCTGCAAATATTTACTGTTTAGTTTTTATCTGGAGCTTTAATCCACTGAGCCTTTAATGTTTTTTCTGAGCATTTCTTTGTGATCGTTATTTTTCATTCACTGGTAAAAAATACTCTACATGACTGTCTATGTGACTGTGACGTTTTGTCCAATTTTTTTTCCTTTTTTGTAACTTTGGAAAACAGCCACTTGATTTTCACCCAGATTGTTTAAACATCATATTATCTCCCAATAAACACTTAAAATCACATTTGAAGAGGACTGCAGTTTTTGCTCCCAATCTCAGAAACTCCATTCCTACTTAAGCGGTATACAGACATCTGATTATTATTTCAATACATATTCTAAAATTGCAAACCTATCTTTAAAAGAAGGAAAATATACAGGAAGAAATGCACTGCCTAAAAGCACTCAAAATAGAGGATGAGAAATTATTTATGTGGATGTGATTATCAAAAGTTGTCAAACTGTTGGTAATTCAACTTGGAAATTTCTAACCTGTGATGTGAATTGAAAGGGGCATAAAATCTCCTTTTGAAGCACTTCAGTTGGATTGTGGGTAACATAGGCACGCTTACGTTTAACCTGTTTTGACATGGATGAAAAGTGCACTGATCCAAAAAACAAACAAAAAAAAAGACAAGACCTGTGCGTCAGTGTTGACATGTGGCCCACGTCACTTTGAAACTGACATATAACTGTAAATCACATGCAAAGCCTATTAAAACAACATTTTCTTTAGGGTGTGTTGTGGCATTCATCTAAAATATTTAACTTATGTGCATCCGCCCTGCAGGAGTCTGCCTCATCAAACCAGTTTGTGCTTAATTGTGTATTTCCTGTCACAAAGCATTAAGCAGGAAATAACAACGGCACAGTTCTCTCATGTGAGTTTCATCCATATTGCACTGAACCGGAAACACTACAGATTCTGTAGGTGTAGAAAGCACGTCAAAACCACAAAAGACGAAAGGGGAGACCAAACAGAAACGCAGGTGCTTTATTTACGAGCGAGTGCTTTGCAACTGTAGTCTTCAGGGTTTTACCAGGTGTCTTTAGGGACGGAGGGAAAAAGGAGAAGTGAGTCTTCCTGCTAGAACACCTCTATACGACGATGTTTTTACAGGTCTCATTTCAGTGGCTTCGTGTGGACAGTACCTAGTAGAACACAAAATCGGCTACAACAAGACTACAGGATAAAATCTGATGAGTCTGATGATGATCGTGTACTTTACTGTTAAGGTTCTTGACAAACAGCAGCATTTTATTTTATTAGTGTTTAAACCAAGGATGCACAACTTGTGAAAATGCTGCAATTATGACATAATAAAGGCATTATGAATCCTTGGTTGTGTGGAAATTAAGACTACAGAAAATTTGGAACGTTAATTCCTCAATTAAATGACTCCACACTTCATTAGCAGATGGAGCCAGACCTCTCTACAATACTGACACAGTGCTAATGCTCTGGGATATGTGTAAAAGCTATGCAGTTGTTTGGCTAGTTCTTGGGTGTTGCTGAAGTACACAAAAAGGTGAACAACAGTCTCATGGGAAAGGTTGTTTTGTTGGAACATGTACACTTGAGGAACTGCACTGCTGTCATATTGAAATCACTAAATCCCTACAGTTCATCAAGTGTGTCTTTGTTATAATTTGTCATTTTCTGGGTGGTGCTGGAGCTTGGAGGTTGTTCTTTCACATTATGTGGGGAACTCTGAAAATGGTAATGTACAGATAGAGTGAGGAAGGAGAATCAAAGTCCTGACACAGACACTCCTGCCATGACACAAAGGACGAGCAGAAGACTTTGTTTTTACATAACATTTTAAGTTACATTTTCAAGCTGTAATTGCCACCACTTCAATATTTTACCCTATTACACATTTCTATGTTTTTCCTCATATTTAGTGTTTAAATTAATGAGTAACAGCCAAAGGGTGTTTTGTTAGACAACTGTGACCTTTGAAAAATATAATCAGTTCATATTTATTTAACTCACTTCAAAATGTTGGAATTTTAGGAGATTTATTCCAAATTTGAAGAAACTCAGTTAAGCTTTTCACCAGACATTTGATAGAAATATTATTAGATTCAAGGTTATCTGGAGTCTCATCTGCAGTGTGTCTGCTTGAATCCCCATCTTCGGTTCCTCTGGGTCCATATCCAGTGTCTTCAGGTAAAAAGTCACACTAAGAAACGGCCTTCTGACTAGACTCTCTAAACGAGCTGTAAGACAGCTGCAGTACATCCGGAACGCTGCTGCTCCGGTCCTGACTAAAACCAGGAAGTACGACCATATTAGTCCGGTGCTCAGGTCTGTGCACTGGCTTCCTGTTGCTCAGAGAATAAACTTTAAAACAGCTCTACTGGTGTATAAGTTTGTCCATGGTCTAGCACCAAAGTACATCTGTGACATATTGGTCCCATATGAACCATCTCGGACCCTAAGAACCTCAGGGACAGGCCTTTTGCTGGTGCCCAGAGTCAGGACTAAACAGGGTGAAGCTGTGTTTCAGTTCCAAGAGCTAAACTCTGGAATAGTCTTCCTGATGACGTCAGACAGGCCTCTACTCTGACAGTGTTTAAGTCCAGGCTGAAAACAGCTCTGTTCAACTGTGCATACAACAACTGAAAGGAATCTATCTGCACTCTGCTCTTTTACTTTATTTTAATTGATTATTATTTATGTTTCATTGATTATGTTTTAACTGTAATTGTGTGTTTTTAACCTGTCTCTTTTCCATTTCTGTAAAGCACTTGGGAATTGCCCTGTGTATGAATTGTGCTATACAAATAAATTTGCCTTGCCAAACTGTCTTTGATTTGTATGACGTTCTTGTTGCAGAATCTCCTCACAATCCACATGTTGTCTTTCACCTCACAACCTTTATCATTTTTCTTTCAAACTAAATTACTTCGAAATCAACAGATCTGGCTCCGTGAAATGATTGGTGGATGTCTTTATTGCACCGCAAAACTTGCGGAGAAAAAATTAAACATCACTTTTAAACCAAAAAATACCCATAACCTTTGTGAAAGTAGTCATGATATAAACAGCTGCAAGGTCAAATTCTAGCACTTTTCAAGCACTTTTAAGGGTCATTTTCATTATTTTTCCAGCACAGCACCTTATCGCTGGGGTGAAATATATATCTACAGGAATAAATATGCTCAAAATATTTTTTTTTCACTTTTATATCACATTGATTTGCAATGTATCATGCTATAAACATCTAAAATTATGTTTCATAATAGCAAAAAGCTTAGAAATGAAAGAACACAAAGTTTTATCCAAAAAAAGGAAAGCCACTTGGCGTTAGTCAGGCACACTCACACCGAAACGAAGATTAAGATAAAAATTTACCTGGAGTCAACCGGAGAGCACCTGGAAATTTTATTTTTTGACATAAAGTTTTATTTTTCAAAATGTATCACCTCTCTGTAAGTAGCTTTGGGTTGACATCTGGCCAGGCAGTTAATATGAAAAATAAATGAATAAATCACATCACAGATTTATAAATACAAGCACAAACTAAAATTCAAGCACTTTTCAGACCTTGAAAACACAACACTGAAATTCATGCACTTTCAAGGATTTCAAGCACCTGTTTTTTGTTAATTTTTTTTTTATTTTCAAGCACCTGTTTAAATGTTTTTTTTTTTTTTTAAATCTGCTCCTCTCTTGTTTATGTCTATGATACAACACCTTTCATAATTATGCCTAGGGGATACATTTTTTCTGGCTCTGGTGTCCCTGGAGCTGCCTAGAACTTCATTACCTTGGTGTTTGTCAGTGAGAGGTGCTGCTTACCTGTGGGTCAGCAGAGCGTTCCCAGTACATGATGTGGAAGTACAATGTGGGAATAATCTCCTTCATGGAGTTGTTTCGGCTGGTCATAGGATCTGAGATGTAAACTTCCAGGTCACCTCCAACTAGACCAATGTCCACTTTGGATGGAGGACCCACAGCAGCTTTAAATATAACAAAGAAAATGTTATGTCTCTCACTTTTCTCTATCACACACAGTACCTAACATTAGCATTAGAACATAGCACAGATTAGAAGTAGAGAAGATGCTCTGGGACCATATCTAGATCTTCATCAGTACCGGGGTCAAGGCACTGACTGGAGAATTAGCCTATGGGCCTCTCCAAGAGGGTAATGGAGTGAGAAAGCACTGTACATTCATTCCATTCCATATCTGTCTCTAAAAATTAATTTAGCAGCAACCATAATAGCTCAAATTGTAGGCCTAAGCAAGTACTTTAACAAGCCATTAAGGAATAATAACTAAATATCTAATAAAAACAATAAAAACATGAATTTATCATCATTGACAAAGTAACAGAGTGTGGAAAAATATACAGCTGTTATTCAAGGTTTGGAATAAATACCAAAAAGTGCTGTTCCTCAAGGAAAGTGCAAATATTTAGCATACCACACTTTTTTAAATATATGAGAGTACAATATATCCAAAAATTAAACTGATATCATTTTTATTTTAGTTTTAAGACATTAATTCATGGTAACAGAGCGAGAATCCAAAAAAGCAATGTAGTAGGTGTTTGTTCAGTGTGATGCACCACAATAATAATAAAAGATTTTATTAAGATACTGATAAAAGTGGCAACATATGTTTCATTACTATATTTAATACACATCTTTCTGCTGTTTTTTAAACAAATAACATTCAAAATCGTTATAATTTGTAATTATTATGAAATATAAGATTAAACAGGCATATATTTTCAACATTTATTTACACATTGCTATTTACATTCTGAATGTATGTTGTATACATTCATTTACAACCTTTACTGTTCTTCATTTACACTGTATTCTCATATATCCAGTTGTAATTCAGGTACAAATTAAATGAACACAGTTTTAGAAACTAGAGATATATGTCTTTCATGCTGAGTATAGGCCCCTGTATCTACCTGTTTTTTACTAGTGGAGGAAACCAAAGTTTAAAACTATTCTTATAACTATTCTTCATTATGAAAAGTGGCCAGGTAATGAATTTTAACTTGCAGAAATCAACAGAATTTTTTGTTGCTGTAAAATGTGACATTAGAAAAGGAGTTCAGATCATCCCCATCTTTACTGCACAAAAATATCATAGATTAGCTTAGAAAGACAGAAAGTCCATCTGTGTTTGCTTTGCCTGTTAATAATTAGCTCATTCAGAGTATGTCGGAGCCAGCTGATACTTCATGTTTTCATTTATTGCTTTATAACTTTAATATGCAATGTTTTTATACCTTTAGGTCTACTATTTTTGCTTACATTTAAATGTTGCTTATTTTGCATCATGGTCATAACCTGTAGCCCAACTGTGGCAAAGATACTGAAAGCACTTTATTTCCTATAGTGTAGATATGACAAGGTGTATGTTTAGTTGTTATATACGTCAACATTTATTTTGATAAAGCCTAAAAAGAGTGTTTTGTGACCCCATTTACAAATTACATTTTCAGAAATTTTTTATAATGCATAACGTATATTGCCATTCTGTCAAAATAGCGATTTAATATTTTTGTCCTCATCTTGAAATTAAACTAAACCCAAAACCCTGTGCTGAGATTTCATTTGCTCTACTAATCCACTGCTTTAGTAATTTTCTAGGCAAGATGAAACTGCAGTCAATCATGTTTACTTCTGCTTTTTGTATATTTTTGACTTAGCTTCTGTGTAATTTTGATACTTCTCTAACCTTGTGGTTGAACACTTCTACCCCATTACAACAGATTGATGGAGAAAATGCCTCTTGTACCTCTAATGTTTTAATTTTTTCCCTCTCTCACCATCTTTATCTGGGTGGAAGTCTTTCAGTACCCACGCCGAGTGCCGGTCGTTCACATTGGCTCGTACATGAATCGCATACATGGCCAAGTAGTGAAGGTTCAACTTGGTGAGGTCACATGACATGTGCGACGTCTGGTCACACACTGTGCGCCATTTCGGAGTCTTCTTCATGTGGAACTTCCTGCTTGAGGAGATGGAGACAAAATATCAGTAATGTATTAAGATATGCAATGTAAATTTTAGTAGAAAATAATAAATATGGCTTAGTCAAGGAGATCTGGTGCATTGGATTGCTGTAAACACAAATGTCCTGGCATGTTTTACAGATATTTAATATTTAATATATAAATATATATTTAATATATAAAGATATTTCACTGAGAATTAATCGCCACTGTTACAGTGACAGCTGTCATATTTGGGAGCCATTTTATTAAAAACTACCAAAGAGGAAACGCATCAAACTTTACAATGACAAGAAAATGAACATGATAAATCAAGTTACAGATACAAAATGCACTGTTGGTGTTAGTCTGTACAGAGTGGGTGTTACAGAAAATCACCACATTTATTCTTTAGTATTTTACTGTACCTCATACAAACTGCACAAATGTATACTGGACAAATCATAATATGTTTTAATGGTCAGTGGTCTACCCTGTAGTTTGTATTTTGTTTTAGCTCCAAAGGAATGAGGAACTGACATCTGTCTCTGTCTGCCAGTAAAGACTTAGGCTGGAGTAATTTCCTGTAAGTGCCATCGAGTTACATTCTCACCCTCTAATGGCCTAAACCAAACAAACCACCAGCACATTATCTGATGCCACCAGAGGTCAACAAAATGTTAAACCCATACACAGCCCAAGAAAGAAGAGTCCCTGTCTCTTCAACAGCATATAACTCAATGTAGCTTTTGTTTGATTGTCTTAAGAATCTGCTATTTGAATACTAGCGCAATTTAGTAGCTTATTGCAACAACTATAGTTATTGTTTACCTCTAAGAAAATGTAGACAATGATTTCAGCAACCTTATTTTCCTGCCTTCTGTAAGTACTGATAAAAACTAGAATTACACACATAAAATACATAGTGAAGACTTTGAAAGCATTCAATAAAAAAGGTATTATGCAAGTGGTTTGTTGAACTGTAACTCTGACACATACAATTGCAGTGAATCATTTCCAGTATGAAATGTGCTGTTTTTGCCACAGACTGTGGAAAGAAGTGGGCGGATCCACTGAGATGTGACCTGCTGCTTGTGCTGCTATTTTATTTAAAGCTCTGAGTGTGTTTTGAATGTTATAGCTTTATGGAGCTAGAGGTAACTATATTTTGGACAAGAGGTTAGAGGTAGTGGAGATGAGAGGGTTTATGGTGAGCTAATGCTAAATGTTAACAATGGTAAACTAACTATGTGTAGAAAGAAAGTTGGTGCGAATCTATGGGACCCAGGCAAATTTGGAACCAGTATTTACTGGCCGTCTGTGGTATTATACTTTGAAGCCATAGCTGTTGCCCCTTGGATTTCTCATAATTGCTATATGAATTTTTGAATTATGGTAAAAGATATTTTATAAGGTCACTAGAAACCAACTCCAAGTGCATAATATGTTCATATATTACTCAGACTGACCCCATATATTGCGTGGTGAAGGTAACATTGTGACCCTGTGCAGCTCTCTTGTCCCAGGCCCAGTTCAGGGTGTAGTTGGTGTTTAAGGTGATGATGGTCACGTTCTGTGGGGGAAGCAGCTCCTCTTCAGCTGAAAGAAGACAATCTGTGTGTTAGGCGCCGATACAACAACACAATCTGTTACTAAAGATGAACAACCTGGTCAAGTAATGTTTCAATCAACAAAATTCAGTAAATGAATGGGTGTTTTTCTTTTTATACCAACTACAATTTAGTGATAGTAATCTTACATGCCTGTCGGTCATCCCGCCTGTCTGAACTGGTACATAGTCATGTGATAATAATCACAACTATTTTACATAATGCTGATAATCACCTCCACTCAGCTGTGCACTAAAAATAAATGACAGATTTCATCACATTTTCCACTGTTTCAGATTTCATTGCACTCTTCTAAACAGGTCAAATCATCTACCACGATAGTTTGAGCCATGTGTCCAACTTCTATTGGATTTATTTCAGTCAATAAATGGCTGTTTGTCCTTAGATATACTTGTGTATAAATAAGTTATTAGGTTTACACTGTACTAGCGGCATAAAATGAACCAAAACAGGCAAAGTATTGATGACAATGAATCCACAAATATTTCATTGTTTTGTCAGCCCTAGTGATCATGTGACAATGTCATACACTACAATAATGTTTATATAGTGCACTGTGTACATGGTAAATACTACAGAGTTAGAGCATGCAGCATGTTGAGTCAACATCATGTGATTGTGAATACAGTACAAGTAATTTTTTTTTAAATAACGGTAGTCAATTCATATTTACTGAGATCAGAAAAACACAGAAAGCAACCATGGTTCTCTTAGAAGCTGATGGCTGCTCAAGGTGCAAACAGCTGAATCACAGTGTTTGTGTCATTTGGAAACAGGAACTGTGTTGCTGTATCTGTTCCAACAACCCAGACAAGAGTAGAAGTGAGACTGGAGCAATTTAATCAGCAGCAAAAGGACAGAATCAGTTTAGAGATATGTCGTAACATAAGACTGGAGCAAAATCTGAAAGTTTTTTATGAAGTTAAAATGCATCAACAGTAATGTTATATCTAATGCGCATATCTTTACACAAAAGCAGGTTAAATGCAGTGTTATTTTACGTAATAATTTAAAACGTTTATCTTTTGATTCCCAGTATCGTGTAACTTCACCCAGTATTCAAATCAAACAGAGCAAAATAATAAATAGATGACTACATGGGGAAAAAAAACAACAAAGTAAAACCTCTGCACACAGCAACTGCAGTCTCGAAAAGAGGAAGAAATTAACAAAAGAGGTCGCAATGAATAATTTGGGCTTTTGGGGGGAATGCACCTGTTTCCACTGTGGGAGGAGTGTCAGTTTGAAAACACCAGTGGGTTTAAAAAAAAAAAAAAAAAAAAAAGAAAAAGAGGAAAAATTGGTTAAAACTAGATGAAAGGTGTTTCGATCTCGATGCAGACCTGAAAGCACCACAAAAACAGGAAATATCTGAGGGGGGACAATGTTGTGGTGTCTCAGTGGACTCCTAAAGACATGTTGGGTTTCCAAGGGGTTTTCCTTAATAACCCCGTCCTTATTTTCCCTTTTCCTTACGTAACGTGCTTTCGGTTTCCCCCGGCTCTCACAGACTCAGACACTGGAGTATAAATACACAGACACAAATACCTTAATAGCCATGAAGAAAAACATTAGGTGCACATCTCTCCATTGATATTAAACTGCTACTATTTTGTAATATCAAGCTGAGAGTGCTATCCTAAATAAACACCAACAATGAATTCATCCCAGGTTATTTGTAATCTAATTCATCCAATTCAGGGGTGTCAAACTCATTTTAGTTTAGGGGCCACATTCAGCCGCATTTGATCTGAAGTGGGCCAGACCAGTACAACAATAACATAATAATATATAAATGTCTACTCCAAATGTTCCTCTATGTTTTAGAGTGAAATAAGTAAAATTACAGAATGAAAATGTTTTACATCTACAAACTATCCTTTAAAGCAATGTGAAAAACGTGAACAAACTGAAATTTCTTAAGAAAAATTAGTGCAATTTTAACAATTATGCTTCAGTTTATCATTTATACATGTGTATTACATTTTACAGATCACAGTGGATCTACAAATACACAAAACATTTAGTAACAGGCAGAATATTGTTAAAATTGACTCCTGCACGTGCGAGCTGCTGCAGGCTTCTGTTGCTCTCAGCGAGTGTTGTTGTTTTTGTACTTTAACTATGGATCATCTCCATTCAAGTCTGTCACTGCAATCCAGCAATAATGGACTAGTGTACACCAGAGAAGAAATGTTATCCCTAAAGACCAGAGATGGACCTGGTATTCGGGACCTTATTCCCACGGATCCGCAGAGGAGTTACCGAGGTTGCAGAGCCGGTAAGTCACTAAGGACTAAGCGAAGAGCTAACATCATTAGTCGGAGGCGTTTTAAGCCTTCCATTCCCTCCGTCATCATGGGGAATGTGAACTCGTTGTCCAACAAGCTGGATGAACTGACGGCGCTGTGTAAGACCGACCAGTGCTATCGGGAGGCCAGTTTGTTTGTGTTCATGGAGACGTGGCTAACAAGCGTGGTACCGGATGCTAACATGGAGCTGCCTGGTTTCACCACTGTGAGAGCCGATTGGAACGCAAACACCACCAGGAAATGCAAAGGAGGTGGGCTGATCATTTATAGCAATAAGAGATGGTGCCACCCGGGACATTTGACTGTTAGATCAGTGCTGTGTGGTCAGGACCTGGAGCTGACAGCTGCTGGCATCAGACCATACTACATGGCACAGGAGTTTTCACACATAATCATCCTGGGTGTTTACATTCCACCGAGGGCGGACCCAGAGTCTGCACATGAGGCCATCTGCACCATCACCTCTGTGCTCCAGACACAGCACCCAGAGGTTCTCATCATTATCTCAGGGGACTTCAATCATGTCACCCTGGATTCCACACTTCCTTCATTCCATCAGTACGTAGACTGCCCGACCAGGAAGAACAGAACCATTGATCTGTTATACACTAATGACAAGGAGGCATACACAGCAACCCCCCTCCCCCCACTGGAAAATCAGATCATAACCTGGTGCAATTGCAGCCCACTTACATTCCTCTGGTAAAGAGGCTGCCTCTTACAACTTGGCAGGTCAGGGGATGGTCCCCAGATGTGGAGGAGACCTAGGGACTGCTTCCAGATCACAGACTGGGATGTTATTGTGGGCTTGCATGGGGAAGACATTGAGGGGGCTGCACAGTGTATAACAGACTATATGAACCTCTGTGTGGACACGATGGTCCCTGTCAGGACAGTCAGGTGCTCTGCTAATAACAAGCCCTGGGTGACCAAGGAGGTCAAGGCTGTCCTGAACAGGAAGAAGCAGGGGTTCAGGAGGAGGAATGAAGAGGAGATGAGAGAGGCAAAATGTAAACTAACAACCTCCCCCGAAGGAGGCCAAGGAGGCTTATCGGAGTAAACTGGGGAATCAGCTGGCTCGTAACCAGGTGCGGAATGTCTGGAATGGCATGAAGACTATCACCGGTTGCAGCACGAGGAGCGGTGTGGTTGAGGGGAACACAGAGCGAGCTGACGAACTGAACTCATTCTTCAACAGGTTCAGCTCCCCGTCCACACCTTCCTCCTCCTCCCAGCCCTCCAGACCACCACCATCATAACCCCTCTCCTCCTTTTACCCCTCTCTCTCCTCCATCTGGACTCCCTGCTCCCTCTGAACCCCCCACACCACCTGGAATCCTTGCTCCACCCCCGCCAGCCACCCCCTGCACACAGCCTTCTCCCAACAAAGGAGCTCTTTTAGTGGCAGAATGCTGTCACAGAGCTCCTCCACTGAGAGACTAAGGTCCTCCTTTGTGCCCTGTGCCATCAGGTGGTGCAATAAAAAACTCGGGAAGTGAGGGAGGGCAGTGGTGAGGTGAGAAGGACGGAGATGCTGATGATGTCTGCACTTATTTCCTGCTGGTACTTGGGTTCTGACTACCTCACGGGTTTTTTATGAGTTTTATTGTACATTTTTTATTGTATAGGCAAGCTATTTATTTTTCTGGTTATGTGTTTTTATTGTGGCTATGTCACTTTTATTTCATCTAATTGCACTACAGTCCTATCCTGATTTGCACTGTGTATGTATGTTTGTTGACTGTGCCAGGTATGTATGTATGTATGAGGGCAACGGAGCTCACAGAATTTCCTTCGGGATAAACCGATAAACAAACCAACCAACCAACCAACCAACCAACCAACCAACCAACCAACCATCCAGGCTGTTCATATTTGTTCAGGTTATTCACATTATTTGTGAAATTATGGTTTGTTTTAAATTTGTGTAATGATAATTAACTTGGAGTTATGAGTATTTATAGGTTATTATGAAAGTATTTTACTGGTCTGACCCACTTGAGATTGAATTGGTCTGTATGTGGTCTCTGAACTAAAATGATTGTTAATATCTAAGTATAATTTTTGCATTTCACAAATTCATCTCATGGGCTGGACTGGACCCTTTGTCAGGCCAGATTTGCCTCCCGGCCCACATGTTTGACACCTGATCTAATTCGTATGTGGGGTACTGCTCCACTGCTGAAAACCATTGAAAGACGTGTATGTTCTTCGTCAAACAGAGGGCACAGTTTTTAACAAAATGGTTTTAAAAGGCAATACAACCATCACTTTTTATTGTCTTTGGAGGATGTGGGACAGGAAAATTTGCTGAATGAAACTTGACTCTACTGTACAAAGTGGTACTATAAAACAGTCACAATACTGAAATCTCTCCAGGTACTCCAGCTTCCTCCCACTGTCCAAAGATGTGCACGCAATAGGCTAACTGTTCAATCTACAAACAAACTACAGAAATGTTCCAATAATGTTCCAAATAACATCAACAATCTGGAAATCATGATAAAATGTTAGGTCTGTTAGTTTAACCCACGTTCAGCTTAGCTTAGTGTGAGTATCACAATTTAACAGAATACTCATAGTTAGTGCAAATGATCATGGTAGAGTAATTATGTAATAACTATGACACACCTGCATACAAACAGGTGTAGACAGAGACGTAGTTATGGCAGAGGTTTGGAAAAACTGAACTGAAAATAAACAAGAATGCAATGCAATAGACCGTGTTCACACTTGCTGGAAATACGTATTTGTCGCAGAAAAGGACTTCCTGCCGAGCGTCAATGTAGTGAGACAAAATGGATAAGAGAGTGAACACAACCTGCCTGACCAATTTGCTGATGTTGCAAGGTTCATTGAAGAAAACTCCTTAAACAGAAAGAACAAAATCAATAAAGGGTACAAATTTTTCCACAAGGAATTTGTCCATATATATCAAGGTAAGTAGAGAGTGATCAGCTGGCTACAATGACAAGTCATTAGCATGTTTACTTAGACATAATTTATGTCTAATGTACACTCGACCTTACGAAAGCATCATAGTCTGCTTTGAATGAAGCATTATGGTGTCAGTTTGTTCTGTTTGGGGTTGTCCAAGTGGATGTCTTCTATGTAACAACGGTAATGTTAGCCCAATGCTATCAACAGTTAACCTTTTTTTCGGGTAATGTTTGTGTTCAGAGGCCTGCACGGGTCCACTTTTCCAAACCCACCTAATGTCATTGTTCACAGGAAAATAATGAAGACGGATACGGCTGCTTTTGGGCAGAACAAGAACAACCTGGAATGCTACAAAAACTCTTTTTCTTCGCTTGTGCCATAATTGCCCTGATAGGTAAAGAAGTAGAATTCCACAATGATTGCCTATTTCCGGTCAAAAATACGAAGTTGTGAAAAAGGTCTACAACAACTGTGTAAAGAAGTAAATGTCCACACAATCAATTACCATGTCAAAGAAGAAATATGTCGCTTAGGGAACAGTCAACAGTGCTACAATAAACACAAATGAATCAGGTTACAGATACACACAAAGCACTGTTTGTCAGATGAATTCATTGTTCTTGGTTGTCATTCCGTAGGATATTTTGACAAAACAAAGGGACAGAAAATCACCGAACCCCTTCTTTAGTACTGATGCAATTCCCCTACTTTTCAGTTCTTCTGCCTTCCAGTTAATAACATTCATCATTTGCTTTTTTAAATGCCGGTACATTCTTTCTAAACTTTCCTACTTAGATGGTTTATATATTTAAGTCAACTATGACACCATGTCTTGTTGCGGATCGTTCTTCCTCATACTGACTCAAAAGCAAACAAAAAATTCTTCCAGGCCTTTCATTCCAGCACTGTTGGACTTCAGACTTTTAAGGGAGCAGCACACCATCACAATAAAACTGCAGTTCTGAGTGACTCAAAGTGAAAACTCAATGAAAAATGAAACCATGACTCAGCCTGAGGTTTAATCTGTTGGCTTCTTTTGAAACTATTTCCTACACTTAACAAAAGATCAGAAAGTATTTAATCATGACAACTACTCAGGAGGTTTCAACACTGGTGTAACAGGAACAGTACACAACTATGACTACAACTTATGAGCGTTTCCATAATGGATTAATCAACAGTGACAAGTCATCTACAATGTTGCTCCATTTAAATCACTTTCTAAAACGAACTACATTTATTCATTCATCAAAATATTTTCAAATGACTGGCAACTACAAAAGGAACACATCAGCAGGGATGGGCAGTATTTCTAACACATATTTAAAATGCGTATTTAACATGAAAAATATTACTTAGTAGTTTGTTTTTAATTGAAGTGAAACAAATGTTTTCATGTCTGGTATCAAAACACTTAAACTTTTTGTATTTGTACGACACTGTGAAATACTTTGTGTGAGACCTTAACATGATGAGGACATAAGAATGAAAAGAGGTTACTATGGTTACAAGTATGTTCAATTTGCCCAAACATGTTGAGATCTGTACACCGGACAGTTGATTCAGTCGAAGGCGAGTCACCGTGACTAATGTTTTTGGTTAATTTCTCAAATTAATTACAATAACGCCACTACCTTTATGTTGTTACCATCAGTCAGTCATCCTAGGACAGTTCCTATTAAATGCAACATTAGGTGTGTGTTATAGTCCTGGCTAAGGCTAAATATTTAACTTGAAGGCCAATCACTAATTCTAGTTGAAACCTTCACTGTTAAAAGACGCTTCTATCTCACGACCAGTGAGAGTCGTACATAATAAAGACGTCTACTGTTTGACTCTATTTACTGATAGGAGATGTACAAAACAACACAAATGTATTTTTCTATGCAACTGTATTGTGATTAAACAAATAAAACAAGTGGTCCCAGGCACAACAAATCCCGCCCCTCGCACATATTGTAGCTTATTTTTGCATCGATCCAGCTGATGTCATCATGTCTATGTGTGCACTGATGTCAGCATATCAGTTGCCTCTATATATGTGCCAAGTCTGAAGTAAATTGAAATAACATTGATAACATTGACATTGATAGACATGTTAAATCTCGCCCATTATAAGTAAATGGGAGAAGAAAAAAAGACTTGAAAAATGCATAAAAAATCTGAACTTTGACCTACTTTTTCCAAAATGTAATCTCATCTATTCTGGGTCACCAGCGATCTATAAACCCAATTTGGTATGAATTCAACCAATAGGTTTGCTGCTAGAGTGTTAACACACAAAAAAGAAACAAACTGAACCAAAAAAAAATATCCCTTGCCTCCCCTGTGAGGGGTGGAGTAATGAAGTGTTAAACTACTGAAAATGGCTAAAAAAAAAAAAAAAACCCACCTGGTTTGAAACAGACGTGAACTCTACCATTTTAAAATGGGCTAAAATGTTGCTGAGTATCGAAAAGAATAGATTAGGACAGTGGTTTTCAAAGTGCGAGGCACGCCTCCTCTGCGGGGCGCCAGAGGACTTCAGGAGAGGCGCAGCATGAGAAAAAATAAACCTTACTAAAAAAGAAAACAGTGTAAACATCTGATTAGCTAGCTACAGAACATGCGAGGGGCAAAATGCATCGATTTTTAGTACCTCGTGAAAGTGAGAGAGGACACAGAGTCTGGGGCGAGCAGCAAACGGAGGAAGTATGACCCTGATTATTTAGTTTGGCTTTTCATGTATTCCTGATGATGCTCCGCTGCTACAGTGTGTTATTTGCAGAGGTGCTAGCTAACCACAGTATGCCACCATGTAAACTCCAGCATCATATTGAAACTAAGTACCGAAGTTTGAAGACCAGGCCACGGGTTTTTTGATAAGAAGCTTAATGAATTGCGATCACAGATGAAAGTCATGGAGACGTTTGGCTGCACTGTAAATACTAAGGCACTGAAGCATCATACCACATAGCGTTACGCTTTGCGAAGGCGGAGAAACCCCACAACATTGGCAAGACATTGCTCCTTCCTGCTGCCAAAGACATGTGTCTGGTAATAATGGGCAATGATGAAAAAACAAAAAGATTTTAAGATGTGTTAAAAGAGACGTTAAAAAACATACAGATGTTGAAATGTATTTAAAAAGATGTTAAAACACATAAAGATGTTAAAATGTGCAAAAAAAGATGGTAAAAACACAAAGATGTTAAAATGTGTTTATAAAGATATTTAAGCACATACACAGATAAAGATGTTTAAAAAATATGTTTAAGAACATACAAACATGTTTGAAAAATAAAAGATGTATTATTGAAACCTTTTTTTTTTTTAAACCTGCATGGAACATACAAAGCAACGACAATAACAGTAATAATGGCAATAATAATGGGGGGGTGCAGCTGCTTTTGAGTTCTCTTATGGGAGGCTCACTATCCTGTATTTTGAAAACCCCTGGATTAGGATATCATTATGAGACATTAAGAAGAGTTATGTGCCATAAGAATACATTAAGGTCTCAGTAGTAACAGACATGTCAACATATTGATCTGTCGACTGAATAGTTTATGAAATGTTTTATTAGTCAGACTCCCCGACTGTGTCCACTTTATCAGCTCATTTGTTTAATTCATGTAGGAATAGGTCCAATAACTGTTACACAGAAGCTTTGTACAGTGAGCTCATGCTCCCTTGAAAAAAAAAAAAAAAAGAAGCATCTGAGTCCTTTTCAAAATACATTAGTTTATGTACATTTATAAAACAGGTATCAAGTATTTCACTTAATTTACTGTTTTTGCCCAGTCTTCCATATGAGGCAGAAACTCATAAAAGTACCAAAAAGCACTCTGTACATCTGTTCACAATAATTATACTTATGTAATATATAAAAATATACTTAAAATATATACTTATCATGAAGGAGATGAAAACCAAATAGTTTTCAAATCACAGATATTTTATGGCTCCATAATAATTTTTACTCCAAGGTCAGGAAAACCTTGGATGCAGATTGAAAACTCCCGTCATTAAAAAAGAAAGAAGAAAGCCTCAGGGAGTGATGTTTCTATCACAGAATCCTAAACACAGGAAACAGCGCAAACCCCAAAATCATGTTTCTTTATTTTTTACAACTTCGATCAAACATTTCTCATGACCTAAAACGATAACAGAGTATCTTTGTGTCACTCTGACCTGTACCAGCTTTGTATTTTGAACATTAGAATAATTATGCAAAATAAAACCCAAATCCACCAGCAAACCAGCAGGAAGTGTATGTCAGATGACTGCAGAAGATTAGTGCAGACCACAGCTGAGGGACAAATATTTATTTTTGTCATTGGGATATGAACATGTGCAATAAACACTGGTCTGAAACATTACAGGACTGATACTGGCTGCTGTCTGTGTTCTTCATTCTGAAGGAATTTAGGAATACTATTTATTTTACAGACATTTTGAAGTGGTTTGCAGTGACTGACAAGTATGTAAATCTTCTTTCAGGCTGCTTTTGAGGGACCAAATCAAACACCTAAAACTTTAGTAACAAGCCTGTTTTAATAAACAAGAGTAAGGACTAGAAAGTACAGATATTTGTGTTAAAATACAGAATACAGCTCAGGCACATACAGATTCTAAATAAGAAAAGTAACATGGCGTTTGTACTTTGTTACTTCCACTTACAAAGTAGACAAATGTGCAAAAATCTGATAAAACTATATACTTTCTTTATTAACTAGATTTTTGTCTTCAACATCACAACATTAGTGGCTTTTCCATTGGACATATGTGCAAAACTTTACCGATATCTAATAATGTCAAAAAAACAGAAGTGCGTAAGTGTGTAATGTCGGTTTTTCTATAAATCACAAATGTGATGATTTGCAGTGCTGCCACTAACGACTAATTTTGTAACGATTAATCTTTCGACAAATTTTCCGATTTCTCGACTAATCTAAATGACTAATTTAAAAAAAAAAAAAAAATGGGGGAAAGAGGGGAAGAACGGGTGCGCACTGATCCACAGCCCAGCGGTCAATAGTAAAACGACTCATCCACTAAAAAATTGCTGTCAACTACTTTTAATTATCGATTAAGTTGACTAATCGCAGCAACACTAATGATTTGTTTATTTATTATCACGAGATGACAAAAGAGGTCATTCCAAAAACATGGCGATGAACGTAAATATCGAGTTAATTTACAGATATATTCATTATTATTATATATTACCTCTCTATCCTGTACTAAATTTAAAAAAAAAAAAAAAAAAAAAAAAAGGTTTTCCTGTTGTGTCCAAACATACCGGGCCATGTTTCTTTCAAAACTCTTCCTCTTCACTTGTTGTAACGTCCGTCGACATCCAATTTTTTTTTTTTTTTTTTTTAATTCACATGATTCTAGTTGCAGAAAAAGGTCTTTTCATTGCAGTTTTATGTGATCTACCAATTGCACTACACCTGAAAAAACACCTCTTGCAGCACAAAAACTTTTAATCAAAAAACAAGAGTTTTGGCAAAATTGTCATTTTTCCATTAGGTAAAATTTTATGCACACATTATATTCGTGAAATTTGAGGGTCAATGGAAAAGCGACTATTGATGCTTTTGGATGCTCTACTGCCTGGTACTAAAAACAGCCCTATTGTCCTGTTTATATTGTCCAAGTGTTTTCACAAAATCGAACAATGTTATCACACACAGCAGATTTTCCCTCACACTGTGTGTGTTGTTGTTCTGTACCAGTGTTGCCTGTTAGTTAATCCCTTCTCCTGCTGTGCTTCTGTTTACACTGCGTTCCAAATTATTATGCAAATGATGTTTTTGTTTGATTTTCCAAAATACTTGATGCAAATGACGATCA
>JAPQRP010000016.1:16672600-16686508 GCA_037367295.1 Apogon hyalosoma | reverse complement strand
TTTCAATAAATTGTTTACTCAGAATTTTTTTTGTCTCACTCCCATTTCTTCTTTTTGCATTTTGAAACTCTACTCAGAACCTTCTTAAGATCCAACAGTGAAAAATGTAAATTCT
Source organism: Apogon hyalosoma (assembly GCA_037367295.1). Taxonomy (NCBI): domain Eukaryota; kingdom Metazoa; phylum Chordata; class Actinopteri; order Kurtiformes; family Apogonidae; genus Apogon; species Apogon hyalosoma. Next base: position 16,686,393 of record JAPQRP010000016.1, on the reverse strand, counting down.
TGCAATTTTTCAAATGGTCTTAAGATTTTGATCCGGAGTGTTTAATAGACAAAACACACTCAGTAACAAGGTTTTCGGGTCAGTATAATCACAGTTATGTAAGACACCTTACACACCTTCTTCTCCTAAGTAAAATAAATTAAATAAAACACAATAGAACAAATTGTTTTAAGGTGAAAGTGTGACTCACTGTCTTCATCCATTGTGAGTTTGTTACTGTGAACCCATTTGGAGCTCTGTGACCCTGACACTGCCCTCACTAAGCCTGTGTACTGGGCATACTCAAAGACGGGGATGCCTAGATTGGTGATGTCACACTGGAGGGTGGAGATGTTCACACAGGCCTCTTTGCTGTGTCCAAGTTGGGACCTGTGGACAAATCACAGGACAGGGATTTAGTGTCAGGTGTGTTTGTGATGGTCACAAACAATGGACGGCGATTTAGAACATACTCAGGTACCCGTGGCTCTGATCTGATTTTTTATTTTTTTTTGCTCATGTGTGACTCTGATCTTGGGCTGTGTGATAGCTCGAGTGGACAAGGCACGTTTTAAAAAGGAGCTTGGACCCAGGTGTAGCAGCAAAAGCACTTGGTTTTTATTTTCTTGCACACAGTGACCAACATTCTTTTGGCCACAGGTAAGTTGGCGTCTGATCAGGGTTTCTGCAGGTATCAGCAAATCTAATTTAATGCTTTTTAATGCCCTTTTTAATGCCACTTTAAAGGAATTTAATGCCTACGTCCAACTGCAGATACAGTTTATATATAGTTTTATGACAGTTTACCGTCGACAGGATTTAACCAGGTTTTGAATAGTTCCTCCTCCAACCACTTCTGCTGACACTTGCATTTTCCCATTTTTCCAACATTTAGTAATACTCCCTCTGCTCTTTCGCCACAGCATGAGCGCACTCACAGCACGTTGCATTCCAAGCATCCAGTGTTGTGACTTCATGTATCAGCCATGAACAATAGCCAATTAAAGGGTTCCGCCACATTACAAATACTTCCAATTAAAATTATTAATTTATATAATCAAAATAAATTGTGAATAACAATGCTTTTTTTTTCCATCAAGTGTATTTCATTTTTTAAAGCCTCTGGACATCAAATTTAATGTTTTTTAATGCCATTTAAGGCCTTAATTTTCACAAAATCTATTTAATGACTTTTAATGCTTTTTAATGACCCGCATAAACCCTGCTGATACACGTTTTCTACAATAATCTTTAAAATAATACTGTTAACTGTTATTTACACCTACTCACAATATCACAACTGCTATATAAACCACTCAATTAATATGCGCCGTCTTCATGTGTGTTATGTGCAGGTGACAGTGATGAGGACGGCAGAGCAAACGGCTCAGCATCCACTCGCAGGACATAACTCACTGCCACAGTGTTACACAATACAAACATTAATATTCAATAAATATCTTAACTGAAAACCCAGTGTGTGTGTATCATTTCCCTGTGTACCATACATTAAGCATTAAGGAGGTGCTGAAAAACCTTCACAAGAAAATATCAACAATCCAAACCAATAACAACCATGGTAATAACCACAATAGCAATAACAACCACAATAGCAATAACAACCAGAACAAGAACTGGTCAAACAGACAGAAAAAAATAAATAAATAAATAAATAAGACCTATTAAATAAGGAACACAGGAAAAGAAAACATAAACAGAACATCACAGACGACAGCCCAGCTAATACCAGCAATAAATCCACACAAGAAACATTTTCAAGACATATGAAAATCACAAAAGTGCATGGATATCACACAAGTTTCACAAGAATCATTCCAATACCAACTGCTTAGTGAAATCATATCAAGGTTTTTTTTTTATATATATATTTCCTCATTTAGTGTTTATCTCACGAGATTATGTGCCTTTGTATATACTCTAAAATTCCACAATGAGAAATATTTTTCCATACTTTATTAAGACTTTCACACAAAATTCCAGACTTTTCAAGGTCTGGAAAACAGTATTTCAAAATTCCATACTTTTTAAGGCTTTCAAGACCTGCCTAAGTACCCTGATCAATCAATCAATCAATCAATCAATCAATCCTTCCATCCATCCATGGGTCTCAATCAGAAATGCACAAACATCTAAACTTAGATGGGGATATAATCTTTATGCGAGTTTTTGTGTGACTGTGTGTTTATTTAATGCAATATATTTCTTCCTACTGAACAGATGTGGACATAAATGTGTGTATTTTTTTTTTATTTCCTTGATAATAGCCTACTCTTGATCAATTAATGCCATACAATCCTACAAATTCTGTTTGCATATCATTTCCCGCATCCGATGTATTTGTGTTTATGTGAATCATCGAGTGCATTCATGTGGTGCGTCACTTATGTTCTAGTTTGTCAGTGAAACTGTGCTCCTGATATTATCTGACCAGTTGAGCCAAACACACAGCCAGTCACGAGTTTCAGAAGTAATTTAGCTAACACTTTCAACCACATTCACTAGATAAATATGATGAAAATCTGCAAACACCTGGAGTATTAAGTCACATGCAAATTCTGTATTGTGTGCAAATATTCCGACCACATTATGGCAAAAATCACACATGATGGCCCAGAGCACATTCATATGCAAAACAACTCTTACGCCTAACTGTAGTGAAAGTCGATGTTGTACACATTTAATTTAATGAAAGCAGCGTATCAAAAAAAAAAAAAAAAAAAGCTTTTCCTTCTAGCCTATTCTTTTTTTTTTGGTCTTTGTGTTTGTTAAGGTTATTGTACTGGGTGCAATGATCAATGTACAAACCAAATATAAACAATTCACTCATTCAAATAGCAGACAATAAACTGGATCAAACTGTTTGGGTAAAGCTAACATTTTTTTTTTTTAACAAAATCTTTCCACATCATTTTCCAATGTTAACAGTTTGACTGATGTTCCTTTAATGATGTGTCTTGTTGCATCCCCTTCACTTCTGGACATGTCTTACAAGTCATTATCATTAATACCTGCCACTGTGTATATTTCAGTAGACTGAGGTTATTTCAAATCTGCAACAAGCAACAGATGTGTGGCAGAGATGTGTTATTTTCTTAAGGTGGTCTGGTGCTTAATGCCAATAAATGGCTCTTCTTCATTATGTGCAGCATGGCATGTGTATAAATAAACTATTGTTACACTTATATGCCTAGGAAAAATACAATTTAAGCTGCAGGAGATGAAATTGTGGGGAAAAAAACAACAGAATCTGAAAATACACATACTTCCTCCTGCAGCTCTTTTCACTCTGCCAAATTAAAGATGAATTATAAATACAAATATGGATGAATCTGGTGCTGCTTCATGCTATCATGGAGTCTGCGTTATGGTTTAGATTTCCTACAGCCTGAAAACACAAATGCAGAAGTCGTGTTTCCTCTCACATGAGCATATGAATCATGTTGTGAAAGTGTAATGATGGACTTTTCATAATAGTCCTATTAATGGAACTTCTCTATTTTTACTTAAAGGTTAGGTTAAAGGTTCACTTAATTAATAGGGAAATTTGATCTCTGCGTTTTACCATAACACACACACACGCACACACGCACGCACACACACACACACACACACACAGACACGCACACACACAGTGCCTAGCATTAAAATTAGTATATGTTTTTACCACTGTTTTTAATGGTGGGGGAAACTGGAGGAAACCCACAAAGAGAACATGTAAATACCACCTCACAGCCCACATTTCCTGTTTCACCATGACAATGACCTAAAACATAAGGCCAAGTTGACCTGTCATTGGCTACAACAGAAAAAAGTGAAGGTGAAGGAGTATCCATCTCAGTCTGACCTCAATATCACTGAGCCACTTTGGGGAGGAGTCAAGCATGCAGTTCATGAAGAAAACCCAAAATCTGAAAGGAACTGAAGGGGTTTTGCCAAGAAGAATGGGCAGCTTTACCATCTGAGAAAATAAAGTGTCTGATCCACAACTACCACAAAAGACTAACATCTGTCACTGATGTTAAAGGGGCGGGGCCAACACAGAGGATGAAGAACTAGGATATGTAAACTTATGATCAGGGTCATTTGGTTAGTTTTCTGTTGGCAGTATGATTTAAAAAGAGCAAACACATTTGTCTGATGATGAATGGATTCACCAAACCACTAGCCACGAGTGAAAGACACGTTTTTGTATTATCGATGTTCTCTGAAAAATGACCAAACAATCAAAAATTCTGCTAGGGTATGTAAACTTATGAGCCCAACTGTATACCATACTCTGCTGTGTTAACATACAGTGGTGGAAAATGTTTTTGGAAACCCCATGCATTTGTGATATACTGCATTAAGAATCACACTTTAGTCAATGAACTCTGCCAAGCATTGTTCCATTCTCCAAACCCACATGCTCCCTTCTGCACTGGCATCATTTCATCAAGGTCAAAAACTGCCATTTCAGCAAGACAACGTTTGCATTTGTTTGTGTCCGTCTGATGCAGCCACACCTTTAGAGGCACAAAACAATACTTCATTTTTAAGGGTGTCCAAAAGCATTTTTCCCACTACTGTAGTAACTATAAAGTACTAACATAGAGATGTGATGGGATGATTTAAGGACAATTGTTGTATGAGTCTATATAGGAAAATGTAACATACTTGTGTTTCAGTAAAAAAAAAAAAAAAAAAAACCCTTCATCTGTGAAAACTACTGACATATATAGTAATCCAAAATGGCCAATAGTGAATGATAGATATCTCCAAACATCTACTGTAGAGCTCTGATGTGATGAGGGCTAAGGTGTGACACAGGTGGACAAAGGAGTGAGCGTATTCAGAGGCAGACATGCTTCATTGTTGTTGTGGTTTTTGTTGACTCACATTAACTGGGTCGTGTAGATCACCCCGTCAGTTGTGCCTTCAGGTGGTTCCCACCTCAGCACCAGATTCATGTTGTAGGAGGTCAGGCTCACATTTCTGGGACTGCCGAGGAGTCCTGAAACCACTGTATGGCCCAAAGACAAAGACAGTCAGTATCACTATTATCACAATAAAGAAGCTAAACCACAATATTTTGATGTGGATCATTGTGCTTTTTCAGCTTTTCTTGTGGATAAATCCTTCGTTTTGCAAACCACATGTACTGTTGTCTTTTTATTACAATTGTCTTGGTGCCAAATTTGACGTATGCAGGCAGTCAGATGCTGGTAATGATCGAAATTTATTTTAAAAAAAAAACAGCACAGTTGGTTTGTTTTGGTTGTATTCCCACATTAAGGTTTGTAGAGGCCTTATTATTTGACTAAAATCTACATTTCTTTAAAATCTCATATTTCTATTATTACTATACTACAAAAAAGAAAAGAAATGTCAACAAATCTATTCATTGATGAAGTAAATAAAAGCTTTTTGTGAAAGGGCACAAACTAAAAGCCACTACTTATTTCCAGAAAAGCAAAAAAACATTAGCATTAGTAATGTGTGAGTGTAGAGAGCTGGGTTTTTTTTCTGTTTATCTGTGTGAAGTTGCTGTGCAAAAACACTTCTGTTGGGATTATGTGTTATAATGACTGGGCAAATAATGCATGTAAAAAAGAAAATGAAAAAAGCATGCAAATTTGTTTGAGATTTTGAGAGAGAACAACTGACAACCCCTATAGGGGATTCACAAGTTCTGTTTTGAGAGTAATGTATTTTCTACAGACATTACACAGATTGCTTGTCTCTACTTTCAGCCTTAGTGTCATGTCCAGGTAGTACATCACTTTTCCTCTATGTCAGCTGGAATAGGCTCCCTACATTTATAGCACATATCAGTATCATTACTACACAAAACACACACATTCATGGGGTGTTGCTTAGTTTTCATAAGGAGAAAGTAAATACAAACAAAATTTAATTGTCAGTGTTTTCGTTCCTCAGTTCCCTCCGTCTTAAGTGTTTTCATGTCAGACTGCCATTGTATTTACAGTATATAAGAAATAAAATAATACTGAATAAAATGGTTATTTTATTTATACTTATATCGGTAATCCAACTTTTTTTTAAGTCAATGATCTAATAAAAGCAGGTAAAATATTCAGTATTCATCTGTATGCTGCTTCTTTTACCAGCTGAGTAAAAACTAAATCATTAAAATCCCATTTGAGTCTGTATTTATTTAACCCTCAGAGACTCAGAACAGTTTTTGGTCCGTACTAGTTTATTTAGTTTTTCTAAAATATTCTGTATTCAAACATCAACAAACAGGGTTCAAATATCACCTGATTCAGGACACCCTCAATTTCATTTGGTTCATTTACAGCTAATATTCTACATTTGCTTTGTCTGAGAATGGATGAATTCACAAGAAAAAAAAAAGTGTAAAAATGTGATGTTTTATACTGTGTAACCCATTGGAAATGTTATTAGAAAGTAGAACCAACACTAGCCTAGATGTTTTAGACTTCCAGCTGAATTGTTGTCCAAGTTTTCCTCTCCAAGTTACGGCCATTTATTAGCTCAAATTAAGAAATTACAATAAATAAATACCACCTAATATTACAGTCTAAACACATTCACTACAGAGCGTCTCAACATTCAAATAAAACCAACATAGTATCACTAACAAGCTGAAGAACTCTACTTTATCAGATGTTTTTAAGCATAAAGGTACAAAACCCTTGCTGATCAATTGATAATAATTTTCTACTTAGATATTACTCATCTTCTCTTATCTTATACATATATAAACATACAGTCACAGAAAAAAAATAGGCTATTTGACCATCCCTTGTTTTCTTCAATTTCTTGTTCATTTTAATGCCTGGTACAACCAAAGGTGCATTTGTTTGGACAAAAATAGCTCATAGTAGTTTAATTTCAGAGCTGATATCTATCCATTTTCCATGTTTTCTTGATAATAACCAAAATCACTTCAGTTCTTCCATCAATATCTATGGCATTGTTCTGACAAAAACAATGCTTTTATTCATTCCATGTTTTGTTTTCTGTCCGTGTTAGTCACATGATACACACAGGAGTTAATACTGGATTGCATAACTATTGTTTTTGATGACTTTTGATGATCTAATCATTTTGTCTTTGACTGTATAAACATACACCCTACACATTCGCCCAAAAAAGGAATGGGAAGAAGTAAAACCTATTTACTCCAACCCCCTTCCCATAATCATATATTATTTGCTATTTCCTATCAGTAAATATAACATATAGTATATTAGAATTATCATAGTAATCAGTGTATAACTAGTATTACTTAGATATTAACTGTTTTCAGTTTTAACCCATAAAGACCCAAACATCCATCCAAGACCAAAACCATCTACTGAACTAAAATGCTTAATATCTGTTGATCCACGAATTCCTATAATTCCAGGTAAATAAATAATAATTTGAAAAAAATAAAAATAAAAAAGTAATAAAAAAGTAAACAGTTCACAACTTAACATTTCAAGCATGTGTGATGGGTGGCTATGGCTCAGTTGGTAGAGCAGGTCATCCAGTGACTGAAGGGTTGAGGGTTCAAATCTGGGCTCTGACATGTCACACATGTTGAAGTGTCCTTACAAGACCCTGAATCCTGAGTTGCTCCCAGTAGAACCTGGAGGCTTTGGAAAGCACTTTGAGCACCATGAAGGTGTATGAACTCCACTATATAAGTGCAGTCCATTTACCATTTAAAGCCAGGGTTAAATATCCATGTTTAAAATGTTAAATCTACATGTCACTCTGTAGATATGGATACAGTTTGTTGTGTTTCTTACAGTATTTCTCTGGTAACCACAGCTGAGTTTTTTCCGTAAAAACAACTGGATTTTTTTTTTTTTACAGTGTGCTCATGTTTGTGACACTTCCAGTTGTTCCTCCTCTTTTCCAGTTCCAGTAATAATCCTCAGGCTGGTTCAAACCCCGGCTCGGACTCACCTGTGGATGGACGCAGAGCTGTGAAGGTCAGGATGAAGACCAGACGAGCCCACATGTTCCCCAGACCAGAGCCTCTCCTGCCGCTCCACTGTCATCCGGTCCCGTTGGGTCTGTGTGTGTACAGTCTGAGCGGCTCCGGGGGTGTCGGTGAAAAGTTTCCGTGTGGTGTATTTCCTGGTAGTCTCAGTAACAGGAGGGGGGGATTTCCGCAGAAGCGAAACTCGTTTCTGTTCAGAGTTCAAGGAATCAGCCAATCAGTGACGGCGACAGTAAAAGAAAGAAACCAATGAACGAATAAAGCAAATGAATAGTCGACTATTAGAAAGTAAGTAGGTAGAGTATTACGGAGCCCGTGTGGTGACGTGATTAAAAAACAAAACAAAAAAAAAAAAAACATGCGCATGCACGAAATTTCATTAATACGTTTAATAATTCGTGCACGCGCACGTGTTTTTTTTTTTCACGTCACCACACGGGCTCCGTATAAACAAGTTAGGGAGTAAATAAATTATAAATAAATAATTAACTCTTTCTTCCGGTTAAAACTCTGCTTACATGTATTTATTTATTCATTTATTTATTTATTTATAATGTAATTACTCACTAACTTGTTTACTTCCCTTCTTGCTTACTTTCTTATAGTTAATTAATTGTGTTAAGTATCGTTTAGGATGCGCTTGGTTTGTTTGATTACAGTTTCCTCGAAGGTGGATTGAAGGGACGGATAATTATTGTTGCCGATCACCTTCATAGCCGGTTTTTGTTTGTTTTTGTTTTGTTTTTGTTTTTAATACCATTTTTTCAATTTTAGATTTGCATTGGACTGTGTGTGTGTGAGAGAGAGAGAACATTGTTAGGTAGGCAATATTTAAACTTTTTTATTTTAAATTCAGAACATCTTAATTTATTAAAGATTATAACGTAAATTGTGTTTTTATCACATGTTAAGGGGCCCCCATTTATAAGCTGAGGACTGCTGCTGGGGTGTCCTATTACAAAATGTATCTGGCAAATTAATTTTTGATCTAATTGTATGCAATAATTTGTAATTTTGTAATAAAGGTGATATGAGATATGAGAGAGCCAAACCAGGATGACATTCCATATCTAATCAAACTACCTAGAATGGCAGTGTAGAAAGTTAACATGATTTCTTTACTTACTCCAAACAATCTGAGATGGCGGAGGAAATGTAATCTGTGCGCTAATTTACCACACAACAAGTCAACGTGTTCACTCCCAAGTACTTATAAGAGACAACCTGCTCAATTTCACAATTTCCTATGATAACAGGATTGTTAACACCCACACCTCTGGGCTCGAAGACCAGCGCTTTGGTTTTTGTGGGGTTAAGAGTGAGGTGATTTTTCTCACACCAGACCTGAAACGTGTCAATGACTTTGTAATACACTGAGGGAGAAACATCATCTCTAAGTAGGCTTAAAATAGCCGTGCTGTCAGAGAATTTTATGACGAAGCAGTTAGGCTGGTCACTTCTACACACTGTTTGTATATACTGTGAAAAGAAAAGGGGGCGCTCACAAACCCTTGTGGCACTCCAGTGCTACAGTGCTTTACCTCTGATAGAGTACAGTTTGTACTGACCTGTTGGGGTCTGTTTGTTAAAAGAGAGTGGAACCACTTTACTATAGCGGGGGTTGACATTCAAGTCAAGTAGCTTTTTAATAAGCAATTTGGGCAGACAGTATCGAATGCAGCACTGAAGTCAGCGAATAGGACTCTGGCGTAGGCCTTGGGGTCCTCAAGGTGTTTGCTGATTAAGTGGGTTACACTGTTGATGGCATCTTCTGTGCTGCACCCTGCTTTATGAACGAATTGGAGGGGGTCCAAGGCTGGAGGATATTGTAGGTTTAATCATATTCATAATTATCTTTTCAAAGCATTTCATAACAGAGCTAGTTAAGGAAATAGGTCTGAGGTGCTTATTCTCTGTAGGACATGATACCTTTGGAACAGGAATGATTTTTGACTTCTTCCAGAGCTCAGGAACAGTGTGATTTTCTAGAGACACTTTAAAAATAGGATGCCATGCCTCAGTCAGTTCAGAATGGCAGAGTTTGTACAAGCAAGCAGGTAGGCCATCCGGTCCTATAGATTTCTTAGTGTGTATGTTCCTAAAGGCTGACTGAACCTGCAGAGGATCGATTTCTACCCAGTCGGAAGATGAATCAGAAGAATTAAATACATCACACATTTCTGACAGTGAGGGGTTTGGAGAGTCATGTCTTAAAAAGAAATTGTTAAGATCATTTGCTTTGTCCAGATCACACAATGCCATTAAGTGCTTTTTCCCAGATGGCATATTTGTAATCTTTTTCACTGAGTCCCAGAGTTTTTTATTGTTCATTTTGCAGAAGCTTTGTTCAATAGCTTTGTGATGTTTATCTTTAGCCTTCCTCAGCATCCCTTTCATTTCCTTCTGTGCTGCAGCTGCACCCATTCGGTCCTTATTTGCAATGGCAAGTTTCTTTTTTATTAATGCATGCTTTAACCTCTTTCGTAATGTAGGGCTTATTATTTGGGTAGTGGATATCAGTCTTTTTTGGGATAATGTTCTCGACACAGAAATGAATGTAAGTTGTAAGAGAGTTAAAACAGAGAGTTTTAACCAGAAGGAAGAGTTAAATATTCGTTCATTCATTCATTCATTCATTCATTCATTCATTCATTCATTCATGTGTTTTTGTGTGTGTGTGTGTTTGTTCCAGTTCATAAAAGTAAAAATAATACAAAAGTACTATGCATGAATCAACTTTTAACTGGTATTTCATAATACTGTTATCTTGATCAAGTTTGAGGTGAAAGCTAATCACAACTGTTTCACAGATGTGTTGTTGACAGCATAAGCATCTTAACCTTCAGAGACTTAGAACTATTTTTGTGGTGACATCCAAATTAATTTTCTCTCCATGTTTAGTGTTTCTTAAGTACTTGATCACTATCTATTAAAATATTGTCATCTGAATGTGCCTTGACACACCTGTGGCTCCAGATCCAGTCTTTGGGTCTGAAAGGCCCGCAGTCCTTTGTGTGTGTTGCAGATACGGATGTCGAATGCATGATAATTTACTTCGAAATGTTACATTGAAGAGACATTTAATTATACATTCATAGATAAACTATAACTAGATGTAATGATAAAGTTGTTTAAATTTTTATCCATAGATCATTCATTAGTCAGGCCTGTATAGAGATTTTATTCTTTACTCTGCATGTTTATAAAATGTGATGAGCTGACATTCAAAATCATTCACATCCTGGGAATATAATCCTAAATGTGGGGTTTGTGGCCTGCAGGTGGGCTGGGAAAGGTTATTTAAAATGAATTTAAAAAAGGTTTTTCAGTTTTGTTATATACATTCATTACATACAGTACTATTCATATTCTAGTGAGTTTGCTGTTTGGGAGCCACACAAATGATCAGCCCACATACAAACTCCACATATTAAATAAATATTTAAATTTAAAATGTAATCACTACAAATAAAATAAGTTTTGGCATTTTAATGCTGTTATTCTTAATTTATTATATGTATTTTTGATTGCTGAATTGGTGAGGATTAGCCTGATTCAACAATTAATATATACTTTTCAGGTACTTCTTCAAGTTGGAAATGTAGGTTTAAGTGTATTACATATTGTCCAGTGTCAAACAGCCAGAATATAGACTTCATAAGATATATCTTCACTGTGAGGTCTGTTTAGATTGCAGATTAAAGAAAAAAAAACTTTGAAAAAACTATTGACATTAAAAATGTGTCTCTTGCTTCCTGCCCATACTCCCATATTTTTCCATTAATTATTATAAGTTTAGACACTTTGCACCAGGTAAACACACAAGTTTATTTACAGAAAGTATGAATTCACAATAACAAAATTAATGTCCTCAATAGTGACAAATTACACAAAGAGTTCACAGTAGGTTTAGACTCTTTTATACAGTGTGATTGTGAAAACGTTACCTGGTGATTTGTGGCTTTAACAGGGTGGAACATCAAATGTTTCTGGCCTTGTCAGGTGCATTAACCTTAAAGGGGCAATTTGTGATGTTCTTTATTTTAAACATTTGAAAATGTACTGAAATTATCAATAAAATGTGAGGGAAAAAAAGAGTTTTGGCACTAAATAAAACACTTCAAAGTACTAATAATACTAAAAATGATCATAATATTTAAGTGTTTTATCAAAAATGGCGTCTACAGAATTCTCAGTTTTTACAAAAAGCATCTTAGTTGGATTTTTACAGCATGTGTTCAATGTTCAGAGTGTTAAGGTCCATCCAGACAGAAAGGAAAAAGTATAATTAACAGTGCTACCCGTAGCTGCCAACAACATCACAACCAATCACCTCACACGCTGATCCATTCTAACATTAATCACTGTATAACCATGTCCTTTCTAGGAAAAATGGTGCCGCCTCTGCTGGTAGGAAATGTTTGCTTGCAACAAATTGTACCTTTAATGGACTGATGTTTCAATAGCCAAAAACATTTGGTAAATAAAGTGTGATGCACGTGTTGCAGGAGCTAATGAAAAACACTCAACACAAAACTTTCAGAAACATTTCAAAATCAGCAGCTTCATGGTAAGAGTACCAATTAAAAAAACAGGTAAAAAGGTAACTATAATACTATCAAAGCACATTTTGTACATAAACAAACAGTAAATAGTTTCATTTTGTACGATTAACATGTTCATGTGTTAAGTGTCAAACTGACGGTTCCTGTTGTGTTATGTTTTGTTACAGCCATCATGTGACTTCTGTAATTTAGTCGTTTCCTCAGTTACCCTTCTACTTCCCTACTCAAGGATTTTTGTTTCTAAGCCTAACCAAACCTTAGCCATTACAGCCTTAGTGCAACAGTTATAAAATATTTTCAACGTTATAATCAGTAATTTGTGGCCATAGATTTCATTCATTTATGTAAAGACACTCTAAACTTAAACTTCATATAAGAACACAAAAACATGCTAATATTACATATTGAACCTTCAAAGTAAGGCTGAAACCATCACTCAATCCACTAATTATTCTTTCAGTTGATCATATAAATGTAAATTGAGAAATAAAAGTCTGAAGATTATGTTGTACAGTGTTTCCCAAGTCTTAAAATGTAATATTTGATTCACAGCCCAAAGACATTCAGTGTATAGTCACATAAGACAACAGAAACTATTCAAGAAGACTACTGAAGAAGCTGGAATCAGATTTTTTAAGAAAGAAAACTTTTTATCCTAAATAATAACGACTCTTTTATCAGTTATCAAAAAGAGGCAATGATTATTAATTTGACAATATCAGTAATCAAATAATTGCTGTAGTTCTGCTTCAGTTATAATTCAAGTTAATGATCATTCACTTAATACATGGGTTATAAAGCTTTAAACATTCAGTTACCATTCACTTCAAGGGCTCAGAGGACAGCAAAAATGTTGGCTCTAAACATCTGATTTTGCTACAGTTTTAATTCTTCCTCTCGAGTCTTCGAGCTGCTTCTCATTGGTTGAACTGATCTGGGGTCAGGCAGTGGAGTCCTCTGTATGGAGATCTGTGACTGAGATCCGATCAGACAGCTCAACAGATCCACGACTCTGGCCTTGGAGCAGGATGTATGACTGGAGATGTGAGATTAAAGGAGGTTAACCCTTAATTGGGCAAGTGACTATTTTTGGTCATTTCCGCACACATTACAAGACAGTGAAAACAACAGTTCCAGTGAGTCAACAGTTTCAGGTCTAATGTGGTCTACAGGGTCTGTAAGGTCCACCTGTGTATGAACAGTGAGTGGACCTGCTTTGTTAGGTACCATGAAGTAATGGTACTAATGGAAGGAATGATGTTCAAAGGGAG
>JAPQRP010000016.1:16602916-16614766 GCA_037367295.1 Apogon hyalosoma | reverse complement strand
TCCTTTACATTACTCTTCTATATTTATATACACACACACTCATACATCCATATACACATACATACGTACAGTTATACATATACACACAACATACAAGTACGCATACACACATACAAATACACATTTAATCTCTTACCTAGGCATTTCTTAATTGTGCTGGCCGTGCCCGGCCTGTTTCTTTCAGTTATTTTTGTTTGTGTGTGTACATGTGTGTGCACATATACGACTGTGTGGTGGTGGTGGGGTGCACTGACTTTATTTTTATGTTAAGCACTTAGTGCTACATTTTACTGTATGAAAAGTGCTATATAAGTAAAGATTGATTGATTGAATAATAAATAACTCAAATAAATAAATAAATAAATATATACATAAACAACAATGAACACATGGCAACAACTAATAACCCTCATTCCTATATCTTGTGAAAACCATTCTCTTCTAACTATTTTTGAATTGGTTTAAGTCATTATTTTAAGAGGTGACAAGGTGCTTTAAGTTCAGCTTTAACCTGTTTCCTATTTATTCAATGACAAAGAAAAAACAGACACAATAAAAAGACGGTTCAGTCTTATTTGTTCTATTTCACATCCACTGTGGGGGTGTGAAAAGGTAAAAATACAAAATTTGTGTCATTGTCCAAATATTTATGGACCTTATGGAGAAATGGTAAACTGAGCATAAGCATGAACTGAGATAAAAATAGAATAAATACAAAGCCACTTTAAAAAAAAACAGGTTTTTATTGTCAGACTATACAGAGGGAACACTTTGTGGACAAGTCATCCAAGTCGTCTCTTTCATAATAACAAAATAAGCTCCAGGAATTTGTTTCAGTAAGCAAAGTATATACAAATCAAACCAGCCGAGCATTTCCTTACACACAGTCAGTTCCTTAAACAGTCAGATTCGGTCTGTGAGTCGGTGTCAAAGGTTGCAAAAATGTGAACAAATCATCAAATACACAAACTCCCTGATGCAGGTACTTAAGGTGCAAAAACTAGTGAGAAAAGTGAAAGGAAGAAGAGGAAATAGAGGCTTTAATACAAGAGTGATGTCAAACCCAAAGCAGCTGCTGAGCTCATTTTCACCCATTTTGAGGTGGAATGTTCCCGTTAAGTTTTAAGACCGTGTGATGCACATTAGCCCCGTGGCCGGTCTGAAAACCATTAGGCCTGTGGAGGTGTGTAATTCACCAGCTGGGAGGTGGACTTCTGGCTCTTTTAACTATTGTTATGGATGTGAACAGACGTCCTGTTCCTGTGTTGAACATTGGGTGTGAATGTTATCTTTAGGGAAATGAAACTTTGAAAGGACGTCAAGAAGGCTGCAAAAATCACAGCATTTCAACAGCGGCTTACGTTTATCCTGGGAAAACACAATCTGGTCATGTTCACGGAACCAGGTGGCATTCAGAGCAGTTCCACCAGATTCAAGTTGGCTGGTTACGTAACAAAATGTGTTTCCATTTAACAAAGAAAGAACCTCAGTTACAGCTCATTTCAAACATTTCCCAGCCTGTTCCCAAGTGCATGTTCTGTTAAAGACTCAATAACAAATGCGGTCAAAGCTCACTTTGGTTTTGCTGCCCCCAAGTGGATAAAATCAATGTGGCAGATTTTATAAACAGTTTAGTTTGTCTTTAAATTTCTCTTGGTTATTATAATTGGCAGAGCAGCATTCAAAGCAATGGGAAAATAATTTATAACCACACATCTGTGACCAAATTACATTAGAATTACTGTGCCCAACAAAGTGCTTGAAGATGTTTTAGTTGTGAATATTGAGTTACTGTGCATGGGTTTGTGGTTGACAGACAGAAAAATAAAGAAAGACGGAGAAACACAGAAAATGAAGACTTTTTTTTTTTTTAGCATACATTTGAAGCTAAGTTTTAGGAAACTGAAAAAATGAAAACAAACAAAGAAAGAAATGGCGATTTAGGTGGGTTTCCATGAACGAGACAAAATAAACTAGGCTTTGAGTCGTCAGAGGGTGGCGCTATAGTCTACAGCTGAAATACACAGAGTAGAAGAAGTAAAGCATTCTGCTGCTATATTCCATCTGAAATGAGTGACATTTTTCAAGGATGAGACATTGTAAATAATTTCATCCCACACCCCCTGTTGTGCTACTAGGCATGTATTTAAGACTTTATATGAATATTTGAAGAGCAGCTTTGAAAAAGGCAATGAAAACACCTACAGAGTGGTATGGATTAAGATTGTTTTGCATTTTGCCTTTTCCATAAACACTCTCTAATGCAATACTTAAAAAAGCACATGAAATATGTTTGTTTTATGAGTCTGCTATTATGATATCCTTTTCCTCCATAGCAAATGTACAGTTTCAATGACAGATATCCATATCTGCATTGAACTGGCACATGGTCTAAGTCAGTAGATGACAGCCAAATGCAGAAAGGTAGAATCTGAAAATGTCCACTTCACTTCTGCAACTCTTTCCTCTCTGTCCAACTCAAAAGATGAAATGTAAAGACAGATTTCATGCTGCTGTGGAAAAACCAAACCATAATATCGCGGTTATAGGAGCTGCCCTGTTGTTTCTGTCATGAACTGTAAAGTGAGTGATTCTTAGCAACATCCCTCTTATTTAAAAGAAAAAAAACACAATTAACCCTCTCTGCTGAAAGCCAACCCCTTAACCCTTCATCACATGGTAAATTTTCCACAGCCTGTCATGTGTTACTTGAGTTATAATAAACTGGAAGGTAATTTTTGCCCAGTGATGTAAAAAGAAAAGATCACACACTGATAATGACTGGTGATAACTGTCAATACTGGCCGATATATAATAATGAAAACATTTCTGGTCATGTCCTGGTTGCAGATGGAGGTATTACAACATATGTCATGATTTAAGAACAAACAGGCCTCACAAACTTACACTTAATGTGTGTATGAAATGTACACAACAGTCCCAACGGTGTGTGATCTCTTCAACCGAAGATAAATGCATTGAGACGGACACACCCGTATGTTCACATCTTCAAGAACATGTATGCACACACACCTACACACACACATACAGGCCCAAAGCAGCCATTAAATGATGTGCAGAACAGAAGTGTTGGCCACAGCTTCAACAAAGTCTCTAACGGGAAACAAGCTCCAAGCAGAAAAAGGAATAAAAGAGCTGGAAGTCGGAGGGTCAACACTGCCTATTTGTGAGCCAAATAACTTTTAGGAACATGAGCTACCCAAGAAAAAGGAAATGCAGAACAACTATAAGCAGCTGCAAGTGTGAGGGAACCACTTTCAACATATTTGTGCCTTTCGCTTCCCCCGTTCCCTCTCAGAGTCCTGTCTGCCAAACTCGGCTTTAAGTGGGTTAATGACTGCGTGACTCGTCCAACTCCACCGAGTCAGAGTCATTGTTTTAATCCAGACAGACAAGATGTTTTGGCTAGTCAAAGACACCCTAACCCCGGGACTCTTGTTCAATACGTGTCCATATTAACCTGTTTCAAAACAACTTGTTTTATTAGACCATCTGCACTCAATAAGAGCAGCTGAAAAAACACAGCAGCAGCCTGAGAGCCCACTGCGCTCAGACCGAAACAGTCCTCGTCTGTTTTCTTATCCATTCTTTGTCTGTTCGCCTGAGGCTCTTGTCTGCATGTCGACAGCTTTTATTGTAATCTACTTTTTAAAATTATTCTCCACAAAGCAGCATAACATACAAAGCTCCCTCCAGGGCATAACAGTGTTGTCCGTGGGGCCGTGGTTGGTTCCAGTCAAAGTTCACTGCAGACAGCTGCCACAGCACTTCTTGTTTTATTATGATGCTCTATTGATCCCCAGAGGAGCAGAATGTCCTTTTCCCGAAGCATGTTGTTCGTTACAGTATACTGTTTGGACACGCAGCAGATGGAACACACCTCCTCCTGCCACATGGTGAAATCTGAACGTACAGTAGACATGCTGTTAAAATGTGGATTATGTAACTTCGGAGCTCTATGACCATGTTTACACTTCAACAAAAGTGGATTTTGGGTGATCGGATCACATGCAGACAGCACTAAATATCAGGGTTCAAGCAATCATTGGCCAAGATGATAATAGGATGAGATATTAAGCTTTTCTTCTAGGATGGATGAATGGATGGATGGATGAATGAATGGATGGAAGCTTCTTTGCCTTTAATGTAACCTGTTTTCTTTGAGCAACTCCTCTGTCTTTGTGCTGCAGAGCATCTGAGGATTAGTCACTGAGACCCAAATTTAAGTTCTTCTGGTTTCATTTAAGTTTGGTATTTTGTGGATTTATTAGTTTACAGTCTCAATTCAGTGTACTTTAAAAGAACTGCTGCTAGGAGCTCCCTGCACTTTCTAATAGAAGATAATATTGAAAAGTCATTATTTATTTAAATATACATGTCCAGAGTGCAAGATTTAAAAGGAATTAGGAGGATCTGATGGCAAAAATGTAATATATTAATAATGTTTACACAAAATAAAAACTTCCCAGGCCTGCCATGCAAATATTTCTGACTGGTGTTACATGATTTTGTAGAAGTGAACGCCTCATTAGTTCAGCCTACAGCCTGTATATAGTTTTCAACATTGTGTAAACACTCCCTTTATAATGTGCATGATGCATAGATCTCTCTTACAAAACTCAACACTCTGACTCTGGAATGGTTAGTATCATATCAGAGTGAATACTTATGTATTGCTCATTTTTATTCATGAACGAACCCTCTAAGTTGGACTTATGCACACTGATATTCCATTATTATTCTGAGAATGAAAATATTCCAAATGTGACACAGGTCATGTAAACAGCATATTCTGTTTGGGTATTGTAAATATGGCCTTTATGTAGATATAATATTTTCCAGTTAAGGAAATCAAGGAAATACAGTAAAATTGCATTATACGCTTCAGTAACAACTTAGTGAAAAAAAATCCACAGTCAGAGCAATTTGCTTTTATTAGTGTGTCCAACCTACTTGGAAGGTGCTTCAGTGGCAGCTCACGGCTTCTACTGTGCTAAGTGCTAATGCTAGATACTGTGTGTGTATTAGGATGGGGAAAAAGCAGACACTGAATTTCCCTAATGCAGTGAGCTAACCATTACAATTAATATTTAATACCTTTAGCTGTTACTAGACAACTAGTTTTAGAAATTAGGACAAAAGAAAAATGCATATTAGAGAAATGCCTACTTTTAAAAAGTAACAAGGACTAGGGCATCAACAGGCTTTTTGATATGTGCAAAAATTAAAATTCAACTAGAGCTAATTATATATATTAATCAGCTACTTGTGAACAAGAATATTAGTAGAATATCAATTTTCATTTTCCATGTAAATGGTTTAGAAGGAATGTGTTTTTCATGAGAGCTGAAAAAATGATAACTTTGTGGATGTAAAAATAGTGAATACTGGCAGCCATTAATGCCCAAAGTGTTGATGATTTGAACATTGACAGTGTAGATGTATGTTATAAGGAGGGGATTTGACTGGAAATTGTTTTTGGAGATGGAAGATGCAGGAGCAGTAGCAGCATTAAGTTCTGAATCATCTGTAATATAGGGAATGCATCATGTGTGCATCATCTGCACTTGTTAGTAGACAAATGTCAGAAGCAGGTTGTGCAAACTCTCTGATGTCTGCTCTCTGGAGTCTGTAGACTCGATATCAGGGGCAGAGGATGGTGAAATTTGTGGCAAGGAGATGTGGGGGAAGTGCTGAGAGAGCGCAGCAGCAGACGGCCCCATCACACTGTAGGCCTTCAGAGGGGAGAGTCCGTTCAGCACCGCTACATCCAAAAAGGTCACATGGAAAGCAGAGGAGGAGTCAAAGGAAAGGGCCTCCAGTTCTGCTGCCATTCCTGCATCAGGAGTTACTGTCATCTCCTGGTTTCGGTAAACAGCCTCTGGTGCTGCACTGTGGATCTTGAGGGACTGCAGACCTACCAGAGCCAAGTACTGACTGTCTACTGGTTTAATCCCACAAAAAGACAACCGCAAATGAGCGACTGTGCTTCTGTTCAGGAGCTCCTCAAACACCCACGCCTCCTTCATCCAGACCGTCAGCTGTTCAGGTTCTCTGAGTCCAGCAGAGGGCAGAGCCGAGCGCAGGACAGTGTGGCATCTGCACAGCGAGTTGGCCAGGGCCTCATCACAGTCCCTGATGTCTGAGGAGCAGCTGCAGTTCCGCAGGTTGTAGCTGGGGGCGCCGCTGTCGAACAACAGCGTAATATTAACAGGAAGAGAAGTTTCTGATGTGGGGCTGGAGATGGCAACAGGGGTTAGGAGGTACAGCAACCACAGTGACCATGCCAGGGAGGAGGAGACGGTGTTTGGAGACATCTCCAAGGAGATCCAACAGACTACATCTTCACCAAATGAAGATTATGGAAGAACAGAAGAAGCTGTAAACAAGAACAATATAGTTAGTAAATACTGAGTCTCTGCTTCAGATTTGTTTCTGAAATCAGACCATGTTGGGTTTGTGTGTCCAGACATCACCAACCTGTCAAACAAATAATATAATTGTTTTTTTTTTCCCCCTCTCTTTTTGGATTAATTCTATTTATATTTTGAAAAATTGACTAGTTTTTAGCTATTCTGAGAAATGCAGTCATTCAAAAGAGCTGTGAAAGGTAGAATGAAAGAACAATCCATTGTTTATTAAAATTTTTATTTAGTGTTGTTTTTTAATGTTTTTGCCTGAAAAAACCCCAACAATTTGTAGCATTTCCACACAGTTTAGCAGACGCCCATTAGAGCCAGACTTTGCTGGAGTGACATGTGGTATGTGCTATTACACTTCAAGATACTTCACTTCACTAAAGCTTATTTGTTGCCCCTTGTCACAAAAGTTTTCCTTCTCACAAGCATCCTGTAGACATGAAAACTCTGGCACAGACCAGATTCAGCCAGATTGGAACCAGAACCTGATGCAGATGGAACCTGATGCAGATCCACACACACACACTTAATCCCCACATGTTGGTGTTTTGCAATGGGCCGCTGGGCTTTTCAATTTCCTCTTTTTCGGCAGCTGCCATGTTAGTGGAGACTTAATCAAAAGGCCAGAGACTAGTTGACTTGTGCAATCTCTTGTGGCTATGCTGGTGAAGCAGCTTTCAGTACAAAAACCCCCCCACCTCAGACAGATTATTACAGTGTCTGTTCTCTTTGTTCTCTATGTAATGACACTAGTAGCTCGCAGTGGCATGGATTCTGTCCAGCACTTCTGCCCCTCTGGATATGACGTTTTCATTGTGTCATGCCGTGTTCACAGAGAAGACACTTTACTGCCTGGTTTGACTGGTCTTGAGTGGTGATATGCATCTGCACAACTCTGGCTGGAATTGGATTTCCATCTGTAAATGCAGTCTGGATCTAACTTCAGGTACCACAAAAATTCCCCCAAATCAATATAGATATGACAAAAACAGATTTGGATTGGCCCCACAGTCACAACAGTGTTAAAAATATACATTCTGACACTAACTCTTCTCAGATGTGCTCGGCGCTTTGACTCAATGCAGAACTCCCTTCACAAAGAATGCCTCTCTCTCTTTCGCTCCGTGTCCGACAGTAACCTTCTCTGCTCTGCATCTGTTTTTACAGCTTAAGACGTAGAGCCAGCTGAATTCAGCTCTTTATTTGCAGCCCAGCCCTGTCTCTTTTTCTCTCTCTCTCACACACATATAATTGAGCCACTTATTTCGTTTTACTGGGGAGAGGTCCTGCCAGGCCTCAGGCTACTGCGGATGGCGAACGACCGCTTAGAGAGGTTCCTGCGTCGTGCGGCGCTGTGGTGAAAAAGGCCACATTAAAATGGAATAATGAAACACTGGCTGCTTTATTTTCCTGTCCAGGAAGTGTGGAAATCTGGGATGACTGAGCAGTTTTAACGTCCAGAGTCAACTTTTCCCCATCATTTCTTCTCTGACAGGGAGGAGGATTTTCCAGTGTTAAGGACAAAATACACATGACCGTCTAAACACGGCTTCCAAAGACATCATTCAACAGCAGACTGACAACTCACTGATCATTTCCACTGTAATTAGCTCCTGTCTGCTTTTTTAGTTGAGGTTTCCTGGGTATTTTTGAAAAATATTTTTTCTTTAAAATAGGTTGCTACAACCAAGCAGTAACTGGTCAAAGATGCAGAAGTCGTTCAAAAAAAAAAAAGCTCAGATTCAGATGATGGCATTTTAGGATCAGCTTCACCAACAAAGATCTACATCAAAAAGTCTTATTTCGTAACAAACTCTCAAACTTTCAAAATACAATAAGGATACGCACTACTGCAATCCAACTGTAAACAATTAACAAATAAATGAGAAATGAAAAATGAAGAACATCATTCTAAGCTGCATGTGCATGTTCCAAAGCTGATTTGGTTTAGGATACAACACACACTGTACTCACACTTAGTGGAAAAAAGGAACTGAATGACCTCAAAGTCGGACAAATTAAAAACACAGAACCATAAGATCATCTGACACATACGCTGTTCGCATTGAGCTAAACCCAGTCAGCATAAGTATTTTAAGTATGAAATACATCAAAACACTCTGTGACTCAAAGGATAATGGGGCTTTTCTGGGGTCTGTTTCCTTTATTTCACAGATTTATGGAGGATTTCAGTGCATTTGTTAGTTCAGTGCAGCAGAGAGAACAGAGAACCAGAAAAAGAAACAGGGAATAACATGCTGCAGTCAAGTTGCAAGTCAAACAATCTGGATAACATCTGGATGAATTAACTCTGCCTGCGACCTCCAGCTGTAACCAGCAGTAGCTGAGTTTGACCCTAATGTTGCACTGATATTCAGAATAACAACTTACTCTGACTAAAGATGTCTCATGAGACTGTCCTGAGCAGAGACAGTCAGTCTAATAACAACATAAACACTGTAGCTGTTTCGCACGAGCGCAGCACAAAACTGCAGTTCGAAAAAATGGAAAATCTACATGTAAATTTATCCTAAAATATAGGCTATACTCCAACTGTGAATTACAAAAATACTTTCTACAGGTAATATTTTCAGATTAGTTACAGTCTGAGGTTTGTTTAATATAAGTTTTGTTAAACACAATCATGTTCTTTTTGTGCTGCTCATGTAAAGTTACCTCAAAGGTACTTAGGTCGAAGGATCATGTGTTATAATTGCTCGATAACCTGCTGTAATAGTGTTGCACAATAATGAATAATGGATTTATTAATCAAACTTATATCCATGCATGTGTAAATCGTCAGAGACTTAAGGTGTGTCTGAAAAAATGTTCAACAAGGATGTGAAAGCTTCCATAAGAACCCACTAAATCCATTTTTACAATTGTCTGTGCCAGTTTTTCACAGAAAAATTCATGTATGGTGAGAAATATCTTAAAATCCAAACATATCTCTCTGGTTGGAATAAATATGTTGTTTCTTGAGGAGAAACACAGAGGCAGAAAAAAATTTGACTGATACAATAATCGTGTTAGAGACCCTAGAATTAAAAAAACAAAAAACAAAAAAACTGTAATCAGCCAAACATCAACTGAATCAAAGACCACTGGTAAAGTTCAGAAGCTTGGTCAGTGTATCTATTGGTAATTTGATTTTCTTTTCAGAAGCAAAAATTAGTAGTTAATGGATTTTCGTTTTAAAATACAAGGATTAAAATTTAATTTCAAGGCATTTTCTTTTCAGTGTCAAAACAGATAAACCAAATTTAAAAAACAGATTGATTTTTGTTTTCTCTTTCTGATAACAAAAAAGAAAGTTACTACCTGACAGAATTGGAAAAACGGACCAAAAACGCCCGTATTTTTTCACTTTCTGAGACCGGATGTTGTCATTTTCAAGGAAAGAGCACTAATACCTAGGTGACAAAGATTCTTACAAACGATGGGTTTGTACGACTCTTCCAGTTCATACAAAATCTGGAGTTCATTGACATTTGTGAAGGGAGCATGTCTACGATTTTGTACGAACTGGAAGATTTGTACAAACCCATCGTTTGTAAGAATATTTGTGACCTAGGCATTAGCGCTCTTATCTTGGAAATTACATCCGGTCTCAGAAAATGAAAAAAAAAAAAAAAACAGCCGGGTTTGGTCAGTTTTTCCATTTCTGTCAGGTAGTAACTTTCTTTTTTGTTATTAGAAAGAGAAAACGAAAATCAATCCATTTTTACCTCGCCCACCGAAGGGAAGGTGAGGGTATTGTTTTTGGTTCATTTTTTTGTCTATCTGTTTGTTTGTCTGTTTGTCAGCAACTTTATGCAAAAACTACTGGACCAATTTCCATTAAATATTCAGGAATGGTGCGAGGTGGTCCAGAATAGATTCCATTAAATTTTGGTGAATGTAGGTCAAAGGTCAAGGTCAAGGTCACCAAAAATGTGTTTTCACAATGATAAGAGATAGGGCCAATCAGGTAAAACATTTGTGAGGGGCGGGGTTTGTTGTGCCTGGCACCACTTGTTTTAATGTGTTTTTTTCTGTTTTGACACTGAAAAAGGAAAAATGCCTTGAAATTCAATTTTAATTCTTGTATTTTAAAACAAAAATCAGTTAACCACTAGTTTTGCTTTTGCTTCTGAAAAGAAAATCCAATTACAAAAAGATAGACTGACCAAGCTAAAAGACAATTACAAGACTAACAGTCCAAATCAGTACCAGCACTTTCCAGCAGATTAGACTCTTAAACCACTTCTATTCTAATTAAATGTTAAACTCACACTTTACAAGGTCCCTTTATGTAGAGTCTGTGTAACCAGTTCAGTTCATATCTCTAATCAGAATGATTTTAGTCCGATTTATGTACTGCAGCAATGATGCAATGAACATTTGGAAAAAACAATTTAGTCCATTGCCAACTGTAAAGTACTTTGTATGGCATGTGACGGAACAGATGGGATTACCGTGAGTCATGTTTGGGTGTGATATAGTGAAACATACTGAGTAAAATTCTCAGTGACTCAGTGATGAACTGGTTTATGAGACATACGCATGCCTCAGTTTGTTCACAGTGTCTCAGCATTTTGTTCCTCAACGAAACGCTTCCTCTTTCCTGCAGCTTACTACTCACACGGGATCATTATTTATAGAAACTTTCCCTGACTTTAATCCAGATTTTGTTCTAAGAGCTTTTCCCAGAATGTGAGTTACAAAAGCACATAAATATTATTTCTCTGGAGTATGATCAAACTACTGCTGTGGATAATACAAAAGAAAAGCTGTTGCTGATTTCAGACCAGTACAGTTGTTGCCAACATTGCCAGTGGATGGAAATGTCTCACTATTAGTCTGCCAGTTCTTCACTTTACAAAAAAACCTTCTATCTTTTTTTGGGAAACACATTATCTTAACTAAGCACTGAGTCTTAAATCAAACTCATTCAGGACTTTTTAGAGTATTTTCCTGAAGTTTCCAACCATACGACCCTTGTTAACTGGTGTCCACTGATCTGCCAATTCAGGGCATTTTCACACCTTCAGTTTTTTTTTTTCCTGATCTGAATTAAGAAAAGTTCCAGAAGATATCAGTTCAATCTGTGGTCAGTTATCAGAGCTGTTTTCACTCCGTATTCCTTTTATACAAGAAAGCTTTTTTGGCTCGTGACCCCATTTTAACATCACAAGTTTCTGCCGACCCCAGACATTCAAAACGGAGACATTTTTTGCTAAAATTGATTTGTTTTTTATCATGTAATAGTTTGCTATGCTATGTTGCAAATAAATGTTAATATTAGACGACATTTAGTCTATATAATGTTTATTATTATGGACGGAGGCAGTAAATCCAGGTGTAGATTACTGCACAAAGGGAGAATTTGATTTTCCTTGGTCAGGATATGTACAGTCAGTCCAGCTTG
>JAPQRP010000016.1:16591806-16602802 GCA_037367295.1 Apogon hyalosoma | reverse complement strand
ACAGTACCACAGTGCTTCAGTTTGAACATTTGACAGATAAACAGTACCACAGTGCTTCAGTTTCAGCTTCCCAGTTTTTCATGTCTTTTATGGATTGTGATTTTTTCTCTCAACTCACCATATTTTTTTATTAGTGAGTTTTTTTTTTTTTTTTAATTAATTACTAGAAATTTCAGGTGACCCCGTTTGAATTCCAGGTGGTCCCACATGGGGTCCCGACCCCAAGGTTGAAAAACAGTGGTATAAGTTGCATGGTATAAGTTAATAATTAGCAAAAAATGACAACATAATTAAGGCTAAACTATCAAAAAGTGTGTTCGTTCACAAATTGTTGTTAAAATAGACAGATGAATCATTGAAGAACTTTAAAAACATTCACATATGCAGGGGGTTCCTAACATTTCTGGAGGTCTAAGGTACAGTGGGCTGTGGGGTTTCTTGTAGGTATTTTGTGACATGCTACCTGTACAAATTAAGGGTTTAACATTCCAATATTTGTGGTAACATAGAAAAATACACAGCCAGGCCAAAAAAAAGTCATAATATTTTGATGGGCTGCTTTTTGCTTTGATTACCTCATGCATTCACTATTTCATTGTCACTGTTTCAATAAGCCTATGCAGTGCCAAGACATTTATTTACAACATTTCTTGGAAACAAAACATTACTGAGCCTGCCTTATACTGTAGGCACTAGGCATGATGGGTAATCACTTCATCCTCTTCTCTTCTCACCCTGATGCCCCTATGTCTCTAAAACAGGGTCAGTCTGGACTCATTAGACCACATGTGCTTTTTCCATTGAAATACAATCCAAACTTTATGCTCTGGTTGTTAAAGGAAGCTACTCACTAGATTAGAGTTAAAAAAAAAAAAGAAAAAAAAAAACTTGACCTTGACTGTATTAATTATCCAATGGAAGGATCTTACCTATTTGCTTTGTCAAATCCAGGTGGGGGGTGGGGGGCAAACTGTGTAAATATGCTCACTGATAAAATAAACATTATGTTCCAATGAATTTGTTTGTACTTTTGTAAGTCTACAGTCAGGTTTATCATGATAAACAAGTTCAACTTAAACTTTGGGACCAAAAAAAAAAAAAAAAAAATCTTGAGTAACATTGAATTAAATTGTTTCTGAAAAAGAAGAACTAGACATTCAGTTTGCATGTGAGTCAAAAAAGGAAGGGGTCTGTGGTGCGCTGACCCCCTTGGTGATGTTGGAATCTAGTGGAATTGCACTTCTGGGAAAACACTGGAGCCAATTTTCAAATATTTTGATGACTCAATCACAGATTTGAAGGGTACGGAACTACTTTCTGAAAATATCTTAAAGTCGCCCAGAACTAGCACCAGATGTGATGATTGATCAGCAGGAGCGTACTTACACTACTGCCTGACAATTGATGCTTAAAAAAACTATATCTGTGGGTATTTGAAAAGGTTGAATGGCAGCTATACATCCATAGAATAGATGAGTTGTGGACTAAACTATATTTGTAATGTTTATAAAATTGAAAAATACACTTGTGAGAGCTCTGAGTTCTTATTATACAGCCTTGAATGACAGTACTGATAGTTTCAACAGGTGACTGTGTAACCAAAATGGAATGACTTGTAAAAATTCAGCTCAAAGTAACCCCCATCACAGCGCTGCTTTATCCAAGCAACAGGTCAAATGTCTTAATGGTCAAAATTACTGAGAGGAAAAAGAGTCAAATTCACATGCTTAGCACCAGCCGATACTTCAGCAGGCTAATTCTGTCTGAATTATTTTCTCTGCCAGTAATTTTGGACCTCTGACAGATGCAGTAGAATTTCAGCTTATTTTCAACTGTCATGACTGGATTTCATCAAAATATGTTATACAAATTGCATGTTTTAGAGTTGACAGACTGCAAAATACTTATTCATTCTGATACCAGTTCAATACTCAAAGATCTGAGCAGCCACTTGCAGCCAAAAGCATCTACTGATCTAAAATGTTGAACAACTTCTGAACTGTTAATCCTATTAATACAGGTAAAATGCAGTTTCTCAGCTTTTCATGGTCAACACATATGATCCATTTGGATGCTTAGAGGCTTGAACACGGAAACACCATCATCTTCTGCAACACTGACTCATCTGTAAATCCTACTAGTCCGATAAATAACAGTGATGGAAGACACTTGATTTACATTCAGTTATTGATATATTTTGCTGGCAAATTCACTTTTCTTCAATTTTCACTCTTTTGACATATTAATGTTTGTATTTACTGAGCTTTTTTATGAATATCTAAATGGTGACTAATTCATTCTAGGAAAATACCTGCCTGTCACTGAAAAATCAACGCGATATCATGAATTGAGTAAATATACACACCACTCTTAATTGGCGTGTTATCTGTACGCATTATAAGCCTTCCACTTGTATGTTCACGCCATGTCAAATACCACGTGATTGGTGGTTAGGGTTAGGGTTAAGGATAGAGTTAGGGTTAGGGTTAGCGGTTACAGATATGTAAACCGGAGATCTTGGCGTAAATTGACACGCGATCAAATGGCGTTGAATGACACGCAAAAGGATGAAAATGTGTACATATAGCACGCCAAATGCCACAAGAAGTGGTGTAACATACAACGCAATTTCATGAGATCAGTCTGGAAAAATGCAAAATGCAGAGGATAATGCTACAATAAATACAGATAAATTGCAAAGGTCACATTTAAAGAAAAACATCAATGAAAAGTTGCCAGAAAATAATTCTAGGTTTTAAAGGGTTAGATGAATACTTGTCATTTTCGTCATGCATTTTTAAAATGGTTATTACCAGAAAAAGCACCCCGCCTCACACAGGGTTGATATACAACATTTTCACTCCAGAGTGGAAGGGAAATCTAAATGGAGTTTTTCTTCAGCTCAGGTGCTGCCCCTTTCCCTTAATGGTAGGGAAAACCCACCGTGTGTATTCACTCTCTGCAGCGAAATGTGGTTCACACTCAGTGAAGCTGAGCATAAACACTGACGGAAAGTGTAAGAGACTTCCCGTTGTACACTTTTATGGAAACTGAAGCTTCGGAACCATAAAAAGGACTGTGGTAAAGCAAATATACAGGAGAACGAATGAGGGCATGCAGGAAGCCAAGCTAGAAAATGCATAAATAAAGCAGAACAGGAGGACTTTAACAAGCTGTTTAAAGGGAAGGGCTGACGTTAAGGGGTTAAAGGACAGATTGGCCTTAAACTCCTGTTTCTGGTGTCATGACTAAGTGGCTATAAATAAAGCTGACTTCACTGAGGTTGGTTTACAGTAGCAGCTGCCCTCCATGCATATAGCCTGTCCCCTCAAACCTCCACCGTCTTACCTCACTGCTAATATTAGTCATCGTCTCTCCAGCTGTTCCCAGAGTCTGGTTCTCCCACACATTACATCCCTCACTTTTTCCTCTCCTGCCATCTGTCCATCTTACTTTCTATCTGTCACTTCCTTTCTTTCTTTCTGGCTACGTTCTCTCGACTCTCTATGTGTCCACCTCTGTAATCCCTGCAACAAACACCAGCTGCAGGAGCGGATGTTGAGAATGGAGCTAAACAGAACTGACAACAGAACATTAAGTAACACTTGAAACTGGGTGCAAGGACGGTGCAAACAACTTTCATCGTCCTTGAAAGACCACCGTGATTTTACAGATTTCCTACATTTATCAGTGAATGCTGATCAATGTATTTTCATTTTTTTCTGTGTAATACTATCAGTGCCAGCTAATGCTCTGAAGAGACTTAATTCATGAATGAATGAAGCGTTAACTTACTCCTAACAGGAGGAAGGAGGTTGCCTGGAATGAATGCAAGGAAGCTACATTCATGAAATCTTAGCTGAAAGTTAACTGTGATTAACAATCTGTCCTCTAACTGTTAATTAAATTTCATTTTCTGTGCATTTTCTCAACTGACGGTGAAGTATTTGAGGTCCATGCCCATAGATGTTCATTAAAGTTGTAAAGTTGTTGGTGTTAAGTCTCCAACGAGCTGCCATTGAAATATAACAGAGCAGCACTGGAAGTAATTTAAAGCTCAAATGATGGAAAATGAAATGGAAGTACTAATAAAATCTGACATTTCTGATTTTATCCATCAGTTTTTATGTAGCTGAATGGAAATCCTTCAAACCATTACGCAATCAGGACATTACGTAATAACAGACCTGATTGGTAGATGGCGAACATTAGAATTTTGACGCCTGAGAATGGAGTTTCCATCCCGAGCCGTAAAAGTTCTTGGGTTTAGCAAACAAATGTAAGATTTTGGAAAAGATTACAATTCAGACACACATAGACTGTGTCACTTTTTATTTGTAGACTTACTAAACCAACACTGATTTGTTTCCCCAACCCTGACCAAGTTCTGCCAAAGTAACACAACCAAAAAAGTATGATAACGTTGTTGTCGTAAAACTGTAGAATTGTTAGTTTTGTTAGTGGGAGGAAAAAAAAAGGAAAGTACATTATTCTGTGAACTTTTTTTGATGGTTAGGATCAACAAAGCACATTTACCTTTTATGTTAAGACAAATATGCTGTTGCTCATCTTAACCGTTTGTGTCCAGTGTGTGGTAGTTAGTGACATCTAGTGGTGAAGTTGTGGAACACTACCAACTGATCACCAACATAATAATAACATTGCTCTTCACTTTGCTATAGTGGGTGATGGTAAAACACCTTAATGATGGATGTCACAGCCTATGAGAGAAATAAAAGATGACGTAAAAGTCTGGTTTGAGCTACTATAGTAGATGGTGATGTAACATAGTAGAATCGGTGGCGGCGGACCTTGAATGGCAAAAAGGCGATGAAACAATCCAACCTTACAGGAAATATGTCAGTATTGTTTGAGTTGTAAAGGGGGTTAAGAGGGTTGGCGTTAATGTTCTTTTCTGACCACCGACAGATAAAGTGGTATTAATGTTGATTATCTCATTACAATGGGATCTGTCAGTGGATGGGTAATATAAGGTAGCAAGTGAAGATTTTGCCCTCGAAGTTAAGTGTTAGAAACAGCAAAATGGACAAGAGTAGGGATCTAAGCAACTCTTGAAGTAAGGAGATATTATGATGGTCAAATCACTGGGTCACTTGTTCATTTCCAATGTAAAAAGTTTTCTTCTTCCCACTCCTTTTTGAACAGCGCATATTGAATTTATTTTGTTATTACCAGTAACTTGGCAATTGCTAACATCTTGATTATCTTTATTTATTGATGTGTTTGCTCTGCCATTAGTTCCTTGTACACAAAAAGTGCCTAATTTTTTCCTTCTGCTCAAAACAAATAAATGAATGAATGAAATGAACCTACCAAAAGTATCTAAAGGAAAACAACTAGATCTGAACCAATCCAGTATCTATAGAGGCAGATTATTACCACCTGTCTAATGTAGTCTAGGTTCCCCTTTTTCCACTAAACCACCTCTGACTCGAGGCCTAGACTCCACCAGACCTCTGAAGGTGTAATATGGTATCTGGACAAAGATCTCAGCAGCAGATCATGCAAGTCCTGGAAGCAGAGAGGTGGACCCCCATGGATCAGATTCATTTGTCCAACACCTCCCACAGAAACTCAGTGGTTCTGAGTTTGGGACGTCCTTCCTCAGTCCATTTCTGGTCAGTGCTAACCATTACCCAGTCTCTCGGCTGGCCTGGGAATGCCTTGGGAAGTGCTAGATGACGGACGGACAGACGGATGGATGGACGGACTAACCATTACAGACCAGGAACACCCAACAAGACCTGCAGTTGTGGAGATGCTCTGACCCAATCATCACTGATACAATATGGACCTGGTCAGTCACTCAGTTCTGTATGTTGTTCATTTTTGTGCTTCCAACACATCCGCTTTACAGATTTTATGTTCGCTTGGTGCCTAATATATACAAGACAGTGAAATGTGCCTCTGTAATGAAATAATCAATATTACTATGACTTTTCTTTGTCATTGGTCAGAATGTTATGGCTGATCGGTGTACACTAATGAAAGCATAAATACTTATATTACATTCTACTTTTGCACAAATCCCTCTTAAATGTAGACAGCAGACTACTAACTAAAGGTAACAATAGCCAATAAATGCTAAAGCGTTTGTGTGTGAGGTGGCCGCCGCTGCACACGCCTCCAGCTTGGTAAAGGAGAGGCTCAATGCATTCCTCTGACATCATGTTCCACCGCTGGCCCCCACCCTAATCCTCCCCTCATCCCTCCAACTCTCTTTCTCTGCTCCAGTCCCTCTTTCCCCCTTTGTCATCCATCTATTCTCAATGTCTCTCCTTTTTCTCTCTCTCTCTCTCTCAGCAGCTGCAGAGAACAAAATAATGGCTTTTGCCGCTAAAATGTCATAAAAGGTTTTTTTTCTGTATTCCAGTAATACGGGTTATATTGAGCTATACTGTTGCCAAAGGCGACACAACATTATCCATCATTATGTCACTAGAATGTGTCATTCCTTTTATAGCATTGCAGTGGATAAGTGGGTTATTTCCTGTGCTGATTTAACCTCTGAACTCTGACAAATCTGGTGGTCTCCTCTTGCTGTCTGTGATGGCTGTCTGCAAAACAAATGTAATTGTCCAATACTTCAGAGTAGAAAACTAATAAACAAAATATTCCTGGCACAAACTTTAAGACAACAGACTCAAGGCTTCAATACAAAGTTCCGATAGCACACACAAAACTCCCAAAAGGGAGCTGTGAATGATAAATAACACACAGGATATAGTTTACAAGAAATCCTTTATGGCTTATGGGGTTGTCCATGAAGTTAAATGTTTTTTTTTTGTTTTTTTTTTTCATTTGCTGCTGTAGTATTCATGGCAGCAGGATGGCGTATATGTTGTTAAGTCCAAAAAAAAAAAAAAAAAAAGAATATTTGTGTCTTTGATAATGAAGGAATATGTAATATAAACTTATAATTAACCTTGTCATGGGCCTCCCCCATCTTTGTATACAGCTGTTGACATAATACCTATTCATGCATTTTTCTTGCATTAGTATCGCAGATGGCTTATTTTTATTAGCTGTTGTACACTTAGATCAAATTAGTGGGCTGTAAAACAGAACTCCAGAGTGTCGTAACTGGCTAATCTCTCCTCTACTCACTTTCCATTAATTTGGTCAGACTGAATGAGAACAAGTACTGATTTTTCCAAACTTTTCCTCCTGAATGTAATACAAAGGATAGCAGCAATATTTCAGTGAAAAGCAACTGTCTGTCTGAATAAAAACACAGGAGCAGCTGTAGGTTTAACTTAATTACTTTATATAAAACCAGTTTGAGATTATTTAAGGTAAAGTACACACAGTACACACATCAAATTAGGTTGTTTCAGATGGGATTATTTCATCCTATTTATGCCACATCACTGTTTAAAAAGCACACAAAGAGTATTAGATGAATATACTTATACTAATCCAAAATCAAAGTGACATTGTTATACAGTCAAAAAAATTATTTGACCACTCTTATTTGTTTCAGTTTCTTGTTCATTTTAATGCCTGGTACAACTAAAGGTACATTTGTTTGGACAAATATAATGATCACGACAAAAATAGCTCATAGTAGTTTCATTTCAGAGCTGAAATCTATCCATTTTCCATGTTTTCTTGATAATAACCAAAATCACTTCAGTTCTTACATCAATAGCCATGCATTGTACTGACAAAAACAGGGCTTTTAGGCATTCCATGTTTTCTTTTCTGTCTGTTTTAGTCACATGATACACACAGGAGTTAGTGCTTGATTGCATAACCATTGTTTCTGATGACTTTTGATGGTCTAATAATTTTTTCCACAACTGTATATCGTAATCTTCCAAATTTTTTTTTTTTTTTTTTGACAACAATTACTTTTTTTTGCCTAAATCATTAAATACTCCATTTGGGGTTAAGATTTTTTGTTTTCTGAAACATCTGAAAAAATTACTCAGGTAATTATTTTAGGACGGTGACTATATCTAATCTAGCTAAGTTACTGTGATTTATGTATGACCATTATTCTAATGTAACAGCAGGTGTAGGTGAGCTACTTCTGTGGCGTTTGATCTAAGCTAAAACATTAAAATTTATCAGCACAAGTTTGGTTTCTACCATTTGTATTTGTTAATTTGCCATTCATTCTGTGTGGAGTTAGCAGGTTTGCTACTAAGCAAAGATTTCATTATTGAAATACAACAATAACAACAACAACAACAACACAAGTTTTGGTACAAAGTGACATCTTCACTTGTCCACTCATTCATGCATTCATTGATTCAGTCATTTTCCATAACAATCATCCACTCTCACCTTCAAACCTACAGGTGATTTACAGTTATCATTTAACCTACTGAAGTGCATGTCTTTGGTGTAAGGAAACCGAAGCACCTGTAAAGAACAATACCAAATAACCCCCCCGTCTTAAGGCTGTGATGCAACACTGAACAAAGCATAAAAAAAAAAAAATCATCTACTGTCATATTTCTCATTGTCATATTTTGTAGATGTGATAACATGTTTCTTGTGTTTTTCTTTTTTTTTTTTTGTTAGAGATGTTAAGTGTTACATCTATAAAAACACTGCTACAATAAAAGTATGGCTACTGCATTATAAAAGGACTTTATTTCGAGAAAAGTACAAATTCTGCATTAAATACTTACTGTAAACCCATGACTACCATAATATAAGAATATTATGATACAGTAAAGGTAAGAATAACGCTCTGCAGAATTACTCTTTCAGAGTAAAAGTAAGAATATTATAAAAATAAAGTGTTATCTAATAAAGTAATAAAGTAAAATAAAGTGCCAATTCTGTGGTATATGATTACACTGTGACAAAGTAAGAATACTGCTCTATGCAAATACTCAGTTTCAGTAAGCACTACATAATACTTTAAAAACAGTCAGAGTAAAATGGTTAAAAAAATGCACTGAAATACCCATATGTTATATTCATTTTCATGTCACATCTGACTGAGAGACGCAGTCATCACAAACTCAATCCACCTCAAAAATATGTTTCAGACTTATTTTGACCAGTGACTACTTTATCAATAAATCACTGCAGCTCTTCTGACAGGTTAGTGTTGATAAATGTAAAGCTGGTAAATAAGCATAACAGCAGAGTTAAGTAATAATAATAAACTGTAGTGAGTACTTAGTTGGAGCCCCACATGCTGTGTGTGAGTGTAGTACTTACGTGGACAGCTCAGGGCTGGTTAAGGTGGCATGCTGCGTCCGTCTGCCTCCACGCAGATCTGTACAGCTTCTTCATGCACTGAGAGCAGCAGCAGCTTCCACATCTGTCTGAAGGTTGATTGGGAAACCACATCTGTCAGTGTGACAGCAGCAGAGACAGGATGTGAGCTGGAGAGGGTGTTAGACACTGGGTACAGGGTAGACAGACTGTTTCACCGGTGACAGAGTGACAACCATGTTCTCCCTCTGCCTGATTCTGATCTCTGTTCCCTTTCCCCCTCCTCAGACCCTCTCTCCTCCTCTTTTGGGGCCCGCCTCTCTTTTTCCAAGCTGTGGCTTTTTCCTTATGGGGTGGCTGAATGTGCTGCCACCTTGTGAATATTTAAATAATTCAACAAGTTTATTTTTCTGAGCTCATGAGAAGTTTTTAGACTTACAATACATTAGGTTTGTTAGTTTAGTAAAGCTCTAGATATAGAAACTGAGAAATACATAGCTATTTGTGGTCCTTAGAACTTTATCAAACCAACAAACCTAATGTTGGGCTAGAACTTTTGCACAGTACTGTATATATTTATGAAATAACAATAGTAAATCACAGAGGGAAAGAGAGAGAGAGAGAGAGAGAGAGAGAGAGATAGAAAATCAGGAGGCAATTTCTGTTTGCCTCACTATTGTCAAGTTCTGAAATAATAAAATAATTATGTACACAATGGAAATTTGTCAAAACCTACTGTTTTCACACAGAAAATCAATCAGGAATCAGCAAGGTAATCAATA
The DNA here is from genome assembly GCA_037367295.1 of Apogon hyalosoma. Lineage (NCBI taxonomy): Eukaryota > Metazoa > Chordata > Actinopteri > Kurtiformes > Apogonidae > Apogon > Apogon hyalosoma. The sequence continues at coordinate 16,592,819 of JAPQRP010000016.1, read as the reverse complement.
CCAACATTATAAATCCCCATACCTGGTTAGATCTATGGTGTCTTGAAGGGTGATGTGATGAATTAAAGCAAGGTTTGTTTTTGTTTTGGCATGAACACTATAGATGCTTCTTTTTCTATGTTGATAATACTTCCTCTTAACTTTCTGTTACACTTTAGAGATGCCCCCCTCTGGCGCAGTTCACCTATTGATGATTCAATTTGATCAGAGGAAATACATATTTGGGTTTTTTTTTTTTCAGTTTATTTTACAGTTTCAGTACAACATAAGACAATATGTAGTTAATAGATTTTTGATAGATAGATAGATAGATAGATAGAAAGATAGATAGATAGATAGATAGATAGATAGATAGATGCTTGTATGTGTATCGTGATTAGCTCAGCAGATGGATAACAGGTTCTCAGACTCACTGTAAAACTGTAAAACATACAGAATATGTCTCAGTTATGTCCATTGCCTTAGTACATTTACATAGCATCATCATTAAATGATTAGCTAGCTCGAGGCTAACTTGAAAGGGAAATTCCATAGGAATGCTAACAATTAGCATTTACAAATTAACTTAAGACGTACAACGTCCCTTTATCCCTTTAACAACAAAAGTTTACATCAAATATATTTTTAGTATTCATTCCTACAACAACTGAATGTAAAAATACTCACAGGTAAATGTTTTCCTGGCCATACAAACAGAGTGAGAAAAGAACTGTATTTCTGAAATGACTATGGCAGTATTTTTCAATCTTTTTCAACCTTGGGGTTGGGACCCCATGTGGGATCGCCTGGAATTCAAATGGGGTTGCCTGAAATTTCTAGTAATTGATTTAAAAAAAAAAAAAAAAAAAAACCAACTCAAAAATATATGGTGAGTTGAGAGAGACAATCACAATACATAACAGACATGACAAACTGTGAAACAAAGCTGAAACTGAAGTGGTACTGTTTATCTGTCAAATGTTTAAACTGAAGCACTGTGGTACTGTTTATCTGTCAAATGTTCAAACTGAAGC
>JAPQRP010000016.1:16549243-16562768 GCA_037367295.1 Apogon hyalosoma | reverse complement strand
AATACTTTCCAATGTAATTACAGCGTGAATAAACATTTTAAATTGCCTTTCCAATAAAATTACAGCGTGAATAAACATTTTAAATAGACTTTCCAATGTAATTACAGCGTGAATAAACATTTTAAATAGACTTTCCAATATAATTACAGCGTGAATAAACATTTTAAATACTTTCCAATGTAATTACAGCGTGAATAAACATTTTAAATTGCCTTTCCAATAAAATTACAGCGTGAATAAACACTTTAAATAGACTTTCTAATATAATTACCGTGTGAATAGTCATACTGATCCTTTTTTGGTCTAATTTGTGATTTAGGCAGAATCAGGCACAAGAAATATTAAAATAAACTGAGATTGGAGGACAGCTTTTGCTTTTTAATACTAACAAGAACATCAGTTCTGTCTACCTATCTGGGCTGTAGGTCTGATCATGGCAGCAGTTTTAGTAAATTGATCTGTAGTTGTTTCATGCAGTAAAGTGTCTTCATTTATAATGTTTTTCTTTCTGTCTACTGACATACATGTTCTTATGTGGCACTAATAAAGCAAGTCTATTACACTTTTGTGATTCCATATGTTTTATTCCTGTAAAGCCTGAACCATTAAACCATTAACAGAAAATTCCAGTTCTTTGAAACTGCAGCCTTTATTGGTCCTTCTGAACAACCAAAAAGTTTGTTTTTTTTCTCAAATATCAAATTCTGTGTCTGATTTTCAATTTTGTATCATATTTGATCCATCGGGTCTCAATGCTCAAATATTATTATTTTTGAACAAACAAAAATATAATGACACAAACATGCCCAACAAACTGGCAATTCCTTTGCAAAATTGTCATAGTTCTGCCTCCTTCCTCATTAATGAGTCTTGTAGTGTCACTGGAAAGGCCTCTGGTGAACAAACTCCTCCCCCTGGTGGATTATCTGTGTATTGCATGTATCTAATTGTGTACATCAGATTTTTCAAGAAAAATAATGTCACACTGATCATTTAGAGGGCTTCAAAACTCATGTATCAAATATGATATGTCTGGCGTTATAGGGCTATATATAAGTTTTGTATACTCGTTTAATTATTTAACGTGTGTGTTGGAATCTTCCCTCTGCTGGGAGCTGGTGGTTGGTCGACATTCACTAATAATGACAAAACTGGTACTGAAGAACATGGGAGCAAATTCACCTAAACATTTATGAATAAGGATATGTAACTTTTAAAAAAGCTGTTACAATTCATTACCCCGCCCCCCGAAGGGGAGGCGAGGGTATGGTTTTTGGTTAGTTTTTTTTTGTCTGTTTGTTTGTTGTCAGCAACTTTATACAAAAACTACTGAACCAATTTCCATGAAATTTTCAGGAAAGGTGCGAGGTGATCCAGAATTGATCCCATAAAATTTTGGTGAATGTAGGTCAAAGGTCAAGGTCACCAGGTGTTTTCACAATGATAAGAGATAGGGCAAATCAGGTAAAATGTTTGCGAGGGGCGGGGTTTGTTGTGCCTGGCACCACTTGTCTTTCAAACTGGATTTCTCAGAAAAACTGTGACTAACCTACGTTAAGATATTAACATTACAACCACCATGCCTTGCAACATACTGAAAACTTCCAGCAGGTAAAATTAACCCATACAAAATGTCTGCCCCCCCAACCCCACCCAATATTTCATTGTATTAATGATAAAGTATGTAACAGTCTTGGCTTGTGGTTGTAAATAGAATTAGTCAAACCTGGCCCTTCCTCTCCTGGTTGAATGAGCAGAGATAGTGAGGAAAAAAAAAAAAAAAAAACTCTGAAATAAAATAAAGTTATTTTCTCGTTCTTTGAAAGCTGTTATATTCTTAAGCAAATCTAAGCACATCCACAAAAGTTTACATCTTGTTCTGTTCTGACGCTTTTCGGAATTTTATCTCCCTTTTCTCCTGATTTATGCATTTTAAAGATAATTTTCTACAATAACGTTTTGTTAATTAGAGTATGTGTGTCAGTAAAATGTTGTTTCTGTAAAAAAAAAAAAAAAAAGCCAAATTTTGCATACCTGCCTATGCCAGACACATAGCAGTTAGTAAAATAACCAATGTCAAGTAAAGGGAGACACATCACATGCTTACGGTGACAAACACACATAGCTATATCGTGCCATGTTGTTCGGTATGCCCCCTAAATTGCAAAGTGAAAGCAAAACTAAGCAGGATAAATGTGTCCAATTTAAAGAAAAAAATAGGGTGCTATTTTGTTTGGCTGAAGGTAAAGTCACTGCCTGAAGGTTTATGCCAAGAAATGTCCTAAACACAGCAAAAGAAAAGAAAAGTAGATATACACCACCACTCACTGACAGAGGATCAAAAGTGACAAGAAGGGTTGATATTTATGAGCCTTTACAGTGTTTTCTCAGGCAAATGTTACAAACTTTGTATTAAAGTAATTCTCAAAATTACTCAAAACTTGAGTTAATCTTCACCTGTGTTTTATAATGTCCTTGAGTTCACACCTTCAGAAGATTGATAACACTGGTCTACAATTTTATTTTATTTTTTTTTTAGAAATTAATGTTATGTATTTTAATATGATTAATTTCAAAAACAAATGACATAAGTGCTGGTTTGCTAATGTTTTCAAGGTATACGATAAAGTGTTATTACACAAACACTACCAGTCAAAAGTTTGGACTCATCTTCTCATTTAAATGACATGAGATGGACCGCAGATGGCAAACGAGCGCTCAGCATCACTGGGAACGCCTTCAAGACTTTTGGAAAACATTTCAGGTGACTACCTCATGAAGCTCATCCAGAGAATACCAAGAATATGCAAAACACTAATCAAAGCAAAGGCTGGCTATTTTGAAGAATCTAAAATATAAAACATGTTTTGATTTAGCCTGTCACGCTTCACTTTTTTTTTTTTTTCCACATGTGTTTATTCATACTTTTGATGCCTTCAGTGAGAATCTACAATATAAACAGTCATGAAAATAAAGAAAAAGCAGGTGTGTCCAAACTTTTGACTGGTGTATATGTTGGTTTATGCAGTAGATTTATAAATCTTCCTCTAGACAGAACCTGTAAAGTGAATGTACTGTAATGTGCAGACTGTTTTGAAGTAGATCTAGTTGCTCTGAGACAAATATCCCTTGAGTAAAACCTATTCTCTCATTAATTCTTGAATTTCACATTTTGATCAAAGACTGTATATTGGAAACTTCAGCCAACCAACATTTTTGACTTGATTTTTCTTTATCAGTGACTCACATGTGGTAACATTTCACTGCTTTTATTCTGGAAGCATTTAACTTGTAGACCAGTGTAACAGTAAAATTCAGTGTGTATGTGTGTATATGTGTATGTGTGACAATATAACAACAAAACAAATCCAGCTACATTGCTCTGTCTCCTTTCTGCTCTTTATACTGACTGCACAGCTCTGTCTGAGAGGCAAATTCTAGGCAAAGAACATACATGCACTACAGACCTTTCAGTGCCTTAACCCTGTCAACAACACATGATAGAAATGAGAAACATTTTGCTTTGACTGTATGTCACCTTTTTTTCCACAGTTATTTTTCTTGTACCCTGCTTGCTGAGTGGCGACAAGATGCTAAAGTTAAACAGTTGTCTTTGTAAGTCTGAGTGAGAGGTTTGAAAGACTTTACTGCCTTTCAGAACATTAACGGCTTTGCTCGATCACCAGTATCAATCAGAAATAATACGGGAAATGATATTAGAAGAAAATAGCTGCTCATTTGTGTGGTCAACGATTCTCTGTCTTTTGTAAGCCTTAATAAATGTCTTGTGTTGTTTAAGATGACACACAAATAAATACTTCAGCTTGAGAGGTTTTTTCTGTGTTGAGGTTACCTGGTCTCTCTACACTGTGCAGGTTTCCCGCTGTTAAAAAAGAGATGCATAGGATAATTCTCCTGTCAGTTTCCCTGACCACGATGCTGATGAAGACCTGGAATTGGGTCCCTGAATGTTTTCAATGGCAGCTCATTGTTTATAATGTGTGCTATGTGCTAACGCTAATGCTAGATGCTGTGTGTGTATTAGGATGGGTAAAATGCAGAGAGTTTCCTTACAGGGATAATAAAGCAAGTTAATGTGCAGCCTTTAAAAATCACTACGTTTTTATTGGCGTAAATTTTATCCAGTGGGCATACACTACCAGTCCAAAGTTTGGACTCACCTTCTCATTTAAATGGCATGAGGTGGACCGCAGATGGCCACCCAGATAACAATTACCTTTGGGCCGGATCCGCATTAAAGCCTTTAGATTCATTTGTAGCTTACAGCTGTTTTCTGACTTTGGACCAAATCTGCATCTGATCCATCTTTTAGCTCTCTGGAGCAGTTCTGGAGTTGTGCCGGCTTATGGATTCATCCCAGAACAGTCTCCCATCACACAAACAAGACTGATTTTAAAAGTTGTAATGCTGATCTGGACCAGAGTCGTAATACGAATCTGGGCCAACATGATTCTTTTGTAAATTCTAGCTGTGGCTGAACAATCAGAATAAAGCTTTAAACCCCACGGTAGTTCAATATCTAAAGTGTTCAGATGCAAATCCCTGGCCACTGGGCCTCATTTTATCTTTACACGTAATTTTCAAAGGCTCCGCGGGCTATTCAAATGAAATATTTTATTAAGATGAAAAGCACAAAGGCTATGGAAAAGTACATTTTCCTCAGCATACATCCACTGATGTTCAAAGGCACATCTACTGCGAGCCATGATATGCCCAGACGCCATGATGCTTTACAGAGGTGTGATCAGAATGTCATGAGTGGGTGCAAGTGCTCAGCATCTCTGGGAACTCCTTCAAGACTTTTGGAAAACATTTTTAGGTGACTACCTCATGAAGCTCATCAAGAGAATGCCAAGAATGTGCAAAGCAGTAATAAAAGCAAAATGTGTCAATTTTGAAGAATCTAAAATATAAAATATGCTTTGAATTATGTCACACTTTTTGTAACTACATAATTCCATATGCGTTCATTCATAGTTTTGATGCCTTCAGTGAGACTCTACAAAGTAAATGGTCATGAAAATAAAGAAAAACCAGGTGAGTCTAAACTCTTGACTGGTAGTGTAGTAGGTATAACTGAACATATTTTTAGTGTGAAACATCTTGATATGTAACAATAGAACAAGTGTGAGTGCAACACAGCTTGTTTTTAGAAAAAGTCCAAAACTGGGGAGCAGTTTCCTTCTTATTATTCCTATTATGAAAAAAAAAAAGTGTAACTTAAGGCATTATTGAAAAACAGTTGCAAGTATATTAATAGAGCTGTTATATCCTCAATCTGGATTGATGTCCTTAATAATTGTCCTGTTTATGTTGGTGTGTAAGGACTAAACTACCTGCACATTCCTCAGATACAGGCTATTGTTTGAACTGTTAGTAGCTTAAAGCAATTGAACTGACAGAAAAGAAGGCGGAGATGCCGTCTGTCTGGTTTTATAAATAACTTTTACTGCTTTCTTTTTTTGTGTGTGTGATGCTGAGTGTCTTTGTCAGGGGAGTGTGGGGTTAAGCCAGTATTTATGAAACAAAATGAAAGAATAGGTGTCTGTAACATGCTGCTGCACACGTGGTATTGGTGGTATTTGGTGTGTTGTTGGGCTGGTGTGTATACTATGTGTGTGTCAGACTGACTGCAGCATTAGGATCGCACTTTTTATTTTTTTTAAAGGTAAGCAGGCTGGAGACGGTAAGCTGTTAGACAAACTGACTCAGAGGGAATGGGGCTGGGAAATACCACTTGAATTAGCTAAATAAACAAGTGCAGGATTTTCTGCATGGTTAAAGAAAGCTGATCCAGCACAGACATATGACACTTCCAGGGTCACACTTAAAGGGTCTGGCTCCAGATACACATATCGACAAACATATACTATATCACCCCTGATCCGGGAGTGGATTTTCATTGTCATGTAATTGCTTTTAACAAAAACATCTAAATGGCACTTACGACTTTTCTGTTTTTTAAAAAAAATGTATTTATTATTTATTATTTTATTTATCTTTTGCATTTTCTGATTTTTTTGAGTAGAATATCAGATAGTGAAATTTGAATTAATTTTTTAACACATTAACACAGAAACCATAGCTTCAAGTTAAGGTCAGATGTGACTTTTTCCACACCGTTATTCTAAAAGGACTGAATGAAATGAAATGAAATATCACTTTCTGCTGCTTCTGTGTAAAATCTTGCAGTTGTTGAAGCTGCCCTGTTGCTTCTATCAATAAGTACAGAAGCAAAGATGAAAAACCCTGATGGTTTTTGGACAATAGCTTCCACTTCTTATCAATAGCCCCTTTTTCACCACCATTTCCACAACCTTTTATTTCCAGGAATTTATTTAATTTTACACGGCTAAAAGAATTCTTGATAATCTGTATGATTTACATTTCCCCCGCAGTTCAAAGTTCTGGAAAATTTATTCAAATCAGGCTTGGAAGTTTCAAGTTGCTGAATTTCTTCCTCGGCTAATACGCTTTAAACAGCCTGGACCTCGTCGTCCGTCCACTTGTTGTTGGTTCTCTTCTTTTCCTCCATTTTTCAAATGATCGAAACACAAATGAAGTGAAGCTTTTAGAAATAAAATAAAATAAACAAGTTTGCAGCTGTACACTGGCTTAAACAATGTGGAACGCTGAAAGCACATTTCACCAATCAGCATTCTTCACCAAACAGCCCCGCCCCTCTAGAATTCGGGGGATCTAAAAAAATGTCCTACCCCCCTACTAGGTACTTTTTTTCAGGGTTGAGGGAACGTTTTTGGGGTTGAGGTTTTTCAAAATCCCAGATAAATAATAAAGGTTGTCTGACAGCAGCAAGGAGTAAAGACAAAGATGTTAGAGAAAGTGATAAAGCTGTGGTGCTTTCTCGAGAAGTGGATCAGTCCTGCATGGTGTGATAGCAGCTTTTCTGCCGTGCCATGATGAACGATCAATTAGTGTTCAGTTGTTGTCAATATAGATTTTTTGGTCGGAGTCTGCAGAGGTCAAATGAAGGAATGTGACATCCACTCACTGAACAGCTGCCTGATTTGTTGGAGGCAGTGTTCCTGATGGATTTGCGACAATAATTGGTCATTTCAGCCATCAATCAGCTGGTTTTCATCATCACATAACTCATTAAATAACTTGAGAGGTTTGTGAGGGTTATCCCTACGCCTTGGATGTGTCACCAGTTCATTGCAGGGCTTTATCAGACTACTTACTTGAAATTGTTATTAAATGACATAATCAATTTTATGAGAATTGTATTTCAAGTACACTTTGAATTGTTAGTTTGGTTCGAGCCCCTTTGGATAAAATTGAGGGGGCTGGGTTTATGGCTTATACTGTAGAGCCACCAGGGGAGATCAGGATGGTTTGACTTCACTAAATCTATCTCTATGGTTACAAATACTATAATAATACCAGGCTAGTAGCTGGAAATTAACTTTACTTCAACAAAGTCAAATACCAGAAAAGAACTTTCTAAGGATGTGTAGGGGGCTAATTTTCCAAAAACAGCAGCACGTAGTTATTTAATAATTTATTCATGTTGCATTTTTAAAGCCCACAGTGATAAATAATACATCTACACACACACACACACACACACACACACACACACACACGCACACGCACGCACACACGCACACACACACACACACACACACACCTCCCCTCACACACTAAACAACTTTTAACTTCATCTACCGATGACAACGGAGACTGTGAGCTGCATCAGTCATTGACATATATGTATCAAAGCTGTAATTCTCACACATCAAGTGCATGAAATGGGCATAATTTTCACTTCCCAACAAAAACATAGACATGGATCAATCAGTCTGATCACATGAGAGGTGTTTGTCCCACTTTAACTGTTGATGCTGATTAAAACAAAATAATTTTTTAAATCCTCTTAACATTAAACATCTTGCAATTAAGCTCCTCTAAGTGATGAATAGAGCTAGTTTTCCTCAAATTTCAATTAATAAACACCTAAGAAAAAAAAGTTCATCCACGTATTAAATTAAGAAAAAATCTTTTAAATCTGTGCAGAAATTAAACACAACCTTTTATGGTTAATAGCATGTCATTATGAAATTATACAGTTAATCTTTTCTCTAAATCATTGATAATGAAACTAGTAAAATATTGTTGAAAGTTATTAAAATCAGACCTATTTTTTAAAATTCCTTATTTTAAGAGATAACTTTGAATATCATTGTCAGTAATTAAGTGTATGTAATTCTTAAATAAAAACAATATATGCAAATAACCACAGAACAAAATTTTTCCTTTAAAAAATTAAATGTTTTGAGGATAAAGTATTTATATACAAATTATAGAATAAATTAAGTTTGTGCTCCTCAAAACCAGTAAAAGTCCAATAATTGAATATATGATTTGCATTCTAAAAGATGACTGAAGTTCCTAAAAGAGCAAAGATGAATATCATGTATCAAAAACTAGGTTTCAGTATGTACATATACAATTTCCTTAATTTCACATAACACATATTTGCAAGATTCAAGTATAACAGAAGCAGCCCCGACCAAAGTTCTGCCTCTTCAAACAGCGGCAGGAGCTCTGCAATCATCTCCCTGCACACTACTGCAAATACTTTCATTCATCACATAAAGACGTTTCCTTTCCCCATCTGCTGGTGCAGTATGGAAACTACAGTCCTGCACACAGTCACCATTTGGAAACCACTGAAAATCACTTTATGAGGCTGCAAAGAAATGTAACATGGTCGCTTATTGCATTTATCAGTGCAGGTAGATTCCTAAAAATTAGGAAATGCAAAAAATAAACCTGATATTTTAATATTTTTTGTGGAGAGTAACTCCTCAAAACTGCAGTATCTGGAAACTTGCTGTTTTATTCCGATGAAGTCACTTAAACCTTTCCTTCCATGTTCAACCACATAAGATTAAGAAACTACCACACTAAGCAAAAAGTCTTTTTATATATGCCACTGTGGGCAGTTACTCTCCAGCCTGCTTTGATAAAAATATTACCATTTGAATCAGATTTGCCTGGGACTATTCAGACTCAGTAAATATTTAGTGTTTACTGTGCCATTGATGAAATTATCACTGCTGGCATCAGTCAGAGTGGCATTTCAGCGAATCAAAGCAGAGTAGGAGACAATTGGCTGTCTGGGCTCTGGACTGAATAATCAATTTGTCCCCAGACTGGTGCATAGCAACACTCATCTCAAGGAGCGAAATATGCAAAGCACCAAACAAAAGTTTTGGGGTGGTGAGAATCTTGAAGAAGTTTGAACTGTCAGATTAAAATTGGGAAACCTTTGGCCTCTTTTCTATGTTTTTTCCCCCACCCTCATGAAGGAGCAGGGATTTCATCTGTAAATATCATCACCATAAGACCATGGCTTCAGTCTCAATATTCTACTAATCATTCAAGCAGGGAACAGACCAGCCACAGTTCGACATGAGATGTCCATTCTGGTTCAGATTCTCTGGTTTAATCACAGAGAAGCTGAGTCACCATTTGGACTTTTGTCTGCAAGAGCTGAGTATAATTTGACAACCAACTGACTGACATTTGACCTGCATTTCCCCGCATTTCACACAGAGATAGTTGCACTGTATAAAGTCATGTTACTGTAACCTTGGCAAAATGAATTATAAGGACATTTGGAAAGCACGTTTTAACAAGATTACCTGCAACAAATGTAAGTTTTTTCTCTTTAATATACACATTTACAAACTTTTCTGATGTGAGGAGTTAACTTCATTGTACTCCACATACAGTATTAATTTTAGTTTCTTTCAGGTTAAACTTTTATGCCAACAGATTTGCCAAAGAAAATACATTTATTAAAACTAAATGAATGCCACATGGCATTGAACTATAACACATGGGAAATTGGCAAATTAGGAAATTAATTATTGCTATTGATGTGACCAAATAAAAAGCTGATAAGTGGACCTTGACTTATAATGGAACTGAATTTACAAAAAACACAATGGAAGGAGTCAAATAATCAAAGAAGGGGAAATGTTTGAAAGGTTTAAAATTAAATAAAATTTTGAGTTCAGTCTGTGACATGTTATGTGTAAAGGTCTGTGTAAAGAAAACAACACTTGTGAAGACAAAAAAAGTATTGCATATTGTTACATCACCTGAAAACAAAGAAACATCTTCTAGACAACCTTTATTATCCCATGACAAAAATTAAGCATTACAGGTAAATATGTGGAAAATTAGATGGAAATATGACTCCTATTCATATCTTACTCATACTTTAACAATTTACTGCAAAAATATTGTAAAAAGTAGTATTAGTGGTTTGTTTGAAATTGTATCATTATATAGCTAGGCTAAATAATGATTTAATGATTTCATATTTATCAAATTGAACTGAAGACATGTAAAGCCTTTTCAAAGACCTGCAGACACCATGATGAAAGAGTGTGTAAGTTTATTTGAGGAACTGGGGCAAAAACACTGATCTGCCCCGAGCTGATGCTCTCACTACAGGCGTGAGCACCTCCCCTGGGGTATTAACACCCAGCGTGATGAGAGGAGGAGCAGACAGTGCAGTACGCCACCAAGCTTGATGCAGCCACGCCGATAAACGGGTGAACAGCTTCGTGCCGGACATCTGTCACATTTCCCTTTTTCTATGTTCCCGTCCTGCAGACAGAGGGAGGCCCGTGGAGAAAGTGGACAGAGAGACGGAACACGGAGGCAGAGGAGATCAGGGTGAGGTAGGCGTTGGATCAGGAGCGAACCCACAAACAACAATGGATGGCCACAGTTCTAACAATGCCTTTCCAACCCTGACACCTCCGCCACCCCTCACCGCCGCCCCCCTCCCCTCCCACCAGAACACCAAGACCTTTGCTCTTTCTCCATGACAGGCAGCATTCTTTTGTCTGGGTCCGCCAGACTCTGGCCGGACCCAGACAAAGGCAAGAGCACAGAGGGGACAGAGAAAATGACAGACTGGACAGAGGGGATGGCAGAGAGACAGAGAGAGGAGAGGGATGGAGTGTGTGTGTGGGGGGGTGATACAGGGTGGGATAGATGAATGGAAGGGGTAAGATCAGCAAACCATGCTCACCTTTTGTCCGACACTCTCCCTCTCCCTGTCTTTGTGTGTGTATGTATGTCATTCAGTTTCCGAATTTCTGCATTGCAATCCAAAGTTTTTTTTCAGCCTTTCTTTTTAAAGTGAGGGTCACGGATACCCACAACGTGGTGGTTTTTAATTTAGTATTTTCATTATTCGGTCGATTTGTCCATTGCGGTCCACTCCGGTCCTGGTTGGTAATGGCATTAAGTATAGCAGGAGAGGAGAGGAGAGTTAAATGACGGTGTTTACTTCTTGGTTTCGGTACTCTTCCCTGTGCTTTACAACCCAGTTACATCATCGCAGGTTTCCTCTCTCACCCAACCTTCCTGTCCTACATGGTCATACTTTAATTATTAGGTGCAACAGCACAGTTCTGTGTATGAGATAGAGCTGAAGGCATGAATCCTCACATGCCTGTTACATCTCTAATTTAAAGCCCAGTGGGTACAATGTTTAATACATCCAACATCCAAGAACATCCAAGGAGAAAAACAAAATCAAACTTTGAAGAGCACCGTACAACACAACAACCATTTGTAAAAATTAAGCTCTGCACAGACATAAATACAAACACCTCTGCATTTTGGTTAATCCTCTAAAACAGCCCGTGTTATTTCTAACCACCGTAAAACAGTGGTAGTACCCTGCAGTTTCAAAGCTACTCTTTGTTCTAGAGGTTCTGCTTCGTGTGCAGCCTAATACATGACTACATGCTTATACATTTTTGCTGCAACAACTCTCAGTGGCCAGTGCGTCAGGTCTGAATAATCAAAGAATTTAAAGTCACAATGGTTACACTGTAAAAATCTAAATCTTACCAAGTGTATTTTTCTCTTTTCTAGTTCAAATATCTCATCACACTTGAAATAAAACAAAATCACCTAAAGAGTAACTTGTAAGTGACATATAAGAACTTATTTTTAGACAATAGATCTTGAAAATGTTATTTCAAGAAATCTTACCAAGGTAATTTTCACTTGTTCCACAGGCAGATTTTTTTTTTTTTTGCTTAATTCAAGATTTTTTTTTACTTAATTCTAGCAACAAAAAAAAAAAATCTGCAAATGGAACAAGTGAAAATTATCTTGGTAAGATTTCTTGAAATAAGATTTTCAAGCTCTATTGTCTAAAATTAAGTTCTTGAATCTCACTGAAAAGTTACTCCTTAGGTGATTATGTCTAATTTTAAGTGTGATGAGACATTTTGACTAGAAACGAGAAAAATAGACTTGGTAAGATTTAGATTTTTGCAGTGTAGCTTTGTTGCCATTTCTTCCTGGCTAGCTTGGCTTGAATCCTGAAATCATCTATTTTGCTGGCTTTCCATTGGATGGGACAGCAGGTAAACAAATTCAGTCGCTTTCTTGGACTGCAGACTAAACCCCAATCCAACAGAGAATAATTATACAATAGTTCTGGAAAGGTAATAAAAATAGGATTTTTAGCAGTAATTATCTCCATCCAAGTAATTACAATACATTCCACGTCCCATTTCATTCTTAACCCATAAAAACCCAAACATCCACCATCGACCAAAACCATCTACTGATCTAAAATGTTTAATATATGTTGATCCACTAATCCTAAAAATACATGTAAATAATTGGTGTCAAATGCAGTTTGTCATCTTTTCATGGTCATCAGATATGACCCGTTTGGATGTTAAGAGGCTCCGTAGTTAACGTAAAAACACTGTGATCTTCTACAACATAGATTCACCAGTAAATCCCATGAAGTCTGATAAATGACAGTGGATGGAGATGCTTTTTTTTATGATCAGTTACTAATATATTATGTTGAAAAAGTGAGTTTTTCCTATTTTCTTTATGATTTGATACAATAACCTTTGAATTTACTCTGAGCTTTTATGAACATGTACATAATCAGTAAATTAAATATATGAAAATACCTGATTTATACTGAAAAATGCAAAATGTAGAGGACAATATTATAATAAATGTGATAAATCACTTGGGAAAGGAAAAAAAAATCATTTCTCAGTTGTGACAAAAATAGTTATGGGTCTTTAAGGGTTAGGACACTAAAATGTCTCACTGCTGTTGTGCAGTAGGTATTAATACTATGCTGGAACACTCCACTTTATGAGGTTATTCATTAGTCAGAAATAATGGTATATAGAGACATGTGGATGAAAATGCCTCCTCACATGGCCATATCACTCTTTCTTGTCATTTTGTTTTAACATGTTTATGAACACTAACCCATCAATCAGCGTAGCCCTATAGAACATAGGAAACAGAAGGACAAACCCATGGAGGCCACGGAGTAATGGTACATTCCACACACACACACACACACACACAAACACACACGCACACACACACACACACGCACGCACACACACACACACACACACGCACACACACACACACACACACACACACACACACACAC
>JAPQRP010000016.1:16471856-16485776 GCA_037367295.1 Apogon hyalosoma | reverse complement strand
TCTATCTATCTATCTATCTATCTATCTATCTATCTATCTATCTATCTATCTATCTATCTATCTATCTATCTATTAAAGCTCTTCAGTGTGTCTCAACTTCAAGAAATTTGCAGTAGAAAACAACTAATGCTACATAGACTAAATCTATTAACCACGGTCATCTATTCAGTAAATCCTGCAAAAAGTTCATACTTAATTTCAGAAACACAATATTTAACTTCCCTCCAACATCTTTTGAATAGATTGAACATATATGAAATTAAATGCGCTGAAAATGTATACAAATGTACACACGCGTAGAGGAAAAGACTTGAAAGGGGGGTAAAAATTGGACACGCATGACTTTTTTCCCTTGATTATTCACAAAATTTACAACTTTCGGCAGTTTTTGCCCAAAACTCTACACACTAACCACACAACCTCACATCAAAAGCATCAAAATACTCTACACATCTTGAACAAGTGAACAAAACTCACAAATCTTCAACATTTCTGATGTTATGATGTGACAAGTTTTTCAGAGGGGCTGAAAAGTAGAGGTACATTAAAAAAGTAAAATCTGTGGTTCATTTCACTTCTCTGCTGGACACCTTAAATGATTTAAGGACTTCTCATTGCCTCAGTGGTTCAGAGAAATGATAGAAGACTTCATGAAACTTCCACTGTGAAAAAAACCTTTCATGATTTTATTCTGACAGTGTAATTTATCCTGCAACAGCAAAATTGCTTGACAATCTGGAATGATTTCAGTGAGGTAGAACAAGTATTGTCCATGTAACCACAGCTATTGTTGTTGTTCTTCTTGTCATGAGGTATTTTGTGTCACCATCTTTTTGGCAGATCAAGAAAGGAAATATTACTAACTTGTTGCTTTCCTTCTAAAAGAGCCAGTTTCCCAAAGATAAAACACCTGTTGCCAATACAGCGTAAGGAGGGGACGCAGACCTGCCCAACTGCAAATAAACAATTCATAGGCATTTTGGAGTCACTGTTACATCAGCGTTTAACTGTCAAAGTTTGCAGAGGTAGTTTTAACCCATAAAGACCCAAATGTTCACCTTTAACCTATACCATCTATTGATCTAAACGGTTTAATACCTGTTGATCCGCTAGTCCTATCAATACATGTAAATAATTGGTGTAAAATACAGACATTCATCTTTTCATGGTCAATGGCAGTGGATGGACACACTGGGTTTATATGTAGATTAAATAAGAAATGAATAAAAAAAAATTACAAAATGTGAAAAATTAAGTAAAAGTTAGTAAAATACACAACAAAATGAACTAAAACATCCAAAGTCATCAATAAAATGAACAAAATTAATAAAAAAGTAACACGCAACAAGAACGAAATAAGCCACAAACTGAATGAAATTGAAGAAAAAAATATTAAACCCATGGAACTTGAAAAATGACAGCGGATGGACACACTTGTTTTTATGTTCAGTTAATGATATATTTGCAAAAAAAAAAAAAAAAGTTACTTTTTCTTCAGTTTTCTCTGTTTTGATGTAATAACCTTTGAATTTACTCTGAGCTTTCATGAACATCTACATGATCAGAGAATTCAATAAGGAAGGAAGAATACATGATTTACACTGAAAAAATGAAAAATACAGAGGATATTATTAGAATAAATGGTGATAAATCACTTAATGAAGGTTAAATGGAGGGAAAGTGGCACAAAAGTGGCTTGTGGGTCTGAAGTGACACAAACTAATGGACATGTCCAAGCATTAGAGATACCACACAGTTAATATTTTGTATTACCATCTCTCCCCAGCCCTCCTTCTTTGGTTCCACTCCTGAATTCTTCCCAGTCCCTCCTCAGAATAAGGTGACAGAGACAGGACCGCAGTGGCATATGGTTCAACAATAGCCGTGAGTGTTAAAATATTAACTTGCTCCACCTCATTAAGGCTCTCTAAGTCATAAAACCCTTCTGTGAGATGGTGCTATGAACGGCAGTCCAACCCCCGGCCCTCCCAGCCGAGATGCTCCACGTCAGGCTAAAGCAGCAGCAGGATGTGCCCCCCTCCCGGTGGCTTCACAAAGGCCAGTATGGCATCGTTAATGGTGCACGTTGGCTTAAAATCGACCTGCAGCTTAGCAGGAGATGCTCTATGGAATGGCATCTATAGAATCTGCGGGGGGGCCCTGCGGATTTGTGTGTGTGTGGCGTTACATATGGGTGTATAAATCAGTCTGAATGGTGGAGGTGGAGGCAGCGGTCGGGGGCTTTGAAGAAATGTGAACTTGATTCGTATATGTGCAGGTTTGTGCTTTTAAAAGAATCACAAGTCAAAACACATGTGCACAATCTTTTACGATGACAAGAAGAGGCTGGAAGCGACTTAGCACAAATGCATTGTTACTGGAAAAAAAACATCATTTTACGTTCGTTTTCTCGGCACCTTTTCTCTTCACTCTAGATTTGAACACACATATCTATAGCTTCCACTCCTTGCCTTTTCATAAGACTTAATGCTTAGTGCTCAGTTTTAATACATGTAAGAGAACTTTTTTTTTGTTTTATTTTACATTACAGCACAACTTCCCATCAGCAAGTCCGATTTCAACCCAAATAGATAGAATACATTCAACAAATAAGACGAAACTGATGTAAAACAGGTAAAGATGAAAGTAAAAAAACACAAAATGCAGAAAAAAAGTTGTTAAAGTTCATGTTTAATATATTGTGGGTTTTTTTTAATTCTAAATTTGAAGTGCTTATTAGGCTATACATTAAATTTCTGCAGAAACAGCTGGAAAAAACTTTTTCAAATTTATATTTTACTTTTTACTTATGCATTTGAGAGGTTATAAAACAATACAGAAGTTAACCGGTCTTTTTGTGTTCTCCACACTTCTATCTGTTGTTTGTATTTCGCCTCCTCTGCTCTTATATGCACTTTAACGACATTTTGCGACGAAAACGTATGTGCTTTTACTTCAGTAGGTTTTTTTCATGCATCTCCACATTGCTCTATCAGTAGGATCTGGGAACTCGTTCCTCCGACAGGAAGGTGTTAAACCGTCCTGTTGGTGGAAGTGTCAGTATAAATACGAGCATCATCCTGTGCTCTGTATTCGTAACCTCCTGGAGATCACCGTCAGTCCTTAAAAAGTGAAATATATTCTGTAAATCCTCTCTGTATGGGCTTGTGCTGTGTCTCTAACACAACAGCTGCTCTTTCAAAGAAACCTCCCTCGTCCTCCCCCCTTCATCTCTGTCTCCTCTCCACCTTCACTTCTTCAGTCTCCTCCTCTTCCCTGTCACTGATCCCTGCTTTTTCTGGAGCTTCTTTCTCTCCATTGCAAAGGGATTAACTCCCCAAGTGTCAATCAATACTGTTTTCCTTCCCCCTTCCACCACCACCTCCCTCTTTCCTTCTCTCCATCTACATCTCCACCCTTTTTCAGTCTTGTAATTGAACATTGAGTCCCGTGTTGTGGTGTTTTTCTGCTTTTTTTTTTTTTTTAACTTCTTCTATTTCAACATTTGATGCCTCCTTCTCCTCCCTCCCCCCTTCCATCTCCTTCTGGTTCTTCACTCACCAAGTTTGGAGACGCAGAAAGAAAGAAAAAAAAAAAAAAAAAGATAGTTGATGCTGTTTCTTCCTTGTTTATTTTACTACTTCTGTCCACCATAAACACATCTTTTTTGGCCAGGCGCTAAGATTTTGTTTTCAATTATTCACCGTGATGAACGAGATCTTCCCCTCTAACACACTTACGGTTTGCTCACACATATTTCGTCATACGTAGATGACAAGGTGCAAATCCGGCTGATGTGATAGCTTACAGTATACACTATGTGGATAGTGTCTGGGACTGCGAGCAAATGAAACCTTTATCTTTACTTGTTCTGTTGCGACACAAAGAAAAAGTCTAGTGTGTAAAATGTAGCTTGAATATGTTCCGACCCTTTTTATGCCGTTTCTTTTCAAACGGGCCAAATATTTACCCTCCACTTTCCAAAAGCCATTTCATTTTTCATTTTCCCACTATTTGACATTTATTGTTTGTGTTGGCCTCGTTTTTTTCTGTTACTTGGACAGACAGAGACTGCCTTGTGATGTTTTGGCTCGAGACAAATACTTTGAGAGGTTTCAAAGGGGCTTTCAAACATTGACTCAGATGCTTTTTCTTTCTTTTTCTCCAGAAATGCTTATTTAATCTATATGTACACACAAGCAATGTCTTCATTGTTTATGCGATAAATTCTCATATAAAAGCCTCTGTTCAAATAATGGTTTGTGTGAATAAATAGTAAGCGGTCATTAATAAAAGCCGGCTCAAAAGACATTGTATACCACAACATTTCATACCGTGTTTCTCATTGTAAGACAAATATTTCCCCTAAATAAATCCAGTCCTTCCACTTCGCTGTCTTTGTTGTTCGATGTTCAAGGGCTATTTTATTTAATATGTGTCAGGGTTATAAATGTGGCTCTTACATTTGTTTAGTCTTTGCACTTGACTGTTGTAAAAGAACAACGCGCAAGTTTTTAAAACCTCTGCAATATTTTTTAATAATATTACACATGAAATAAATAGCAACAACAACAACAGCAGCAGCAAACAATTGGACAAGCGGGAGAAAATAGTGAATTCGTGTCTTTGCATGGATTCAGCTTCCTCCCTGTTTGTTTTGGATCTAAAATTTAATTTTAGAAATATACTTTATCCAGCTTAACTTTATTCCTGTACTGCAATGACATGGTTTCTTTAAATGTTTGCATATATGGAGTTAATTCCACTTCCTGCTGAGAATCAAATGTGAATTGTACTGGAACAAGAATGTAAAACAGGACAAAAGCTTTGACATATGGATGATTTTATTTCTAATTATTTTATTTATCATTTATTTATCTAGGAATGTCAGACTTAAATGGTTTCATCTTCCGAGGAGTATTGGTCAACATGGCAGCAACTTATATTTTCACACTTGAAACAGTTTCACATGTAAAACACTAACGACATAAAAGCCATATAAAAAGATTGTGAAAGAAGAAAAGGGTTGTAAAGAATATCAAAAATAGGAAAATAGACCATAACGTGATATTCATAACTCACACCATCTGCAGAGATTATGTGCAGCAGAAACAAGTTTATTTTATGACAGCTTGTAAAATACCTTTAAAGGTATTTAAAGAGTGTCTCAAGTAGGGTGATATTTTGCAATTTATTCCATGCCTATGGTGTATAAATGGAAAATGCAGTTTTACCAAGCTCTGTGCTCACCCTGGGAACATTCAGAAGAATTTGAACAGCTGATCTTCCGCCGTTGTTACTAGTGTGATAAAGTAAAAGGCTGGAGATACAAGTAGATATAATGGCTTAGCAGTAAAAAGAAATGTATTCCTATAAAATACAGAGGTGAGTGCATGAACCATTAGTTACAAAGAGAAGCATGAGAATTTTTTTTAGTCAGGATGAACCTGCATGTAAATCACATTATTCTAATAAAAACCAGATGAAAGTGAACACTGAACAATTCGCTCTGTTTTCAAAAGAAAAATATTTTTTTTAAGCGTTAAAAAGAAACCCAGATTTGGCTTTCAGCTTTTCTGAGGAGATTGTGAACGTGTACATTAATAGACAAGTTTTCGATTTTCTACTGCACAGAGACTTTGTTAAGATGTTCTTTTTCCTGCTGTTGCCCCCTCTTAGAGGGCCTTGGGGTTGGTTTGGCCATGGAGGAAAAATGATATAAAAGGCAATATATAATATATGCACTGTAATTCTACTTCTTTGTATGTACTGTTACACTGCTCAAAAAAGATTAAAAAAAAAATTTAAAAAGCCAGATTTTCATCAAGTCAAATACCTAGATATTTGTAAGAGGACACTTTTTCTACACATGTACATTTTTAGGTGTGTGTGCGTGTGTGTGTGTGTGTCTGTGTGTGCGTGTGTGATGAAAACCTATTTCACCTGCTGTAAGTTACAGTTATTCAGTTTTCCTCACCTGTTGCTAAATAGTAACTCACACCTTCCAATCCAGTGGACTCCAGTTACCTCAGATGTTGGTAACACATTCTAGTAAAACAAGCAAAAATAAATATTAATTAATAAATAACCCTCATTCTGGTTCCAACCAGGTTAACCAGTGTTAGTAATACCCATGATTATGACAACGTACAGTAGTATGCTGTATTTAGCAGAAATACTTTAGCCACATGTTTACAGACATATGTTAGGTGCTGCTGTAGGTACAACTGTAACTGACAGACAAATTCAGACAAAAGTGCTGCCTACATTTCTAAAGTCTACGGAGCTGCCATATTAAATCTTGAAGTCAGGACTAGTGGAGTCAGAAGTTCAAGCTCAGGGTATGTTTTTGTATTGGCTATGAGGAGATTTCTCATATATGCTTTTTTTTTATATAAGAAGCCCAATCCAAATACAGAAAAAGATCTGAATTTCTTAAAATTGACAATAATTTTTTTTAGACATTTATTCTGACATTTTATTTTGTCCGAGCATAGCAGATAAAGGATAAGGGGCATATTAAGGACAATAATGGGGTGAAAGGACACCAAAATTGAATCAGTCTTAAGCCACCTGCCGTCCAGAAACGCCTGTTGAACCAGGTAACAAAAACTTTTATAACCTGCCTTATCTCACTTCCTAATGGAATAAAAGTGATCTCTTTGTCTTCTCTCTCTTCCCTTAGCAAAGAGCCGCTCACAAATGACAGCTTCCACATAATCCAGTATCATATTCTCTTTAGTGAAGTGTCTGAGGTCAGTGAAAACCACACTAACAACGCTCAGGAGCAGCGTTATCACAAAACATCTAACCTTTCCTTTGATTTCGGACCTTCTCCTCCTCAGTTTCGTGTTACACCAGGCTGGAACACGCTTCCTTTTCACTCTCCTGCTGTGATGACAACTAGCAGCATTAGCACCCACCGACTCTTGCAGATTTGGAGGATTCAGGCTCGACTGAGTTAAAACCCGTCTGCTTAGGAACTCTGACAACAATCAATTCAGGATCAATAAAAATCAATGGCAGCTAATGGCAGCCTGCTTTTTCCTCTTAAAGGTCAATTCGGTTTGTGGGTCGCTATCAGACCATCAGCAGCAGCGCTGGACCATTAACCCCTGCAGGGTCTCCCAGGAGACCCCGAATTGGAAAACAGATGTGAGTTCTCACCTGCTGTTAGTGATACTTTGTGCATTTATGCATCTGTGTTTGTGTTGGGGGTTCTGTAAAGTTAATGAAGGTGAAATGACCTGCTCTTAATGGTACTAAAGCACACAGCCTGTTCTCTCCATCCATGAATCCAACTAATAAAGGAAGAAGTCAATAAAATATGGAAGTCAGGAGTTTTATTTACCTTACTGATAATCTAATCCATGAAAAGGCTGACAGATCAACAAAAATTCAATAAAAAACGTATATTAAAATAACATTATTACATGAAGTGAATTAGATACTGTAAGACTGTTTTGGCATTTCTGTTAGTGGAAAACAAATAAAATAGTGACATTGTTATAACCAGGCACTATCTGAAGCAAATTTGAGGAAATCTTTTCATTCTAATTCCCTGTCATAGGTCGAACTGACCATATGTCATTACATAGCATTGTTTTGATCCACTCTTGTCTTATTGATTAGATTTATCCAATATTTAGTCGAAGCCAACAGCATCTAAGGTTTCCCATAATCTCACAGTCAGATCTGTTTCCTTACTGCTATGTGAACAGCGGAGATCAGTCTGGCACCTTCCACTGTTGTTCTGAAGAAAATTGCCTTTTCAATAGTTTCAGCAGAGAAGTTGTTTTAGTGGAACGTGCACACAAGGAAGCACACTGTGGTATTAGAATGACCAGATCCACACATGAAAGCTGAACACAAGACTGTTAAATTTACAGACTGGAGGTCACTGTTCTTTCACACAGTGAGAGGAACTTTAAAGTAGTAGCATGCAGGTAGTGAAAGTATGGATGGAGAATGCAGTTGTCATAGTTGTGCTTATTCTGGCAACTGTATTGTGACAAAGAACATCAGACAATAACTCTTCAGATGAGTAACACAGATCTACAGAATGTTTGTTTTCTGAATGATATGTTATTGAAATTGTCATAATTAAATAGTAGGTAAATTATGTTTAACTGACATTCACATTATTTTAAAGGATTCAAGGTTAACTTACTTTACTATTCCTGTTGGGAAGTTCAGTTGTGTTTTACCCATCCTAATACACACGCTACCTAGCATTAGCATTAGCACTTAGCATAGATTAGGGACACTGTGCTGCCATTAATGCGTGCTTGGGGACCAGCTCCAGGACAATTTACCTATATGCTGGGGAGCCATGGGAGGGGCAACATGACAAATTCATGGGGCCCAGCATTTCTGGGGGGGCCCTTAAAACAGTGGAGGAGGTCCAGTGGATACAGGTTAGAAGTTGTGAAAATTTCGTGTAAGATCTGCTGTATAATAGAGGCATAGAAGCCGGGAGTCAGACGTTGAAAGAATGTTAAATTTCACTTTTGCTTCACGCTAGAGTAAGTTACGTTAGCTATGGACTGCACCCCCACGTATAGAACTGCTGCCCCTACCCCATGTACCTGCCTGCCCCCCTGCTCCAACACATCGACAAGATACTGAATTTTATGAAGAGCTCACAACGTTTACCTTTCACGGGGCCCACAATTGCTAGCAGCGCCCCAGGCCATATGTACCTGTTTTTAATAAGGACTGGCTTTTACTTGTCCACTAGAAGACCCATCATTGAAGTGATTATTGTTGTTTATATGAGCAAATACAGTAAGAACACAAATTCTGTCTGACAATATTATCAGTGATGCTAGTATTCAGTCCTGTTAGCTCCTTTGGCTTACATTAACCTCTCTCTCAAAAAAAAAAAAAAAAAAAATCAATGATTTCTTTACAAAATCCCACTTTATCTCAAAACAAGAATATCACTTCCATTGATCAGAGTGATCTAATAGAGGTAAGTGGCAAATATAGACATTTTCATGCTTTGTACAATGTCTCTAATTGAGTTAAAGTCAACATTTGTTAAGTATTTTTTATAAATTGTCACGACTGGGTTGTTTGGATGAGTAACAGAAACGCCACGGAAGGGTTAAATGTTTTCAGCTTTACTTCTGTGATCTAATAACCATCAAAATGGATATCAGAAAACAACTGAGTATGCTGCCAGTACATTGAAAGCAGTCAGAAATGCTGGCAGCACACTGGCTCCAGACCTCACATAAGCTGCTGCACCAGCAAAAACTAAAACAAGCAGCATTAAAAACACAACTGATGGAGTGGTGCAGACAGAAAATGGAAAACAACACTGTCTTCTTCAGTCAGACCTCCTGCGAGTTTCCAGCAGTAGGAAACATGGGTTCGAATAATTCAGATCGAATTAGGGGTTTATTTGCCAACAACCAGTTTAACATAAAGTTGTCCCTGATAACGGCAGCAGAACATCCTTGTATATCAGATGAAGAGGGTCGGAGGGAAAACTAAACTTGTTGCATCGTCTACAGCAAAGAAAACACTAAAGCAATTCCTCTTATCTCATGAAAGAAAGTGTCAACTCTATATTCTCGAACTCCAGGAGGATAAAGCACCTCTCAAAACCAGATGAGACCAAATGCCTCTTCAGGTCACCGCCAACCCTTAACTCTAAAAGGCTGGATTAAAGGTTGACTTCATTAGTGAAATGATGATCTGACAGCTGCTCTGTTTGTCTTATTGCCGACTGTGTGTGTGTGTGTACTTACCCTGCTGTGTGTACCTTCTCTTTAGCACTTGGCTGGTTGTGTGTGGTCAAGGTGTGAAGGTGCTTAATCCTTCTTTTCACAGCTGGCAGAGTCGCTTTGTGATCCTCATCTCTGAGCAAACATCAAGGGGAAGGAGGTAAGGAGGTCTGCAAATACACACAGCACTCAAACACACCACCACCCATACACAAACCCCCTCACACACACCGATATCAGACAGATAAGGATATTTCTGTGTCGGGTTTGAGACTTTGTGGGTCTTAAAACGTCTAGGTTTGGTAAAATGAGGTTTAGCTGTAGCCTTCATTTGAGCAGAGAATTATGGGCATACAACTAAGGGGACATTTGTTTTACATGCACTGTAGAAAGCTAGCTGCTGCACCTCATGTTATTCTATTCACTCATGTGTGACTGTGTGTGAGAGGAAAATAATGTACTAATATCTGTCTTTATGAAAACAGGTAAATGTATCAAGTGAGTAAATATCTGGAACTCTATAAATCAACTGTTTAGTAAAAAAAAAGAACCCATAAGGGCTGAGTGCTACCTTTGTGGCAGTTCCAAAATGTTTTTTTCTCTATATTTAACTTTTCTTAAGTGATTGATCACCATTTATTGTAATATTTCCCCCCGTATTTTGCGTTTTTTCGAGTAAATCACGCATTTCCCTATATTTAATGTACTGATCATTTAGATGTTCATTTATGTTTTTATACCAAAAACAGAGAAAACTGCAGAAAACGTGACTTTTTCAGCAAAGATATGAATAACTTAAAGTAACTATCAGTACTATCATTGATCCAACTCAGTAGGTTTTACTGGTGAATCAATGTTGTAGAAGATGACGGTGTTTCCACGGTAACTATGGAGCCTCTGAACGTCCAAATGGCTCATATCTGATGACCATGAAAAGATGACAAACTGTGTTTTACAGCAATTATTTCAACATTTTGATAGATTTAGTGGTTCAGAAGTTATTCAACATCAGTAGATGCTTTTGGTCGCCAGGGTTAGGGTTTGTTTGGGTCTTTATGGGTTAACGGTCTACTGTGGCAGGTCAGCGGACAAAACTCAGGCTTTTATTGTGAAAAGTACAGGAACACAATGTGGAAAACGAACTTCATGTTGTCACTTGAACCGGAACATGAACTCTGTTTATACTTGTTGATATTTTAGATTTGCTGATAGAATATCTAAGGCAACTAATTATTTATTAAATTAATTATTAACTGACATATATAATTATATCAAACTGATTTTAGTGGCTGTTAAGTGTTTCATTTGCAGTTCAGAATGACTCTGTTAACAGCTGTTTTAATCTATCACTGAGGGTTCAGCTTTATTATGCATCTCAAACTGCTGAACGGGCAACATTCACGGTGTGTGTTTGTATCCGTGTGCTTTTGTGAATATAACACTGATGATCTTGTTCTTCCTGGGATATCAGCAGTTATCTGAGTGAGCTGAACTGTACATGAACTCTATAACCAGCATAACCAGCAGGTGAACAGTGCATTGTTTTCAATACAAAACCATACCCTGTTCACCTTCTGCACTTAACGTTAACAATGATGTCGAGGGTTTTGGTCTTCAGCTTCTGCCTGCATTTCCGTAAACTCTTAAGATTAGGAAAAAAATAATCTAAGCTGTATTGCGTTGCCAGAAGGGGGCAGTGCAGGCCACGTTACACACTGATCTAATAAAAAGAGGAGATGAAGCAGAACCTTCAGTTGTAGTTGTTGAACAAAACTGTCTTTGACATTTTCTTTCATGGGTGAGACACATGAAGCCTTTGTTCTCCTCATCATTCCACCTTACCTGTTTTAACAGACGTGTTTTCACAGTTTATCAGAAGATCTGGGAAGACTCAGCAAACACCTGATGAGTCACAAGTTCATAAATGTTGACAGTGTCAGACTTTATACAGGGTGGGTGAAAAGTAACTAGGCTTTAGAAATTGCTAATAGAATTTTTAGTATCACTGAAGTCATGACGAAAACATTTTTTAAACAGACAACGCTAATGGGGATTTCTTATTTTCTTATTGTCTTATTTCTTATTTCAGGAGGATCTCAGTGATATCCCAGATGTCGTCCTTCAGCAGGTTTTCCTTTCCATCCATGGCCTTTAGAGGAAACTGGTTGACGTCACCGGCACTTACGCTGAATTATGAACATTTACTTTAATTTTCCCATGTAATAAAGAACATGCATAATTTGTTTCAATACATTTGTAATAGGAATATGGATTTTATTACCAATTTTTAAGACCTAGCTACTTTTCACCCACTCTGTATATTTATATTAAAAAATAAATAAATAAATAAAAAACACCAAGGTATTTACACTTCCTCTGTGTGCATTTGCAATTTGGCAAGAAATAATAAAAAGCACCAAACAAAAAAATAATTTTTGCTTGGTGCTTTTAAGCTTGGCTTCTTCCTAGTCAATTTCGGACATATAGTATTGATTAAGAACTACAATAAAATTGTTATAAAATTCTTTTTTGATTCATTTATTTCCATATATTGGATTGTCCTGTGTAAATTGGAAATTTCTTTTGCCAACTTATTTTCAAAATAAAATCTATCTACATCTACATCTAAAGTTAGTAAGATTTTATTTCTTTTTTTTTCTCCAGAAATTCAAAATACACACATCAGAATCATGTTTATTACCATGTAAGTAAACAGGGTTCACATTACTAGGAATTTGCTTCAGTGGTTTGGTGCGTACATAGAACATGGAGTAGGTAAGAATTAAATCTGCTAAAGGAAATACACATAATGTCTACAGGATAGTCAGACATTTCTGATAGTAATGCCTTAGTTTCCGTTGTTAAGTTGTTAACGGGTCTGCCTCAGTGATAAGTAAGAATCCTTCATGGTTGCAATTACTCTGATAATTTTCAAGGATGCTTCTATGTTCTTCAAAGCTGTCGTGCTAGCTAGCATTAATAAGAGCAGCTAAATGAACAACACATCTCTGATAACATCAGTATGTTTGAATTATGTCAAACTGACCAAACACCAACACTGTCACCTGAAAAAAATACTTAAAAACACATTGACTGACCCAGCAAAAATAGTAAGATGAACCAACTAAGCACCAGCATTATCTCCATTTCACCATTTCACTACAAAACAGGCATGTGTGTACGTAGCAGCGGAGCTCCGTTTGCCTGCCTGAACTGGCTCGCAGCCATCACTTCATTTGTTTTTTCCTGTTCATTATATTAATAACGGTGTCAAATATATGTGTTACTGAACTATGAAATTGGGGTGCAGGGCCTTTTCAATGAAGAAACCTCCACACTCATTATACTGTTTCATTATGTGACTTCAGAAACTTCCAAATCCCCTGTTGGCAGGTTGCACAAAAAAAAAAAAAAAAAAAAAAATCCAAACATTACACCTCTCTCCCACATTTCCAGAACTCATTTTCACACAGAACCCCCCCCACACACACACACACTCTGTGTATGTACGTTTTATACAGAGTGGGAGAATAAAGGTTCAGCCTCATCTTGCGTCTTTTAACTGGCACTCGTAAATATGAACACATTTCTCCAGTTTTAGCGTCGCTCCACTGGCTGCTTGTCCGTTTTAGAATCCAGCTTCATTTGTTTTTAAGTCCCTCCATGGTCTCGCACCGTCCTACCTCTCTGAGCTCCTTCACACATGCACACCCACTTGCTCTCTCAGATCAGTTGATCAGCTGCTCTTGATGGTGCCGAGAACAACCTGTAAGCTCCGTGGAGATCGGGCCTTTGCTGGCACAAACTGCACAAACTGCCTCTGTATATCAGACAGGCCTCCTCATTGCCTGTTTTTAAATCTCTTCTTAGAACCCACCTGTTGTCCTTGACTTTTTAATACTCTTGCAATGTTGACATTTTGTTTCGGTTTTTAAATTTTAACTTTTTTTATTTATTTGATTTTATTATTTCTATATTATAAGGTTATATTATATAATATATAATTATAAATATTATATTATATATTATATTTTAGTGCTTTTAGTCCTCTGTACAGCACTTTGGTCCACTGTGGTGGTTTTAACCCTATAACACCGAACGTATCATATTTAATACATGAGTTTTGAAGCCCTCTACATGATCAGTGTGATATTTTTTTTCTTGAAAAACCTGATGTATACAATTA